>OX392462.1:117936796-118627225 GCA_947623515.1 Neoascia interrupta
TAATTTAATTGGTGGACCTCCTCTAGTGGGCGTGGCATCTATTTTAAAGGTAAATTTTCAAATGCAGCTTACTCAATATTTTTGCTCAAAATTAAAAAAAATTTGCTTAATTTTGTTCATATAAGACTTTGGGCTACGCCCATATTTAGAGGCAGAATTGAAGAAAAACCGGAAATTTGACTGAAAAACTTAATTTTGACTAGCCTTAAGCCTAATTTAGGAAAGTATGAAACAAAAAAAGCAGGTTAGGTAAACGAGACTTCAGTTCAGATTTCGTTCATATAAAGTTTTTAGCCCCGCCCGCTTTTAAGGGTCGATTTTTCAAAAATATTGAATTTGGACCAAAAAATTGCATTTTTACGTACATTTAAGTGTAAAGGATATATATGTGGTTTCTCATTAGGGGCGGTTTACAGCATTTTACAATGTAGGATAGGATGGGGTATTCAACGGTCCGTTTTACGGACTGTAACTTCAGCACACTGTAGCACTTACTCACTGGTTGAAGTTTGCATTACTTATAAAATGGCAAAAAATAACAATGCAATCAGCATTTTACAATGTGGGATAGGATGGAGTATTCAACCGTCCGTTTTACGGAATGTAACTTCTGCGTACACACTGTAGCACTTACTCACTGGTTTTTTAATGTCTTCTCTCAGGAAAGGCGAACCTATAACACTGAAACAGTACCCCGAGATGTAAGGAGATACTTATTTACTTTATTTGCAGTTTATAAATGTTATGAACTGCTTCCTTGTATGTAAAGAAACTAACACACCAGAATACATTGTTGAGAAGTTGGCCCTGGTTCACCTCGAGCTGTTGCGCCACTCCATTTATTTATTTTATTTTTTTATAAATGTTATGAAATATGAAATCAGGAAGTGAATTCCAAAGTGTACTTGTTCTATAAAAGAAAGAATTTATAAACAGTGTAGTGCGAGGTGTTTCGAGGTGAACATGGAACTGATGAGCGCTTAACGCTTGCCTTGTCGATGAAAAGAACAATTTTCAGGAATTAGGTTAGTCAATTCTTCAGAGCATTTGCCATTATAATATTTATAATAAATAAAGGGTGATTTTTTAGCTGGTTTGGTTTTGGCAACACTGGTTTTGACAGCTGACGTGTGTTTAGTACCTTGGGTCACTGTCAAACAGCTTCAGTTTGGTTTGCAATTTAACCATGGATCGTCTTACAAATGAACAACGCTTGCAAATTATTGAATTTTACTATCAAAATTCGTGCTCGGTTCGAAATGTTCATCGCGCGCTGCTTCCATTTTATGGTCGGCATTCTCGACCTTCTGAGCAGTCTATTCGGAAGATTGTGACCAAATTTCGCACCAAATTTACTTTGTTGGACATTAAACCACCAACACGTTTACGTACTGTGCGTAGTGAAGAAGGCTAATGTCTATAGGGACAAGCCCGCTTCGATTGACGCACTGGAAGCCAACATCCATGCATTCATTCGTGAGATACCGGCCGATATGTGTGAAAGAGTATGCCAAAATTGGACTCAGCGAATGGGCTACCTGAGACGCAGCCGCGGTCAACATTTGCATAAAATTATATTTAAATATTAAATTGCAAGGTTCAAACTATCGATTCAAATAAATATTTCATTAATTTTTTCGAATTTTTTGTGCTTTTTTTTAAAAAAAGTTCTCAACCTCTTAAAAAATCACCCGTTACGTAAATCAGCAACACGTCTTCGCTGAGACAGTGATTGAAGATTTGTTGTTAGCTCAGGATTATCGATTAAACGAATGGCTCTATTTTGAATGGGAGTGTATTTCCGCATGGATCCCGGAGATTTTCCCCGGCCAGGAGATGCATGGCAAACAATAACAAACATTTTTTTTTGGGGCCTGATTTCATTTTTTGGGGCAATTTTCATTTACCCGACTCAGGGAACATATCTAACCTACCTACCTTTATTAATTTTAATGCATAGTTTGTAACACAGAGAAATAATCACCGTAGACCTCTTAGAGCTATGATCGAGACCGACAGGTGAATCGAAGCAAAAATAGGGGAAATAGTTCGTGTAGAAGCGACTTTTGGCGCTGTTGTAGAGGAAGGTGTCCTGAACAACATACCGAAAGAACTAGTGGGTGGGCGGTGCTTTAAAGGTCCCATTTTTCAGTTTTTGGCAAATATCTCGAAAACCATAGATCATAGCGAAAAAATGTCCAGTAATAGATTAATCTACACAAAATTCTCTACAAAACATTATAAATAGTTCGACAAGAGAATTTTTTTGTCTCACTGACAAAAACAAAACAAGGCTAATAGAGCTTTTAAAGGTTTGACGTCTACTGATATTTCCGAGTGCGGGATGTCAATCAATGTTCCTTTTTATATGGAAAGCGAACAAAAACTACACACAAACGCAAATAACTATTTAAACCAGTGAGTAAGTGCTACAGTGTGTAAAATGCAATTTTTAAACGTAAATTTTTTGCATTTTTTGCATTTTTGCAACGTAAAAATGCAATTTTTTGGTTCAGAATCAATATTTTCGAAAAATCGACCCCTGAAAGGGGCGTGGCTAAAAACTTCATACGAACGAAATCTGAAGTCTCGTTTACCTAACCCGATACTTTTTCTGTTTCATGCTTTCCTAAATTAGGTTCAAGTCCAGTCGAAATTAAGTTTTTCTGGAAAATTTTAGGTTTTTCTTCAATTCTGCCTCCAAATGTGGGCGTGGCCCAAAATCTTGCAGGAGCAAAATGTGGAACTAAGCGTTTTCTACATAAAATACTAAGCAATTTTTTCTCCAATTTCGAGCAAATATATTGAGTAAACTGCATTTGAAAATTTACCCTTAAAATAGATGCCACGCCCGCTAGAGGAGGCTTAACAACCAAATTTGTCTTTTTTGTGCCTTACATATTTTGACACTTAGCATCTCATTAGGAGATGCAAAATGTCAAATTTCAGCCTTTTAGAACGTCTTACAGTTTTTAAAACTCTTTAGGTAATTGCACATTTAGACCGATTGTGGGCGTGTCTTTGGGCGGATTTCAAAAATTTTTACACTTGTACTGCTTTGCATGACGGGGACCTTACGTATGAAGTTTTAGGCTCAAAACTCAAAGCCTAAAAACATGTGACATACAGACGGACGGACAGACGGACATGGCTCATTCGATTCAGAATTCGGTCTCGATCATATGTCATTAAGGTCTTGGGGGTCTACAATTATTATTTCACCGTGTTACAAACTATGTGACAAACTTAATATACCTCCTATCCTATGGGATGGGGTATAAAAATGCAACCCTGTGTTTCGATGAACGAAGAAGTAGTAGACTTGATCAGCCTTCCTAGGTAAGGCTAAAAATATTTTAGTTGTAAAACACGAAAAGGATTAAAAAAGTGTTGTTTGTGTTGTTAAAACAGTGCATATGACCACAAAAGGGTACACGGATTCAAAGAGATCACATCTTCGGAAAAATTTTTCGATACTTTCCACTTATTTTATTAAAATAATTTTTGGGTCAACTTAAAGAACGGAATAAGCACAATAAGTTCTTTCCTTATCGGCACACTCTTGGTTGAGTAGTTTATTAATAATTCGCACTTCTGCAGAAACTATTGAATTTTTTCATATAAAAATGCGATTTGCTTGGCATCCCGCGGTCGAAAAATGTGAAAGACGTCAGATTTTGAAAGCCATGGTAAAAGCTCTATAGACTCGATAGCTGAGAAGATGACAGCAGCAGGCTTTATTAAGCAACAGTTGCTTCAGGGTATGCTGATAGCACTATTGTGAGGTGTGGGTTGGATCAAGCTGCAATACATCAAACTGTTGCAGTAATTGCCGCGAATGAAGACTTGGTATTCATTTACAAACGTGAAGCAGTTAGCAGTGCCCGGTAGAGATGTGGCATTTAGGCACTACCTGGAGATTTATCTGGCGTTGTCATTAAATGCGGACTTACTTTTGTGGCAGTTGTGACCAAGGTTCGAACACTATTTCTGCATATAAGAAAATGGAAGTAAAAGTGAAGCATCGCCTTATGCAATGATTGAAATCAAAAAGGTTTTAATATTATGTTATTATTATAACCATCTATGTATTTAAAAGTGTGCGAAATAATCTTTGAGGAGATTTCAGATTTCACAAAATCCCAGTTATAAGAGACAATTCTATTTCTGATGTCTATTTCCGACATTCTTGCTCTATATGATCTCTGAAAATGCAATTCTCTGAAGTGCAATTTATTCACATTTTTAAGATGTACCTACCTAATAGCATAAATTACTGAATAACTAGATATTCAACTTCGGACATGTAAGAGCTTGGCCAACAAGCTGAAATTGATGAATTTACCCATTCTCCGACATTTGTTTATAGATGTGAGTAAATTCATGAAGTTGTCATTTCCATGCAATTTCGTTTTGCAGCTTTTACATCAGCTGATCGCGTAAGGTAAATTGTTGTTGTATCTTCTTACACGTATTCACCGACACGGAAACTTAAAGCTTTAAAAAAGCTTTAAAGGCTTTATAAAAAAATGAAACAAATAGGTGTTGGAGGGTAAGTGGTTTGCAAGTTGAATATCTAGTTATTCAGTAATTTGTGCTAATAGTTTTCATAACTACGAGTTCTGATAGGTACGTCGCTCTCATAGCGTCGCAGTTAAAGGTGTCGACATATTTTTTTGTTTTATTTTTTTTTGCAAAACGTAAGCTTTAAATAATTTTTAAAAATGGATTAAGTATTGGCCTAGGTTTCCTTTAATCTCAGCCCAACTTCGGCTTGTGAAGAAAGGGGTTCAAAAGCTATGACCTTAAATACCTTTCAAAAGAGGGCACATTTTCAAATGGGCAAATGTGCCCTCTTGAATTTTCAAAAAAGCCCGCTGTAGGTAGCGGGCATAATTTTACCGTCTTAATAATCCATCCAACTGATAACAGAATTTGAAAAGTTACCTTTCCTTATGTATAACACTTTCAAGTGTATATTGCACACTTTTAAATAGATGGTTATAATAATAACACAATATTAAAACCTTTATGCTTTTAATCATTGCATAAGGCGATGTTTCACCTGTACTCCCATTTTCTTGTATGCAGAAATAGTGTTCGAACCTTGGTCACAGACAACTGCCACAATAGTAAGTCCACATTTAATGATACCACCAGTTTGACTTAATAAATCTCCAGCTAGTGCCTAAATGCCATGTATCTACCGGGCACAAATCCGCGATTAATAAAGCGGCTTCATGTGACAAAATTCTATTCAATAAAACATTTTATTGTATTGTGTGTGAGAGCAGAAAATCAGTGGTTCTTCTCTTTCTCAAGTCACCTGAACTCTTCATGTGGCGATCATGGGAGTTTTTTCGGTGACGATATCTTAATTCTTAATATAATAATTCTTGCCAAAGGTGGAGCAAACTCTTTGTACGCCCGGGAATTATTGAACTTGCCCCTCTTCTGAGCTTGAAGAAAGTTCTTCCTTTTTTAGCAGCACGCATAACCCTCAAGATAACCCTCTTCCATTCTAAAGCTACTGGTTTTTTGCTTATGACTTCACACGCTATTTGCACCCTTTCATTCTGAAAACTTTCCCTTCTCTAAAGTGGTTCTCATCACCTGTTTCGACTTACCACACATCCAGAGGAGATCCTGAACAAAAACATAAATATGTCATAGGGAATTGGCTCGCTATAAGCCTTAGCTTATCTCAACAACGCACCCGCCCGATAAGTTTAGACCAGCAGATTGTATTAACCAGCGATAATTATTTTAACCACTGTGACAACCAATGGCCCAGTACCACCTGAATCAATCCTATATAACATTATTTTTCCGATGTACGTCTGGGTGTGGGTATGCATGCTTGAAGCTTGCAACAATGTACCACAACTTGAAGATACACACGACACCAAGCCTTAAGATTCTTTAGATTTTGAAGGCGATGCGATGTAATAAAATGATTATAAGAATATCGGCTCAATTTTAATTTTTTTTCATCATCAAATTCAACTTAATTAGAATTGTCTATTTTTCCCCTCTGTATCTCCCTAAGTATTGATCCCAGCAAAAAAGTCTGCATAATTATTTTTGTAGAGAATTTTGTGTAGATTAGTACATCAGATCAGTACTTTCGGTATGTTGTTTAGGACACCTTCCTCTACAACAGTGCGAAAAATCGCTCCTACACGAATTATTTCCGCTATTTTTGCTTCGTTGCCTGGCCTAATAATCGATTCATCTGTCGGTCTCGATCAAAACTCTAAAAGGTCTACGGTTATTATTTCACTGTGTAGGTTAGGTAGGGTAGGTTACGTATGTACCCTGGGTCGGGTAAATGGAAAATCACCCCAAAAAAATTAAAAATTATCCCAAAGAAAATAAATCAGGTCCCAAAACGATAAAAATAGGCCCCAATTTAATGATAATCCACTCCAATGGTGCATTCGTCGCATATGTCGGCTACCAAGAACGCATGTGAGAAGGTCAATCCCTCTAGTTGTATCTGTAGAAGCAACTTCCCGTATACTGCCTCCACTGTCAGACTTTTGTTGTGGCGTTTTGTATGTGAAACTTGGATGATGGTCGTGGGGCGTGTTTCCATCAACCAACTTCTGCCCCGCGAAGTTGGTCCTTAGGCATTTCCCAACTGCTGTTGCTCCGAAGCATGTCCAGCAGGTAAAATGTCGGTCCTGCCAGATGCTTCGTCATTTTGTCTTCTCCTAGAGCAATGTGGGCAGTTTGCTTGCCTTGGTGGAGCTCTGCACTGTCGCTGCAGTTGCTTGAGTTTTGTCTTTCGATGTCTATACGTTGACGTGAACACTCTACTGTAGCTATTTCCCCGATGCGATGGCTTCCTCGCGAAGCTTGATCTGCTGCTTCCATAGTCAGCGCGAATGCCAAAGCCTCAGCGAGCGTTTTCTTGCCTGCCATTCTAACGGCCATTTGTAAATGGAAGGCATCAGTTGCAAGCTCGTTTATTATTTCCCTGTTCGCATTTGGGTAAGGTAAATGCGCTAAACGTTCAATGTCCGCTTGCAACTGCTGTAGCGTTTCGCCTCTTGTCTGGACTCTTCGGACGGCGCAACTTCTTGGACGGCGCAACTGGACACGGTAAACTTGTTGCATGTGGTCGTCTCCAAACCTCATTTCAATGGCCTTGACCATGGCGTCATAGTCCCGTTGTTTTTCTTCAGGAATGATCTGCAGCAATTCTTCGGCTGTTCCTCTTAGCGCGCGCAAGCGTGAGTGCAATAAACCTTTCTTCGTTGTCCCAATTGTTCGTCACGGCGGCAGCTTCGAATTGCTCCTTATAAATCGGCTATGACGTTTGACCGTCAAAGACAGGAGGCTGCATTTCTTTTCGTCGTGGACAAACATTCTCGAACTTTTTGTTTCTTAACCAATTCGAGTTCCTTAGCCAGATGTTCAAACTGTTGCTCTACGCTTTGCACTTGCTTGCCGAACTTTTTTTCTAAGTTTTCCAGTTTTGCTTCAAATTTATCATTAATAGTTTGAAGTCTTTTCTCGAAGAGGACGTTCTGTGCATCGAATTTGTCTTCGAGAGCGTCCCTTTGCTCGCTAAGTTGTTTCTGAATTTCGAATGCATTCCTTTGCTCGTTCTTTTGTTTTGGCCGCTCTCAAGCTTCTCGAATTTTTCTAACAGCAACTTCTCGAAAGCGGGCATTTTATCGGCAGTACTAACTGTGCTTTCTTGCTGGTCTTCTTGAAAATCGAACAGCATCGTGTCGGGATCTCCACCTTCCTCAGTAATACTGGCCCGAAGTCGGAGAAACAATTCTTTTTTAAGCCCCGATGTCTGGAGGTCTCCTTTACGCAATTCTTCGTTTAGCTCGGATGTTGACAATTGTCCAATTTTGCGACCCATTTTTAATTATCGAAGCACAAATTTCGCGACACAATCGAATAAAATCGTTTATATATATATTTTTTTTTTAATAGTTCTTCTCAAAAAAATTCACTTCACTTTTGAATTTATCACCGACACTGTTTTTACAGTTTGCACAATAGCACAATTAGCTTAAATATGTGTGAGAAATTCCGCAGTTAAGACTCTATAAGTCATCGACACGCGACGCGGTTTCCGTTTTAAACACCGTGTGTTACACTAAGACTGTTTCAAGTTTTGAGTTTTATTCCCAATCTGACACCAATGTAATATTTTTCCTGGGGTTCGTCGAATAACACTCAATTTCACTTTTGATAAACACAAACGAATATCTTTATTTATCAAACACTTAGTTCAATCTAGTTCACCGTAACCGTTTTTATTACTTTCTCACTCGACGTTCGCTTTTCAAGTAATCCGATTCAAAACTGAAAAACTAGGCAACGGGTATCGGCTATTTATACAATAATTATGAGATTTCCGGAAACTTCTGCATAACGCTAGATGGAGGGTGGAGTTTGACGACTGGAATTCGTTGTATTCACTAAAGTCTCCACTGGTGGGGAAATTTCGGGATATTTTAATTAAAGCGGGTGTCCAATAATAAATTGAATCGAAAACATTTTTATCGCGATATCACAATATGTACATTACGTAGTTATTCTTTTCGTATATGATTTGTTTCAATATAGATAGGTCATTCATTTATCTAAATCGTAAATTTCCCCACACGCTAGCAAAACTAAAAAAAAACCTTTGAATGAAGGATCCACGAATGTACCGTTACAATCAACTAGCAAAAACCCACACACTCAAAGCGATAGAATTGATATTTAAACCGCAAAGTTTTGCATTTGCTTTTGTTTCATTCATTAAAGGCCATTCATAAAATTGGGATTCATTCATTTCGATCGTGATTTTTCTCATAAGATTCCTTAGCTACCAAGTACCAAGTAGTAAGAGAAAACGAAGAAAAAACAAGAAAACCATAAAATGAACCCTCCACATGCAGAGGATGAACCTCTCTGCACACTCTAGCCACACTCAAATGTGTACCCATATCGTGTCAGCATATCGACACTATTTGGTTCAGATATTTGATCACTCTGAGCATTTATCACTCCAGTCCACCAGAGGCGTCTCGATCTTTTTATTCAAGTGATAGTACTATAGGTTTTCATATACAATCTTTTTTTTTTGCTTCATTTGCAAAGAAAGCTTCGCTGGCTTCATTTGAAATGTGTAAATATCCTAAAAAGTGAGCTAGCTTCTATGAAGAGAAACAATATTCCCTATATCTGTGTTACTTGCAAAAAAACAAAGCGCATTTCAATTTCGGATAATTCAGCTGCTAATTGTTCAAAATCCCAAATTAAGTCACCGCACCACAGTGCTTCGCACAACGGGTCAATGCAAAAGCAAACACTCAACATCGCGGAAAAAAACGGTACCTCCCACGGTCGTGACTCTTGATATGCTGTACAGTGAAATAATCTCCCTTAAATCAATGAACGCAAACGCACTGAGCATGATTGATTCTCTGCAAGAAGAAAATCGGTCGCTAGAGAGAAAGTTAACAAACCTTCAACGTGTGGTAAATGCCGTACAACAAAAGCCTTTGCACAAATGTGTTGACGTGGTGGGAAGCCTAATGTTTGCAAACAAAACGCACTACAATCTGCGACTAAACTTCTGGCTGAAGGCTTAGAGATGGAAATCTCAAAAGATGACATCAAACATTGCAGTATCATCACAGCAAAGTTGAAGCAATCAGAAGACAACAACAACAACAAGAATCCAGATCAACCATCGCCGCGAAATTCGCTGAACATTCTGCGTATTAAATTCAAAACCATCGAATGCAAGCAATTGGTTCTGGCAAGTAAGCGTAAAAAAAAGCTAACCTCTGGTATTCTTGGTGCAGAACTAGACAGCAACCCAATCTCTATTAATGAGAGCTTATCAAGTTATAATAGATCCCTGTTTCATAAAGCAAAGAAAGTTAAGATAGAATTAAAGTTCAAATTTTTGTGGGTGAGGAATGGAGTTGTTATGTTAAAAAAAGAGGAAGGAGAGCAAGCGATTAAAATACATAATTTTGAAGATTTAAATAATATTATTGTTAGTTATTCCAAAGCTTAATTTTTGCTTCTCTTCTTGTTTGTATTTTTGTTTTGATTGTACGATGGTTGTCATTCAGAACAGTATTGAAGTAGATCCCTCTGATAATCTTATTACTCCCATTTGTAGATTCGATACTGAGCTGTATAGAAATGTTCTTTATTCCAGTAAAGTTGTTAATGGTTTTTTCATTATTCAGCAAAACAAAAGAAGCCTACGAAAAAATTTTGATATTCTTGTAGCTCATTTAGATTCATTCTTGAACAAGCCACATTTTATTTTTCTTACGGAAATATGGATATACGAAAAAGAAAAAGATTATTACAAAATACCAAATTATACTCTATATCCAAGATGCAACAATTCCTATTCTGCCGGAGGTACTGCCGTTTATGTCGTTGATTTTTTAATTACACTATCAGAACTGTGATGCAGTTTGTTTAATACAAACAATATCTGCAGCAGAAATTTGCCAAGCAGAAAACTGCCAACACGGGCTCATCAGTTAGTGCAAGTGTTAGTGGTTAATAAATTAAACATAAACTAACACCAAACACAAAACACTAAGAATTACAAAAAAACAAATGATAGAAACATTATTATTACAACAGATAAAAATTAGTTACGAACACAAGTAAAAAAAAAAAAAAACATAAAAATAAAAGTATATTTAATATTTAGACGAATTACACCGAAGCAGCCTCTTAAGTTTGGCTTTGTCCATGTCAAACTCTAAAATACTGGTATGTGCGTTGTAGGTGGAACACATACGGCTGATAGGCTCATTTTTCCCATAATTTGTTCTGTGCCGTGAAACGTGTAAAAGCTGAATTCTTCGGAGGTTATGAGAGCCTCCACGAAATTTAAAGCTTATACTAGATAGAAGGTCCGGTGCATCTATTAGACCTTGGACCAATTGCTGAATAAAAATCAAGTCATTATTTATCCGTCTTTGGGAGAGACTTTGAATGTTAAGCAATTTAAGCCGGTCGAAGTATGAGGGGAGATTGAGTGGATCTTCCCAGGGAAGTCCCCTTAGCGCGAACCGAATGAACCTCCGCTGGATCGCCTCGATCCTATTCGTATGGCATACTTGCGATGGAGACCACACTTGCGAAGCGTATTCAAGGTGAGTACGAACAAAGCTATTGTAAAGGGAAAGCGTGACGTAAGGGTCACATCGTTATTTACAATGTAGTTTATGTGTTTTGAAAAGTCAAGGTTTTGACTAAAGAAAACACCAAGTTCCTTAAAATGTTCAACACGGCAAAGAGCATGCTCACTGATGGAGTAAGAGAATGTTGTTACGATACGCTTTTTAGAAAAAGTGATAACTTGACACTTAGCTGGATTGAGGAAAAGACCGTTTTTGTTACACCATGTAGCAAAGCTGTTTATATCAGTCTGAAGAAGAACATGGTCATCAGAACTCTTAATAGTTCTAGATATCTTCATATCGTCTGCATATGATAGAATTTCGCTATAAGCGACACACGAAGGCGCATCATTTATAGCAAGAATGAATAAGAGTGGGCCTAGATGACTTCCCTGGGGAACGCCGGAAATGGCAGGAAAAGAAACTGAAAAAAGTCCTCTAAATTTAACTTGGTAAGATCTTAAATGAAGATAAGACATAAGCCAACAGATGAAATTTGGTGGAAAGCCAAGAGAAGTAAGCTTAAAACCAATAATTTCATGCGAAATCAAATCGAAAGCTTTGGAAAAGTCGGTGTAAACGCAATCAACCTCGAAGCCATTTTCTACTGCATCAGAACATTTTTTATAAAACGATAAAAGGTTAGTTACGGTAGACCTATTTTTAACGAAACCATGCTGTTCTTTGCAAATTATGTTTCGGCAGTAAAATATAAGGCTATCGCAAATTAATTTTTCAAACACTTTTGGAATGGTTGAAAGTTTAGCAATCGGCCTGTAGTTCACAATATCACATTTAACACCTTTTTTAAAGACAGGCGTAATAAATGAGAGTTTCCACATGGAGGGGAAGTGACCGGACGATAGCGAAAGTTTGAATAAATTTTGTAAAGGAGTGGCAAGAACATCCTTACAGTTTTTTTAAAACGATAGGTGGTATACCGTCTGGACCAGTAGAACAATCGTCTTTAAGGCTAGACAAGAGCTCATAAATAGTTTCTAAATGTACTGGTATATCACAAAAATTAACTTGAGCAGATTCTGTGAGATATTTAAAATAATCAGTGTCGACAGTAAATGGAGAATCTCTAAATGATTTGGAAAAATGATCAGCGAAAAAATTGCATATCGTGCCAGGATCGTTGGAAGAACTGCCATTATATTTGAGAGTGGATGGATAGCCATCAACTTTTCTTTTAGAGCTAACAAACTTCCAAAATTCCCTGGGATTAGTTTTAAAATCTGAACCAATTTGAGAAACATAGTTGTAATACAAACGCTCTGCGAGAGCATTGAATTCACTGAAATGAAACATGAAATTATCAAGGTCAAATGTACTCAAATTTGTGATGTACTTTTTCCATGCTTTATTGCGTTTATTACGTAGGACTTTCAGTTCCTTGGTATACCATGGGTGGCTGAAGTTAGAGTTCTTGTTTTTCTTTATAGGTATAGTATTACTGATACAGGTATTGAGTATAGAATAAAATTTTTCTACAGAGTGCTCAAGGTCACTGGAGCAAACTATATTAGAAATACCGGATTTATTCAGTTCGTCAGATAGTGTTCGAAAGTTAGCCTTTCGGAAGTCAAAAGTGTATGAACAGTCAAATGAGTGGACATTCTCATGTATGTGACAGTTCAAGTCAAGAAAAACATCCAACGGGGGATGGTGAGTATCTATCTTAGTAATGCTGCACTTGGATTTACAAGCAACAGTACTAATTGCGTCAGAAGTAAAGACCAAATCGAGTATTCGATTATTTATGTTTTTTATACAGCTTACTTGCTGTAAGTCAAAAGAAATAATGTTATCTAACTTGTTAAGTGCTGCATGTGGTGACGAAATATGAGGAATGAAATGCGAAACATCATCAGATAAGACCCATTTCAAAGCAGGAAGGTTAAAATCCCCAAAGAGCAATACCGTACTTTGTCCACAGGCTAAATGAAATATAAACTCAAGGGCCTTACCAAGCTCAGAATAAATTTCAACGGGACTATCGGGGGGGATGTACACATTAACAACATATACGAATTTGGGTAAAATGTCAAGTTTGACACATAAAACTTCGGCATTAACAGTAAATGGAAATTTAACTTTGTCCGAGGTGATATGATCCCGAACAGCAATTAAAATTCCACCGCCTAACGCTTCGAGATCATCTTTATAACGATCTCTTCTATATACAAGAAACTCTTTGGTGAAGAGTTCTGCATCAGTAGTGCTAGCATTAAGCCATGTTTCAGTCAAAATAATGACATCATGCGGAAAAACCAAAGAATTTTTAAATATATCATCTGTTTTATGTTTGCTACGGATGGATCTTACATTTTGATAAAAAAACATAGTCTACTATTTAGTTTTTTGAAATATTATTTGGTTGCTCAGATTTTGAGGGCCTGTATGCAAACTCTTTGACTAGAGTGTTAGACGGCCAAAGCCTATGATCACAGATTGACTCAAAGATAGAAGGAGGAACAACTATTTTGAATGAAGATACGAAACTATCAGGCTTGCTAAGTTTCATACAGCTGACCAAGTTTACGTTAGCAACGACCTTTTGAGATATCAGATGATGAATAATGTCACCAGGTGTGGTCTCGGGTTTCAGTCTTGAAATAAATACAGATTTAGGTCTGGGGACAGATTCTAAGGTGTTGGCATATTCAACAGCAGGCCCACTAGATGGTTCGATTGTAGTTTGAGGAACAACAATCGTTGAAGTGTGAGACGAAACAATCTCTTTATTGTTGTTTTTACGACGCCTCAGATTAACACGCTTAGGGTGAGATAAGGTATGGTTAGACGAATCATCTAAAACAGCAGTACTAGTCCTAGACAAGTGAATTTCGGACGGACCTGGGATGGACGAAGTACCTTGGTCAGGGCACTTTTCTGAAGACAAATCTGATGGTTGAAAGTCGGTAGAAGTCGAGGCGTTCGATTTGTCTACAGAACTAACGTAAGAGTGATTCTCAAAATCTGTCGAAGTGGAAGCGTCACACGAGTAATTGTACTCAGAGAATGAGGCAACGTTTTTTACTACACAATTAAAACTTTGAAGTAAATCACTGAAGTTATTAGACAACTTAGTGATATCCTGCTTGAAGGAAGATATCTTAAAAGCTAACTGGGAGAGCGATATCCTTTTGCATTGAGGGCAGTACCAAAAGGCTACGTCGGAGGAATTTACCTTCTCAAGAAATGCAGTGGTAGAGCCAACGCATTTAGCATGAAATAAGTTGCCGCAAGGACCATAGCAAGTAAAAAGAGGGATGTTAGCCTTGCTTTCACAGCACCTTTCAGCCGAACAAGCCATAATAAAATAATTTTTTTTTAGCTAAACAGAAACAACGAGAGAAGTACCTAATGTCTCGTAAAATTAATAATAATGAAATATATATTATATACAAAAAAAAAAAGTAAAATTAAATTGAATTTATCGGGGCTCGAACCTTGGTCACCGTACACAACACTCAAGGATCTTACCACAGAACCACCGCCTGTCGCACAATTCCTGTGTGGATATTAGCTATTAAAGCAAATGATGAAAAAGACTATGATAGCAAACGAGAATTAAGCTTTACGGAAAGCACAAGGAAAACAAATTAAAAAGGGCTTTTGAGTTTTAAATGTGAGTGGGATTAGAAAAGATGATTTGAGTTAAGAGAGCAAAGCTATAGAGGAAAAAACCGTTTACAAGCAACAGCACGAAGGTCAATGCAAGCAACCAGCATAGAAAGAAAAATACTAGGTACACTGAATAATAAATGAAAATTAGATTATACGGAAGAACAATTACATAATTATATAAACAATGTACAAACAATTTTGTTTGACAAATGTTATTTTGGGACCTCAAATCTTATAGGTTCTGATATGCTTAAAGTTACTTGTACTATTGAAACTAAAAAGTTTGTCTTTTTCTGCTTTTATAGATTGCATGGTGAAAGTAAGGATGCTTTTGTGGACGAGTTACAAGGCATTTTAAGTAACGAAAACGCTAGAAATGTGTGCATAGTAGGTAATATGAACTTAGATATTATTCAGTATTCTGTAGTAAGGGATAGGTACCTGGGTATTATGGCTGCAAATGGTTTTGAATCGTGTATCAATGAGCCAACAAGAATAACTGGCTCTACTCAAACGTGTATTGACCATATTTTTGCCAGGCTTGATCATAGCCTAAATGTCTCCTTAAGTAGTTCAATAGCGGATTTAAGAATGACTGATCACTGTGCAACATGTATTTTTTTCGCTTACGGTGATTTTAAAGAACCCAGATCTTCACGAACTGTAACAATCCCAATGAATAGAGTTAACTTTGAGGGCCTAAAGTTATTGCTTACTTATTGAAAATTGGTCAGAAGTTTACAGTGAGCGGGATCCCTCTAAAGCTTTTGATTTATTCGTTAATATTTTGAATCACCACGTTGAGCTCTGCTCCGTGGTTCCAGGAAATAGAAGACGCAAACTTAAGAGACTCAAACCATGGGTAACAGACTATTTGGTAAAAAAAATCTATAAGAAAAATCAGTTACGACTAAAAGTAAAAAAGCATCCCAATAATGAGTTTATTAAAAGAGCCTATAATAGTATTTGCGCAGAAGTAAAGAATGAAATAGGTGTTTGCAAAGAAGGCTTTTACATCGACAAATTTCATAGAGCTAAAGGTGACATGAAAAAAGAATGGGCTATTGTTAATGAGCTGTTCCAAAAGAAGGCTACCTGTTCTGCACCGTCTTGTATGAAACACGAAAATAGAAACATAGACAGCCCGAAGGAAATAGCTAATGCCTTTAATGTATATTTTACGTGCGCTGCTGAGAACATTCTTTCAAAGGCTGGTTTTAATACATTAGGCATTGACTCTTGTGGGGATAGATGCTTTCAGGGTGAAAGGAGTCGGGATAGCAGTTTTGTATTTGAACCCATATCTTCTTTTGAGCTCTACTGTACAATTAAAAAGTTGAATCAATCCAAATCGTTTACGCGTAATAGTTTCCCTAATGCCTTTTTGAAAAAAATTGCTTTTAACGTTGTCGATATCTTGGCAGATGTGTTCAACAGCAGCATCTGGTGTGGAACATTTCCCAGCAAATTGAAGATCGCCGAGGTAATACCTGTATTTAAAAAAAATGATAAGAAAGAACTTAACAATTATAGGCCAATATCGCTCCTCCCAGAATTCTCAAAAATTTTCGAGAAAATGGTTAAAACAAGGATAGTCAACTATCTAGAAAATTTGTGTCTATTAAGTGCGAACCAATTTGGCTTTAGAGCTGGTATGTCAATTGAAGATGCTCTCTTGAGTTTTTGTAGTAACATTTATGAGAGCGTTAATAATCATAAGTTTACTGCTGCGCTCTTTGTTGATATCGCGAAGGCATTTGACACCGTAGACCACCAACTTTTACTAACCACACTTGAGAAAACTGGTTTCAGGGGCTTTATGCTGGATTGGTTCCAATCCTATCTTAAAGACAGGAAACAATCGGTTAAAGTCATTGGAGTTTTCAGTGATGTACTTTATATTCGTACTGGCGTCCCACAGGGCTCAGTACTTGGCCCTGTCCTCTTCCTTGTCTTTATTAATTCTCTTTTTAGCCTTAATCTGAAGGGTAAAAAAACAGGTTTTGCGGATGATTTAGGATGCTCGTATTCCAGCAATTCATTGCTTGATTTAGCTGCGGATATCAATCATGATTTAGAGGTCTTAAGGCATTGGTTTGGCATGCACAAGTTAGTCATAAGCAATAAAACCAAAATTATGTTTTTTAGGAATCACTCGTTGCAACTTTGTAGTCCTTCTTTCGTCTTTCATGGAACTGATTGTAAAAGCTTTTGTGTTAGTCCCCTTACACAAGCAAGCAAATTACAACGTACAATGCCAACATAAAATGCTCAAATAACTGCTCTCCAATTGAGTGTGTACACGATTTTAGGTACTTAGGGCTAACTTTTGATAGTAAGCTAAATTGGAGTCTACATACAAGTGCCTTAAATAAATACATGCTAACTGCAAAATATGTAATTTATCACCTTAGACAGTTATGCTACAGAAAACTCTTGGAGACTGTGTATCATGGTTTGATACAATCCAAATTACAATATAGACTTGTTTGCTGGGGAGGCACTTTCAGGTGTCATCTTCAACCGTTGATCGTTGCTCAGAAACATGTCTTGAGGATTATTTGGAAGAAAAAGCGTCATGAACATAGCTTGCGACTTTTTAATTGCTCAAAAATTCTACCACTTAAACACCTTTACTATTATAAAGTTTTGAAAATGTTTTATTTGAGAAGCGGCAATCTGCTCAATCAGAACCTATCTGCATATGATCTCCGCAGGAACGAACGATTCCTGGCTTTTGTTCCACGGCATAGTACACATTGTTACCTTAATTTCTATACCTCTGTTGCACCGTGTATATTTAATCGCCTACCTCTCGAAATTCGAAGTGTAAGACAAATTACTACATTCAATAGAGAAATAAAAAAATGGCTCTTCAATTTTGATTTCTATGAAATAAACAACTTAATAAGAATAGTAACTTAATAATTTGTAAAATTTTAACCCCTCACCCCACAACCAAATTGTTTGCGAATGTATTTCAAGAATGTATTTCAAATTTTTTCAATGATTAGGTATAGAGATTAACCATACTGTTTATTTTTAAAATTATACATTGTAAAATTATGCATTATACTTGTAATCTTTGAAAAAATAAATCTTGAAATTGAAAAAAAAAAAATTGAAACAAGGATAGTACTATAGGTTTCCATATACAATGATAGTACTATAGGTTTCCATATACAAGGACCTTGGATTTGTTTATAAACATGAACTGTCATAAGATGTTGAAAGTAAATTAAATTCCTTTGCAAAATGAATCTCCCGGCCAGGGAAAATGGTGAATTGACAAAATCTCTAGATTGGTATAATTCACCTATTTCGAGAGAGGAATAAATATCTCCCGCAGTGTTGGGACTTGGGGAACGCTAAACGGTGGTATTAAGGATTGAAAATAGGTGGTAGATGGAAAAAAGGTGGTAGAATAAAAAATCTTAAATTTTATGTTTGTATTTTTTATTTAAAAACAATCTTATAATAAAATTCATGTACAACCTTATTAGTATATTGTTAACACAACTAAAATTGACTGACTATGACGTTATACATTTTTCTGAACGCTAAACGGTGGTATTTAGGATTGAAAATAGGTGGTAGATGGAAAAAAAGGTGGTAGAATAAAAAATCTTAAATTTCATGTTTGTATTTTTTATTTAAAAACAATCTTATAATAAAATTCATGTACAGCCTTATTAGTATAATGTTAACACAACTAAAATTAACTGACTATGACGTTATACATTTTTCTGACTTGAAAAAAATTGCATTCATTTCTTGAACAAAAAAGCTTGGTGATACTCGATACTTGCGACACACAATCAATTTTAAAATGCAACTTAAACCGAAAAGCTAACTGACAGCGAAGAAAGGCTAGCTAACGGGAATGCATTAGACAAAATCAACGCATGTAAACTTTACTTACAAGAGGATTAACAACTTACCTCTATTTATCAACTCGTACACAAACGAGGCAAAATATCTTGGCATGACCCGAGACGCAACACTTAAGTGGAAGCCACACGTTAAAAAGAAACGCGACGAACTTGAAATCAAGCTACGAAAACTGACGGACGTTATTGATTTTTTTTTTTTGATTTTGAAGGTGTTTATTCATGAAAAGTCTTAACAATTTTTATAAGTACCTGCGAAGCCTTGGCTTTTCTGCAGGAGATTGTGTTTTTACATTTAAAAAAGTTACAGTAAGCTTAAGTGCACTTTTATTTTTTTATTTAAAATGTGTGTTTACTTTACGTTTGTGTTTCGTTTAAGAAAATTTTAGCTTTAATTTATTTTTAATTTTAAGAATTCAAAAAGAAGCTTTTTATTTGTTTTTTCCTAGTTTTAAAATTTTCAATATTTACTAGATCTCTAGGTAATTCATTAATTATTGAAGGAACGCTGTATTTAAGTTGTCGTCTACCATAATTGTTGTGGTTTCTAGGTACTTGAAGCATACCCTGGGCCCGTCGTCTGGTGTTTATTAGATGATCAACTGGTCGAATGAAGCGCCCATCATCGTAGTACTCCAGAATTAATGTCATCTTGAAAATGTGGTCGACTCGAAGAACTTTAAAGTCGTTGCCATGACTTCGTTGATTATTGTTTTTAACTTGTTTAAGTACTGCGTTTTGAAGTCTCTGAAGCTTTTGAATGTGTGTTGCAGCTGCGTTTCCCCAAGCAAGAATGCCATATCTTAGTTTTGATTCCACTAATGCAAAATAAGCTTGCCTTAGGACAGGTTCATTGGCATGGTATCGCAAATGAGATAATGCATATAATGCTTTCTTTAACTCCATGCGTAGTTTATCGACGTGTTTGTCCCATATCAAGTGGCAGTCAATAATTACTCCGAGATATTTGTGACTTTCTACCAATTCAATAGCCTCATTCGCAGTGTTAGGACAGGCATCATTGTTTAGATATATTCTACTCTGCATAGGCTTAAATTGTGGACTTCGAATGTGCATCATTTTAGTTTTGGAAGCATTGATGACCAATCCATTATCGTGACACCATTTTATTGCAGCATTGAACTCTTTTTGTAGCATCCTTATCCCCGTATCCAGACACCTGTGTGAGACCACAATCGCCGTATCATCAGCAAATGAAAATGGGATGCTGTCCTTAAAAACCCGAAGAAGCTCGTTGGTGTAAAGGATGAAAAGAAGGGGGCCTAGTTTTGATCCCTGTGGAACTCCATACTTCACTTCCTTTTTGTCGCTTATTACTCCCTTGATCTTTACACTGAACCACCTGTTGTGCAGGTAATCGCTAAGCCAATCAGCCATTACACCTCTAATGCCAATCCGCCGTAGCGCTTCTACTAAGCTATCATGGTTTAGTGTATCGAAAGCTTTACTGAAGTCCATGAACAGTACTAGGACATGATGGCATTTATTTAAGCTTTCATTCACACAGTTAGCGAATTCACCTAGCAGTTTCCCTGTATTTTTGTTTTTTTGGAATCCATATTGACTTTTATGTATCAGTGAGTGTTTGTCAATAAAACTTTGTAGCCTTCTCGAAACAACGCCTTCCAAGCACTTTTCTACAACTGGAAGTATCGATATTGGCCTATAGTTGCCTAGCTGATTTTTAACACCACCCTTATATATCGGCCGAACAATGGCAGTTTTTAGAGTTGAGGGAATTTTTCCCTGGGTCAGGCTGAGGTTGGTAAGTTTAGACAGAATAGGTGCAAAGATGTCCGAGTGTCTTTTGATATCAATTGCTCTAATGCCATCAATTCCGGGCGATTTATTTCCTCCAAGAAAACTTATTATTTTTCGCATCTCCTGTGTATCTGTTGCTTCAGCAAAGATAGAGTTTCCCAAATGAGTATTTATATGATTTGATGTAGTAAATCTACACTTATGAATAATATGTGACGCTTGTGTTGAGAAAAGTTGTGCACATTCGTTGGATAGCACCGTTATATCAGTAGAAAAATTTCTAATCAGGGTTTCATCAATATTCGACTTTTTCCTTCCTAATATTTCATTGATTAATCCCCATGTTTTTCGAGGATTTGTCTTAAACTCCATAAATTTGTTTTTATAAAAGTTGGATTTTTGAGCTGCTATCATTTTGTTAGTTTTATTCCGGAAACTTTTATACTCCAATTCATAGCTAATGTTACCTCTATTATTTTTCCACCTACGGTACATCTCATCCCTTTTTTTGCATTCATCTATAAGATTAGCGGTTATCCAGGGGCTGTTTTTTCTTTTCTTCTGTGTTGTTCTTGTGACGTTTGCATTTTTGTAGAATTCATTTAGTTTGCAGGCTAACTTATTGTATAGTGTATCAGCATCTTCTTCATTGATGACTTCATTCCAGTTTGCTTCAACTATAAGCTCGTTAACTCTCGCATCACATATAAACGATGTCCTGTCTCTTATGTTATCCGATCTTGTTAGCGACTCCATTATGTATAGGGTTGGGTAGTGATCGGTGATACCACTCTCAATCACAGCAGAATTAATTTTGTTGTCGGCTCTGCTTACAAGTATGTGATCAATTACTGATTTTTTGCCGTTACTAGGATCTACTCTGGTATATTGATTTATCACATTTAGCAGTCTTAGTGATGCTAACATCTCCAAATAATCTTTAACGATATTTGATTTTGAGTCACGGACATTTATGTTCATATCCCCCATCACAATCATTTCATCATTTCTACCAATTTGTCCTAAATTAATTGGAAGTTCCTCAATAAATGTTTTTTTACTAAAGCCTGGTGGTCTATAAACTCCAACAACGTACGTCGTACTTTTACCTTCTGTGAAGCAAATTTTTATATTTTCGTATGATCTAGTTTCTGAGGGTATTCTTTTGTGTCCTAAATTTTTCCTGATAAACATCACAATTCCTCCACCTCTCTTCTGGTTTCTATTAAGAAATTCAGGCTCGAAATCATCTATTTTATAAAGATCCTTCTCCTCATCTTCTATGTTTGTTTCGACAAGAATAATTATTTTTAGATGCGAAACTAAGCGTATATAACAAACTGCTATTGTGTAAGCAAGTGCTAAAACAATCTTGGACATACGGTATACAACTTTGGGGTTGTACTTAACCAAGCAACATATCTATTCTAGAAACTTTTCAAAATAAGACACTAAGAGCAATCGTAAATGCTCAATGTTTGATAACTATATAAGAAATAGCGATTTACATTAAGATCTAGGCACAGCAAGCGCAACCGACGAGGTAAGAAACTTTGCTCGCAAACTTCTTACTCGCCTTCACGGCCATTGCATCCATGAAATCATCCGAACTCTGCATCAGACAAATCTTGCACGCCGGCTTCAACAAACAAGACGGTTGGATCTAGCCTCGTAAGAGGAAACCGCACATAATGACGGCTAATGATTATACTAATGACTATACAGAAGCTTGAACTATTTTTTAAGGAAACTTAGTCGTAGTCTTACAAAAATTGGAAGGTTTTTTAGTGAGTAATAATCTCACACTACAATGAGTACGCACGTTCGATCCTCATAGTGCCTATGAAGGTTTTTACCTACCCACGGAAAGGAAAAAGTAAAAATTTTAGTTTTTTCTTAGCTTCCAGTGTAACCTGTGCGGTAGTTTGAAATACGAAAAAGGTGGTAGATTTACGCAGACGTTGGTAGGTTGCTGAAAACTCTAAAAGGTGGTAGAAATGCCACTTAAAAGGTAGAAGTCCCAACACTGATTCTCCCGCCCGGGAGAAATATAAATTCACCACTAAATTGAGCGAGAAAAGAGCATCTCCCGGCCGGGAGATTTTCACCGGAATCTTTTTTTTTTTTTTGATTGAATCAAGAAGGCTGAGAGAATGCTAGGATTTTAGATTTAGAAATATTAGATAAGTGTTGGGGCCAAGTTATATTAGAGTTAAAATTGCCTCCAAGCAGGTGGATATTATGCTTGCATAAATGATTTTGTTTTCCATACTAACGGGTGGTACAGTAGATGAGTTTTTCCTTGAAAAGACAGAATATTGTGTTTTGCTAGCATTAAAAGCAACAAAATTTGCGTTACTCCAATCTATAATCTTTTTAAGATCAGAATTAAGTAATTTGGCTGTGAGAAGTTATGGCATTAACAGGAGTTCTGTTTAAGGTGGAAGCAATAAGAGTTCTGTCATCCGCAAAGCTAAAT
Source organism: Neoascia interrupta (assembly GCA_947623515.1). Classification (NCBI taxonomy): domain Eukaryota; kingdom Metazoa; phylum Arthropoda; class Insecta; order Diptera; family Syrphidae; genus Neoascia; species Neoascia interrupta. Next base: position 117,959,764 of record OX392462.1, read on the forward strand.
ATTTTATTATTAGTTGAATTTAACAAATCATTTATGTGTATAAGAAATAAAGTAGGAGACAGAATTGAACCTTGTGGAACACCTGCGTTGATTGTAAACAAATCTGATGATTCACCATCAACTACGACTTTGATTGAACTTCCATTGAGAAAATTTTCTATCCAACCACAATGTTGTCGCGGGAAACCGTGAGACACAAGTTTAGATATAAGAGCTCTATCCCACACACGGTCGAATGCCTTGGAAATATCGAGAGCAACAGCTCTAGATTCACCATGTTTATCAAAAGATTTTGTCCAAATGTGAGTAGCAGGTCTCCAGTTGAACGTTTATTACGAAAACCATACTGATGATGGCTTGAAAGGGTATGTCTCTCTAAATATTTAATAATTTCTATACTTACAGCCTTTTCCATAACTTTAGATGGAATAAATAACAGAGCTATAGGCCGATGGTTGCTGGGGAGTGGTTGGAGGAGCTGAAAGCCTTCTAGTTATGGCGATTCTCATCCGGCCACTCTCAAGTGTTAGTTATACCTCTGCGCGGTAGCGGCCGGGCAATGCATCCTAGAAAGTAGCAAAACTAACTAATGCGAAAACCCAAGACCAACCCAAGCCATTTCCTCTCAGTCCAGTAACGTCTCGACAATAGACTCCGAGACAGAGGAAAGACTTCTGGAGGACACGCTGGTCTCTAAGTCTAAAAAGAAAACAGCCGAGCAAAAAGCTAGATCAGGCTATAAGAGCTCTGGCAAATTCTTGGCAAAAATGAGGGAAAGAGATCCAGCTACGCTGACGGACAGGTATAAGCACCTCATCAAAAAGCACGCCAAAGTAGTCAAGGTTCATGAGAGACGTTTTGGAAACAAAACAATTCTCAACACTAAGACTACAAAGGCAGCCATCCCATCCAATGAGAATACTGAGAAGGAAAAGACTAACGATGTCGCGAAAGACAAGATGCTCTCGAAAGAGATAACGCGTGCTTCTACATCAAAGCCCCCTCCCCAAAAAGACATCGCCAAACTCTTAGGGTCCACAAGGCCAGGCGTCAGTCCTCATGGAACCAAGGCGAAGCCAACCCCTTCAAATCAACCAAGGAAACCCTCGGGTTCCAAGACGGATGAGAAGGGACAGGCCGAACCTGCCCCCAAGAGACAACGCTCAGCTGATGAGGTCGCTGGGAATATCGCAAAGAAGGCCAAAAAAAGCAGCATAGCAATTTGGAGCTTACCTTGGCCATCATAGACAAGAGAGATCCTGATGGAAAACTCACCATTGACAAGTGGCTGAAGGTCGAGGCGAAAATCCTAGAAACCATGGTGGCTGAAGGCGAAAACGGTAGCTTACACAATGACTACAAATTCGCAGAAGCCGGGTGGCGGAAGGGAGTAAAGGTAGTTAGTTGCAGCAACAGGGAGTCATATGACTTTCTAAGTCGCTGCATCTGCAACCTTGGAGAGGTCTGGCCTGATGCCAAAGTAGAAACGATACCTGCCTCGGCTCTTCCACTGCGCATACAACTACATGTATGGATACCTCCTCCGGCTGCGGAGGAAACAGCCATACTAAAGCTTGTAGATATGCAGAACGAGGGTCTCAGCACGAAGGGCTGGCAGGTTCTTTCAAAGACACCGAGGGAAATAGGTGGAGGCGTGGACATGAAGATAGTGGTGGACACCAAATCTGCCAGTTATCTAAAAACAGTAGCAGATGGTCAAATTCGGGCTAGGGCAGCTAAAGTTAAGCTTCCTACATGAAAAAGACCAGCGTCGGAAAGCTGAGGGTGGTGCACATTTACCTGCATCATTCTCAAGCTGCCACCGAAGACCTGCTGCTGTTCATGGCCGAGGAGAATATTGATGTGGCCCTAATCCAGAAAACGTGGCTCAAAAATATACTCACTCCTCCACACCATATAGGAAAGGGTCCAAAATATACTCACTCCTCCACACCAAAAAGAAAGGTAAACTGAAAAGTTGCATATTAGCTAAGAAAGCACTCAACTTTAATCTTTCCTGTCATTTCAAAAATTCTCTTTGAACTGTTTTTTATTTCATTGCATCTGTTTCGGATTGTAACATGATTTTTTTTGCTTGCTTTAGTAGGATTAAGGCGCCATTGTCTGAAGGCTCTATTTTTGGCAGTTGTTGCACGTTCGCAATTTCTATTGAACCAAGGTTTATTTGATTCCAGTCTTTTCACATTGTGGGAAATGTATGACTCCATACCAACAGGAATAATTTCAGTGACAGATTCAGCACAAGTATCAACATTAGAACCATTAAAACAAACCTCTGACAGAGGAAAAGATGAAAAAAGTCACGAAGGTCATCCCAGTTAGCAGCATTAAAGTTCCAGATTAAGCGACTAGTATTCCGATGTTCTGGTACTGATGGAGTAAGTAGATGAATTGCAGAAATAAGAACATGGTCAGAGTTTCCTAAAGGGGTAGAAATATTTATATTATAATCAGGCTCAGATATAAGGAACAAATCCGAAGTGTTTTCGAAATCTGTAGAGTCGATTAAACATCGTGTTGGAACTTCGATAAGTTGACCAAGATTGCTACTTATTGCAAAAACTTCGGCTAATCTACCAGTATCATCTGTTATGTTAGAAAACCGAAGCCAATTGGTTTATGTGCATTGAAATCTCCAAGAATAATGATCTCAGCTAAAGCATGATTGATTTGTAACCAGTCAACTTTCTCAGATAAGTGATCAAAAAGAATTCTAGAATTACAGTCATTGGGAGACCTATATAATAATAAATAAATTTTGAACTGCCTTCAAGGACAATCTTAAGCTAAATTATGATTGCAGCAACCTATAATTATTGCTACGTCTAATGATATCGCTAAAATTGCACGCTTGCAATAACTGTTGCATTGTGCGTTAGTAATCAGCGATAATCAATACGGTGTATTATTAAAATGGAAAAAACAAATGATAACAATGAACTAGAAATTAACTTAAACTGTAGGGTATTATGTGGTTTTAGCGTCATCAATTCAAAGGATTTAAAAAAAAAGTGATTGCGCTTGTCTCTGTTTTAATATAAGATCGCTCCGTAAGAATTGGAATAATTTTCTTTTAAGTATAAGCCACTTCATAGATGCATTGAAGACAATTGTTCTTGTAGAAACGAATATTGAAGACGAGGAAAAAGGTTTCTATAAAATCGATGGCTTCGAACCAGAGTTTTTAAATCGGAATAAACGTAGAGGTGGTGGCATTTTAATGTTTGTTCGAGATGAGTTGGGCTATGAAGCAGAAACAGAATCTTATGAATGTATAAAAATTAGCTTCACGCAAGGGAAGGTAACAACTCACGTTATGGGTATTTATAGACCACCCGGTTTTAATAAAAATTCATTCATAAAATTCATAAAAAAAAAGTGATTGCGCTTGTCTCTGTTTTAATATAAGATCGCTCCGTAAGAATTGGAATAATTTTCTTTTAAGTATAAGCCACTTCATAGATGCATTGAAGACAATTGTTCTTGTAGAAACGAATATTGAAGACGAGGAAAAAGGTTTCTATAAAATCGATGGCTTCGAACCAGAGTTTTTAAATCGGAATAAACGTAGAGGTGGTGGCATTTTAATGTTTGTTCGAGATGAGTTGGGCTATGAAACAGAAACAGAATCTTATGAATGTATAAAAATTAGCTTCACGCAAGGGAAGGTAACAACTCACGTTATGGGTATTTATAGACCACCCGGTTTTAATAAAAATTCATTTGTTGCCGAGTTCCAAAATAATGTGGGGTAACTAGGTCGGAACGAAGAAATGATTGTGATGGGTTATATAAACATTAACACTCGTGATCAAGACTCTAGCTACACAAAAAATTATCTAGAAATGCTGGCTTCATTGAGACTGTTGCACGTAATTACTGAGTATACCAGAGTCGAACCAGATAGTGGAGCTAGGTCCACAATCGATCACATACTTGTGTCCAGAGCCGATGTGGAAATTAATTCTGCTGTGATTGAGTGTGGGATAACTGACCACTATCCAATTTTGTACTTTACAGTCGCCAATGGAATATCAGAAGAGCGGCAAAGCAACGCAACATACATATGCAACACAAAAGTGAACCAGCTTATTTGTGAATCCGATTGGGGTGAAGTATTGAGACAGAACGATGCCGAAAGCTCATACCAAAAACTTGTGGAGAAATTTGAAGACATTTATGAAAAAGCTACGAAAACAAAATCAACAACGAAAAAACGAAAAACAAATGCCTGGATGACGCCGAATCTGGTTGCCGAGTGTCAGCGAAGAGATGAACTCTACAGGAGATGGAAAAGTAATAGGATGAATAAAGGCTACGAAAACGAATACAAGAGTTTCCGGAACAAATTAAAAAAAATAATAACAGCGCAAAAATCAAATTATTGCAAATCCAAGTTCAGTCAATTAAAGAGAGACCCCCGTAAAACATGGGGTCTAATAAACGAAATCCTTGGAAGAAAAAAGCTGAGCATAGACGAAAGCATTGCCAAAAATTTTTCAACTGAAACTAAGATTTTGGCCAACGAATTTGCGCATCATTTTTCTGTGCAGACGTCGAATATTTTACACAAATGCGACGCGATCACGTCGAATCACAATAACATCATCTTAGCGGATACAATGTTTTCGAATGACACAAATATTTGTGAAATAAACGCCATAATCAGATCACTGGGAGGAGCGAAATCCCCTGGAATAGATGGAATTCGAGTTGTTGACATAAAAGACCATGCCAACATTTTTGCTCCCATCCTTTGCAGGCTGATAAATCTGAGTCTCGCGCAATCGATAATTCCGGCAATGCTTAAGACTGCTGTGGTTAGGCCAATTTACAAGGGTGGAGCTAAAAATCAACTTACCATTTATCGACCTATATCGATACTGCCTGTAATTGAAAAATGCCTGGAAGGAGTAATTGTTAAAAGATTACAGAGCTTCATAAGAAAACATTTTATCATTCACCCGAATCAGTACGGTTTTCAAAAATATAAAAGCACGGGCAAACTGTTAGGCGAATTTGTTAACTGTGTTAATGAGAGTCTCAACAAGGGCCACCATGTCTTAGTTTTATTCATGGACTTTAGCAAAGCATTCGACACGTTAGACCATGCAAAACTAATTAAAGCGCTGCAAAACCATGCAAAACTAATTAAAACTAATTAAAGGGGTGATGGAGGACTGGTTTGCAAATTATCTGCGCCACAGATTACAAAGCGTTAGGATCAAAAACGTTATGAGCGAGAATAGGAATGTGGAATACGGTGTCCCTCAAGGTTCAAAGCTGGGTCCACTCCTCTTTATACTATATGCAAACGAGCTACTTCGAGTCTTCAAACAGAGCGTTGCTTTTTCTTTTGCGGATGATACGGCAATTGTTGTTGGACACAGATTCGTAGAATCTGCCTTGACAATGATGCAGGTAGAGTTTAATGCTGCTATGAGATGGTGCCATGACAACGGTTTGGTGATAAACGCTGAAAAGACAAAGATGATGCATATTCGAGGACCCAGCTTCAAAACTACACCAAACAGAATCTACTACGAAAACGATGCATGTCCTGATATGCACAGGAAGGCTATAGACGTAGTAGATAGCTACAAGTATCTTGGAGTCATCATCGACTGTCGCTTTCTCTGGGACAAGCATGTTGAAAAGCTGCGCTTGGACCTGAAAAAAGCCTTGTTTGCGGTAGATGTTGGGAACAAAATAACAAAAAACAAAGACTGTCGCTAATTTTTTTTTAAGAAGTGTCCATCCGTAAAAACTACATATAAACGATTTTTTTTTTGCATTACGGCACAAAGCAACACATCTCGAGCACATCGCAGCACAACTCTTATTTTTTGGAAAAAAACAAAAAGTGTGACTAACCCATTTTCAAAAAAAAAAAACACTTCACCCTATAAAGACCAAACTCTGCGGAAAAAATTGAAATGGATAGCGGCACATAGCAGCACATGTTGGGGACAAAAAAATGAAAAACAAAAGGTGCCGCTACATTTGTTTTTAAAAAAGTGCCCTTCCGTAAGAACTACATATATTCCAACTTTTTTTTGCATAACGGCACATAGCAGCACACCTCGAGCACATCGCAGCACAAGTTTCGTTTTTATACCCCATCCCATAGGAAAGGAGGTATATTAAGTTTGATTCATAGTTTGTAACACAGAGAAATAATCACCGTAGACCCCCAAGACCTAAAGGGCATATGATCGAGACCGAATTGTTAGTCGAATGAGCTAAAAAAATTTTAAATCCGCCCACTGACACGCACACTTTACTTATTAGTATAAAAATTGTCGTAGGTAGCTGAAGTTTGGTACGCGTTATCGCCGCTTAAGTGTATTGTGATGCGTGGTCATATTTCATTTGCATTTTATTAAGCATTTTTAATTTGATATATTTTCTTTGAATCCAAAAAACTTGCGCTATAAAATGTTCAGATATGTGTGAAAGCTATCAACTGAAATAAATAAATTTTTGCCACGCCCACTTTTGGGGCCGTTTTTAAGTATAAACCAAAATTTTTAATGTGAAAATGCAATCAACACGTGCTTATCACTTCTGATAAAAAATATAAACAAAAAAACGATTTAATTGAAAAGGGGTGGATGCCACGCCCCTTCTTAAGGGAGAAGATTCTTTACCTGGAAATTTTAAATACAGTTGAAGTTAATAAAAACTGAAATTTAACAACCAAGATTAATGACGCAATTCGGAGCTTGAAAGTGGTCAATTGGGATGGGGTGTCCAACGATTCGCCTAAGCGGATTGTAACCCTCCCATTAGTTAAAATCAAAACTTGTGCTGTGAATGCAAAATCCGAAAAGTGCGGTGTCAACTTCACACACATTTAAATGTTCGATTTGTATTTAGCAAATTACCACGCGGCATGAGGAGTTAATCTGCAGCGAACTACCTGAAATACCTTGGTACATAGTTGGAGTACATCTGTTTTATCATTGCTCAAAATGTTATCAGCCCATTAGTGACTACTTTTATCGATAGAGCTTTTAGAACAACAAATTGTGTAGAACAAATTTATTGTGCTATTAACCACATGAAATCTGTGTTTTCGAGGCACAGCATCTCAAAGGTGGTAAGATAAGGCAATGGGCCGCAATTCCAGATGCTTGATCTTTCAACTTTTGGAAAATTTGCAACGGATTGGGGTTTCCACCACCAAACGTCATCACCAAGATACGCTCAGTCAAACGGATTTGTTGAATCTTGTGTGAAAATAGTGAAGAAACTTCTTAGGAAAAGCTTTGTTTCTTTACTGTTTACTATACCTAACTTTGTTGGAATATCGAGCAAAGCCATTAGCAAATGGATTTTCCCCAGCGGAGCTGTTGATGCGAAGGAAACATAACACATTGCCACATATGATTGGAAAGCAACTTAATCCATTCATTTATCTACAATAAGTAAGAAAAAAGGACAAGGAACTTAAAGAAGAGTTGCGGAATTCAAAAAAGGGGACGTGGTTTGGATTCGGGACATCAGTGAACGGGGGAGAATAAAAAAACTTGCAGGGGCACCAAGATCTCACATCATGAAAACAAATAAAGGTACATTTCGACGAAATTCTTTTCATTTAGTACACGCAAGACGGAGAACTCAGGACGGCATCAGACACTTCAGATAAGTTGCCTTCATTGTCATTACCGTCACCACAACCAATATCTGGAACAAGCAATGAAGAAGAAAATAACATGCAATCTACGAAACACAGCATTGAATCAAAACGTGACAACATTGAATCACGACGCGACAACATAGCACCCTAGCAAAGACCTTCCTGAATAACGATCCTTAACAACAACGAGATTCGGAAGAGTGATAAAGATGCCAGATAGATATGTTCCATCTTGAAGTGTCTATTTTGGTATGACAAAACCTAAGTTTCTAGGACATAAAATAGATAAAAATGGCATTCGCCCTTGTGCTTCTAAGGTCAAAGCAATCGAGAATTATCCTATGTCCACTTGTACAACTGAGCTCAAGAGATTTCTTGGCATGGTTAATTTTCTGGGAAAGTTCGTTCCATTCTTGTCAGATCGATGCATCCCTTTAAACGATCGGTTACGTAGTAATGTGAGTTTGCAGTGGGAAGCTGCCCAAGAGGAAGCATTCACCGAAGTTAAAAGAATGCTCATCTGCGCACCCATTCTCAAACTGTAGAGCCCACTGCACAAAACTATACTATCATCCGATGCATCATCGTTCGCGCTTGGTTCAGTTCTGTTACAGGCTGATGACGAAGGGCACCTACGCCCTGTTGCATACGCTTCATGCCCAAATCGAGAAGGAGGCTCTTGCTATCACTTGGGCTACAAAAAAAAAAATTTTGAGACCTGCTCATGGGAATAACATTCAGTATTGAGACAGACCATAAGCCGTTAGTTCCTATCTTTTGAACTAAACATTTAGATGATCTAACATCACGATTAAAGAAATTTATGATGGGAATGATGACATGACATATGAAATTTATTTTACTCTTGGAAAGTTTTTGGTTGCTGTGGATTTACTTTCACAATATCCTCAGCAAAATAATCAAGAAGAAAGTACAAATTTTGGTTGGGCAAGGGAAACCCAAATTTTTGTCAATCACATAGTTTCAATTCTTCCAGTTACTCCAACAAAGAAGATACTCAGCCAAGTAGGGAACTATTGCTTAAAAGGATGGCCCGATCGTTACAGGGTTGAGCCGAAACTGACACAGTACTATAATGACCGCTTCAACTTATCGATAAATAGTAACTTCTTATGCATGGAAATCAGCTAGTTATTCCAACTCAACTCATAGGAGATATTTTGCGTAAAATACATGCTCGTCACCTTGGTATCGTAAAATTTAAGGCTAGAGCGAAGCAATCTGTTTGGTGGCCAGGGTACACTAAGGATATCGAGAACTATATACAAAAATGTTCGATTTGCATCCAGCAAATTACTCCGCGACATGAGGAGTTAATTGCAGCAACGCCGTTTGCAAATGGATTTTCTCCAGCGGAGCTGTTGATGGGAAGGAAACTCAACACATTCCTACCTATGATTGGAATCCAACTTAATCCATTCATTGATCTACAGGAAGTCAGGAAAGAGAACAAGTAACTTAAAAAGAAGCAAGCTGAAGATTATACCAAGCACCATGGAGTAACATCGAGACCGGAATTCAAAAAAGGGGACGTGGCTTAGATCCGGAACATCAGTGAATGGGGGAAAATAGAAAAACTTGCAAAGGCACCAAGATCTCACATCATAAAAACAAACAAAGGTACATTTCGACGAAATTCTTTTCATTTAGCGCACCTAAGACGCAGTGATATTCCGTGTGTCCCGGGATAAGTTACCTTCATTGCCATTACCGTTACCGCGACCAATTTCTGCAACAAGCAATGAAGAAGAAAACAACATGGAATCTACGAAACACAGTATTGAATCAAAACTCTACAACATTGAATCACAACGCGACAACATAGCACCCACCAATAAGAAAAACCTTCTTGAACAATGATCCTTAAGTTAGGCTAGGTTGAAGTGACTGTTGGGTTCGAAGAACCCAACTCACTTGGACCTATGTAAGTCCAATTGTGATACCACGTGGATCTGTAAAAATTGCCTACTCGTTGAACCATTACGAGTAGGCAATGAGCTTATGCTATAGGAGAAAGCTCCAAGGTGAATATTTCGGTTTTTAGAGAGAGCGTGGCATGCAGAGAAGGTGGAGAGTGGTCTCTTCTTCATCCTCATCCATGCAGCTCCCGCATCGTTAGAAAAGACACCAAGCCTTGTCGCGTGCTTGCCTATCAGACAGTGTTCTGTAATAATATCGATTGTAGCGTTCATGTGCAATCTGTTAAGAGCTATCAAATTCCTAGAGTATTTAAGTTCTAGCTTAGGCCAAATCTGTTTCGTTACTAGACAGGTACTACCACTGGTCCATCGGAGATTTGTTCTTTTTATTGCATCCAGTTTTATCATGAGTTTGCATATCGAAATGCCTAAGGAGCCTTTATCAGACGAAATCGAGAGAGTAGTTCCAAGTTTGGCGAGTTCGTCAGCCTTACAGTTGCCTGGAATGTCACTATGCCCTGGCACCCAGCACAGGAGAATCTTGAACTGCTTTGATATCGCCTTTAGAGACGAATGGCAGTCTAAGGCTACTTTAGAGTTTATAGAAACCGATTCCAGGCCTGAGATGGCCGTCTGGCTGTCAGGAAATATATGTATATCCTTGGCGGATATAAAGTTATTCTTAAGACAGGACAAGGCTTCCTTAATCGCCAAGATTTCAGCTTGGAAAACACTACAATGATCCGGAAGACGGAAAAAGAGACTTAGATTTAGTTTTTCATAGTATACACCCACCCCATCTTTTGTCTTTGATTCATCCGTGTAGAAGTGAATCGATTCACATTTTTGAGATACACAGTCATCACAGGAAGACCTTGGGGGAAAATTGTCTGCAAGTTCTTGTGAAATTGTAACAGGGTATAGTGAAGTCTATGTTTCTAAAAGGGGATCTGAATGTGTTCAGAACAGCGGAGTGACCTATCTCACTATCGGTCCACTCAGAGGTTGCTTTAAGGCGTGTAGCCGTGATAGCAGCTGTTTGTCTGCTGAAAATATCAAGAGGAATTAGATGGAACAGGGTGTCTAGTGCTGCTGAGGCAGTGGTGCGAAGCGCTCCGCTAATACATAAGCAAGCTAACCTTTGGAACTTGCTTGGCTTGTCGCGGCTTACCGCTTTATTCAAAGTGGTCCACCAGACAGCCGTTCCATATGCCAGAAGATATATTGCCAGTGGGTGGTTTGGGGTTCAAGTTTTCACTTGTTGCCGATGGCTTTTTTTGCAGATAAAGAGTGCTATCGTAGCTTTCCGGACCCTTTCCTTCGAGGATGAGACCCAGATATTTATCTTCTTCGAAGAAATTTAAGCTATTGTCTTTGATTGAGGGTCGATGTGTGGGATTTCATGGGGGGAACTGAAATGGAACTGAACTTGTCCTCTTCACCAGGAGGTGAGTTCAGTTTTGGGGGGTTGACACTCAGCAGTCCTCAACTGTCAGTGCATCTGGTTAGCTTGCTTAGAGCGTTCTGTAGGAGTTCTTTAAGGGTATTTAGGTGCTGCCCTGAAACGGCAATGGCAACGTCATCTGCATAGGCAATCACTCTGCAGCCCTCTCCTCAGGCTGACGTTTCCTGAGGTTTCCAGCTTCCAGTTTCACCAGAAGAAGTTACCCTTCTAGGATAACCAGAAGTTCGCTCACCGCTAGATTCCAAAAGGATATTCCAAAGGACCCAACCTTACGGGGTTCCTATGCTGACATATTTTCTGGCAGTGGTCTCGCCTAGCTTTGAGTAAATAATCCTACTCGTTAAAAGTTCATTTATTAACTCACTAAGTGTGCCATCAACCTTCAGAGCCGACAGTGCAGCCAAGATCGCAGATGTGTTGACATTGTTAAAGGCACCTTCTATATCGAGGAAGGCTACCATTGTGTACACCTTGTGGTGAAGGGAATATTCAATGGAACGGACTAGCGTATGCAAAGCTATTTCCACAGATCTGCCCATACAGTAGGCGAGCTGAGCTGTAGACAGCAGCCGTTTACCAATGCAGGTGGATATCAATCAATCTTTCTAGAATTTTCAAAATAAATGATGACAGACTGATGGGTCTGAGATCCTTTGGAGTAACATGGGAGTATTTGCCGGCTTTAAGTATAGACACCACTTTCACTTCTCTCCATAACAACGAAATATGGACCATTTCAATGCAACCTCTCTAAATTATCTCCAGTGCAAGGAGGATAATAACTGATGTGTTTTGTAGTTCGGCTGGTACCATGGCGTCTGGTCCTGCCGATTTGAAGCTGTTAAGTGCCCAGAGCAATCTATCCCTAGTTTTCAGATCATACTTATTAGTTATACGTGGCAATGACCTGTTAAGATTAACACTATAAATAATATCGCAGCTACCCGTAAAGTGGGTGTCCAGAGCGGGTTCGGCGATTCTGTGCTAGAGGAAGTCCAGGAGCCATCTGCTTTTTTGACGCTGTCGGGCATTGTTGGATTAGAAAAGAGGATTTTCTTTAACCTAGAGGATTCGGAAGTTTCTTCTATTTTGCTACAAAAGAATCGCCAAGATAACCGTTTGGCTTTTCTCCAAACGGAAGTTATTTTTTGTAGAATGATTTGAGGGATGCTTTGAAAGCATCCAAGTTTATAAATATATTCGTGGCCTTAGCTCTGTTGAAGAGCTTCCTGCATTCTTTTCTAAATAGGCCAAGTTTTGAAGGTTCCTCTTGCCTCTTGGAAGTATAAGGGGATAGGAGGAAGATAGTGCCTTTTTGAGGGCCAGAGTATGTTCATTAACTTTGTGATCAAACTGATTGGTGTCACAAGGAGCACTTAGGAGAGAAGATTTAAACGAACGGTTCAGTGAATCTCTGTATAAAGGCCAATTCATCCTCCTGTAGTTCCTGAAGGTTGATTGGCGGGGTGGTTCATGATTTAAACTGAATTCAATTCATCTATGATCTAAGAAAGGATGTTCAGGCGAGACTTTCAAATTGACAATCAGTCCAGCGATGGCATCAGAGACAAGTGTAATATAAAGGACCTCTTGTCGACATTTGGTTATGAAGGTCTGTTCGCTACGTATTACATACAATTAAGTTGGTTTTTATAATAAAATCAAAAAGTAACTCACCTCTATCGTTGATGTCGTAACTGCCCCACACTGAGTGATGAGCATTAGCATCGCACCCAATGATGAAGATAGGGAATAAAAATACATTAAGACTACGTTTCACTAGTATGCAAGAGCTAGGCTTACCTTTACCTGTCTCACACAGAACGTAGTAATCAGGCGTCCTGAATCCGCAAACCCTGTTGTCAAAAGCCCATAGTTCTTGGATCAAGACAATATCTTCTCGATTTTGAGCCCAACGAAGAAGAAGGGAGGCCGAGGCCAGTTTGAAGTGATGGAGGTTAATCTGAACTAACTGGAGCATGGTCGCTACGGTCAGGTAGAGAAACATCCACCACAGTGTTGTTTAGGCCTTCAAAATCCGAAAACGAACCCAGAAGTTCGTCTTCGCTCAGAAGGACCGTATTAAGACAGAGGTGGACCGTATTAAGTGTCAGAAAGAGAGGCTTCGGACGGGGATGGAGCCGTAGCAGCGACGTCGTCCAAATTTCGAAAGGTGACTGCAGTTTCCAGGTGCGGTAACGCAGACAACGATACTAGGTGATGAGGGGGCAAGTTTCCATTTTCTAACTCGTCCTTTTCCAGGGGGTTAGGAGGCAATAGTCTCCAACTCGTCCTTTTTATACACTCGAAGGGTGATCTGATCCCAACCAAGTCTTACGTTGATTACGATATTAGTAGATCTATAGGAACCTCTTTGCTCCTCCAGCTTAGCGACCTTCCAATCGTGAGTCGGAAGTATGGGACTGCAAAGTCTTATGACTTCAAGGATCTCTTGTGCGGAGGAGGGTTCGATAGGGATCCAAGTGCGCGTTCTCGGCCTGCTAGGGATACTTTCCTTAGCGACGACCTCGAGCTTTGCACTAGACCAAACCTCACGTAAACTGTTTATCGCGAGCTTGTAGAGGTCACAATAACTTATATCCTCGCACGCGAAAAGCTCAACATATGGCCTTGATGCCAACCGTCATCGAAGGTGTTCGGAGGTGGTCCAGGGTGTTCCCGCATAAACGTCAAAAATTTGCTGGAAAGCTTCAATTTGACCATGTTCCACCTTTTGGGAGTGATTGATCCGTCCGGGTCGCTACGATCAATAACAGCAGCTACAAAAGGATCTTAAAGAACCTCGTTGACTTTTCCGGTGTGACGGATGACGTCTTAGGGACGGCGATGGTGTTTTTGACCTTAAGACGACTAGATATCGTATTGGTATCCTCCTCCGACCGCTGTCACTTATGAGCGTCACCTTGCGTCAACATTTTCTCTGCCCTTTCAAGTTGAGTTGGTGTTCTGTCCGTCACCAAAATATCTCCAAAGACTTTTAGAGTCCGGGCAGCCTCCCACGTGTTCCTATAGGACTCTCTTGCTGGAGCCCGTGGCTGCGATATTCCACCTTGAGACGTTCTGGGGGCAAAGTTATTGCCACTGGGGAGCATAGAGCTCGTGTTGGTGCTGCTTGCAGTGGGGTGCCCTGAAGTGCCACAATCCCACCACCACCAGAAGCTGAAGTTCCTGCTTCGTCACAGTTCTTGCTGCTGACCGCAGAGGGTGGATCACGAGTATCCATAATCGCACCACTGTTTGGCAGAGCAAGAGCTGTACCGGTAGACAGTTTTGTCACCGTACTACCATCCGGCCTTGAAGGGGGACCTTTTTTTGCAATGTCTTACCTACTTCTTCGTTTTTTGGTTTTTTGTTTTTATTTTGTTTGCGCATTATCGTCCCACGAGTAGCGGAGAAAGGATGTCCACATACAAAGATCCGCAGTATATAGATAAAACTAAATAATCCGGAGGGCGCCAGGTATCCCGATACTCCGTGGGTGGAGCGACCTTTGGTTTCGGGTCTCATCTAGAGAAGAGCCTCTCTAGTGTAACGAAGTGATTTAGTTACAAAGGAAAAATACTTTTCGCTGTATACCAAAATCAGTTTTACCACCAATATGCCCCACTGTTATTTATAGTAGCCAACAGCATAAACACCGATTCCCATCCAACTGCTAATTTTATGTTTTTTCCATTGCAGTATTACACTAACAACAATTAAAACGTACGCTCATATCGCCTATGATAAACTAGTTGCTCACGTACTGTAGGCATGCAGTGGCTATGTAATAACAACAAACGTGTTAGTACCCATGGTCTGCCTGTGCACATCGTACAGTGTGTCTTGGCTGTACACAGCATATGGTGGCTGGTCGAACAACAACAACAGTGTGTATGCATCACAACAGAGAGACATCAAAGGGAATTTGTGCGCCATAAGACCACAATGTAAAACGACAATGCACGAAGCCATAGTCGATTTTACCAACCCTGTACCATTTTGCCACGACCACAACAAATATTTTTATTGGAATATTTCCATTCATTCATAGAATTCACATTTTGTGATTATACGAAATTTATTGAGTAGGAGTGCGGAAGTACCTACACCGGTTTTTAGGTACCAATTTTGTGTATCTGTGTCGCTTTGGACCTAAATCAGGTCCAGAAAACAATTTTTTGCCACGGGAGCGCCTCGGCGAACCCACCGCCTAAATATTTTTTGGGAGGCCTAAATAGGCTCACCCAAAAAATATTCTCCTCACCCCTAACATAGGACGGTGACGAACAGTGGAAATCTTCTCTACCGACCGACCGACCGTTGTCACTGCGGTGACCCTAGAGATAAGACAAACTCCTCGTGACACGAGGTTCTCACCTGATCCACTCTGCCGGGTATAACCGAGTCTGGTTATATTCGTTGTAACAGCGTCTGCCAGTAGCGAAACTGTGTTGCTGATCCACTCTGCCGAGTATAACCGAGTCTGGTTATAATCGTTGTAACAGGTATAACTGAGTCTGGTTGTATTCGTTGTAACAGCCTCTGCCAGTAGCGATACTGTATTGCTGATCCACTCTGCTGGGTATAACCGAGTCTGGTTATATTCGTTGTAACAGCCTCTGCCAGTAGCGATACTGTGTTGTTCAGAGCAGAAACAGCAACATTGATGCCTAAGACTTAGGAGTGCCAACATATTTCGTTAAACGCCCCCTTCATTGCGTCTAACATTGGATTTGTAAAGATCAGCTCCTTATGTCCAAGGATTTGATCTAGTTTTTTCATTTTGGAATATTTTATTAAAAGTAAAAGATAAATTTTCAATTTTCAAAAAATTCGCTCCCCGATTTCTGAGAGATTGGTTCATGGTGTCGTGAGGTCAACACGTACTTTGTTCTATCGCGCAATTTAGTTGTCTTTTTCCAAGTTAAATCCACGCAAAATGCCTTGTGTTTGCAATCAGAAAGTTGAACGTAGTCAGCCAAAAGTAAAATGTGCGGGTTGCGATGATTATTTTCATTGCAAGTGCGTTAATATGCTACCGGCAGACGTTGATTTTCTGAAGAAATCTAAAAAGCTGTTTCGTTGTAAGAGATGCTCTGCTATACGAAGGGGATCCCTTCACTCTCCCCCACCGCCAAAACAGCTACAAGAACAGCAACCACAACATATACACGAAATTTATTGTAAGAGTCCGGCTCTCTCTTCAGCTGAATTACAAATAAACGCTAACTTTGAAAATCAGCCCGAGCCATCAGCGTCGCCGTCATCGTCGCGCTCAATGCAACCTTATGCTGAGACTACTCTTCGTCATCAGCCGCAATCACCACATCAAGATCATCATCAGCCGCTTCGTCATCGCCAGGAAAATCAACAACAACTACACCAGCTTAATCAAGAACGGGTCTTTCTCCAGCAGCAAAGCATAGAACAGTGTGAAAGTGATACCCACAATAATAATAACAATAGAGTGATTACTTTAGAGACAGTTTACAACGAAATAGTTGCTCTTAGATATGAAAATTCTCATGTTCTCTCCTTGATTAAGTCGCTAGAAGAAGAAAAAAATAATCTATTACAAACTGTCAGCGAACTTCAAAGAGAAGTAGATTTTTTGCAACAAGAAAGTAGAGAAAGGTGTGTTGAAATAGTGGGTGTTCCTAATGTAAACAATGGTAACGCATTGAGTTGTGCTTTGGAAGTTTTCTCAAAGGGTGCATGCGTCGATATATCTGAAGCTGATATCGACAATTGCTTTGTAAAAAATATAAAGATGAAAAATAATTCTTTGAATAAGGTTGTAGTGGTCAAATTTGTTTCTAAGTTGAAAAAAAATGTAATTATGAAGAACAAATTTAGCAAGAAAAATAATTTAACTTCAAAAATTTTTAATTGTGAGAAAAATAATAACATTTATATAAATGAATCTGTAAGTGGTGCGACAAGACAACTTTTAAAAGCTGCACAGAAAGCTAAGAAAGAAAAAATGTTCAAGTATGTTTGGGTTAAAAACGGGAGAGTTCTCATGCGCAAGAGGGATAACGACAAGTATATTGTTTTTAATTCAGAGCTGGATCTTCTAACACTTAATTAGCATGCAAGATTCTGAAGTAAATATTTTGAACTATCCCTCCGTCAACTGTGCAGATGTTGACTTCCATGATCTCGTTTCTAACCAGAAATATTTGAACAATTTTCTTATTATTCACCAAAATATTAGAAGCTTGCGTAAAAATTTTGATAACTTTGTTGTACATTTAGAATCTTTTGTGAATAAGCCTGATTGTATTTTTTTGTCAGAAACGTGGATTTATAAAGAGGAAGAGTCTCTATATAGCATTGACGGGTATGAAAGTATACCTTGTAGTAATAACGCGTATGCTGCTGGCGGTGTTATCGCCTTTATTAAAACTGAGATAAGTGTTGAAGACTATCGTTATAATCTGCATAGCTGTGATGTTTTAAAAGTGAAGGTAAATGATAAAAAGTTAACTTTATTTTGTGTTTATAGATTTAATGAGTCATCAAATACGGCTTATAACATGTTTTTAGAGGAATTAGATTGTTTATTAGCAAAAGAATCTTCCCGTAATATAATTTTATTGGGTGATATCAATATCGATATTTTACAAAACTCCGTTCCTGTAGATAATTATTTGTTTTTATTAGCATCTTATGGCTTAGAGTCATGCATAAGGAAGCCAACACGCATTTCAGACTCCACAAGCACTTGCATTGACCATATCATGGTGCGCTTTTTTAATTCGCAGAAATTCGAACTCAGCTGCTCTGTGATTGATTTTCAGTTGACTGATCATTGTATGACATGTTTAAGCTTTGATTCTATTTCAAGTCCTAAAAACCCACCACAATGTTTTTCCTATGTTACAACTGATTATGCTTCTCTATTTAAAAAACTAAAAACTTAAAAAATTTAAAAAACTTAAGCCCTGGATTACTGTCGACTTGCTTAAGAAAATCAATTACAAAAAAAAGCTCTGCAAAATAAAACTGAAATATCCCAATAAAATTTGTGTCATCAATGCTTACAAGAAATTATGTAAAGATATTTCAAAAGATGTTATGTGGTGTAAAAATAATTTCTATCTTAATAAGTTTCGCGAGACCAAAGGTGACTCTAAAAAAGAATGGAAATTGGTAAATGAAATACTAAACAAGTCAACTAATTCTCACAAAGATCTAAGCTTGAAGGATGGTGATCTACTCATTACAAATCCTACAAACTTAGCAGATAAATTCAATAATTTTTTTGCCTCCGTTGGTAGTAAAGTGGTGTCAGATAATTGTTCTGAACTTAATGAATGTGAATGTTTATCTCGTGAGGTGTCATCTTCTCAAAGCTTTTTTTTTGAACCCATAACTTCTTTTGAATTATACAAAATCATAACTTCTCTAAAAAATTCTAACTCTGCAGCCACTGAAAGTCTATCAAACAACTTCGTCAAGAAAATAGCTTTCAATGTTTGTGATATCTTATGTCTCATTTATAATAAAAGCATTTTAAGTGGTGTTTTCCCAGCTGATTTAAAGCAAGCCGTTGTGATTCCTTTGTTTAAGAAAGGTGACAAAACTTCGTCAAATAACTATAGACCGATTTCCATACTCTCGTTTTTTTCAAAGATTTTTGAAAAAGCAGTCAAAAATCGAATGATGAAGTTTTTAGACAGAATCAAGTTTTTTAGTGTATGTCAATTCGGGTTTCGTTCTGGTTTGTCAACCGAAGATGCCCTCTTAAATTTTTGCACCAATATATACAATGGCATTAATAATAGGAAATTAACTGCAGCTCTCTTTATTGACATAACCAAAGCTTTTGATACCGTCGACCACAAAATACTCTTGGACAAACTGTACAATTGTGGTTTTAGAGGCGTAATGCATAATTGGTTTCGTTCCTATTTATCTGACAGAAGCCAAAGGGTCAAAATCAATGGTCAGTTCAGCTCCGAAAGTGGCATCTCATTAGGTGTACCTCAAGGTTCTGTGCTTGGACCAATACTTTTCCTAATTTTTATCAACTCGCTTTTATTACAAAAATACCGCAGCAAAGTAAATGCTTTCGCTGATGACATGGCTTGTGCTTTTCACGGTGACTCTGCTCTGGATCTTTCTGCAGATATTAATCACGACCTTGAAGTCCTTAGTCATTGGTTTAAAATGCATAAGATGGCAATCAGTGAGAAAACGAAACTTATGTTTTTTACTATATCTGGCAAGGAGGTAGATTATGGATCATACACTTTTCATTCTGGAAGCTGCAAGAAATATAATCACAGTAACGAAATTTGTAACTCGGTATTGAACAAAGAGATATATTTTGAGTCAAGTACTTGCTCCGATAAATGCTTTAATATTATGCAAGTTAAGTCATACAAGTACCTTGGAGTTTTGCTGGATTGGAAGTTAAGTTGGTCTGCTCATACAGATGCACTTAAAAAGTATCTTATGGCTGCTACAAGGCAAATATATCTTTTAAAAAGTTATTGCTCAAGTGAACTTCTCAAGTGTATTTATTATGGTTTAGTGCACTCTAAGCTTGAATATGGCATAGTTTCATGGGGTGGAACGCACAACAATAAAATTAACCCACTTCTGATTTCTCAAAAACACATTATTCGTCTTATTTGTTTTAAAAGTCGTCGGCATAATAGTTTACCACTTTTTAGAAGCATGAAAGTACTTCCTCTGAAACACTTATATTTCTATAAGGTATTAAAGATTTTTTTCGCAAGATCTGGTTATCTAACAAACCGGTGTTCTGCTAGCTATAACCTTAGAGTAAACAATCAACATCTTGCTATAGTACCACATCACAATCTGCAATTATATTTTCATTTTTACACGTCAAGTGCTCCAAGACTCTTCAATAAACTACCTATTAGCATTAGAACCATTAGAAATGAATCCATTTTTCTCAAAAAATTAAAATTTTGGCTGTTCGATCTAAATTATAATAATGTTAATGATTTACTATCGATAACCATTTAATTATTTATTCTTAGGTTTTCCTTTTCACTATTTCAATGTAAAATGTATTAAAGAAAAACAAAACAAAAAGCTTGCCAAAACATATTTGCTTTTATGTAAGAACAAATCTTGTCGTAACCTCACCTCACTACATTTAAAATTTGTCAGTTTGTTACATGTATCTTTGTCATTCCAGCTGCATTCGCCTCTAGTTCCTTATGAACTATAGATTGCAGTTTCTTTATTAATTTATTGTGTTAGTTTTTCTTGTTAATCTTTTTGATAATTATCAATGCTACGTATCATCACAATAAGTTTTAGTAAAGAAATAAATTGAATTGAATTGAATTGAATTGAAAATTGCTGACCCACTCTGCCGGGTATAACTGAGTGTGGTAATATTCGTTGTAACAGCCTCTGCCAGTAGTGATACTGTGTTGCTGACCCACTCTGCCAGGTATAACTGAGTCTGGTTATATTCATCGTATCAAGCCTCTACCAGTAGCATTACTGTGCGCTTGCCCCTTACTTTAAGTTATTGATAAATTGTTAAGCGTTATTATAAACGTTGCTAAGACCGTAGTCTCTAAGTAGAACCGTACTATTGTGTAGAGTTAAGATTAATAAAAATACTGGCGGTATACTGGGAGTAGTATATTGGGCAAAACGGGCCTTTTTGAACGAAGTTGATGCTGCCCTGGACAGAGTGGCAGAAATGGACTTATTTCTCCTGATGGGCGACTTCAATGCACATGTGGGTACAGATGACAGTACTTGGAGGAGTGTGATCGGGAGGCACGGTGACTAGGATCAAAACAGGAACGGAGGGAAGTTGTTGGACTTTTACTGTGCATATAGCTTGTGCATCATGAACACCTTTTTCCCACACATTTTCCCCAACAGGTGGAGAGGTCGGGGTCTTTTTCACGAAAGATGGGAGAAGTGATACTGAGTTGTCCTGCAGAATTGGCCAAGCTGGAGCAATAGTAAAGGAACTGCGCCGGCCGGTCATCAGGAAAGCTGAACTTGGAGTGAAAGCAAAGATCTCAGTTTTTAATTCAGTGTTCGTTCCGACCCTCATATATGGTCATGAAATTTGGGTAATGACCGAAAGAATTAGATCGGGGGTACAAGCTGCCGAAATGAGATTCCTGAGGTGCGTTGCTGGTGTTACACTAAGGGATGGTGTAAGAAACGTCAGTTTTCGTAGGAATCTTAATGTTGAGCAGCTACTTCTCCGAGTGGAGCGATCGATTCTTCGATGGTTTGGACACTTTGTTCGCATGCCCCCTGACAAACTTCCTAGAAAGGTGATGCTAGCCGAGATGCGAGCGCGTCGCCCCCCTGGTAGGCCAAGAAACAGGTGGTGGGATCAGGTAAGGAACTTCTCTAAGTCCCGCCTGGGGATTGCGCCGGAGTCTCTTGAGTTGGTGGCGGAGGATCGAGAAAGATGGAAGGACCATTTAGCCACCCTCGCTCCGCGACCCTTTTAAAGGATAAGCGGCATTTCAAAAATGATGATGATGATGAAAAGTACTGGCAGACGACCTCGAAAAACAAAGTAAAGTCTTCTTTGTTCTCAAATCTGGATCCGGCGAGCAACACCCCAGCTCTGAACCATAAAAAGACCCTTACACTAGCAATGTTGACCTTTATCAGCCCCTACAACTCGACAAGTTCCACGCTCAGGCAGGGGACAACGATCCTTAACAACAACGAGATTCGGAAGACTGGTAAAGACGCCAGGTAGATATGTTCTCTCTTGAAGTGTCTATTTTGTTTTCGTAAAACTCTTCATAAGACCAAACTAAAATTTTTTTTTCCATAAGACTTATTTCAATCATTATTATCGAATTCATTAGTTATTATTATCATTAGTAGTTATTATAACTCACACTTAAGTTGAATTTTTTACCCCATTGCATTAAAGAAACTTTTAGAGATACTTTTATACCTTTTAGAGATATGATCGAGGCCGACAGGTGAGTCGATTAAGCCACGTCCGTCCATACGCCTGTGCGTATGTATGCAGTTTTGAGGTCTTTAAAATTAAGCTAGGAGCCTGAAACTTGCAGCGTTGCTTGGTTCTCATTTTGTGCAGACAAAGTATGACAATTGAGAAGATTCACCTACAGCCACACCCACAATTGGCTTAAATGTCAGACAACCTCAAATAACTGTTGAATGCTTTATACTAGGCGGTTGCATACATTTCGGCCCAAAACTCCGCCTTTTTAACTAAAAAAATCACTTTTTTTATCGCCACGCCCACAAAAGTGGACAAAAGTGGGCGGAGGCACATATAATTTATACATAACAGTTAGGAAATGCTAATATCTACAGCTTTTGTCATATAATTTTTTGTCAAATTTCACATATATTTATTGAAAAACAGTCATTTTAAGCTAAAATCCCTTAAAAAGTGGGCGTTTCCAATGAAAAAGCTAAAATTTTTTAGTTACCTTAAAGACAATTATAAGGAAATGTTACGTACCAAAAATGAATGCGCTAGCGCCATTGTAACATAGCTAAAATTTGCAAAATCTATTTTTTTAAATTAGAGATGGTCGCACATACAGGCCTGTAGTGGGGGTGTCTGTGGGCGGATTCAGCTTATTTTCAAACTTGATCTGAAGGACTGGACTTCCAACTATCCCACAAAATTTCAGCTCTCTGCCTTAAAATTTAAGGCCTAAAAATTGTTTACATATGCACGGACGGATGGACGGACGGACGGACGGACGGACGGACGGACATGGCTTAATCGATTCTCCTGTCGGTCCCATTCATATCTCTAAAAGGTCTTAGGGGTCTACGGTGATTATTTCACTGCGTTACAAATTATACATCAAACTTAATATACCCTGGGTCGGGTATAAAAAGACAATTGACCAAAAAGTTGGGTAATTTAAAAAACCCTAACTATTTGAACTTAGCTACTATTTAAAACAAATATGTTAGAGAACTGTTTGTTTTGTAAATTTATCGTAATAAATTTATTATGGCACTAAGTTCACTGTAGGTCGGAGTGGAATTTGTTGGATTTTTTATTCTTATACATATATGGATTTGGGTGTCCCGATTCCGAATATGCTATTAAAAATTGTCGGTCTCGATTAGTTTAGAATTTAAAGGGAAAAAAGGTAAAAAGAGTGCAACTTTCACATATCCCTACATGGCCACAGGCGCCTCCAGACAGCTGACACCAGCCCTAGCTGACCCGACATAGGTTATCCTGCCCAAACTTTGAATTTTCAATTCGAACTGAAATGGAAATTACTTTTAAAAAGTAGTTTTAAAAAGAACCCTTCAACCCTCTTTATCGGCTAAGCCCCGCGAAATAGAGGAATGAAATCTTTTAAATCTTCGAATCGGTACCACCCAAACACTGTAACCTCTAAAGGCAAAATTTTTTTAACAGATTTTATTTATTTTTTGATATTTTGATTTGATTAAATTAAAATATCTCAAACAGAGTGAATGCGCGCAAGTAGCATTGGAAATTCTGGAAATTTTATTTATGGGCCAAAGTCTTTCCTTGGGCCAATACAAATCGATCAATCCCAAAATCGTCAAAAATGAGCAATCTATAAAGCGTTAACCATTCATTTGATGCACTAACCTTTGCAATTTTTTTATTTTTTAACTATTACGTCGAGTATGCAAACGGCCGCTCAGCGAAATTTCATTGCAATCTGATGAATGGTATAGACAAGAATTAATTTTTATATATACAGATTTCCACAGATATTTCCAAGTTACGCTTAAATGCACGTAAAAATGCAATTTTTTGGTTCAAATTCAATATTTTTTAAAAATCGAACCCTAAAAGGGGGCGTGGCTAAAAACTTTATATGAGCAAAGTCTGGACTAAATTCTCGTTTACCCAACCTGCTACTTTTTTGTTTCATGCTTTCCTAAATTAGGCTCAAGGCCAGTCGAAATTAAGTTTTCTGGAAAATTTTATGTTTTTCTTCAATTCTGCCTCCAAATGTAGTCGTTTATTAGCGGAATGTTGAACTAAGCGTTTTCTTCAGAAAATATAAAGCAAAATTTTTTCAATTTCGAGCAAAAATATTGAGTAAACTGCATTTGAAAATTGACTCTTAAAATAGATGCCACGCCATCTAGGAGGTTTACCAATTAAATTTTTCTTTTTGTACCCTATTTATATCCTATCCCATAGGATAGGAGGTATATTAAGTTTGTCACATAGTTTGTAACACGTTGAAATAACAATGGTAGACCCCCAAGACCTTAAGGGCATATGATCGAGAATGAATTCTGAATCGAATGAGCCATGTCCGTCCGTCTGTATGTCACATGTTTTGCCTAAAATTTTGAGCTAAGGTGCTGAAACTTTGTACGTTAGGTTCACGTCATGCGAAGTAGTGCAAGTGTAAAAATTTTTGAAATCCGCTCAAAGACACGCCCACAATGGGTCTAAATTTGCAACTACCTCCAGACTTTTTAAAACTGTAAGACGTTCTAAAAGGCTGAAATTTGACATCTAACATCTCCTAATAAATGTAAGACACGAAAAAGACAAATTTAACTAGTAAACCTCCTCTAGTGGGCGTGGCATCTTTTTTAAGGGTAAATACAGTTTACTCAATATTTTTGCTCGAAATTGAAAAAAATTTACTTAATATTTTATGTAGAAAACGCTTAGTTCCACTAATTATTTATACAAGACTTTAGGCCACGCCCACATTTGGAGGCAGAATTGAGGAAAAACTCAAAATTTTCCAGAAAAACTTAATTTCGACTGGCCTTAAGCCTAATTTAGTAAAGCATGAAAAAAAAGGAGTAGGTTAGGAGGAGGTTAGGTAAACGAGACTTCGCTTAAAATTTCGTTTATATAAAGTTTTTAGCCACACCCCCTTTTTGGGGTCGGTTTTTCAAAAATATTGAATTTGAACCAAAAAATTTTTACGTACATTTAAGTGTAACTTGGAAATATCTGTGGAAATATCTTATAATTAATAGTTTGTTATTAGGGGCGGTTTTCGAAGTTTGCACTACTAATAAAATGTCTAAAAATAAATTTTACAATGTGGGATAGGATGTAGTATTCAACGGTCCGTTTTACGGACTGTAACTTCTGCGCACACACTGTAGCACTTACTCACTGGCTCAAATTATTTATCGTTTGACGAAGTTCGCACGGTTTTTATTCTATAATTATCTTGTACCGCATAAGAATTGAGCTCCTCAACCAATGGCTCCCTGTCAAACGGTTTGAATGTTTCTTCTAGGTGCTCTGAAAATAAACCCGCTTTTTCTTTGTCTTCTCTTGCCCATTCGCCGTTGGCTTTTCTTAATGGCGCAGAGTGTGCTATAGGCTTCTTAACGGACTTGACTGCTTTCCAAAGTGAGTAGTTCGAACCTTTAGCGGCAGTCAAACTTTCAAAGGGGTAAGCAGTAGTCTCGCGACTTTTAAAATCTTGAAGTTCGTGCTTTAGTTTGTTAGAAAGGTGGTTAAAGATGGTCTTATTCGGGGGTGCTCGCGAACGTTGCCATCTCTTGCGCGCTCTCCTCTTTTCGCATATAAGCTCTTCTATTTCTCGCAGATATATTGTTCCGCTGTTCGATAATTTGGACCTCCGAAAAGAAATGTTATTCCACGCAGCGCTCTGAATTATCTAATTGGTCAATATCAAGTGGCGTTTCTAGCGGTACATTTAAATCTATGTTTTCCTTGCAGTATTTTCTAAAGCGGCCCCAGTCGGTTTTGTAGTTAGTTAATCTAGGCGCTCTTTTCTTTTTCGCTCGGCTTCTGCCGATTTTCAAAAGAACTGCCGAGTGATCTGAACAGAGATCAAAGCGTTCTTCTACGCTTATTTTTTATTTCTGTCGGTCGGCCAATATGTTGGCTTTCCCGTCGATAAGAAAACCACGCGGCGTTTTGTAATTGCTTTAAAGAGGACTCTGCCTCTTGTTGAATTGCACCTTGAGCCCCAAAAAGAATTTTTCGCGTTAAAGTCCCCGCCGATGAAAAAGTTTGACCCAAGTGAATCAAAGAGCAGAGCAAGATCTTCTGCCAGCCGATACTGCGGCGGAAAATAGCTCGCCGCGATGTTGTAATCCATGTGACTGAATTTTACTGAGACTGAAGTTATTTGCATAGAGTGAAGTTCTATATCTTCGTTTTTGGAGTGCTTAATGCAGTCTTTAATGTAGAGAGAGGATCCACCTCTCAAATTTTCTGAAGGATGATGCGCATGATAGTCAATGTAACCTTTTATTTTGCGTGCCGAACCCTTTTTAAAGTGGGTGTCCGAAATCAGGCATATGTCTACATTATTCTTCCATAGGAATACTTCTAGTCCCTCAATTTTTTGCAAAAGGTCGTTTGCATTCCATGTAACTGACTTTTCCATATTCATGATTTTTTATTAAATGCTTTTCGAGGTTTAAACTCGAGCTCGCTCAATTTTTTGAATATTACTTGCTTAAGTTTCGTCTGTTGCTCAAGCTTCTCTATAATCATGCCTAGAATTTGAGAGACCGAATCTGATGCGGCCGATTGTAGCTTACTTTTACGTGACGCGACTTGAGCGTACGATTTTGGAACAACAAGTGTGGATTCTCCCTTTTGAATCCGGTGGGAACTTGGACCAGCAACGTTTTCTTGTGCATTTTGAATTTTGCCCGTACCCCTTGTCGACTTAGGGGTTTTTGGCTTACCTACTGTAGGAGGTTTTAGGCTTGGGCCCTTATTTTCAACGTTTTTCTTTGGAGCTTCATGTCGTTTTTGTAACTCAATAGCAATTTCGCAACCTCGGTAGCTCGCTGGGTAACTTCCCCTGCAATTGGCGCAAACCGCGGGGGCCTGCTTGCTGACATTGCAATCCGTCGAGAGACGTACGCCGGCGCATATTACGCATCGCGGTTTTTTCTGGCAGTACGCTTGCGTGTGTCGAAAACCTTGGCATCGCTTACATTTGGGAACTAGCCTGCCCTTCCGCTTGGGCTCGATTTTTACCTTGATGTTATGAATGATGTTATGATTTAATTTTATAGATTTCGTTAATATTCTCTGTTCTATCAAAAAAAAGGCATAAGAATTTGCAGGCCGGGTCGGATAGCAGCGGAATCTTTGCCTTCGCCCGTACGTTGCTTCTCTTTCTTTATTATGTTCACGGCGTCAAGAATTTTTAGGCCTTGGGCTTGAACGTCTTGTATTATTTCGTCTTTGGTGCAGGATGGGTGTAGTCCCCTTGCGATAACCCGCAGCGGCTTTTCGAGGTGACTTTCATAAGTAAACCATTAGATTTTCTTTAAATTCAACTTTTGTGACAGTGACCGATAGGCATCAGAGTCATCGACGTTAACTTTCAATACGTTGTTCCGAAGTGATGTTAAGTTATATTTCGTCGCAAGAGTATTTTTAAGGATGTTTCACAACTTTCCGTAGTCCGCGATCCCAACGACCTTTATTGCAGGTGGTTGGCGGTTTTTTCCTTGGGCTATTCCTGTTCCTTTTTTTGATACGACTGGTGTTTCTTATTTTCGCTGCACGGTTTCTACTTCGGGTGAAGAACTGGCCTTTCGTTTCTTGGTAAGACTTTTCCTAAAGACTGGATTCGTTTCGCGTGCAAGCTCTTCCTCGTCCGTCTGGTATTCATATTGACGTTTCGACATTTCCTCGCATTCTATAGTACCACAGGGGTTCCTTAAGGCTTCGTTTTCTTTACGTAACGAAACTACTTCGCTTTAAAGCTCATGGTAGAGACGTTCCATTTCATTAAGCTTGGGTAAGAATATACAATTTCTTGTATGCAAGTATTGTACTAAAGTGCAACCCAACCCAAAAAACCTTTCACATAGAGCGATATCCGATCGTATCTGCGTAGTCCATGAACGTACATAACTGCATCATTAAAGGTTACCTGTAACTTATTAGGTGATAACGAATCCAGACCACTATAGACAACATCGGCATATGATATTTTGGGAAGTATAAGGGCTTGTACAAGCTTCCCTCGAGTTTCAAAGGGTGTGAAGTTTGCAGCCAACCACAGTCTACGCAAGCAACCATAAATACGACCAATAACCTAGTTAATGTGGCTGTTGCAGGACAGATTGCGGTTTATTACGAAAGCAAGGCTAGTAGCCGACTCCACCTTCACCAAATTTGCTTCCGATATGCATTATTTGGCAAAAGACTCAGTTCGAAATTGTTTCTCGATATAGGTAGAACCTGACATTTGGAAGGATTTAGTAGCAGCTCGTTTTTGTTATCCGCTTTGTTAGCCTTGAGGAACACCTTGCACTAAGGGCAAAACAGGCGAAACCCTCCCACTTACAACTACCCTTTGAAAACGGTTCGACAAATAACTTTGCAAAAGTTTATCAGCTCTCTTGCAAAACCCGAAAAAGTGCTTTAGCTTCCATAAAAGAATTTTGTGATTCACCTTGTCAAAAGCTTTCGAAAAATCAAGAAAGCATAGTAATGTCACGAGCCCCTTTTTCATATTCTTGCCTCCCTTCATCCAAAATCTTCACCATTGCCGACTGACAACTATGCCCTTCCCGAAAGCCGGACTGACAAGAAGTCAGTAGCGAATAAAGGGATAAGTGAGATCTGATCTGGCGGGATAAGACTCTCTCAAATACTTTTGCTAGACAGGGAAGAATCCATATTAACCTAAAATCGTGAACAGAACTTGCGTTCGTTTTTTTGGCAAGGGGAATAACTCGTGCGTGTTTCCAAACCAGGGGAAAGGTAGATGTCATAATACATGAATTGATTATATGGGTTGTTGGGCTTGCAATACTGAGTTAAACTAATTTCAGAAATTTTATTGGTATACCATCTTCACCAATTGCATTTGACTTAATGGAGGCAATGAGTAAAAAAAAACAAGTGGGAAAGTTCAACAGTGTATATGCAAAAGCTTCGATCCATCTATGACATATTACAAAATACCCGACCATACAAAAAAAAAAACTGCCACGCCTCCAAAAAAGGGCCGGGTACAAAAATATAACTGTTGAATGCTTTATACTAGGTGGTTGCAAACATTTCGGCCTAAAACTCCGCCTTTTTAACTTAAAAAATCACTTTTTTTAAAGCACTACATATACATGAAAGTTAGAAAATGCTAATATCTACAACTTTTGTCATATAATTTTAGTCATATATATTTCATATATATATGACTAAATATAATAAATATATATAATTTCATATATATTTATTGAAAAACAGTCATTTTAAGCTAAAATCCCTTAAAAAAGTAGGCGTGGTTAATTAAAAGCCTAAAACTTTTTGGCCACTTCAAAAGCAATTACAAGGCAATGTTACGTACAAAAAATTATTGTGCTAGCACCATTCCAACATAGCTAAAATGAAGAAAAAGTATTTTTTTAAATTAGAGATGGTCGCACCAACAGGGCTGTTGTGGGCTTGTCTGTAGGCGGATTCATCTAATTTTCAAACTTGATCTGGTCCAATGGACTTCCACCCAACGCAAAAAAATTTCAGCTCAGAAACTAAACATTTAACATTTCCATCATGAACCTCAGCAATAATGTATTCAAC
Source organism: Neoascia interrupta (assembly GCA_947623515.1). Classification (NCBI taxonomy): domain Eukaryota; kingdom Metazoa; phylum Arthropoda; class Insecta; order Diptera; family Syrphidae; genus Neoascia; species Neoascia interrupta. The sequence continues at coordinate 117,989,370 of OX392462.1, forward strand.
ATCAGTGTCAACAGATTTTGCTAACACATCACATTTTAAAGAAGACTTGCAATAAACTGCTACTCCTCCGCCCGTTGTGGCGGTTATTCTGTCGTTGCGATATAATTCGTAACCCTCAATATTTAAAAATGTTTCTTAAAACTTAGTATTAAACCAAGTTTCGTTACGTACAGATGACACCTACACTTGAATTTGTAAATAAATAACGAAAGTAGTCTCGCTTACACTGGTTTAGACTGCGTGCCTGGTTTCAATGTATGGGTATATGACATACATTGAAACCATTCTTGCATCTCGACAGAACATTTAATAGACACAAAGTTTTTCTAGCATTCACACCGTGGCTATGGTTAAAAATATTGTTGTTGCTTACCGTTCAAAATTAACCTATACCACAAAGAAAATCGCAATCGATTAAACGCATTTCCACATCCTCATCCAGCAAACAAAAAGAAAATTGAAAGTAGATAGCAAGCATAAGAAGAAGCAAATGCAGAGAAATAGAAGAGAACATTTATAATTACCAACTAAAAATTTTAAAAGTTACTGAAATTTTTGAATAATAAAATAATAATAATAATAATAAAAGAAAAAACAAATAAATAAATAAATAAAAAAATATATAGAAATTAATCCAGCTTTAATTCAAGAAATCAAATGATAATACTGTGTATAAAAATAACAGAGATAATTGATAAGCTACATTCTGTCAATGTCGATGTCTTCTTCATGTTGTTTTGGAGTTTTTCTTACGAACAAAGAGCCAAATTTCGTGAACACTTCTCACAGTTGTTATTTTCTCTTCATCTGAGTAGCGGCACGCAAAAGCAGGCGAACTCTCTTTGTAAGGCTTTTCGTTAAAAAAGCACTTGTGTGGCCGACGTCAGTAAGGTTCAATTCTTTTTGAACTTGGCTTTTTCGATAGAGAGCAGCTGATTTCAGAACACGGTTCCGCTCTTGTGGCTTACCAAACTTAAGTACGATCGGTGATGGCGATGGGGAATCGTTGTTCAATGGCTCATATTTTCGTACACGGAAAGCATTTTTAAGTGTTGGCGGTTGGCAATCAATAGTGTGGCATAAACGATTGAAAACTATAGATAAATTTTCCTCAGGTGAACTCGGAATGCCAAAGAGCACGGCATCGCAGGATGTATGTTTTCGTTCAAGGGTGTCGATTTGTTGTTGGAGGGCAAGAATTTCTTTGTTCGCAGATGTGGTTTTCAATGATGTAATCGAAGAGACAGCTTCAATGTGTTCAATTCTATTTGTGATTTTTTCTACCGCCGCATTGACAGAAGAAAATCGTTCTTCCCATTTGTTTTCCATTTCTTCAATTTTGATATGTTGAGATTTATGAATTGTTTTGATGAATTTACAAAAATTTATCAAGGCGGCTTAACAGTATATTAATTGTGATGATTTTAGAGTTGGTGTCAGTTCGTTTCAAGGAAGGGGAACTTACTTGGGAGGACGCAGTCGTTTTATTTTGCAACGATTTCAAGATCGAGCGGGTAGTTGGTGGGTCGGATGACATGATAGTGGTGTTGGTGTATCACAGTTTACGATTTTTAAAGCAAGCGATAGGTATGAACGCAAAATAATGTTCCTACTTTCGATATTAAGAAAGTTATGGAGATTATCTGTACCTTGCGCGCACTTTCAACTTGTTAGTCTGTTATGGTTAGAGGTTAGCTGCTACCGGATAGAAGAATAAGACGTCTATACTACTCTGAGCATAACTGAGAACTACAACTGTTAACTGAGAACCCTGCCCACTTTTAACATCTTAAATCTTTGAAAACCTGATTTCTCGGGAAATGATTTTTAATCGAAAAAAATTACACAACAAATATCAAAGATATTACCTTTGCTAAGTTTGTTGCATACAAAGCATTGAGCTCCTCCCACTTTTAGGGGACGTTTTTGGGAAAAAACTGTTTTTTTTTTTAAGTATTAATATTTTCTTTTAACGCATTTTCTCATTATTCCAACGAAATTAGAGTTAATTGATTTTAAAATCCAGACTACGCCCTTTTTTAGGGGCGTGGCCAATACAAATAATTGACATTTAGTGTATGAAGCACACAAACAATTTTTTAGTTTGGTGTTAACAGGTAAAGAGGGTCGGGTATTTGGAAGTTCGTTACAGTTGAACTCTTGCACTTATTCGCTTGTTTTTTTTATTATTTTCCTAATTCAAAAAAAAAAAACCTGTGAGTAAGTGCAACAGTGTGTGTATAATAGCTTCGGTCCGTCTGTAACGGACCGCGGTATACCCTATTCCTATTCCTATTCTCCTTTTCATTCCTATTTTCCTTTTCATTCCTATTCTCCTTTTCATTCCTATTCTCCTTTTCATTCCTTATCTCCTTTTCATTCCTATTCTCCTTTCCATTCCTTTTCTCCCTTCCATTCATATTCTCCTTTCCATTCGTTAGTTTTGTTGTTTTCCATCCCCGTCCCGTACCCATTTATGCATCATTTTACATAGAAAAAAAAATCCTTCCTTTTAAGTTTTTGTTCACTTTTTTTTAAAAAGGGGCGTGGCTTGTCCAACCTCTTTAACCGAAAATCAATATTAGCATAGAAAAATCCAAGTTTGCGGCTAAAATGTGCGCAAAACTGTAATTTTTTTACCCGACCCAGGGTATATTAAGTTTGATGTATAGTTTGTAACGCAGTGAAATAATCACTGTAGACCCCTAAAACCTTTTAGAGATATAAATGGGACCGACAGGAGAATCGATTAAGCCATGTCCGTCCGTCCGTATGTAAACCACTTTTAGGCCTTAAATTTTAAGGCAGAGAGTTGAAATTTTGTGGGTTGGTTGGAAGTCCAGTCCTTCAGACAAAATTTGAAAATAAGCTGAATCCGCCCACAGACACGCCCACTACTGGCCTGTATGTGCGACCATCTCTGATTTAAAAAAATACATTTTGCAAATTTTAGCTGTGTTACAATGGTGCTAGCGCATTTATTTTTGGTACGTAACATTGCCTTATAATTGTCTTAAAGGTAGCCAAAAAATTTTAGCTTTTTCATTGACCACGCCCACTTTTCAAGAGATTTTAGCTTAAAATGACTGTTTTTCAATAAATATATATGAAAAAAAAATTATATGACAAAAGCTGTAGATATTAGCATTTTCTAACTTTTATGTATATATTGTATATGCCTCCGCCCTTTTTTGTGGGCGTGGCGTTAAAAAAAGTGATTTTTTTAGTTAAAACGGAGGAGTTTTAGGCCGAAATGTATGCAACCACCTAGTATAAAGCATTCAACAGTCATATTTTTATATACCGCCCACTTTTTGGAGGCGTGGCAGTTTTCTTTTTGGTATGGTCGGGTGTTTTGAAATCCGTCGTAGATGGATTGAAGCTTTTGCATACCCACTGTTGCAATTTCCCACTTGTTGTTGATTTCTTTCGTTTTAATTCATACCATTTTGGTTGTTTTTCTCTCTCGATATTTGGTAGCCCATTTTCTCCCACAAGTTTGGTACAAATTCAATAATTTTGTGAAATTGAGCTCTACAGATGGGCGTGGCCGAAAACTTTGTATGAACGAAATCTGAAATAGTATCCGGTGTTCTTTATGTGGTAAATTTTATTTCTTATTCTATACTTAGTAAAGCTAAAAAGGAGTCGAAATACATGTTTTTCTGGAAATTTATTGCTTACTTACTTACTTAAGGTGGCGCTACAGTCCGGGGTGGACCTGGGCCTCAGCCAACAAGCTTCGCCAGCCAGCTCTGTCTCTAGCTAGCCGTCTCCAGTTTCGCACGCGAAGTTGGCTGAGGTCTCCTTCCACTTGCGTGCGCCACCTGAGTCTCGGTGCTCCTCTACCGCGCCGTCCCTGCGGTGTGGATTCGAAGATTTTCCGGGCCGGGGCGTTGGTGTCCATCCGCTCTAGATGACCCAGCCATCGTAGACGTTGTGTTTTGACTCTTTTGGCTAGGTCGGTATCGCTGTACAGCCCGTACAGTTCGATGTTATATCTCCTCCTCCACGTAAATCGTCCGAAGAATTTTCCTCTCGAAGCAGCCTAAAGTGTTTTCATCCGCCTTTGACAGGGTCCATGCTTCTGCACCGTACAGCAGGACTGGGATGATGAGGGTCTTATACATGGACACTTTAGTTGCTCGAGAGAGGGCTTTGCTACTCAATTGCCTTCTTAGCCCAAAGAAACAGCGATTGGCAAGAGTTATCCTTCGTCTGATTTCAGCGCTGGTGTCATTGTCTGAATTGATAGCGGAACCCAGGTAGACAAAGTCCCTAACTACCTCAAAGTTATAGCTGTCGATGGTGATGTTTTGTTTAAAACGTCGGTGTTGGGTGTCTTTTCTTGATGACAGCATATACTTGGTTTTGCCCTCATTGACTGCTAAACCCATATTCGCCGCTTCCGTCCCAATACTCACGAAGGCTTCACTGACATCACGCTTTGTTCTACCGATTATGTCAATGTCGTCTGCGTATGCAAGTAGTTGAACGGACTTTTGAAAGATTGTACCTCTGGTGTTGGCGCGAGAGTTCTGCACAATTCTCTCAAGTATAATGTTAAAGAAGTCGCATGACAGCGCGTCGCCTTGTCTAAATCCTTTTTTGACATCAAAGGGGTCGGTGAGGTCTTTGCCGACCTTGACGGAACAGCGTGAGTTTTCCATCGTCATCCTGCACAGACTGACGAGTTTGGCAGGGATGCCAAAACTAGACATTGCGCTATATAGCTCGTCTCTATAGATGCTGTCATACGCGGCCTTGAAATCGATGAAGAGGTGGTGTGTATCGATTTGGAATTCCTGGGTTTTCTCCAAGATCTGCCGCAGTGTGAATATTTGATCGATGGTGGACTTTCCTGGCCTAAAGCCACACTGATATGTGCCTATCAGATTGTTGACAAACGGCTTCAGGCGTTCACACAGTACAGCAGAGAAGATCTTGTATGCGATGTTAAGAAGACTTATGCCTCTGCAGTTGGCACAACTCAGAGGGTCTCCTTTCTTCAGGATCGGGCAAACAATGCTGAGGTTCCGTTCGTCGGGAAGTCTTTCTTCCGACCATATCTTGCAGATTAGCTGGTGCATGCTCCTGACCAGCTCATCGCCAGCGGATTTAAAAAGTTCGGCAGCTAGGCCGTCTGCTCCGGCTGCTTTGTTGCACTTGAGCTTAGACACAGCTACTTTCACCTCCTCCAGGTCGGGTGGGCGATATCGTTCGTATGCTTCGTCGGTAACGTCTTCGCCCGGGTTGAATGGTTCGTTCTGCCTGACAGCGGTATTTGGTTCTTCCTCGCCGTTATACAGTCTGCAGAAGTGGTCTTTCCAAATCCTCAGCACCGACTGCGATTCTACAACGATGTTCCCTTGATGGTCCTTACAGGCTTCAGTTCGAAGTTTATACCCTTGGCAGGACCTCTTGATCCTTTGGTACAACTTTCTAACCTCATTCCTGTTGTAACATCTCTCTATCTCTTCAACCGCGCGCTTCTCGTGCTCTCTCTTTTTCCTTCGGAGAAGCCGGTGCTCCTCTCTCCTCCTCTGCTCGTAGAGCTCGCGAGCAGCTCTAGTCCTTCTGTGCAGCGCCGCTTTGTATGCTTCCTGTTTAGCTGCATGTGCTTGCCGGCATTTATCGTCAAACCAGGGGTTTCGTTGTGGTCGCCGTGTGAAACCCAGCACTTCAGAGGCGGCGTCTCTGATGGCATTTTGGCAATGTTGCCACTGGCTATCAATACTTGATGCTGGTTGCATAGGACTTCGTAGAAGGTTTTGAGAGACTCGGTTGGAGAAGGACCTGGCGATCTCTTGCGATTGTAGTCGGCCGACGTCAAACTTCCTCACAGTATTTCCATTACTTAGCGATGGTCGGGATATCCGCAGCCTTACCTTGGCTACAACAAGGTAGTGATCCGAGTCAATGTTGGCCCCTCGGAGAGTTCGGACATCCATGATACTGGAGGAGTGCCTTGCGTCGATCGCAATATGGTCAATCTGGTTGACGGTTGATTGATCGGGAGATCTCCATGTCCCTATGTGGATATTGAGATGCGGGAACTGTGTACTAGCTACCACAACGTGTCGCCCCGCAGCAAAGTCGATCAGCCTGAATCCGTTATCGGAGGTCGTGTCGTGCAGGCTATACTTTCCGACAGTACGACCAAAGATGCCCTCCCTTCCTAGCTTGGCATTAAAATCGCCTAGGACAATTTTAATGTCGTAGCTAGGGCACTGCTCATAAGTTTTGTCCAGGAGCTCGTAGAACATATCTTTGGTCTCGTCATCTTTCTCCTCTGTGGGGGCATGTGCGCATATCAGGCTCAGGTCGTCAACAGTAAATCCGTCCGAATCCGAGGCTTGTTTCCGCTTCGTGACTGGTGTTTCTTTACGTGGCCGGGAAGTCACCCCGACGGCACGACCCCCAACCTGGAGGACCAGATCCTTTGCTTAGCTCTAAGGACGGAGAGCCGGATAGCCCGCTCGTTATAGGCCTGAGCTCCGAATACGTCGTAGTAGCCCATATAAGGTGTTCACTAAGTAGTTCGGCCTGACTGGAACTATGGACGCCACCGTTGATTCCATCTGGGGAATTCCTCCGCTGCCGTCCGGATGCAAGGAGAAGTGCCTTAGTGGGAACACTCCTCCCTCCCCCCCCCCTCTCTCGTCTGCTACCCCTAACAACCTTCCAAGGGGGTTGGAACCCAATCTCCAGTTGAGGTACTAGGCACCCGGTGTTCACCACGGGGAGGTGAGAGTAGGAGTTGATAGACAGAGGTGGGTTTAGAAAACCTGTGGATGCTTGTATCCTCTTGAGTGCACATGTCTATCCTTTGACCACCAAAACTTGAAAAATTTATTGGTTTTTATAAAATTCTGCCTCTAAATATGGGTGTGGCTCAAAACTTTGTATGAACTAAATGTAGAACCTAATATTTCCTACATAACATAATAAAAAAAAATTTTTTGGATTTGGAACAAAAATATTGAAAAAATTGCATTTGAACAATTACTCTTTAATTCGATGCCAAAAATATAATTTTTTAGGTAAAATTCAACAATTTCGTAATATTAACCTCTTAAAATGGGCGTGGCCAAAAACTTTGTAGAACGAAATCTAGCATAGAACTCGGTGACGCTAATGTGCTAAGTTTTATTTCTTATCCTTACTTAAGTTAGGCTAAAATCCATGTTTTCCATAAATCCATGTTTTCTGGAAAATTAGATGTTTTTCTTAAATTCTGCCTCTAAATGTGGACATGGCCCAAAACTTGGTATGAAAGATATAAAAAACAAGTGGGAAATTGCAACAGTGGGTATGCAAAAGCTTCAATACATCTACGACGGATTGCAAAATACCCGACCATACCAAAATTGAAAGCTGCCACGCCTCCAAAAAGTGGGCGGGATATAAAAATATAACTTAACGGGATATAAAAATATGAAAGACAGGGCTCGATGACATCCCCGGGCCCGTCTGAACGTCAATTGAAGACTTTACGTCAAGAACAGCGAGCCTTCCGACTGATCTTTTCGTCTTGGTGGTCCCATTTGCAAGTCGAACGTCAGCTGTGCGAATTACTCCGTCGACTCCAGGATAAACGTTAACTACTCGTCCCAGCTGCCACGACGATCTGAACTCGTTAGGCTCAATTAGAATAACCACCTGTCCCACGCTGATTGTTTCCGTCTCTTTATACCATTTGGAACGTCGCGTGATCTCCGGGAGATATTCGGTGTACCATCGTTTCACCAACTGCGATATTAGATGTTGGGACCGTCGACTGTATAACTTGCTGAAGGCGTCGCTCTCCTGAAACACTCCCGGTGCTGTAACGTCCCTATCGGCTTCGCCGAATAACATCGTATTAGGAGTGAGTGGTTAAGGGGCCTCTGGGTCTACTGGAACATGCGTAAGTGGACGTCTATTTATCTGGCCTTGAGCTTCTAAAAGGGCGTTTCGCATGACGTCTTCTCTTGGAACCACTCCTCTAAGCGTAAATGCGATGCTCCGCTTGATAGATTGAATAAGGCGCTCCCAAACCCCTCCCATCCAGGGCGAATGCGCTGGGATAAACTGCCAGACGATCCCTTCGTACTTCACTGAGTATTCGCTTAAGGCTACTTCCATAGCTTTAACGTCCTTGGCCAACACATTTTTCGTACCGATAAAATTCAGCCCATTATCGCTGTAGAGGAAGCGGGTGACAACACGGTTTATGATGAAACGTCGAAGAGCCATCGTGCACTGCTCTGAAAGTAAGTCAGGTAAAAATCATCCCATACCTTTTCACGGTTCCTCTCCCGAATTTCGCAAGCAATTGTCCGAAGCAGTCGACGCCCACGTGGGTAAACGGCCGAAGCTCAAATGCTAGGCGTGCGTCAGGAAGCTCACCCATCAACGGCATTATGGGCTTTGCTCTGAGTCGCTTTCACATACTGCATCTGGATTTGATCCTCTGAACCACTCCGCGAATGCTGATGATCCAAGCATTTTCACGAACGTCCGAGATAATGGTGTCCGTTCCCATATGAAGGTTGCGATTATGATGAAATTGCACGAAGATGTCGACCAAAGGGTGATTTTTCGGTAAAATTGCAGGATTGCGAGCTGCATAGGAAATTGCGTCCCTTTGTGCTCTTGATCTGAGACGTATGGTGCCCTCTTCATCCAGAAATGGACATAAGCGTGGATGGAGCTTGATGACTTAACACGTCCAGTTGCTTGAAGTGAAGCGACTTTCGACGGGAAAGCATCCTGTTGAATCTTGCGGAATAGCCAAGCCTGGGCACGTTGAAACTCTCGAGGTGTCACAAAAACTTCTTTGTCCGTCGGACGTCTACAGATGATGTAGCTCAGCCTTAACCACAGGGCTAAGACCCTGACCGAAGAGTCCCATCTCGCCTGAAATCTTGAACTTAGCAGTTCATAAGCTCCATATGAAATACTTGGCCGATTAGTGTGAAGCATAATACTGACGTTTTGATCTTCGGGGCTGATTTCGGGAACTGTCAATCCTCCAGGTGAAATAGGCCAGGCATCGAAACTCTCACGAAGAAACATGGGCCCGGTAAACCATCTCAAGCTTTGGCAAATTAAATCCGCACTCGTCCACCTTGTCGCGTCATCAGCTACGTTGTCAGTAGTTCTAACGTAGAACCACTGTCGGGGCGAAGAGGAATCCAGAATCTCTCCCACGCGAACGGCAACAAAGGATGGGAACTCAAAAGGCGTTGAGTTGATCCAGGCCAATACGGTTTTGGAGTCCGAAAGGAAGATCACCTTGTTGATTTGAATGCTGTGCGAGCTTTTAATTGTGGAAACTAGTCGCACCCCCAGGACTGCCGCTTGTAACTCAAAGAGAGGAACTGAAAGCTTCTTAACTGGCGCGACCTTTGCTTTTGACATAACCAATGAAACGTCAACCCGTCCGTCCAGTTCCTTCTCTGAAGGCCTTCTCTGAAGCGTCGACAAAAACGATGAGACTGACTTCTGAATGGTCGGGGCTCCAGTTCACGTAGCAGCAGGGTATTCGCAACTTGCTGATGGACTTCAAAGTAAGGACGAACTTCAGCCACTTAATCCTCAGAATATTTGAGATCGGATCATCCCAGTCGAATCCTTCTCGCCAAATCTCTTGAAGAATAAACCTTCCTCTGACGATAAAAAGTGAAATCAAGCCAAGTGGGTCAAAGATCCGCATCACCATTAGAATTTCTCTCTTGGTCACCTTAGTTGCGCCAGTCAACATCCCTTCAAAGACACCTTCGTCCGGAATCCAAAACATCCCAAGGACTTTGGAAACGTTACAGTCACTGTCACTGCGGTCGATATTCACTAGCTTTGGGTTGACGTGATCCGATGGGATTCGATGCATGACCTCCATGCTGTTGGATTGAACGCCAAAGAGGTTGAAACCCATGGACTTGCAAATTTGGATTGCATCTCTTGTCACAGCTACAGCCGCTTCCACCGAACCATGGCTATTAAAATAATCGTCGACGTACGTTCTTTTCGTCAGTCCATAACAGGCTTCCGGGAATTCGGACGAAAACAAACTTGCATGATGATTCTTCACAAACTGTCCGCATGTTGGAGAGCATCTTGGACCGAACATCATCACCTCCATGATGTACACTTTAGGATCTATTAAAGTGTCACCATTCCTCCACAGAATGCGCTGACACTGTTGATCTTCGACTTTCATCCGAATCTGGTGGAACATCTCATTCACATCTGAGTTTATTGCCACCTTTCGCTCGCGAAATTTGAAGAGACCAGCGTGGAGTGGAAAGAGTTGGTCCTGACCCTTTAGCAAATGGGTATTTAAGGAAATGCCACTCACCTTAGCTGCAGCATCTGCCACCACTCTTGGCTTCGGTGGGAATTTGTTGGGGTTTTCTACGATAAATGTTGGGGCGTACCATACCCTAGGCCACTTTGTAGCTAAGTCCTCCTCAGACGCTAGCCTCGTATACCGCTTCGTTAGAAGCGCTGCCATGTAGCTGTTCATCCACTCAAGAAGATGTGGCTTCCTCCTCAAAGTACTCTCCAGGCCGATAAGACGCTTGAGGGCCGAAGGGTAACTGTCGGGAAGAATTACGTTGTCTGTTTTCCATAGTAGGCCCATCTCGTATCGCCCATCCACGAGTTTTAGTGTATTCTTCATAATACTCAGCGCTCGACTGTCTTCCTTGCTGACTAAGTCACCTTTCGGAGCCATGACTCCAAGCCCCTCAGTAGAAAAATGTCGTCTGACCAAATCGTGTAGTTCATCTTCTCCTTTCAGAGCGTCATGAAGCAAAAACTGGATGGATGGCTTTGCCGTTTGCTGAAGACACATTGCTCTGACTGGTGGGGCTGCTTGCCCAAAAACTATCCACCCAAGAAGTGTCTTTATTGCATGTGGTTCACCTTCTTTTCCATGACACTGACCGTGCCCCAATAGAAACTTGGCTTGGTCCAGACCTATCAGGATTTTAGGTTTGGCGTCAATGAGGTCGTTGATAGGGAGCTGCCGCAAGCGTGGGAACTCTTTCTTTAAAGCTGTTGCGTCAATGGTCTGGCTCGGTAGCTCCAAGCTTTGAACCGAATAGACATTCTTTAAAACATGCCTTTTTTTGCTGTTGATACCAGATACTGCTACTGTCGTTCTTAAGGAATCTTCAGTTCGAGACACTCCCTTCGTCCACTGCAGCGTGAGTTCCTCCGGAACACCATCCAGGCCCAACTCTTCGTAAAGGTCTCGTTCGATCAACGTCAAACCCGAGCCATCATCGAGGAAAGCGAAAGTGTCAACATATCTCTCGTTTTCCTCGTAGATGCGAACCGGAACAACCTTAAACATTATATGGAGATTAGCGCCAGAGTGCGAAGAATGGATTTTGCTCTGTGGTATGTACGACGGTGCAGCTACATTGAGATCAGGCCCCACGCCTTTCGTAGGTTGGTGCAACAACGGATGGTGACGTCTAATACATCCACTAATACCACAAGAGCGTGACTTGCCACACACCCTCCAAATATGTTGAGTTGGATCTAAACAAGAAAAGCAAATAGACTTCTCCCTGGCGAATGCCAAACGCTGCTGAGCCGACAGAGCTTTAAACTCTTGGCACTGATCTAAAACATGCTGGTTCTGGCCACACTTACCACACACAATGTTATTTACCTCCGCTGGGGCTGGTTGATGTGTCAGCACAGGACGAGACGACTTCGGTGATCCATTCACCCTTTTCGAGAAATTCGGTGGCTACGGTTTCGCCAACTCTGGGGGCAACTCCACAATTTTCTCCATCAAAAACGCCGCAAAATCCCTCAAATTAGCTTGCGAGGCGGTTGCTTCCTTTCTCTTCCACTCTTGGTACAACCCCGGACCTAGCTTGCAAGCGAGATCGGTAAGTACAAACCCATTACTAAGATCTTCCTCCCGGTTCAAAGAAAGTATATCTGCGACGAACCCGCTTACACGGACTGCCCACAGATGAAGGTTTGGATCGAATTTGGACTTTAGTGTAGGAAGGCTTAGCAAGTCCGATGTGAGGCCATGCACAAGTACCTCAGGACGACCATAAATAGAACGAACCGCATCCATGATCGCTGCATCGTCTGAGGAGTATTTAAGCCGGTCGCTTACCAACTGGTACGCCTCACCTCTAAGGGCCTTCCGTAAACGGGCGACGTTATCCTTCCTGCTGTATTTCCCTTCTACAGTGGTTGAAGAAAACACATCTTGGAAATATGGCCACTCTCTTTTATTTTCGCCAGAGCAAATAGGCAACTCTTGCACATTACTTCGATTGGGAATGGTCAGCAAACTCGACATTTCCCCTGATGATAACGAAGAATCCACAAGGCTGCTTTGATGCGCACCAGCACCTCGCAAGGGCGTCGATTGACGTTGTAGCACACCATTTCCACAAGCGACTGATGATTGGCCTGGATTCTCCTTATGAGCTCCAACCTTTTGTCGACTTCTTTCGCCGCCTGACTAGTGGGAGCACCCGCAGTATCCTTAGATAGACTTAAGGACGCCTTGGCGAGTTTCTGTTTCTTCCGTTCTAGTTCCTCTCGCAACCCAGCAAGCTCAACATCCCTATCAGCAATTTTTGCTTGAGCTGTAGCCTCTGCTTCGATTAAAAAATCAACAGACACTTCACTGTCTATCGTAGGCCTCGTAGGTAGCTGTAGAGTTTTGCCATCAGCTTTCCCTTCACAGGTTCTTGATTGACTTGGCTTTTCCTCACAAGTATCCTCTCCGCAAAGCCATGGATCCGACGTCTTGTAAAGATCTGGGTCGAACTTAGCACATGCATAATGCCACCACCTTTCACATCGATCACAAGCCACCATCTCATCGTCGTCTTCTTTTTGGCACTCGATTGCCATACAAGAATGCGTCTCTAGGCATGGTAGATATATGTATGTGTGAAAGAAATTCCCGATGAACGTTCTGTGTGGTTCAACAATAAAAATTATGTTGTCGCAAGAAAAAGATTCTCGTACGAATGTAAGGCTTTGGCCACATAAATTTATCGATTAAAATGAAACGCGTCGATTGCTATATGCTTCAATTCGATTTTTATTCTGAAATGAACTTAACTCTTACCAAATACATGAAAGTGTGAATAAATCTACTTACTTTGGTCAAGCTTTACAATTTTGAGAATTTTCTCTCTGCTCAACGTATCGCTTCTCGTGTCAAGTTAGAAAAGACATTTTTAAGATAGCAATTTTACTTTAAGGGGTTAAAACGTGATTAAACAAGGATAAGTATATTATGTTTTCAGCTATTAAATATGTGTATGCAACGGAGCCGGACTTACTTCATATGCTCCGAATAGAATAGGGATGTCGACGTCGACCCTTGGGATGAATGTGCGTTAGTGAAAAAGCGATATCCTTGCTGCCGAAAAGACAATGCTGCCAAATTTCTGTTATTTTAAATTAATGGTTCGTAGACGCTCCTACAGGGCTCGATGACAAATCTAAATGTAGAACCTCATATTTCCTACATAACATATTAAGAAAAAATTTTTGGATTTGGAACAAAAATACTGAATAAATTGCATTTCAACAATTACTCTTTAGTTCGATGCCAAAAATATAATTTTTTAGGTAAAATTCAACAATTTCGTAATATCAGCCTCTAAACATGGTCGTGGCCAAAAACTTTGTAAGAGCGAAATCTAGCATAGAACTCGGTGACGCTAATGTGCTAAATTTTATTTCTTATCCTTACTTAAGTTAGGCTAAAATCCATGTTTTCCATAAATCCATGTTTTCTGGAAAATTAGAGGTTTTTCTTAAATTCTGCCTCCAAATGTGGACGTGGCCCAAAACTTTGTATGAAAGAAATAAAAAACAAGTGGGGAATTGCAACAGTGGGTATGCAAAAGCTTCAATACATCTACGGCGGATTGCAAAATACCCGACCATACCAAAAAGAAAACTGCCACGCCTCCAAAAAGTGGGCGGGATATAAAAATATAGCTGTTGAATGCTTTATACTAGGTGGTTGCATACATTGCCTAAAACTCCTCCGTTTTAACTAAAAAAATCACTTTTTTTAACGCCATGCCTACAAAAGTGGGCGGAGGCTTATACAATATATACATAAAAGTTAGAAAATGCTAATATCTACAGCTTTTGTCATATAATTTTTTGTCAAATTTCATATATATTTATTGAAAAACAGTCATTTTAAGCTAAAATCCCTTAAAAAGTGGGCGTGGTCAATGAAAAAGCTAAAATTTTTTGACTACCTTAAAGACAATTATAAGGCAATGTTACGTACCAAAAATGAATGCGCTAGCGTCATTGTAACATAGCTAAAATTTGCAAAATGTATTTTTTTAAATTAGAGATGGTCGCACATACAGGCCTGTAGTGGGCGGGTCTGTGGGCGGATTTAGCTTATTTTCCAACTTGATCTGAAGGACTGGATTTCCAACCAACCCACAAAACTCCAGCTCTCTGCCTTAAAATTTAAGGCCTAAGAGTTGTTTACATACGGACGGACGGATGGGCGGACATGGCTTAATCGATTCTCCTGTCGGTCCCATTCATATCTCTAAAAGGTCTTAGGGGTCTACTGTGATTATTTCACTGCGCTACAAACTATTCATCAAACTTAATATACCCTGGGTCGGGTATAAAAAGTGTTGAAAATATTGAATAAATTTCATGTAAAAGATTACACTTTTAATGGATGCCACGCCCACAAGGGGCGGTCTGCGGACTTCATTTTTATATTTTATGACTTGTTATCATTAGAAGATGCTAAATAATAAATTTCAGCTTTCCACGACGTCTTACAGTCTTGTAAGCACCGGAGGTTGTTGCACATTTAGACCGATTGTGGGCGTGTCTGTGGGCGGATTTAAAAATTTTAACACTTGTATTGCTTCGGATAACAGAGAGCTTCCGTACAAAATTTCAGCGTCCTAGCTCAAAACTTAAGGCCAAAAATTGGTGACATACGGACGGACGGACGGACCAACGGACATGGCTCATTCGACTCAGAATTCGGTCTCGATCATATGCCCTTAAGGTCTTGGGGTCTATCGTCATTTTCTCTGTTAAATCTTCGTCTGTATCAAACTTAATATACTCCATTCCTGTGGAAAAGGGTAAAAAAAATATAAAATAATAATTATAACTATATATATATATATAACTGTATATAATATAATTATACATATTAATATAATTATGGGACCGACTGGAGAATCGATTAAGCCATGTACGTCTGTCCGCCCGTCCGTCTGTATAACAACTTTTAGGCCTTAAATTTTAAGGTACAGAGCTGAAATTGTGGGTTGGCTGGAAGTCCATTGGACCAGATCAAGTTTGAAAATTAGCCGAATTCGCCCACAGACGCGCCCACTACAGGCCTGTATGTGCGACCATCTCTAATTTAAAAAAATACTTTTTCTTAATTTTAGCTGCGTTAGAAAAGTGCTAGCGCATTCATTTTTGGTAGGTAATATTGCCTTGTAATTGTCTTTATAGTGGCCAAAAAAGCCTTTTCATTGATCACGCCCACTTTTTTAAGGGATTTTAGTCTAAAATGGCTGTTTTTCACTAAATATATATGAAATTTGGCAAAAATTGTATGACAAAAGTTGTAGATATTAGCATTTTCTAACTTTCATGTATAAGTACTATGTGCCTCTGCCCACTTTTGTGGGCGTGGCGTTAAAAAAGGTGTTTTTTTAAGTTAAAAAGGCGGAGTTTTAGACCGAAATGTATGCAACCAACTAGTATTAAGCATTCAACAGTTATATTTTTGAACCCGGCTCACTTTTTGGAGGCGTGGCAGTTTTTTTTTGGTATGGTCGGGTATTTTGCAATCCGTCGAAGATGGACTTAAGCTTTTGCATACGCACTGTTGCACTTTCCCACTTGTTTCAATATCATTTATTGGGAATTTAAGAAAACACCTACTTTGAGGTACCTTGACCTATACTAACACAAATATATCCGCTGATACTTACAACAGGAAGTTAATTTAGGATTTAATTTTTTGAAGAAAAAGTACTTCTAAACTGTGTTAAAATAAAATAGATGGCTTGTTTAACTTTCGACATATTTGGTGTAAAGTCTGATCTTTTTTCCTCGCCCATGACATTTTTCGACTTTCAAGTCACTTTTTTGCAAAAAATACGTTAATAACATATCGGTAAATTTCGGGGATAAATTCTACTACAGCTTTTCCCAATTATCGTAAAATCTGTGCGTTTTTCAGGTACCTTGTTGCAGCAATTTTTGTTAAGCATTGTAAGATTCACCAGAAAAAAAAATTACCGATATGTTTATGACGCATTTTTTGCAAAAACGTGAATTCAAAAAAATGTGAAAAAAAAACGTGAAAATCAAAAAAATGTTATGGGCAGGGAAAAAGGATCCGACTTAAGAGCAAATATCTCGAAAATTAAAAAACCATCAATTTTATTTTAACACAGGTAAAAGAAGTGCTATTTTTTCTAAAACTAAAATCCTATATATTAAGAAATATTTGTGTAAGTATGGGTCAAGGTACTTCAAAGTAGGTGTTTTATTAAATTCTTAAAATAGCAATTCAACGAAGGTTTTTCCGTTTTGCTCTTAAAGGTCTTCCCTGAGAAGACCCATTTAACATACCAGCTTACGAGCAACGTATAAAACTCCTTAGGTAATATACAAACCTTATCTTAAAGGCGGATAGACCAGGACTTGATCTTTATATCCGAATTATTGTCAGGACGCATTGACGAACCTGACCTTCTTTTTCTATATTAACTTTTAAATTTCGAAAAGGATCCTCTAATCTCCGACACTTACAAATGCTGCATGTTTCAAAATATGCATGAAAGATTTATGGAGAGCCTATAACCCGCATGAGTAGACTATATAATACATATTGTACTACCTTAGACTTGAAATGAGGTGTTTTTGCCCCATAATTTATTTATGTTATGGTTAGCTTTTTAATAAATGTCCTTGAAATACCATTTTATGGGCTATTTGATCTGTTTTAATATTCTTCTTCTTCTCACTGATTGGAAAAAATACTCCGGCTTGAGGTTCGAAGAGAGGGAAATGTATAAAAGACCGAAAAACTGCAGAATTATTATAATTTTTCATAAAATGCTTTCGTCATTGTCTTCCTTGTTTCTCAAGTTTGCAGTCGGTACCTCCCAGTATTGGTAGCCACACTTGTGTGTTTTGTTACTGTTTGTTGCTTCTATTTGTTTTCAAATACTTGTTCTCTTATGGGAAAAAGCAGGAAGAGTTGTCACTTAATGTCAGCATCATTATAATATAAAGGTTCCTGACGATGTTCGCCTGGCAGCGTTTGAAATGATCATAGGACTACTCATTATTATAATGTTGTAGGATTGTAAATTGTTGTAATTCTTCGCTTTTCAATATTAAATTTAATTTTGTATGGCTTTGCCACTGGGACCGGTCCCCAATATAAGCAACGATACGTTCTGTTAGCTTTTTAATTAATGTACTTGAAATACCATCATAATAGGCTATTTGATCTGCTTTAGTATTTTCGTTCTTCTCACTGAATTGAAAAATACTCCGACTTGAGTTTCGAAGAGAGAGAAATGGATCAAAGACCGAAAAACTGCAGAATTATAATTTTTCATAAAATGCTTTCGTCATTGCCTTCCTTGTTTCTTAAGTTTGCAGTCGGTACCTCCCGGTATTGGTAGCCACAGTTGTGTGTTTCGATACTGTTTGTTGCTTTTATTTGTTTTTCAAATACTTGTTCTCTTGGAAGAGTTGTCACTCTTTTGTCACTTAATCATTATAATATAAAGGTTCCTGACGATGTTCGCCTGGCAGCGTTTGAACTGATCATAGGACTAGCCATTATTATAATGTTGTAGATTTGTAAATTGTTGAAATTTTTCACTTTTCAATATTTTCAATAAATTTTGAGCTAGGAACTTGAAACTTGATATCTGTTCTTTCTAGGTCCCGAAGCAGTACAAGTGTAAAATTTTTGAAATCCGCCCACTGACGAGAGTTATGTATACGAGCTATACACTACACAAGTACATAGCCTCAACCTACATCCTACATTATATTATCCACATACTATACCTACATACTATTGCATGCATGTTATATTACTATACCTATCATTAACATTACATACCTTATAAAAGAGAATATATAAAACTTAGCTTACTGTAACTTAGTATAAGACTAGTATTTACTACAACTAATTAGCATATAAGATAAGAATAAGAAATAAGAATAGAAGAAAGCAAAAAGGAAAAACAAGCGTGTAAAGTTAGACAGAGCGTCACTTCTGTTCCGACAATCAATCGATACTCATCTTAAACCTAAATGTTCTTACTAACTAAATTTGAAATAAAATTAACTAAATAATATAAAAAGTATGTTGTTTGTTTAAATACATAACTGGCGCAGTCGGTCATTTTGCAATTAATTCGGAGGTTCTATAAATTCTACTAGAATCAAAAAAGACATCAAGTGAAAATTGGTAAACTTTTCCATGCAAGTGAATATTGCATAAGAACTTTAAAAAAAAAAAAAAAAAAAACTGAATTTCCACGTGAACCTCACATCAAATGCACATTGGTGAAAGTGAATGATTGCAAGAGAAGGCTCAGGGCACACAAAAGTGGAGAATTTTTATTCTTTAGCCCGAGAAGAATACCTACAACAACTACCCAGCAAAGCTATTTTCTGTTTCCACGTAAGTCGATTTTGTTAATTACCTTGCTCGTTCACCTACTCCAAATCCTAATCCCACATTCCCAATACCTATCATTATCAAAAAATTATTTAATTCTTTAATTATTATTTAATTTAATTTTTTAATTTAATTATTTTAATTCTACATTATTCTGATAAGAGAAACGAGACATCTCTTATCAGAGATCTGCATAGCCTTCGACAATCAAATGATACCGTTGAGTTATTTTATTCTAAGATAATAGAATTATTATCTTCGCTTAATAACAATGTTCGCATACATGAAAAAGAAGCAAATGTGATTGCTGCTAAGAGTAGTCTGTATTCAGAGATGTGCTTAAACACATTTCTTGTTGGTCTAAGGGAACCGTTAGGCTCAACAATAAGAGCTATGAGGCCAAATACTCTTCCGGAAGCTTTTAACTTTTGCGTCATAGAGCAAAATTCATATTACATGAAGTACGCCGACCCATATACTCACTTTAAACCAAGAGGAAGTAATCCGTTGTATACGAATCAAAATCCATTCACCTCTTTTCCTGTACCATCTTTTTTACATAGACAAAACTTACCTGTACGTAGAGGCAATTCGCAACCAATTTATTTTAACAATTTTCCCCAACATAGACCAGAAATGAATGTTCATCGTTATAACCAGCCCACTTTCATGCCAAATAACAGTCAATTCCCTCGAATTCGAAATCAAAATAAAACACCTCTTATACCCCAACATTATCAGTTCGCCCAGATCCAACCCCAGCCAACAGCACCCCCTATAAAACAAAATGCAAACTATCCTCCTGCAATTCCAATGGAATTGTCAAGTGGCAACACCCGATACACTAGAACCCAACAATCGAACCACAAACAGCAGCCAATAAGTGGCCAAAATAATGACGGTATAACATCTTACCCAAACAAAAGAGAAGTTAACAACTTAAACACATTTCCTGCTCAGTGCGATGCAGATCAAAAACCTCAGTCTGAAATCTTCTCTGAAACATAGATAGTTACACACAATTAGACCAATTTATACCAACACCAATACAGGATCAACAACACTATAACTACTACGATGAGTCTGAATACGAAATTGATGAAACAAATTTTCGGTAAACAGCCTCGGACAAGGTTACCTTGACATTAACCAACATGGCTCAAGCTCATTACCCTACATACAAATACTATCCCCTTCAGGAAGAAAGCTTAAGTTTCTGATAGACACAGGAGCGTCAGCAAATTTTATTAATCCCGGACTAACAGATACCGCTTCACATGAAATCGTTGACCCCATAATAATAACAACTATTCTTAACAAACACGAACTTAACAGACAGGTAACACTCCCCGCATTCAAGGAATTGAATTCGACCGAGGATTTCAAATTTTTAGTTTTCAAATTATGCCTATTTTGATGGCCTAATAGGTTTAGAGATGATGAAGCAACTAAATGCAAATGTGAATCTCAAGGACAAGGTTTTAGAAACAAGCAATTGCCAAATACCACTACTTTTCAAACCAAATTACATGTCCAAGGTTTATAACGTGCCTGAACATTCAAGAACAATAGTTAGTCTACCGGTTGATATTGAAAATGGAGATATTTATGTGAAACCTACTTTTATAAATCGATTTCTTAAAATACCTGAAGGAATATATAAATCTGAAAACTGGTACAGCAATTTGGAAGTAATTAACTTATCCGATCATGAACAAAAGTTGTTTTTGGAACAACCACTTAAAGTTGAAAGTTTTACCAAATTCAACGAAGTTAATACTTTCAGTATACAGTATGGTCAACATGAGACAGAACAGGAATCAAACGAGAATTTAACACGATTACTTAGGACTGACCATTTAAACGAAGAAGAGAAAAAAGCCCTTTATAAATTATGTAAGCAATTCAGCGACATATTCTTTAGGGAAGGTGACACCCTCTCCTTTACAAACAAAATAAAACACAGAATAAAAACAAATGACGACATTCCAGTTTACACAAAATCTTATAGATACCCAGAGGTCCATAAGGCAGAAATTAAATCCCAAATACAAGAACTTTTAAGACAAAATATAATAAGACCAAGCTATTCCCCTTGGAGTAGTCCAATATGGATTGTGCCAAAAAAGCTTGACGTCTCGAAAAAACAAAAATGGCGGTTAGTAGTGGATTACCGAAAATGAAATGAAAAGACTATTGGAGATCAAACATTACTGACATCCTAGACAAATTAGGGAGAAGTATGTATTTCACTACTTTAGACTTGGCCTCAGGATTTCACCAAATCGAAATCGATCCAAGAGATGTTCTTAAAACCGCATTTTCCAAAGGGTTATTGATGACATTTTAAAGGACCTTCAAGGAACAATATGTCTTGTTTTCATGGACGACATAATAGTGTTCTCCACATCTCTTCAGCAACATGCAGAAAGTTTAAAAAAAGTCTTCTGTCGGTTGCGTGAAGCAAATCTCAAAGTGCAGCTCAACAAATCTGAGTTTTTTGCAAAGAAGTAAGCTTTCTGGGGCATATTGTTACTGCAGAAGGCGTTAAGCCAAACCCTGAAAAAATTCAATCTATCAAAGACTTTCCACTTCCTCGTACTCAAAGGCAAATTAAATCTTTCCTGGGACTGCTAGGATACTATCGAAAATTTATTCGAGATTTTGCAAAGATTACTAAGCCCTTTACAGAGTGTCTTAAGAAAGGAGGACAGATAAAGCTTGACGAAAGGTATCTCAGCTGTTTCGAACAATGCAAAGACATTCTAAGTAACGAACCTCTCCTCCAGTACCCAGATATTTCTAGACCTTTCAATTTGACTACTGACGCAAGTAACTTTGCCATTGGTGCGGTCTTAAGCCAAGGTCCTATAGGAAGTGATAGGCCTGTATCCTATGCATCGCGTACTCTCTCAGAAACGGAAATAAGATACAGTACAATAGAGAAAGAGTTACTTGCCATCGTCTGGGCAACAAAACATTTTCGCCCATATCTTTATGGACGCAAGTTTTTCATAGTGACAGACCACAAGCCCCTTACGTGGTTGTTTTCCCTAAAGGATGCAAATTCCAAGCTGATTCGTTGGCGACTGAGACTTGAGGAGTTTGAGTACGAATCCGGTACAAAAAAGGAATAGCGAATACAAATGCTCATGCTTTGAGTAGGATCGAGGTAAAAATAAGCGAATCTCTTCAAAACAACGCGTCCGACCTAGATGCAAGCTTTTGTTTATCAACAGTGCATTCAGCCTCAGAAAACCAAGAAGATGGTATTCCGATATCTGAGCGTCCCCTTAATGAATTTAGCGACCAACTGATTCTGTTAAAAACCAATTGTACACCACCTAAATGACGTTCAGGATACTATTCAAGACCAAACGCCGTAGGATCTTTACGCAATCTTTCGAGGACGAAGAATCAATAACTTGCATTCTTAAGAATCACTTGACCCCGAAAAAAATCACAGCTGTGTACACGGACAATGAAACTTTCAAAAAAGTTCAGAAAATATATTCATTGTTCTTCGCTAACTGCAAGATATTTAAATTGGTTCGCTGCAAAGATAAGTTGGACGATTTAGTAGAAACCGACAAGCAAGACGAAATTATCAACGAATATCATATAAAAAGCAATCATAGAGGAATAAACGAAACACATCAACATCTGCGCAGGACTTACTATTTCCCGAACATGAAAGATAAAATAACGAAAATAATAAATAATTGCGAAAAATGCCAGATACTAAAATATGACAGACACCCCCCCAAAGTTAAATATGAAATGACGAAAACCCCTGACTTACCCCTAGAAATCGTTCATATAGATGTGCACGCAATTCACAATCAACATATTCTGACCATCATTGACAAATTTTCAAAATTTGCATCGGCTTTTCTTTTATCTGCCAAAAATAGTTTTAACATCATATTGTCATTAAGGGAATTTTTCGCACACCATGGCATTCCGAAAAGATTAGTTTGCGATTGTGGATCAGAACTCAACTCCAGTTTATTCAAAGATTTCTGCAAGCAGTACGATATAGATCTTCATTTCAGTACACCCCAAAACTCTACTGGTAACTCACCAGTAGAGAGATTTCATTCGACACTGACAGAAATTTATAGACTCATTTACGACAAGGATAAAAAGCAAATAAGTAAAGACATTCTAAACGAAGCTCATGCCACCTACAACAACAGTATCCATTCAGTAAGTAACCTGACACCGATAGAACTTTTAACTGGACGAACACCTGAATTCAAAAAGACCATACGTTACGAATCGCAACATGATTATTTGAACAAACTGCAGCATTTTCAGAAGAAATTATTCAATGAAATAAAAAACAAAATCGAACATCATAACAAAAACATAATTAGTAAATTAAATACGAACAGGGAAGCCCCACCATCCTTTTACGAAAATGATACGATATTTGAGTTCAACAACAGACGGAACAAACTTGCGCCAAGAGCAAAAAAACTAAAAGCTCGTGTAGACAAAAAAAGTAATAGTTTTGACAACAGCTAATAGGAAATCTCATAAAAATAAAATTAAAAGAAAACGAAAATACCAAAAGAAAAACAAGCCCATTTCAGAACAGGTAAGAATTGAACCTCACAACCAGCTTGAAGCGGATACTCACCAACAAACTATAAATAATACAATTGAAACGAATCCATAACATAGTGCCTCCAGACTTTCTCTCAAGTAAACAAAAACAAAAAAAATAGACTACGTATAATAATAGGAAGAAAAAACTGTATATATTCTTGCAAATAAAACCTAAGAAAAATTATATAAATAAACTTAATTATGTATGTAATGAAAAAAAAAAAACATCCCATTTTTCCCTATACCTATCCTTTATCCATCCCCTCCCGGGCGAGCAATGGTAATGTTCAATTTTCGCTGTGAAACAGGTCAGAGATCCAGTGAAAAAGCAAAATATACATCAATTCATCAAGCAAGTTACATCTTTGCCATCAACTTAAAAAAGCTTTCATTCATGACTGATGCAATGTTATCCACTTAAATCCATCTAAGGAAGATGACGTCGGATTTAAGATCCCAACATTACTACCCGTCCCGAATTTTGTGGGGGAGGAGTTAAATAAAATGTATGTATACGAGCTATACACTACACAAGTACATAGCCTCAACCTACATACTACATTATATTATCCACATACTATACCTACATACTATTAACATGCATATTATATTACTATACCTATCATTAACATTACATACCTTAACTTGCAATACAAAATGTTCAGATATATGCGTAAGCTACTCAATTGAATAAATTTTGGGAGCGTTTTTTAAGTAAAAACAAATTCTTTATATAAAACTGCAATCAATACATGTGAACCACATCTGATAAAAAATATGATAAAAAAAATATTGTTATTGAATGGGGGTTGATACCACGCCCCTTTTTTAAGAAAGAAGATTCTTAACTGACAAATTTTTAACACATGATAATAGAGATTGGAATTTAACAACCAAGAATAGAGACTGGAATTTAACAACCAAGAATTTTGACGCAATTTGGAGCTTGTTTGTATTAAATTGGTGTTTTTTTTGTTGTTTTAATAAAATGTTTTTTACCTAAAATGAAAAGGTGTTGAATATACTATGTGGAAAACACATAGTTCTACATTTTGCTCATATGAAACTTTGGGCCACGCCCACATTTAAAGGCAGAGTTGAATAAAAACCAAAAAATTTCCAGAAAAACGTAATTTCGACAGGCCTTAAGCCTAATTTAGGAAAGAATAAAAAAATAGCAGGTTTTTTTTAGCAGGAAAAACAAATTTTCAAGCCTTTCTAGATTTTCTAGATTTTTTAAAAATATTGAATTCAAACCAAAAAATTGCATGTGTACGTATTGTAATGTTTTTGTCTGGGGTTCGTCGAAAAAAACTCAATTTCACTTTTATAATTTCACAATGAAACACTTTATTTATCAAACAAACTTCTTTAAATTCAAATCACACGGTTATTTAACTTTATTACTTAGAATTCACCCCTTTATTTCAATTCAGTCACTTTTACTTTATTACCGATTTTCACAAAATTAAGCACCTTCTAGTACGTTCCATACTTCCCCTTTGGTAAATTTCCATTGGCACTCTTCCGCTGAATTCCAAGGAGGGGAAATCGAAATTCGAACTTCGAATATGCCAGCGGACTGAAATGACAGTTGGGTATGTTCGTTTCGTGAACCAAGCGGGTGTGTTCGTAAAGTGAATCGATGGGAGCATTCAGCGATTCCTGCATGTTGTTTTATTCCTTGTCGCCACATAACAGTATATTTAAGCGTAACTTGGAATTATCTGCGTCAGAATTGATGGTTTATAATTAAAGTTTGCTCTTCTAATAAAATCTCAAAAAATAACAATAACATCAGCATTTTACAATGTGGGATAGAATGGGGTATTCAACGGATCGTTTTGCGGACTGTTATTTCTGCGTACACACTGTAGCGATGTTTTTTACCATACGTGACAAGCGGATTCTGCTTATGAGATCCGTAGTGAATGCAGGGCCGGTTTAATGACTTTTGGCGCCCGGCGCAAACAAATAATAGGCGCCCAATAAAAACGATGATATGAGCGCAGCAAAAATATTAAAAGAATTGCTGCGGATTTTTTAAAAATGTTAAACATGTTTACTACTTCAGAATCTTAAAAGTGCAGATTTAAAGTTTGAAGTTCTTAACTCATTTAGTAAGGGCCTTGAGACTGCCGACATACGGAAGAACAGACGGACATGGCTTATTTGACTGACAATTCGGTTTCCATTAAGTTTAAGTTCAATGCCTTAGAAAAGTTGGTCAGAAGTAGCAATATCAGAAAATCATAATGTAAGAAAATATCATAATAAAAGAAAAGTTCCTACCTTCCGTCCACCTAACGAATTTTTTGATGTTCCACAGTTGTACAAAGCAACGGAACAGGGTTTGGGTTAATTTAGTCTTATGTGCGGCCCTATGCTAGCAATCGGGTAGGGATTAGAATATACCCGAGGTAAGGCATGCCTGTCGTAAGAGGCGACTAAAATCCACCCTCCGTATGCCGAGCGCGTAGCGCAAACAAACTATGCAATGGACAAAACAAAAGATATTATTACCCCAGGTGGCAATCCAGTTTCACTGACAAATCCACCCTCTTCGGAGGTAGGCTCTACGGATTCTGGGGAAAGCCATTCATTGCTTATAAATCCCTTTTTGAAAAAATCAAGGGTGCCTCGATCTCCACCAGCTTGATCGAAGGTCTCCGGGAAGGGAAGTCCGCCGGTTAATTAGGACTCAGCGAAAATTAAATGCTTTGAAGCGGAAAACAACGAACTCCGTGCTAAGCTTAATGAAATGGAACGTCTCTACCATGAGCCTAAAAGCGAAGTAGATTCGTTACAGAAACCGTGCAGCAAAAAGAAAAAACACCAGTGGTATCAAACAAAGCGACAGGAATACCCCAAGAAAAAAACCGCCGACTACCTGCAATAAAGGTCGTTGGGATCGCGGACTACGGAAAGTTGCGAAACATCCTTTAAAATACTCTTGGGACGAAATATAACTTAACATCACTTCGAAACAACGTATGGAAAGTTAACGTCGATGACTCTGATGCCTATCGGTCACTGTCACAAAAGTTAAATTTAGAGAAAATCCAATGGTTTACATATGAAAATCACCTCGAAAAGCCGCTGCGGGCTATCACGAGGGGACTACACCCATCCTGTACCAAGGACGAAATAATACAAGACGTTCAAGCCCAAGGCTTTAAAATTCTTGACGCCGTTAACATAATAAAGAAAGAGAAGCAACGTACGGACGAAGGCAAAGATTCCGCTGTTATCCGACGCGGCTTGCAATCTTTTATGCTTTCTTTTGATAGAACTGAAAATATTAACGAAATCTACAAAATAAATCAATCCTTAACATCAAGGTAAAAATCGAGCCCAAGCGGAAGGGCAACAGGCTAGTTCCCCAATGTAAGCGATGCCAAGGTTTCCGACACACGCAAGCGTACTGCCAGAAAAAGCCGCGATGCGTAAAATGCGCCGGCGAACATCTCTCAATTGCAGGGGAAGTCAATTACCGAGTCAAATACCGAGGTTGCAAAATTGCCACTGAGTTGCAAGAACGACATGAAGCTCCGAAGAAAAAAAGTGAAAATAAGGGCCCAAGCCTAAAACCTCCTAAAGTAGATAAGCCGAAAACCCTTAAGTGGACAAGGGATAAGGGTTTGATTAAAGGCAAAATTCAAAATGCGCAAGAAAACGTCGCTGGTCCTAGTTTCCACTGGAGTCAAAAGGAAGAATCCGCACTTGTTGGTCCAAGATCGTACGCTTAAGACGCGTCACGTGAAAATAAGCCACAATCGGCCGCATCAGATTCAGCCTCTCAAATTCTAGGCATGATTTTAGAAAAGTTTGAGCAACAGGCGAAACTTAATCAAGTAATATTCAACAAATTGAGCGAGCTCGAGTTTAAACCTCGAAAAGCATTTAATAAAAAATCATAAATATGGAAAAGTCAATCAAAATAATTACATGGAATGCAAACGGCCTTTTGCAAGAAATTGACGAACTAGAAGTATTCCTACGGAAGAATAATGTAGACATATGCCTGATTTCGGAAACCCACTTTAAAAAGGGTTCAGCACGCAAAATAAAAGGTTACACTGACTATCACGCGCATCATCCTTCAGAAAATTCGAGAGGTGGATCCTCTCTCTACAATAAAGACTGCATTAAGCACTCCAAAAACGAAGAAATAGAACTTGACTCTATGCAAATAACCTCAGCCTCAGTAAAATTAAGTCACATAAATTACAACATCGCGACGAGCTATTTTCCTCCACAGTATCGGCTGGCAGTTGAAGATCTTGCTCTGCTCTTTAATTCACTAGGGCCAAACTTTATCATCGGCGCGGACTTTAGCGCGAAAAATACTTTTTGGGGCTCACGGTGCAATTCAACAAGAGGCAGAGCCCTCTTTAAAGCAAGTACAAAACGCGGCGTGATCTTCTTATCGACGGGAAAGCCAACATATTGGCACGTCGACTTCTTTATCGCCAAGGGGGTACCTCGTTACCTTACGAACGTAGAAGAATGCTTTGATCTCTGTTCAGATCACTCGGCAGTTCTTTTAAAAATCGGCGGAAGCCTATTCTAAAAAGAATAGAGCGCCTAGATTAACTAACAACAACACCGACTGGGACGGCTTATGTACCACTCAAAACTAGACTTGAAATAGAAGACAAATTAGATAAACTCGTGAGAGTTATTCAGAGCGCTGCGTGGAATAACACTTCTTTTCGGAGGTCCGAATTATCGAACAGCGGAACAATATATCCGCGAGAAATAGAAGAGCTAATATGCGAAAAGAGGAGAGCGCGCAAGAGATGGTTGGCAACGTTCGCGAGCACCCCCGGATAAGACCATCTTGAACCACCTTTCTAACAAACTGAAGCACGAACTTCAAGATTTTAAAATTCGCGAGACTACTGCTTGCTTCGAAAGTTTAACTGCCTCTTAACTCTTTGGAAAGAAGTCAAGTCCGTTAAGAAGCCTATAGCACACTCTGCGCTATTAAGAAAATCCCACGGCGAATGGGCGAGAGAAGACAAAGAAAAAGCGGATTTATTTGCAGATTACCTAGAAGAAACATTCAAACCGTTTGACGGGGAACCGTTGGTCGAGGAGCTCAATCCTTATGCGGTACAAGATAATTATAGAATAAAAACCGTGTCATTGGCTGAACTTCGTCAAACGATAAATAATCTGAAAAACAACAAAGCCCCTGGCTACGACTTAATTACTAGCGAAATTCTAAGGGAGCTACCGAAAAAGCTTTGGTCAAGCTACTCTATATCATCAACGCTTCCATGAGAATTTTATACGTTCCAAGGCAATGGAAAGTGGCCGAGGTCATAATGGTTCCGAAACCAGTAAAATGTCCAAACGACAAAAAGTCATACAGACCTATTTCGCTACTGCCGATAATATCTAAGGTATTCGAGAAACTGTTGCTTAAAAGGTTGCAACCAATCATTGAAGAAAGACGATTGATTCCGGATCTCCGATTCGGATTTAGGAAAAAGCATTCAACAATCGACCAGGTCTATCGAATAACAAACGAAATCGAAAAAGCTCTGGAAGCGAAAAAGAAATGTACTAGCGCTTTTCTCGACGTATCGCAAGCCTTCGACAAGGTGTGGCACGAAGGCCTGAAGTACAAGTTAAGGCTTAGCTTACCAGAAAAACTCTAAAGAATCTTAGAGTCTTACCTTAAAGACAGAATCTTTCGCGTAACGTACGAAAATGAGTACTGGGAATTCAAAGAGATAAATGCCGATGTCCCGCAGGGCAGCGTTCTCGGCCCAATATTATTTTTGCTTTATTGGGCCCAACAATTTTAGCTACGTTCGCAGACGACACTGCTATTCTCGCTATTGATACGACAGTTGAATTATCAACAGGGAAACTCCAGCGCGCTTTAGACAAAATATGCGACTGGACGAAGAGCTGGCGAGTCGTCCTTAAAGAGGCTAAGTTAA
The DNA here is from genome assembly GCA_947623515.1 of Neoascia interrupta. Lineage (NCBI taxonomy): Eukaryota > Metazoa > Arthropoda > Insecta > Diptera > Syrphidae > Neoascia > Neoascia interrupta. Next base: position 118,018,659 of record OX392462.1, read on the forward strand.
CGCATGTTAACTTTACTTATAAAAAGATAAACAACAAACCTTTATATATTAACTCGGTACAAATTCCGTACTCAAATGAAGCGAAATATCTAGGAATGACTCTAGACGCAAAACTTAAATGGAAGCCGCACGTTAAAAAGAAACGCGACGAGCTCGAAATCAAGTTAAGAGAAATAAATTGGCTTATCGGAAGATTTTCGAAACTAAGCATATATAACAAACTGCTTATACAAGCAAGTGCTAAAACCATCTTGGACGTACAACCATCTTGGACATACAACTCTGGGGTTGTACTAAACCAAGCAATATATCTATTTTAGAAACTGTTCAAAATAAGACACTCAGAGCAATCGTTAATGCTCCATGGTACATAAGAAAAAGCGATCTACACCGAGATCTAGGAATCGCAACCGTGTCTGACGAGGTAACAAACTTTGCTCGCAAACTTAGTACTCGTCTCCGCGGACACTGCAACAATGAAATTATCTGAACTTTGGATCAGACAAATCTTACGTGCCGACTACAACGAATGAGACCGTTAGATCTAGCAGCATAAGAAGAAACCGCATAAATTTACGGTATTGTAGGTGCCTTCGGTGGAAGGCAGCCTGCCACACGCGATTACTACAGAAGCTTGAACCACTTGTTAAGGAAACTTAGTCGTAGTCTGACAGAAAATTGGAGGTTTTTTAGTGAGTAAGAATCTCACACTACTATGAGCATGCACGCTATGAAGGTTTTTCCTACCCACGGAAAAAAAAACATAATAATTAGCATACAAATTCCAATCATACGCTCCAACCTCCAAGTGCTGTCGCCCCGAACGCGATAATGACGAATTTAATACTTGTAGTGATGAGGACTTAATGCAACATGTTCGGCCTGGCTTGGTCAAACCAAACTTTTTTTGTTGTAATTAACTTAGCTTTGGCGCAGAATAGAGTTCTTGCTCCAGAGGAAGTTAATTTTGTTAGTGTTTTCTGTGTTGTTGGCTGACAAAACTGTGACGACATGGCGCAAAATCGATGACGAATGGAGCGGCATGATTCAAATGCTCCACAACTTCATGCAACAGAATGGTCTTATATGTTCGGTATAGGTTGGATAAAAGGGTTTTAATTTTGAATGATGTCGATGTTTAAGCTGCGCTGTTGTACAAAACACGCAATGCTAGAACATCGATGTTATGTACATGTATGAGTGTAGATTTGATGTAGTTTCTGTTTGGAATTGAAATAATGACGCTTGCGCAGTGTTGCCACGTTGCGAATTCACAAACGGCTTAATATATCTTCATTTAATCTGAAATATGAATAATAAATAGATTTAAGTTAAAAATGACAAGCGAAGCATTCTAATTTGCGCCCGGTGCGGCCTCTCCACCTGCTCCAATGCAAGGTCCGGCCCTGAGTAAATGTATATCTCATATATATGCTAGTTATTCCAATATCAAACGACAAAGACAATGATAAATGTACGAAGCTGTCGCTTCATTCAGTAAGCCCTCTGCACCGTAACCATAAATTACTGAACAACTAGAAATTCAACTTGCGTCCCTCTTACCCTTCAACACAAATTTGTTTAAGTTTTTTATAAAGCCTTTTAAGCTTTAAAAAAGCTTTAAATTTCCGTGTCGGTGAATACGTGATAAAAGATACAACGACAATTTACCTCACGCGATCAGCTGATGTAAAAGCTCCAAAGCGAAATTGCATGGCAATGACGAATTGATGAATTTACTCACATTTGTAAACAAATGTCGGAGGATGGGTAAATTCATCAATTTCAGCTTGTGGGCAAAGCTTTTACATGTCCGAAGTTGAATATCTAGTTATTCAGTAATTTATGACCGTAACTGTTGGCAAATATATTTTGTACAAAGTAGGCATTTAATTCTTTAGATGTAAGTGACACCAGTCGAAAGTGACAGATAGTACTCCGGCAGGCGCGGATCCAGGGGGGGGGGGGGGTGCGATTGGTGCAATTGCCACCCCCTGAGCTACGAACTATTACATAAAAATATTATATGTTGCTATTGAATCGAAAACAATCAAAGAAAAATCTATTATAATGTACGTTTTAATAAATAAACTTTTAAATAAACACGCAAACAACAGTGTTGTATACAACATTGTTTGAGTGGCTAGCTTCGCGGGTTCAATGGATTTAATCTCTACTCTCTGCAGGCTCACGTGACTTAATCGCTCTTCTAATGGCAGGCGCCTGTGACCTAATAGGGGCATTTAAAAGGTGTTCTTAACTAAAAAACCTTCACAACACCAACAATGCATCTCATTGCCTGCATATACGATAGTTATATTTTGTGAGCTTATAGCTTAGGTTTTCTTTGGAATAATTTGGAAAAATTCTTCTCGAGTTCCCCATCATGGTGAATATGTCACGGTCAGCAACGACTGGAAATTGCATCCGTTGTTATGTCCTAATGCACATCCACCGCAAAATCACCTGATTCCTAATATGTTTCGAAAAATTGTCGGACTCAATTGGCTTCTAAAATATGGGAAACAAGTAAGTAATTGCAAGAGCTCGTCCGTAATGAACCTCTAAGTACCCGACCATTTTTACCCAGCAAAACCAAATCCTGAAGTTTTTTGGCCCGAATTTATTCATTGAAATTCAAACATGTGTGTGGGCCAGGCTTTTAAAAATGGGCGTGGATTTAGAAGAAAGTTTTTTTGACTTATTTCGTTAGAACCTTCGAGAACCTCCGTTTCTATAGAACCTCACTTCAAGTTAACAATAAAATATGCGTGAAAAACGAAGATTTAGCCAAAAAAGAACATTTTTCTACAAACGCTCCTTAAAGTGGGCGGATCTCAAAACATTGTATAAAGTAAACCTAGAGAATTCCAATATCTTCAATATTTGTTCTACAATAATTTTTCGATTTAGAGTGAATTTTCAGAAAACCCATGTTTTTAAAGACTTTTAAACAAAGTAAAGGTGAGCATGGTCGATCGGGGAAGCGGTTCAGTTTTCGTCGTGTTAAAGGCTTTTAGACGCATTTTCTATGCACCACAATTTGAGTTCCTATTGAAATAAATTGTGAATAAGAGGTTGTCTTACATTGAAGCCAATAGTGGGCGTGGTTGTCGGCGGATTCTACTAATTTTTGCACTTTGTCTATGCAACATAAGCTTAATTTTAAGCTCTCCAGCTTAATTTTGAAGACCTTAAACCTTTACACATACAGGCGGACGGACATGCAAAAATCATTTCACCTGTCAGTCTTGAACATATCTCTAAAAGGTCTCTAAAATCTCTACAGTGATTATTTCACTGTGTTAAAAACTATGCATTTAAATTAATATAGGTACCCTTGGTCGTATGAAAAATCTCAAAAAGACTGCAACCTCATTTCACTTTGGCTTAAAACACATCGTTTTTCATTCTTTTTGGCGATGAGGGCCTATGCGAAATGGAATTTGGCGAAATGGGGTCAAACCAAATGGGGATGGACGGGAAACTAAAATATTTAAGATTTTTTTGCAACACTTTATCAACATTGGATATTCGCCGATCCCAATCTCGTTTTTTCGTCCACTACTTTGGAAAGATTTTCCTTCAGTGTCTTGTTGAAGCGTTCGACTATTCCATCTGATTGTGGATGAAAGGGTGTGGTCCTTGCCTTCTGTAGTCCGATTGCTGCGCATAATTCCTGGACTATCTTCGACTTGAAGTTTCTTCCATGGTCAGAATGTAATTGCGTTGGCACTCCGAACCTGCATACCCAGTGGTCCACTATCTAGACGACTTCTTGATTTGGGATCGCATATGGCTCGGACCACTTGCTTTTTTTTTAATACTAGGATGAATGGAGGTTTAAACTCCAAAAATCTTTTAAAGATGCCAATATGCCCACTCTAGCAGGTATATAATACCAAAGTGGCTGATATTGGTTATGCCTGATTCCACGTGCTAAAAGAAACATCCATTTATGAGAGACACTATGAAAACTGTCGAAACGCACGTCATAGTAGAAAATTTTCGCTCTCTCATAGTTCTTCTTGACTACAACTAAGTTAACTTAACAAGTAGTTGACGCTTCCGTGGTGTTTATCGCGTTAGGTAGGTTGCTTTCCAGTGAATGCACCTACTAAAACCGTCAGTTCGTGCGGCTTCACCTTACGTCGCTAGATCGAAGAGTCTTGTTCTTTGTAGTCGTCGCTCGTTGTTTACATCGTTAAGAGTACGGATCATTTCATTGTTGCAATGAACATGAAGACGAGCACTTAGCTTTCGAGCAAAGTTTGTTACTTCTTCGCTCACAGTAGCTACTCCTAAATCTTTGTGAATATCACTATTCCTAATATACTATGGAGCATTCACAATTGCTCTAAGTGTCTTGTTTTGGAATGCTGTAACAGGGACATGTTGCTCGGCTTGGTACAACCCCAAAGTTGTATACCGTATGTCCAGGACGGCTTTAACACCTGCCTGTACAAGAGCAGTTTGTTATATATGCTTAGTTTCGAAAATCTTCCGATAAGCCAATACATTTCGCTAAGCCTAATCTCGAGTTCGTCACGATTCTTCTTTACGTATGGTTTCCACCTTAGTTTAGCATCTAGTGTCATCCTTAGATATTTCGCTTCATTTGTATCTGTATATGAACAGAAAGCACTAAATAACACACTGGATATTTTCAATGTTCCTAAACTCGACACCGACATCTCCAACGTAAACATTGCTCTTCAAATATTTCGAGACGCTTTGGACACCAATGTGAAAGAGGAAGACATCGACTACTGCTATATGACGAAAATCCCTGAAAAGCAACAACAATCTAGCTCATCTACCGCAACACCAATAATGAAGCAGATTCTACATGTAAAATTTGTCTCTCGTTGCATGAAAGAAAAAATTTTACAAGCTAAGCGCCAACACAAAAAGCAATTAACAACAACAATTTTTCATGGGCATTCCTGTTCACCAGCACAGCCTATGCACATCAACGAGATTCTGAGTCATCACACACGCCAACTACTCAAAGCAGCATCGGAGATGAAGGCAGCCAAGAACTACAAACACGTATGGTATAGGAATAGGACAATATACATGCGCAAGCAGGACGGAGGTAAACGTTTAACTATAAATTGTCTAGCTGACCTGCAGAAATTATGAGTGACAGCAACAAAACCCCCATACCTCCCGCATGTGATTTACTTTATAATAGTTCAATGTTTGTGCTTCATCAAAACATTCGCAGTGTACGATCAAATTTTTCTTCTTTTTTAGCACATATCGATTCACTTGAGTTTTTGCCAATTGTTATTGTCTTGAGCGAAGTTTGGATATTTAAAGAAGAATTAGTGTAATATAAAATTCCTGGTTACAAGCCTCCTTTTGGCAATTGTAACGATTCTTATGCGGCAGGCGGTGTTGTAGTTTACGTGAAAGAGGGTTTTGATTGCGATTGTTCTGAAATTGACATGTCGAGTGCTGATGCCTTAAAATTGGCAATTACTTTTTTTAAATGCAGTTATACTATTTTGTGTTTTTATAGGCTACACTGTGTAAGAAAAACGATTTTTATTTCGGAGCTCGAGAATATTTTGAATATTACCAAAGCAAAGAATCTAGTAGTAGTGGGCGATGTTAACATAGATTTGTTGAATGTTTCGGATAGCGATACTGGGAACTACCTTCTAATGATGTCCTCTTCTAGTCTTAAAAGCTTAATTAATACCCCTAATCGCGTTTCTTCCTCTAGAGAGAGCTGTATTGATCATATATTCACGAGGTTCGCTAAAGGTAATAGATCTGTTTTCAGAGGAGAGACCTATGACCTTAGGATTACGGACCATCATATGGTTGCCCTTCATTTTGTTTCTGATAGCGTCTCCAATGTCGAATGCTCGTCAACAAAGCTAGCTCGCACAAATTTCAGTCTGTTGAATGAGCGTCTAATGTATGAGTTTTGGGAACCCGTCTATTCGGAATCAGATCCTTCTGTTGCCTATGATCTATTTATTGCAATTTTACAAAGTCACATAGAAGCATGCACCTCTGTACCTTTGCATAATCCCAATAGCAAAAAACATCTTAAGCCATGGATGACTGACGATTTATTAAAGCTTATCAATAGAAAGAACGGTCTATCAAAAAAGAGCCTTAAGCATCCGCACAATGTCAAGCTTAAAAAACTCTATGAAAAATTATGCAAAGATACACAAAATAAAGTTAAGGTAACGCGTGGTAACCACTATGCGAATTTATTTAAGGCGGCCAATAGCAACATCAAAAAGAAGTGGAGAGTGGTCGACAACATTTTGGGTAAGGAGAAAAAATCTAAAAAAATCTGTGATCTAGAAATTCACGGCTGTTCTTGTAACGATCCTTATACTATCGCGAATCATTTTAACGAATACTTCATTACTATTTCTCAATAGTAATGAAGTATTCGAAGAAACCCCTGCCCCCTTCGGGTAGGGGTTAGAATATACCCGAGGTAAGGCATGCCTGTCGTAAGAGGCGACTAAAATCCACCCTCCGTATGCCGAGCGCGTAGCGCATACAAACCATGCAATGGACAAAACGAACGGAAATAATACCCCAGGTGGTAATCCAGCATCACTGGCAAATCCACCCTCTTCGGAGGTAGGCTCTACGGATTCTGGGGAGAGCCATTTATTGCTTTCAAATCCCTTTATGAAGAAACCAAGGGTACCTCGATCACCACCACCTAGATCGATCATCTCCGGGAAAGGAAGTCCGCCGGTTAATCGGGACTCAGCGAAAACTAAATGCTTTGAAGCGGAAAACAACGAACTCCGCTCTAAGCTTAAAGATATGGAACGTCTCTACCATGAGCTCAAAAATGAAGTAGATTCGTTACGAAAAGAAAACGAGGCTCTTAGGAATCCCCGTGATACTACAAAACGTGAGGACACGCCGAAGCGTCAAAGCGAATACGTGACAGACGAAGAAGAGCTTGCACGTGAAACTAATCCGGCTCTCAAGAAAAGATCTACCAAAAAACGAAAAATTGGGTCTTCGCCAGTAGTTGAGGCCGTATATAAACACGATGAAACACCAACCGTGTCAAAAAAAGCGACAGCGAAAATTGAAGAAAAAATTCGCCGACCGCCTGCAATAAATGTCGTTGGGGTCGCAGACTACGGAAAGCTGCGAAATATCTTAAAAAATACTCTGGGGACGAAGTATAATTTAATTTCTCTTCGAAATAATGTATGGAAAGTCAATGTCGATGACTCTGATGCCTATCGTGCACTTTCGCAAAAATTAAATACCGAGAATGTACAATGGTATACTTACGAAAACAAATTCGAGAAGCCGCTTCGGGTTTTCGCTAGGGGACTTCACCCAACCTGCACGAAGGAAGAAATTGTTGAAGATGTTCAAGCCCAAGGCTTTAAAATTCTTGATGCCGTGAACATACTTAAGAAAGAAAAACAACGTACGGAAGGAGAAAAAGACACCGTGGTCAAGCGCGGTCTTCCTATTTTCATGCTGACGTTCGATAGGATTGAAAACATAAACGAAATATATAAAATAAAAACAATCCTAAATATCAGGGTAAATATTGAGCCCAAGCGAAAGGGCAATAGACTAGTACCTCAATGTAAGCGATGCCAAGGCTTCCGACATACTCAAGCGTACTGCCAAAAAGAACCGCGATGTGTCAAATGCGCCGGTGGACATCTTTCAAAAGATTGCAACGTAAGCAGTCAGGCCCCAGCGACTTGCGCCAATTGTAATGGAAGTCACCCGGCGAGCTACCGAGGTTGCGAAATCGCAATAGAGCTACAAAAACGTCACGAAACTGTTAAGCAACATATTGTAGATAGGGCCACAACCCCAAAACGTTCTAGAGCTGACAAGCCGAAAACTCCCAAATCGGTCAGAAATACGAGATTAACGAGAAAAAATATACAAACTCCGCAAGAAAACATCGCCGGTCCAAGTACAAAGGGAAAATCATCACTCATCGGCCCAAGATCGTACGCTGAAGTCGCGTCACACAAAAGCAAACCTCCAGAACCTAACACAACAGATTCGGTATCTCAAATATTATTTATGATATTGGAAAAGCTTGAGCAACAAACTAAAGTTAATCAAGTAATATTTGACAAACTGAGCGAGCTAGAGTTTAAACCTCGCAAAACCAATAACAAATCATGAATATGAAGCTCATTAACATACTTACATGGAATGCAAATGGTCTTTTAAAGAAAATCGACGAACTAGAAGTATTTCTACGGGAAAAAAATATTGACCTATGCCTGATTTCGGAAACACACTTTAAGAAGGGATCCGGACCCAAAATTAGAGGTTACATCGGCTACCACGCGCATCATCCATCAGAAAATTCGAGAGGCGGATCCTCTCTCTACATCAAAGACTGCATTAAGCATTACAAAAACGAAGAAATTGAGCTTGACTCTATGCAAATAACTTCAGTATCGGTAAAAATAGGTCACCTAGATTATAATATTGCCTCGAGTTATTTTCCTCCACAGTATAGGCTAGCGGACGACGATCTTTCTCCCCTCTTTGACTTACTTGGGTCGAATTTTATCATAGGCGGGGACTTTAATGCGAAAAACACCTTTTGGGGATCACGGTGCAATTCAACAAGAGGTAGAGTACTCTTCAAAGCTAGCATGAAACGTGGCGTGGTTTTCCTTTCGACGGGAAAGCCAACGTATTGGCCAACCGACAGAAACAAAGTACCTGACCTTGTCGATTTCTTTATCGCAAAAGGGGTTCCCCGCCACCTCACAAATGTAGAAGAAGGCTATGATCTCTGTTCGGATCACTCGGCAGTCGTTTTGAAAATCGGCGGAAGTCTAGCAAAAAATGAGAAAGCGCCTAGGCTAACGAATAACAACACCGACTGGGATGGCTTTAGGAAATACTGTAAAGAAAATGTATCTCTACATGTACCACTTACAACCCCTTTAGAAATAGAAGACGAAGTCGATAAACTCGTTAGAACTATCCAAGACGCTGCTTGGAACAATACTTCTTTCCGGAAGACTGGATTAAGGAAAAGCGGATCAATTTACCCGCGCGAAATTGAAGAGCTCATACGCGAAAAGAGAAAGGCTCGAAAGAGGTGGCATTTGTCTCGAGCTCCTCCTGATAAAACCACTCTGAATGGGCTATTTAACAAATTAAAGCACTTACTTCAAGATTTTAAAAGTCGCGAGACTACCAACTACCTCGAAAACTTGACTGCCGATAGAGGGTCAAACTATTCACTTTGGAAAGCCGTGAAGTCCATTAAAAAGCCCATAGTACACTCGGCGCCAATAAGAAAAGATAACGGTGAATGGGTAAAAGGCGACAAAGAGAAAGCAGATGTATTTGCAGAACATCTAGAAGAAACATTCAAACCGTTTCACGGGGAGCCGTTGGTTGACGATCTGTATCGCAATGCGGAATTAGACAATTATCGAATGAAAACCGTGACACTGTCTGAACTTCGTCAAACAATCCGAAAATTGAAGAATAACAAAGCTCCAGGCTATGACCTAATTACTGGGGAAATTTTGAAGGAGCTACCGAAAAGAGCGTTAGTCAAGCTTCTCTACATCATAAACGCATCAATGAGAGTTTCATACGTTCCACGGCAATGGAAAGTCGCAGAGGTAATAATGGTTCCGAAACCAGGGAAATGCCCGAACGACAAAAAATCATATAGACCGATTTCGCTTCTGCCTATTATATCTAAAGTCTTCGAGAAACTTGTGCTCAAACGACTGCAACCAATAATTGAAGATAGACGATTGATTCCGGATCACCAATTCGGCTTTAGGGTCAAACATTCAACACTTGACCAGGTCTATCGAATAACTAATGAAATTGAGAAAGCCTTAGAAGCGAAAATGATATGTTCTACCGCTTTTCTTGACGTATCCCAAGCCTTTGATAAAGTTTGGCACGAAGGCCTAAAATATAAGCTACGGAAAGTTTTGCCGGAAAAAATGTATGAACTCTTAGAGTCTTATCTTGACAACAGACTATTTCGAGTGAGATACGGGAGCGAATACTCAGAATTCAAAGAAATACAAGCCGGCGTTCCACAAGGTAGCGTCCTCGGTCCAACACTGTTTTTACTTTTTACAAGAGATGTACCTCAAGTAGAGACAACGACTATAGCCACGTTCGCTGACGACACGGCTATCCTCGCTACGGATAAGACAGTCGAACAATCAACGGGAAAACTCCAACGCGCTTTGAATAAAATATGCGAATGGACAAAGGCCTGGCGAATTCTCCTAAATGAGACAAAATCAACGCATGTAAATTTTACTTACAAGAGGGTAATCAACTTACCTCTATTTATAAACTCGGTACAAATTCCGTACGCAAACGAGGCGAAATATTTAGGCATGACCCTAGACGCAAAACTTAAGTGGAAGCCACACGTTAAAAAGAAACGCGATGAACTTGAAATCAAGCTACGAGAACTGAATTGGCTTATCGGACGTTATTCGAAACTAAGCGTATATAACAAACTGCTATTGTATAAGCAAGTGCTAAAACCATCTTGGACGTACGGTATACAACTTTGGGGTTGTACCAAACCAAGCAACATATCTATTTTAGAAACTTTTCAGAATAAGACACTAAGAGCAATCGTAAATGCTCCATGGTATATAAGAAATAGCGATTTACATCGAGATCTAGGCATCGCAACCGTGACCGACGAAGTAAGAAACTTTGCTCGCAAACTTCACACTCGCCTTCACGGCCATTGCAACCACGAAATAATCCGAACTCTGGATCAGACAAATCTTGCACGCCGACTACAACGAACAAGACCGTTGGATCTAGCGTCGTAAGAGGAAACCGCACATAATGACGGTATTGCAGGTGCTTTCGTTGGAAGGTAGCCTGCCAAACGCGATTACTATACAGAAGCATGAACTACTTGTTAAGGAAACTTAGTCGTAGTCTTACAAAGATTGGGAGGTTTTTTAGTGAGTAAGAATCTCACACTACTATGAGCACGCGCGTTCGATTCTCATAGTGCCTATGAAGGTTTTTACCTACCCACGAAAAAAAAAAAAAAAAAAAAAAAAAAAAACTATTTCTGAAAAACTTAAACCACGAACTACTGTCTACGATTACTGTTCATGCAACTTATCCTCTGACATTTTGGCTGATAGTGCGCAACCAAGCAGCTTTGTTTTATTTCATTTAATTCTGAAGAAATTTGCAAGCAAATTAAAGCGTTGCCTAACAAAGGGTCATGTACAAGTGATAGCGTTTCAAATATTTTACTAAAGAAAATTGCGTATAATGTTGCTGATATCTTAACCCACCTATTCAATAGGAGTGTTGACAAGGGCTGTTTCCCCCAGGCCTTGAAACGTGCAGAAGTAATTCCAATCTTTAAAAAGGGTATCGACCCATATCTCTGCTACCTACCTTTTCTAAACTGTTTGAGAAACTGCTTAAGTCACGGATTATCTCATTTCTAGAGAAAAACAACTTTTTTTCTAAACACCAGTTCGGGTTTAGAGCAGGTCGGGTTTAGAGCCGGTTGGCTGGTCTCAAGACTTTGCAGCCAACTCTATAGAGGATTTAACGACAACAAAAAACAACTGGTTCTTTTCATCGACATGACGAAGGCTTTCGACTTAGTTGATCATGACCTCTTGCTGGATAAACTGCACAAAGCTGGTTTCAGAGGCTCAATATACCACTGGTTTTGTTCTTACTTAAAGGGTCGAGAACAAAGAGTGAATATTAATGGTTTTTTTAGTGAGTCTCGCACTCTCACAAATGGTGTACCTCAGGGATCAGTACTGGGACCAATATTGTTTTTAGTTTTTATTAATTCCCTTTTTGTTCAGGAGCTTAGTGGTATTTATACAACATTCGCTGACGATATTGCGTTTGTGTATCAAGGCTGCTCCATGTTTGATTGCATTGTTCAACTTGAAAAAGATTTGCAACAGCTAAGATTGTGGTTTGCCTACCATAAATTAGTCATAAGTGAAAAAACCAAGATCATGCCTCTGAACACCTTTGGAAATAATAATTCTGCTTCTTACAACTTCACCTTCCAATCGTTTGATTGTCCTCGGTACTGCTTACCTCCGCATAATTGTTGTGGAAGAAACAATTTCATCTTCGACTGCCAATGCACTGATCGCTGTTTTAAAATTGAGTCTGTAAGCTCTTATAAATACCTTGGGGTTTTTATCGACCACGACCTTAACTGGAAAGAACACTGCGCTAGTGTTAAAATCTATATGATGCTCGTAATTCGCTTAATGTATCTTTCACAACAATATTGTTCGAAAAGTACTATGATGATGATCTACTACGGCCTAGCTCATTCTAAACTGCAGTACGGCATCTCTAGCTGGGGTGGAACTCACGCTTGCACTGTAAAGCCTTTGCAATTGGCTCAGAAACACGTTATTCGTATCATCTCCCGTAGGAACCGCTTCACTCATAGTTGGCCACTATTTGAGGATCTGCATATTCTTCCTCTAAGACATCTCTATGTTTTCAAAGTTCTTCGTGAATTTTACAAGCAAAGTGGTAATATTCCAAATAGGAACTCGACTACATATAATTTACGCATCAACAACCTTGCACTTGTTAATGTACCAATCGCTCTCAAAACCAAATTCACCCACTTTTACACCATAACCGCTCCCAAATTTTTCAACAAATTACCGTTAAATTTAAGATCATCTTTTTTTACATTTCGCTCTTTCTTAAATCAAATTAAACATTGGCTTTTTTCCATCGATTGTGCTAACGTTGAATTAGTTTTTCGAAGCGTTTACTAAAATAATTATTTTTAGGTATATCATATTGTTAGTCTTATCATCCTCTTTTCTTCTTATAACTCTACAAAAATTGTTCATAACATCTTTTTGCTTTTTGTATTCTTATAATTTTGTGCACTGTTATCTACTTCCGATTCTGATTACCCCACTTCAGATAATTTTTATATAGTCATTTCTTATTTGCTTTTTTTCATCATTCACCTCTAGCTCTTGTAGCTATAGAGTGACATATAATTATTCATATCCATCCTGATTTAAGCTTTATTTGATTTCTGTTAAGTCCCTAGATTAAAGTTGGAACTGAATAAAATACAAATGAAATGAAATGAAAAGTATATCGCTTCACAAGCTATCTGTGTTGAATTTATAAACAGAGGGAATTGTTAACCCTTCTGTAAGTAAAATTCACATGCGTTGACTTGCTGTCGTAAAGAGCGATTCGTCGTATAGACACAAATTCTGTCCAATGCTCGTTTAAGGTTTCTCGTTGATGACTCGACTGATTCACTTCCCTGGGGTACTCCAATTCGAATTTGCTTGAAACTCGAGTATTCAATACTACACCTAACACGAAAGAGTCTGCTTTCAACATAGTTTTTTAATATTCAAATTCGCTTTCTCTTTGTCTTCTCTTGCCCATTCGCCGTAAGCTTTTTTTATTGGTGCCGAGTGGATTATGGGTTTCTTGATAGACTTAACTGTTTTCCATGCCAAGTAGTTTGTTTGAGCTCCTATCTGCCGACAAGCCTTCAAGGTATTCAGTGGTCTCACGATTTTTAAAATCTTGCAACATTTCTTTCAGTTTGTTAGAGAGAAGATTCAAGAGGGTTTTGTCTGGGTTAGCCCTCGTGCCTTGCCATCTTCTAAGCGCTCTTCCCTTTTCACGAATCAAGTCATCGATTTTGAGCTGATAAGTTGTGCATACATGCCCGTCGGTGCTAACTGCGTTCTTTTAGGACGAAGTGTTGTTCCAACCAGCGCTCTGAATTGCTTCAATGAATTTGTCAACTGCGGTTTCTAACTCTCTCTATGGAGTTCTCAATGGCAACTTCAAGCCAACACGCTCCTTACATATCTTTCTGAGGGCGTCCCAGTTCATGTTTTTGCTAGCTAATCTGGGAGCTCTTTCTATTTTTCGCCAGTCTTCCACCCATCTTCAAGATTACTCCTGAGTGGTCTGAGCAAAGATCATAGCGTAATGTATTTGGGGTACCCCTTAGCGATGAAGAAGTCGACAAGGTCAGGCTTTTTATTCCTGTTGGTTGGCCAATATGTTGACTTTCCCGTGTAGAAAAAGTCCACCCCACGATTCATACTGCTTTTATACAGTAATCTGCCTCTTGTTGAATTACATCTTGAACCCCAAAAAGTACGCTTCGCGTTAAAGTCACCCCCAATGATAAAATTGGACCCAATGAAGTCATACATACGATCAAGATCGCCTTCCACCAGTCTATATCCTGGCGGGAAATAACAAGATGCAATGTTGTAAAGTAAGCAGTCAATTTTTACAGAAACTGAACTGATCTGCATAGAGTCTAGCTCAACTTCTGTGTTCTTGAAGTGCTTTGGGCAGTTCTTAATGTAGAGAAAGGATCCTCCTCTCGAATTTTGCGAAGGGTGATGTGCGTGATAGTCATTGTAACCTTTAAGTTTGGGTGTAGACCCGTTTTTAAGTTGAGTTTCCGTAATCGTGCAAATATCAATATTATTTTTCCGTAAAAATTCTTCTAGTTTGTCTATCTTATTCAGAAGGCTGTTTGCATTCCATGTTAGTATTATAAAGAACTGTTTCATATTCATGTGCTCTTGTAATTTTTTCGAGGCTTAAACTCGAGCTTGCTCAGTTTTTCAAATATAAGTTTGTTGATTTTACTCTGATCCTCAAGTTTTTACAAGATTACAGCGAGGATCTGAGACACTGCATCTGTTGTGGGCGGTCTTGCCTTGTTTTCGTTTGCCGCAACCTGTGCGTATGATTTCGGTCCGACCAGTGGCAGTTTCTCCGCTGCACTTGAACTGGCGCCGCTCTTTTGTGGAGCTTTTACGCCTTTTGTCGACGCCTTATTTGCCAATCTCGCTCTTTTGATCGGCTTTGGCGTCTTTGGAGTCTTTGGCTTAGGAGTTTCAGCAGTTTTTGGACGTCCTAGGCTTGGATTCTGACCTCGAGTATTTTTCTTAAGCGGTTCTCGTCTCTTTTGCAGGTCTATGGCTACCTCGCATCCTCGATAGTTTGCGAGGTGGTTTCCGTGGCAATTTGTGCAAACTGCTGAAGCCTTTATGTCAACTTTGCAGTCTGTTGAGAGGTGTTTTCCGGCACATATCACGCAACGTGGTTCTTTTTGGCAGTAGGCACTTGTGTGCTTGAATTATTGGCATCGCTCACACTGTGGTATCAGTCAATTGCCCTTTCGCATGAGTTCGATCTTAACCCTGATGTTAAGTATCATTTTTATTTTATAAATATCGTTTATGCTCTCGGTTCTTTCAAAGAAGAGCATAAAAATTGGAAGGCCGCGTCTGATCACAGTGTCTCTTTCTCCTTCCGTGCGTTGCTTTTCCCTTTTAATGATATTGACGACATCAATAATCTTAAGGCCTTTAGTTTATACGACTTTTACAACGTCTTCTTTTGTGCATGATGGGTGGAGCCCCCTTACAGTGACTCGCAGTGATTTTTCGTACTTATTTTAATAAGTATACCACTCGATTCTTTCTGCAAGCTTATAGTTTTCTGTCCTCACCATGTTTTCAAGAAGGTTGCGCAATCTCCCGAAGTCTGCTATCCCGACGATGTATATTGCGGGAGGTGGACGAATTTTCGCTTCTCGTTTAGCTTTGTTTGAACCAGAGGGCTTATCTTCTTTTTGTATTACTTCTTTTATTTTAATGTAGAACGCTTATGAATTGTCATTTCCATTCTAATTATTTTTTTTTTTTTTTGTCATTGCTATATTTTCTCCGAATCGCATCATCATTAAAAATTAAAAGATTAGTACTAGTGCATTTTAATGATGTTAAATATATAAATAATAAATATGAATATGAAATAGGTATGTGGGAGAGGAATTCGCCTTACGCTTCTTGCTAGACCTTTACTTTAAAACTAAATCGGTCTCAAGTGCAAGTTCGTCCTCGTCCGTAAAGTATTCGACTGCTGGTTGGTTCGGTGTTACACACTCTTTCGTTTCCTAACAGTCTTTCGTTAAACGAGTATTTTTAATATCCTCGTTTTCTTTTCGCAGAGAGTCAACTTCCATTTTAAGATCGTGGAAGAGTCGCTCCATTTCAGTAAGCTTAGCTTGGGGTTCATTATTCTCCTTTTCTAAGATCTTAATTTTCACGGAGTCCTGGTTTAGCGGTGGACTGCTTTTTCTGGATATGTTCATTCTAGGTGGTGGTGATCGATTTAGTTTTGTCCTTTTCTCAAAAGGATTTATAAGCTATAAAAGGCTCCTCCCCAGAATCCGTAGAGCCTGCCTCCGGAGAGGGTGGATTTTCCAGCATAGTAGGGCTGCCACCTGGGTAGTCAAATCTTTCCTTTTATTCATTGCCATGTTTTTTTTTTAGCTTGTCGTTTTTATGAGAAATAAATAAGTCGCTTCTGTGCCCACCAGACACTCCATCGTGCATTTCCCGTAGAATGTGCTGGACATTTTCACGTGGAACCACAAGCTGCATCTTAAAGGAATTCTCGTCCGGCATTTCCCATTTTCACCGCAGAACACCAACTTGTACGTTGACAGAGTCCCACTGCGCCCAGTTTGCCTTTAAGGTAGGACTTCTGTCAGAGATATCTCTTGCATTCGGCTTCTCCATAGATTCCTTCGATGCAAGGATTGGCTCGATATCAGGATCGTCTTGTTGCACAATACGAAGTTCCTCAGTACTCCAGCCTTCTGCAGGTTCAGCTCTTATCGTCTGGGCAGAAAAATATTCATCTTTTACCTCTTGTCGCACGCAATGCTAACAATTGGGCTCACATGGTCTCCGGGAAAATGCGTTCGCGTTGCAATGTAGTCTTCCCATGCGATATTGTATCTCGAAGTCATAAGCTTGCATTCGATCGATCCATCTTGCGACTTGGCCCTCAGGATTTTTAAACAGAAGTAACCATTTGAGAGCGGTCTGGTCCGTAGGCAAGATGAACTTCTGGCCACTCAGGTACTTCTGGAAATGTTTCGTCGCCATTATTAAAGCAAGGAGTTCTCGCATGGTAACACAATAATTTTTCTCTGGTCGGGTTAGAACTTTGCTGAAGTAGGCTACCACTTTCCCTGCCCATCGTGTAGTTGCGACAATACCCAAATTGCTATCGTCTTACTTACTTACTTAAGGTGGCGCTACAGTCCGGGGTGGATCTGGGTCTCGGCCAACAAGCTTCGCCATCCAGCTCTGTCTCTAGCTAGCTGTCTCCAGTTTCGCACGCGAAGTTGGCTGAGGTCTCCTTCCACTTGCATGTGCCACCTGAGTCTCAGTGCTCCTCTACCGTGCCATCCCTGCGGTGTGGATTCGAAGATTTTCCGGGCCAGGGCGTTGGTGTCCATCCACTCTAGATGACCCAGACATCGTAGACGTTGTGTTTTGACTCTTTTGGCTAGGTCGGTATCGCTGTACAGCCCGTACAGTTCGATGTTATATCTCCTCCTCCACTCTCCGTCTATGCAGACGGGACCGTAAATCGTCCGAAGAATTTTCCTCTCGAAGCAGCCTGAAGTGTTTTCATCCGCCTTTGACAGTGTCCATGCTTCTGCACCGTAAAGCAGAACTGGGATGATGAGGGTCTTATACATGGATACTTTAGTTGCTCGACAGAGGGCTTTGCTACTCAATTGCCTTCTTAGCTCAAAGAAACAGCGATTGGCAAGAGCTATCCTTCGTTCGATTTCAGCGCTAGTGTCATTGTCTGAATTGATAGCGGAACCCAGGTAGACAAAGTCCCTAACTACCTCAAAGTTATAGCTGTCGATGGTGATGTTTTATCCAAGACGTTTGTGTTGGGTGTCTTTTCTTGATGACAGCATATACTTGCTAGCGTCTGCATCCACAAAAAATGTCTTGCCGGGCATAGGGTAAGCTAGTATCGGTGCTTCGCAAAGTCGCTGGTTTAGACGCTGAAAGCTTCTTTCACACTTACCTGACCATTTAAATTGTCTTCCCATCTCAGTCAGCTGGTGCAGACACTTGCGTCTGCCGGGTGCGATCCCGGCGAAATCCTTGACAAACCTCCTGTAGTACGTAGTAAGGCCGAGAAAGCTCCTTGGCTGGTGTTTGTCTTTGAGAGCTGACCATCTACTTACAACTTCGATTTTCTCTGGATCCGTCTTCACTCCATCCGTCGATATCACATACCCCAGATACTTTATTTCTGCTCAGAAGAGCGCATACTTCTTTGGATTGAGCTTCAAGTGTGCTGCTGGAAGTTGTGAGAACACTTCCCTCAAGTTGTCGCGATGTTCAGCGAACGTCTTTCCCAAAACGATGACGTCATTCAAGTACACCAGGCAGGTTTTTGCACGTCAGACCATATAAAACACGTTCCATAAAACGCTCAAAGGTGGCCGGAGCGTTACACAAACCAATTGGCATTACTGTAAACTGCCATAGTCCATTGCCAGTTGTGAAAGCGGTCTTCTTTTTGTCTTCTGGATGGATCTGTAACTGCCAGTAGCCACTTTTCAGGTCGAGGGTGAAAAACCATTTTGCTCCAGAGAGTGTGTTCGATGTGTCATCTAGTATGTCCAATGTGTCGAGGTAAAGGGTAGTTGTCCTTCTTTGTGACATCGTTAAACATCCGGTAATCTACACAAAATCGAGTGCTGCCATCCTTCTTTTTCACCAGTACAACGCATTCACACTCTCAGTTACTGTCTAAATGGTTGCAATGGGAACGCATCTTCCAATCACCTCTCCTTGTCTGAGCTTAACAGTGCGATTATTTGGGTTCATCAGTCTTACCGGCATCATGTTATTCTGGGGCTCTGCAAGAATTTTTTCCACGGTGTAACTTTTGAATTCACTTTTGTTATCTGGTTCGATGAGATAGAATCGGTGGTTTCCAGGATCACCCTCTAAACGTGTCAAAAGAACTGTCTCTGAAGAGGGACGCAGAAGTTTATCGCTTCCCATTATCACTCGAAAATTCTCAGCGTTGTTGTTTCCTTATACTATAGGGATCTCGACGCTTCGATACCTAAGCACCTGCATTCGAAGGTCTAGAATTACTTCGTGTGCCTTCATGAAATCTACTCCAATGATGCATTCGTCGCATATGTCTGCTACCAAAAATGCATGTGAGAAGGTCAATCCCTCTAGTTCTATCTGTAGCTGCACCTCCCCGTATACTTTGGCCGCTTCTCCTGTAGCTGTCTTGAGACTGTACCAGCCGGGGTTATAAAGCCAGGACGTCTGAACAAGGTCTCTTTGGATGATTGAAGCCGTGGCACCTGTGTCGATAGGGGCCACACATTTTCTTTTCGCGATGATTGCCTCCACTCTCAGACTCTTGTTGCAGCATTTTGTTTGCGAATTTTGATGATTGTCCTGGGGGGCGTCGATTCCATCAACCAACTTCTGCCCCACGAAGTTATTTCTTAGGCGTTTCCCGACTGCTGTTGCTCTGAAGCTTGTCCAGCAGAATGAACGCTGTCCCTTCCAGGTGCTTCTTCGTTTTGCCTTCTTCTAGCGCAATGTGGGCAGCTCGCTTGTCTAGCTGGAGATTTGCACTGTCGCTGTAGATGTCCCAGCTTCATTCCCATCTCATTTTTCCCCGAGCGAAGTTCGTGTTTTGCCTTTTGATGTCGATGCGCCGACATGAGCACTCTAGCGTAGCCATTCCCCTGATGCAATGGCTACCTTGCGAAGCTTTGTCTGCAGCTTCCATTGTCAGGGCAAATGCTAGTGCTTAAGCGAGAGTCTTCTTACCCGCCGTTCTTACAGCCAGTTGTAGCTTTCCATCCGCATTGGCATTAGTACACGCATAGGTTGCCAACTCGTTTATTATCTCCCTGCTGGTGTTGGGATAGTACAAACTCGCCAATCGCGCGATGTCGGCTTACAACTGTTGAAGCGTCTCGATGGAATATTCAATTCAATTCGATTCAATTCAAATTATTTAAAGCAAATAAGTGGGTGAACATTCATACTTGGTCTTTTATAGTTCTACAATTGGTATACATTATAATTGGAGCTAAAAGTAACATAAAAATAATACTTATGTACTAAACTTAAATATGATAGTGGTGAAGGGATAGAGGGATAGTGGGGTGCCATGGCGTAGTGGTTAGTGTGTGTGCTTACTGCGCCGGAGGTGTGGGTTCGAATTCTGCCATCGTCACCTGATAAAAAAGACTTATTCTCTTTCATGGTCCCCACCTCCGCCAGGGTCTGACAAGCTCTCCGAGAGTATAATTTGTCTTGAAAAACTTCTCAAAGTGCCGTTCGGATTCGGCAAAAAATTGAAGGTCCCTTTGTTTGTAGTAGGGGGAAAATAAGGTGTTGGCTGCAAGATGATCCACGATGTGCCTAGCAACCACCTTCTTAAACACTTTTGACAAGCACGACAGAATGCTAATGGGCCTATTATCATTAGAATAGCACATTGTCATTAGGAGCACTTTTGCTTGCTGTTGCTCCAGGCATCGGGAAAAGTTGATGTTGTTATGCAAAAGTTAATAACCTGAGTAAGAGGACGAATGATTTCGGGTAGTATGAGTCGAATGAAGCGAAGAGGTATACCATCCTCACCAGTGGCAATAGACTTTGAGAAATAGAAAGTTGACAGCATCAAATACTTAGGGATGCATATAAACAGGACTTTCAAAATGCAGCAACATGTGGACTATATATGTAAAAAAATTGGAAAGAAGATTGGTTTTTTCAAAAGGTTCCGCAAAAGGATGAATTTTACCACCGCAGTAATGGTTTATAACACCATAATTAAACCACATTTCGAGTTCTGCTCAACAATTTTATATGTATGCTGCAACCAGGGTCAGGTCGAAAGGCTTCAAAAACTGCAGAACAAAGGTATGAGGAGCATTCTAAAATGCAACAGGTTGACACCAATAAGGCACATGCTAGAAGCACTTAGTTGGCTGAACATCAAGCAAAGACTTAATCTTAAAATGTTTCTGGCAGTCTTCAAAATAAAATATGAGCATGCACCGGAATATCTGACCGGTGAGGTGAGACAAGTAAGTGACGTTCAACGTTATATGCTGCGAAATATAAACGATTTTAGACAACCGAATCGCGTCGAGAAATACAATTATTTATAAGGGATTCCAATTATTTAACACTCTACTACCCGACATAAAAAATGAAAGAAACCTTAGAACGTTTAAAAGAAAATATATTCAGTTTGTTAAAAATAA
Organism: Neoascia interrupta; assembly: GCA_947623515.1. Classification (NCBI taxonomy): domain Eukaryota; kingdom Metazoa; phylum Arthropoda; class Insecta; order Diptera; family Syrphidae; genus Neoascia; species Neoascia interrupta. Next base: position 118,039,837 of record OX392462.1, read on the forward strand.
TGATTAAAAGCAAGAGAGCGACTGATTGTAATGTAATAATAATAACGTATACAATATTTATTTAAATTTTTTAAATGGATTGTTAAAGTAAGAAAAAATACTAATAAAGAAACTACTACTACTACTAGACTTTAATGAAGCAAGTGCAGAGGGAAGTGCATTTTTAGACACTACATTAAAGTCGGTCTGCTGCGATATGTTAGAATCAGGTGAACGATTGGGATCAAAGTTATTGAATGTTGCGCAAGAAAAAACTGTTAAGATTGTCTGGTTCCAAAGTGCAAACGATGTTATTTTTGTTATTAACCCCAAATTGCCGAAGGTTTCTCCAAAGAAATTTGGGAGGTAAGTTAATATCTAATTTATCCTGATTATGATATCCTGATAAATGATAACTGATCTGCTATTTCGCGCAACTCTGTAGGCATTCCAATTTCAGGGTAATTGACTTCGTTTCCATTTCGTATTCAATTTTTTCAACGCGTTGAGTACAACAGAGGTAAACCAGTGCTTGTTGAAAAAGCAAAGCGATTCAATAGTCAGCAAACATCGGTGTCGGCAGCAGTCATTGATGCAGCTTGAGCGGTGTGGAGAAAATATTTCACGATAGATTCGTCGTTGAAGAGATGAGCATTTCAGCGTCGCCAATGCTCTTTTTTACATACAAGAGCCCATTAAGAGTTCTCACCCAGTGCATCAGTTCCTCCATACGTAAGCGTGCAGCATAACGCAGCAGCAAGCTGTTTGTTGGTGAAAGATCGCAGTCGATTGAGTTGAAGGAGCGGGGGCGAAATCGTGTTGTAAATCAGCGAGCGTAAGACCTTTCCTAGCCCTAAAAGCGGCGAGAAACGCTCTTTGTTCAGCGTGCGATGAAAGTCGAATGACAAACGGCTGCGGTTGTTGGTGGTGGTTTTTTTTTGCATTTTTTGAGCGTGGCTTAAGCTGAAAAGCATTGATGTGTGGAGTAGTTTCATGCTTGAGTTTGGCGTCAATATTCTTTGCAAGGTCACGCGGATTTTCAGTTGGTGGGAGTGGAAGGCCAAGAACGATCGCATCACACAATCGTTCTTAACGGTGCATGTCCGCTAGCTGGTCTCTCATGTTAGAGTTCTCTTCCCTTAAATTGGTGATTTTAGCCTCGCACTTCTGTAGACGATCGTTTTTACGAATCATTAATTAGGATGTTGACTTTGTGAGTTTTTTATCTGCAGCTTTGGCATTCGTTGGATTTGAAGAGGGTGATTTAAAAACAGCGGAGGAAGACGATGTCATCTTTGCACTGTTTTTCTCTTTGGACAGAGAGCCTTGTCTGGCATAACTGGTGTATATAGTGTCAGGCCAAGTTTCGCTGAGTTTAATTTATTTTTATTTTGATTGATTTTAAATGCTTATTAACTATAATTTACTTTATTTTACTATTTACTGAAAGGAGGAAACTTTGTTCTTAAGAAAAGATGAACAAATATATTTTAAAGTGATAGTGCTTAAGAACTTGCGATAGTTCACTCAATGCTGGGAGCAGATAAAAACACTTCTACTTTGTTCTTTGTGAGAGGAACGAACGAAAAAATATTCCCGAACTTTCTGCTTCTTGACGTAATCGAGCTCCTTAGCCAGCTGTTCATGCTGCTGTTCCACTCTTTCTACTTGCACTTTGACATCGCCGACTTTTTCTTCCACCATTTCTATTTTGCTCTCAAAGTTTTGGTCTGTGGCTTTAAATCTTTCTTGAAAGAAAGAAAGTGCACTGTGCATCGAGTTTACCCTCAATACCCTTCTGGAGACCTTTTAATGAGTTCTTTTACTCCTCGAGAGCATTCTTTTGTTCTTCGAACTTTTCCAACAGCAATTTCACGAACGTGGGCAGTTCATCGGCAGCACTAAATGTTCTTTGATGTTATTCTTCTCGAACCTCAAACAGCATCGTGTATGTGTCTCCACCTCCCTCGGTAATAGCGTCCTCGAGTCGGAGCAATAATTCTCTTTTGAGCCCCGAAGTCTGGAGATTTCTTTTACCCAATTCTGCTTTCAACTCAGCTGTTGTCAATTGTTCAATTTTCCGACCCATTTTGAGTCATCTTCTCACATTTTTCACAACACAATCCGTTTATGTTTTATATCTGATCTAGAAAATTCACTCGCGAAAAAGTTAGCGACACTGTTTTTATAACTACGTTAATTATAAATTTATCGCACAATCAGTTTAAATATATCTGGGAAATTCCACAATCAAATCTTTATGAGTCTTCAATGCAGTCAACATACACTATTTCTCGAGAATTCTACTGCAAAAATAAGCCGTATTAGTCACCGACACTTTTTGCACTCAAAATCTGGGAAAATTCCACTTTAGAAATTTTTTTGATGCTGTTATGTGGCGACAAGAAATAAAACAACATGCAGGAGTCGCCATCGATTCACTCTACAACCACATCCGCTCGATTCACTGAACGAACATATCCAACTGTCATTCCAGTCATCTAACAGCAGCTGGCATATTCGAAGTTCGAATTTCGATTTCCCCTCCTTGAAATTCAGCGGAAGATTACCAATGCAAAATTACCAAAGGCGAAGTATGGAACGTAATAGAAGGTGCTTCATTTTGTATAATTACACGGGTGACAGGCTCGTACGGACAGTTATATTTAAAACGTTGACTTGTGAAATTCGGTAATAAAGTAACAAGTGATCGAATTGAAATAAAGTGTTGAATTTTAAGTAGTAAAGTGGAATAACAGTGTGATTTGAATTTAAATAAGTTTCTTTGATAAATAAATTGTTTCATTGTGAAATTATAAAAGTGAAATTGAGTTTTATTCGACGAACCCCAGGCCGAAAACATTACATTGGTGTCAGAAATTGGGGATAAAATTCAAAACTGTGCGGGTAAATTCTACAGTGGAATTTTCCGGAATATTTAGTGTGTCAAACAGTTTTAAGTGGAGTTTCTAAAGAAAGTGTGCGTAATTAGTTTCGGGACTAAAACGGTTTATTTTTGCAGTGGGATTTTCCAGAGATATTGTGTGTGTAAACAATGTCAGTGACTCATACAAATTTGATTGTGGACTATTCCGGATATATTGAAACTGATTGTGCGATAAATCTATAATTAACTAAGTTATAAAAGCAGTGTCAGTGATTTGTTTATTCGCGAGCGAATTTTCTGGAACAGATATAAAATATAAACTGATTGTGTTGTGAAAATTGTTCGAAGACAATTCAAATTGGACGAAATTGACAACAGCTGAGTTGAAAAAAGAATTAGGGGGTAAAAGAAACCTCTAGACTTCGGGGCTCAAAAGTAAACTGTTGCTCCGACTCCAGGACGCTATTACCGAGGAAGGTGGAGACTCAGACACGATGCTTTTCGAAATTCACGAAGGACAGCAACAAAGCATAGTAAGTACTGCGGATGAAATGCCTGCTTTCATTAAGTTTCATCTGGAGAAATTCAAAAAGATGGAGAGTAGCCAAAAGAATGCTCTCGAAGAACAAAAGAATGCTCTCGACGGGAAATTCGAGAAACTGGAAAACGGCAAGAAAGAACAAAAGAACTTTGTCGGAAGCAAATTTGATGGACAAAAGGATGCTCTGTCTAGAGAAGCAACTCGAAATCCTGGACGCTAAACCCGAAACGAAGCTCAATGCCCAAAGTTCGATTTTTAAAGATCAAATCGAGACAATAGATCAGAAGTTCGAAGGGAAATTCGATAAGGTAGAATCTCAAGTGGAAAAGGTGGAGCAACAGTACGAATAGCTAGCTAAAGAGCTCAACTACGTCAGGAAGCAGAAAGCTCGGGAATATTCCATCGACCGCCCACGACGCAAAGAAATGCAGCCGCCTCTTTTCGATGGCCAAACATCATGGCCAATTCATAAGAGACAATTTGAAGCTGCAGCGTTGACAAACAACTGGGACAATGAAGATAAATCGATTGCTCTCAGCTTGCGCCCAGAGGAACAGCTGCCGAATTGTTGCAGACCATTCCTGAAGAAAAACAAAAGGATTGTGATGCCATGGTAAAGGCCATCGAGATGCGGTTTGGTGACGATCACATGCAGCAAGTTTGCCGGGTCCAGTTGCGCCGAGGAGTTTAGGCAAGGGATGAGTCGCTTCAACAGTTGCAAGCCGGCATCGAGCGATTGGCGAATTTGTCCTATCCCAACACCAGGGAGATAATAAACGAGTTGGCAACCGCGTTTACTAATGCCATAGTCGATGGAAAGCGACAAATGGCTATAAGAATGGCAGGTTTAAAGACTCGCTAAAGCACTAACATTCGCCCTGATAATGGAAGCTGCAGACCAAGCTTCGCAAGGTAGCCATCGCATCACGGAAATGGCTACTCTAGAATGCTCATGTCAGCGCATTGACATCGAAAGGCAAAACACGAACACCGCTCGGGGACAAATGAGATGCTGGAATTGAAACAACCTGGGACACCTACAGCGACAGTGCAGAGCACCAGCTAGACAAGCCAGCTGCCCACATTGTGTTCTCACATGCATTCTTGGTAGCCGACATATGCGACGAATGCATCATTGGAGCGGACTTCATGAAGGCACACTAGGTTATTCTTGACCTTCGAATGCAGGTGCTAAGGTGTCGAATCGTCAAGATCCCTGTGGTATACGGAAACGACAACGCTGTGAATCTTCGAGCAATTCTGGGAAGCGATGAAGTTCTGCGGCCCTCTTCAGAGACAGTTCTTTGGACACGTTTGGAGGGTGATCCTGGGAACCACCGATTCTATCTGATCAAGCAAGATAACAAGAGTGAATTTAAAAGTTACGTCGTGGGAAAAATTCTTGCAGAGCTCAAGAACAACATGGTGCCGGTAAGACTGATGAACCCAAATAAGCGCACCGTTAAGCTCAGACTAAGAGAGGTGATCGGAAGATGTGTGCATTTCGACAATAGCTGAGAGTGAGCCTGCGAGTCCCGTCTCTCCATCAAAATTGACCGAGGTTTGTAAGACTATACTCGGAGACTGTGAGCAAATCAGGAGCAGCAAACCATAGCGGAAAATCTCATTGGCGATATTGCTTATATATTTGCGTCACAGGATGGAGACTATGGTTGAACACATGAAGTACAACACCGCATAGACACCGGAGACGCTAGACCAATCCGCCAACTTCCTAGACGACTTCCGTTCGCGAAGCAGGATGAATATGACGAAGCCGAAATGATACCGACCATGGAAAAAGAAGGTTTGATCGAAAAGTCCGTGGGCGTCGCCTGTTGTACTGGTGAAAAAAAAGGATGGCAGCACTCGATTCTGCGTGGATTACCGGAGGCTTAACGATGTCACAAAGAAGGACAGCTACCCTTTACCTCGAATAGATGACACATTGGACACACTCTCTGGAGCAAGATGGTTTTTCACTCTCGACGTGAAAAATGGCTACTGGCAGGTACAGATCCATCCAGAAAACAAAGAGAAGACCGCTTTCACAACTGGCAATGGACTATGCAGTTTATGCCATTTATTCTAAGTAGCGCTCCGGCCACCTTTGAGCGTCTTATGGAACGTGTCTTGCATGGTCTGACGTGGAAAACCTTCCTGGTATATTTGGATGACGTCATCGTTTTGGAAACGACGTTCGCTAAATATCGCGACAACTTGAGGGAAATGTTCTTACGACTTCGATCAGCACACCTGAAGCTCAATCCGAAGAAGTGTGCGCTTTGTGTGCGCTTTTCAGAGCAGAAGAAAAGTATCTGGGGCATGTGATATCGACGAATGGAGTGAAAAGGATCCAGGGAAAATCAAAGCTATGAAGTTCTTCATCCAACTCGAGTTGGCCAGTTCCCAAAGACAAACACCAACTAAGGAGCTTTCTCGGTCTTTATTACGCCGGGATTTCAAAGTGTCTGCACTAGCTGACTGAGAAGTTCAAACCCGTCCAGAGTGAAATTACTGTGTTACCAGGCGGGAACTCCTTGCTCTAATACTGGCAACGAAAAACTTCCAGAAGCACCTGAGTGGCCAGAAGTTCACCTTGCGTACAGACCGTGTCTTCTGTAGTCCGATTGCTGAGCATATTTCCTGGAGTATCTTTGACTCAAAGTTTCTTCCTTGGTCGGAATGTAATTCCATTGGCACTCCGAACCTGTACACCCAGTGCTCCACTATCTGCTTAACAACGGTGTTTGCTTCTTGATTTGGGATCGCATATGCCTTGGGCCACTTGTTGAAGTAATCGACAATTACAAGGATATGTAACAAATCACCTTCTGAGATGACGTTTGTAAACAACTTGTTCGGTGACATCACCCACGAAATTTTTGCCTGCAGCGAGGAATTGAAATATAGGGTAAACTTGCCGTCTGCCGTAACCTAAATTTAAATGTAGCTTTTTCGAATATTTCAATTGCAGCTTATAATATTACAAGACTCAAAAGTAAATTTTTGCAGCCTGATTTCTTCAAAATAATTTTAAAATTCGACATTATTATTCCCGACATTATTATTCCCCATTATTATTCCCTAGAAACTTTTCAAGAAGCCAAATACCAAAATATTGTGAAAAAATATTTTAAAAACTTCAAAGTAGATTTTATCCCTGCAACCAGATCTAATGTCCATGGGAGAGCGAGTGGAGGTATTTTATGTGGTGTAAATCTAAAAGTTAATCACTTTGTCAAGCTTTTTAAAAAGGAAAACAGGCTCATTATCCGAGTTAATAGTAACAATTTGAATTTTTACATTATCCCTTTTTACCTTAACTGCAATAACTGGCAGAATGATTTCGACAACTTATAAATTTTTTTCAAATAATTTTCCCCTTCAAAACCCATTGATCATTGGTGATTTAAATGCACGTATTGGTGAGTTACAGAATCACCGGGTCACCAACTAACTGCTGACTCGATGCAAGCAGAAGTTCCAAAGACAAATTACTGAATAGCAACGGCAGATTACTGATGGAGCTTTTTGAAGACTTTGGTTCTTTTATACTTAACGGAGCGTCAAAAGGTGATGAGCACGGCGAGATCATGTTTATTAATAATCAAGGCCAATCAGTTATTGATATTTGTGCTATATCTGGGCATTGGCTGAAGGTAATTGAGGACTTCCAGGTGCTCTTAGCCCACTTTTCAGCCCATCTACCAGTTTTAGCGAAAGCAAACTTCAATCATGACTTTCAGCAGAGATATTCAACCAATCTCAAAAACTCAAATGGAGGGAAAGCAGTGCTGGTCGTTACAAACTTCTTCTTGACGCCCATTGTAATAGCCTACCGCCTCAGGCAGAAAGCTCGATTGAGCAAATTGTAGATAGCATCTTGAAAGTAGGTTACGCTTCGGCAATTAGCCCCAATAACAACTTTCTAGTGCAGTAAAGCTGCGTAAACTCTCTTTCAAGTTTCTAAATCTTTTTAGGCAGAATAACTCGAGCTCAGCCAAAAGCATGTACCTCCGTGCCAACAAGACGTACAAATTATTATGCTCTGATAAAAGAACAGCCTATCTAAAAAATCTTGGCTCAAAACTGCAACTCACCAAAAATTCCAAAGACTTCTGGCACTATGTCCGCGAACTGGGAAGATGGCAACGTGGTTCTTATACTGCCATCGAAGCTGACACACTTGCAGCTCATTTTAAAACTGCATTGTCAGCCGAGGAAAGTTTAAACACTTAAAGCTATGCACTTCACGATTTCCAACTTCCCGAACTGGGAGATCCAATCACGCTTTCAGAATTAAGGTCTTCTTTGCGAGTAATGAAAAACGGCAAAGCACCAGGTATCGACGGTATTCCTATTGAATTGTTCAAAAAATCCTACGAGAGTCTCAAATCATATATTCTCAACTTCTTCAACACTTTACTTAACAACGCCTGTTTGCCTACGACAATTTACAGGACTTTCATCACCTCCTTAAAAATGTGATGCAAGTCTTCCTGAGAATTATAGAGGAATTTCTATTCGAAACTCAATAAGGAAATTATTTTCAGCAATTCTCTATAAAAGATTGTCTAACTGGGTAGAAGCAAGAAACCGACAAAGTATGTTTCAGGCTGGCTTTCGTTCTGGTTTCACAACCATAAACAACATTTTTGCTCTGTCGTGCCTTGCGAGAAAAATCCTCGATAATAATAAGAGGTTATATGTATGCTTCGTCGACTTCAAGGCTGCCTTTGACACCGTTAATAGACAAGCGCTGTTGTATAAATAAGCCTCGATTGGAGTATCCAGAAAGTTTCTGCAGCTTTACTCTAAATTCCTTGCAGATTCAGTTGCAGCTGTATGGGATGGTTCCAATCGATCTGATTGGTTTAAAACATCGTCAGGGGTCCCTCAAGGATGTATTCTGAGTTCCTTGGTATTCGCCCTTTTCACCGACGATATTCATAAGTCCCTGCCAGGTGGTATCTCGTTTGCTGGAATTCTCATTAAGGTAATCCTCTACGCTGACGATTTGGCGTTTATTGCTGACAACCTTTTTACTCTCCAACTCCAAATAAACAAGCTTAAAGCCTATTGCAAAACATGGGACCTTCACATCAACATCCAAAAAACCAAAATCATGATTTTTGAGAAGCGTCAAAGAAGAAGACTTCCCGAAGAATCTTGGCGTCTAGGTAATGAACCAATTGAAATAGTTTTGGAGGTCAAATATCTTCGAGTTCTGTTTACCCATAACCTCAACTTTAGTAGGCATGCTAAAGTGAAGTTAGTTGATGGAATCGATGCCCCCAGGACCATCATCCAAGTTTCGCAAACAAAACGCTGCAACAAGAGTCTGACAGTGGAGGCAACCACCGCCAACAGAAAATGTGTGGCCACTATCGACACAGGTGCCACGGCCTCCATCATCCGAAAAAACCTTGTTCAGACGTCCTGGCTACATAACACCAGCTGCTACAGTTTGAAGACAGCTACAGGAGAAACGGCCAAAGTATAAGGGGAGGTGCAGCTAAAGATACAACTAGAGGGATTGGCTTTCTCACATGCATTCTTGGTAGCCGACATATGCGACGAATGCATCATTGGAGCGGACTTCATGAAGGCACACTAGGTTATTCTTGACCTTCGAATGCAGGTGCTAAGGTGTCGAATCGTCAAGATCCCTGTGGTATACGGAAACGACAACGCTGTGAATCTTCGAGCAATTCTGGGAAGCGATGAAGTTCTGCGGCCACTTTCGGAGACAGTTCTTTGGACACGTTTGGAGGGTGATCCTGGGAACCACCGATTCTATCTGATCAAGCAAGATAACAAGAGTGAATTTAAAAGTTACGTCGTGGGAAAAATTCTTGCAGAGCTCAAGAACAACATAGTGCCGGTAAGACTGATGAACCCAAATAGGCGCACCGTTAAGCTCAGACTAGGAGAGGTGATCGGAAGATGTGTGCATTTCGACAATAGCTGAGAGTGAGCCTGCGAGTCCTGTCTCTCCATCAAAATTGACCGAGGTATGTAAGACTATACTCGGAGACTGTGAGCAAATCAGGAGCAGCAAACCATAGCGGAAAATCTCATTGGCGATATTGCTGATATATTTGCGTCACAGGATGGAGACTATGGTCGAACACATTAAGTACAACACCGCATAGACACCGGAGACGCTAAAACAATCCGCCAACCTCCTAAACGACTTCCGTTGGCGAAGCAGGATGAATATGGCGAAGCCGAAATGATACCGACCATGGAAAAAGAAGGTTTGATCGAAAAGTCCGTGGGCGTCGCCTGTTGTACTGGTGAAAAAAAAGGATGGCAACACTCGATTCTGCGTGGATTACCGGAGGCTTAACGATGTCACAAAGAAGGACAGCTACCCTTTACCTCGAATAGAATAGAATATGGGATGGTTCCAATCGATCTGATTGGTTTAAAACATCGTCAGGAGTCCCTCAAGGATGTATTCTGAGTTCCTTGGTATTCGCCCTTTCCCCCAACGACATTCATAAGTCCCTGCCAGGTGGTATTTCGTTTGCTGGAATTCTCATTAAGTTACTCCTCTACGCTGACGATTTGGCGTTGATTGCTGACAACCTTTTAACTTTCCAACTCCAAATAAACAAGCTTAAAGCCTATTGCAAAATGTGGGACCTTCACATCAACATCCAAAAAACAAAATCACGATTTTTGAGAAGCGTCAAAGAAGAAGACTTCCTGAAGAATCTTGGCATCTAGGTAATGAACCAATTGAAATAGTTTGGGAGCTCAAATATCTTGGAGTTCTGTTTACCCATAACCTCAACTTTAGTAGGCATGCTAGAGTGAAAAGTAGTGAGGCTAAGCTGGCACTAAACTTAATCTGGCCTCGTTTTTTCGCTAACCAAAATATTGAGTTTTCATCTAGATTCAAAGTGTTCAATTAGGACTTGTATGTGCTACGGAGTTCAAGCCTTTGGAGACTCTTCCTTTGATGATTTTGAGGTTGTTCAAAGATACTTCTTTAAGCCAATTTTCAGGCTGCCGAACTCGGCTCCGACTTATGCTATTCATGTAGAATCTGGTCTGCCCCTCCTAAATATTACCAATTTGAAAGCTCATTCAGACTACTTAGCAAGGATTATGAGAAGAAATCAGAATAACCTCCACAAATCAATATTGATAAAGCTCTTGAACTCTAATGCCTTCCCTTTCAGGAATTGGAACCAGCTAGCGTTATCTCACGATTTCGAACTTAGACTTACTGAAAATAACGTAAGTGAGTGGCAAGATATATTTGGGAGACTTATTTCGAGAATCGATGAGAAAATTTTTGACCAGCACTAAGCCAGTGCATCATTGTCAGCCTCGAGGATTTTCTACAGGAACCTCAACCACCAGCTACCTTCTTCTTAGTCCTATTTCCGAACGAATTACCTAAACTCCCGAAGCTATTAGCATCATATTTGGAGCTAGAGTTGAAATTCTTAGCCTAAATTTCATTCCCCATAGAGCCGATCTCCAGGAAATCTGCAATCTATGCAACAGAAGAGAGTCAGAAAATATTTACCACTTTATTGCAGTTTGCCCTATTTTGCAGGAAATAAGACGTTTATACTTTTCGGAGAGCTTTTTTTCTCTCGACAGCCTATACAAAGTCCTGAACGGCGGCCGCGAATGGCTTACTATCTACGAACTCTGCAAAGAAGCTCTAGCGTACCGTATCAGCTTCTTAGACTAAAGAGTTTTTTCTCTGCGACCTACTGTCATGGGGCACACTTGCCTTTTTCTCTTTTTGTTTCAAATCATGTAAAATTGTTAAATCAGTTTATGTTGCAAAACATTAAAATTGTAAGAAATCTCTGGATATTCGCTCTTCCATTCGTTAATTTTACTTTCACTCATCTCAGCGCAAATTAGACTATTTCAAAATGTATATATATTTATTACTTTTTTTTCTTATTTTTCATTAACCTTTTATATTAGTAACTTACATACTTACTCACTTAAGGTAGCGCTAAAGTCCGGGGTGGACCTGGGCCTCAGCCAACAAGCTTCGTCAGCCAGCTCTGTCTCAAGCTAGTCGTTTCTAGTTTCGCACGCGAAGTTGGCTGAGGTCCCTTTCCACTTGCGTGCGCCACCTGAGTCTCGGTGCTCCTCTACCGCGCCGTCCCTGCGGTGTGGATTCGAAGATTTTCCGGGCCGGGGCGTTGGTGTCCATCCGCTCTACATGACCCAGCCATCGTAGACGTTGTGTTTTGACTCTTTTGGCTAGGTGGGTATCGCTGTACAGCCCGTACAGTTCGATGTTATATCTCCTCCTCCACTCTCCGTCTATGCAGACGGGACCGTAAATCGTAATCATAAATATTAGTAACTAGTGATTATATAATTATTATTATTTCTATTTACATACATCAATTGTGTAAAATTTGTCACTTCCGGCAGACGGCAAATTGCCAAGCTCGTATTCTTTACTTTATAAAATTGTACAAACAAACTATGAAATTAATAAAGAAATGTATCTATCTATCTATCTATCTATCTACAAGGATGTAACGATTGCCGCTTTCATTTCTGGAAATGGGCCTGCGATGTCGACGGCGATTCTTTCGAAGGGTTAACCAACGTTGTACTGGTGCCTTTTACCTCTTGATTTGACTTTAGGTCCCTTTCTGGCAGCACAAGTAGTACAGTTCCGACACCAGCTCTCAACGTCGTTTCTTGCACTCAGCCAATAAAAAGTTCCCGTACTTTTTCCAGGGTTTTGCTGATGCCCAAGTGCCCACCAGACACTCCATCGTGCATTTCCCGTAGGATCACCTGGACTTCCGACCGTGGAACCACAAGCTGCATTTTAAAGGATTTTCCATCCGGCATTTCCCATTTCCTTCGCAGAACGCCATCTTGTACATGTAGAGAGTCCCACTGTGCCCAATATGCCTTTAATGTGGGACTTCTGTCGGATATATCCCTTGCGCTCGGTTTCTCCATAGATTCCTTCCATGCAAGGATAGGCTCAATGTCAGGGTCTTCTTGTTGTGCGTTGTGTGCTAATCGAAGTCATGTGAACACCTCCCTCAAGATGTCGCGATGGTTCGCTGAACATATTTCCCAAAACGATGACGTCATTCAAATATACCAGGCAGGTTTTCCACGTCAGACCATGTAAGCGGTCTTCTCTTTGTCTTCTGGATGGATCTGTACCTGCTAGTAGCCACTTTTCAGGTCGAGAGTGGAAAACCATTTTGCTCCAGAGAGTGTGTCCAATGTGTCATCTATTGGCGGTAAAGGGTAGCTGTCCTTCTTTGTGACATCGTTAAGCCTCCGGTAATCTACACATAATCGAGGACTGCCATTCTTCTTTTTCACCAGTACAACAGGCGACGCCCACGGACTTTTCGAGCTTTCGATCAAACTTTTTTTTTCCATGGTCAAAATCATTTCGGCGGCCTCATCCTGTTTCGCCAACGGTGTCTATGCCGTGTTATACTAAGTTTTTTTTCTTTTGTTTTTCATTTACTTTTTATATTAGTAACTTGCCTACTTACTTACTTAAGGTAGCGCTAAAGTCCGGGGTGGACCTGGGCCTCAGCCAACAAGCCGTCTCCAGTTTCGCACGACTTATATTTTATGGCATTAACCGAACTAAAAAAACACGTTTTCAGTTACTGGTAGCCACAGGCCAGTAGTACTTTACTATACACTTTAATTAATTACAAATGTTAATCTAGAGTAACCCGCCGTCTTCATCGTCGCTGCAGTTACTTTTCGACTAATATCGTATTACTGGGCGCCGATCGTTTAGCGGTGCCCTTCCTATATAGGCTAACAAACAACTGACCTACTTGTGTCAGTTGTTTGTCGTACGTTGTTATTGCTGATGTTGCTGTTGTTGGTTCAATTACCTCACCTATTGGTGTTGTCATCAGTTGATTGTTGTATGTTGTTATTGCTGATGTTGCAATTGTTGGTTGGTTGGTCGATGCACTTGCATATATTACTCCTCCTCGGTTTGAAAAAAATGTCTCCTGACATTTGCCATTCATTTCTTTTACATTATATGCTTTGTTATACATTTAATTACAAACATATGCAATGCTAATCGTTGTTACAATAATTATTACAATCATTGTTAAATTTATTACGTATGATATATTTTTATGGATTTTGAGTTCTTTGATTTCTTTAATATTTTCAAAGCTGCTTACAACAATGTCATCAAAAGTCATAGATTTTTCAAAAGAAACATTAGGATTATTTTCTTGATAAACAAATTGTTTTGGAACAATTTTTTTATTATTATAAAAAGTTTCGTTAAACAGATACAATTGACAATTAAAAAAGTTAATTAGATAATTACCATTGAGTACAATTTTTTGGTTATCGCAATTTTGTTTCAATTCTTCTTTATAAGCATTTTTAATAAAAATAGTTTCATCATCTATTATTTTAATTTGTGTTTTATTATTATATCTTAGTTTACAGCTTTTTGTTACAACACTTCATTCATTCATTGAAATTCATTCATTAAAATGTTTATTGATTTTAATTTGCTGATTTATTCCTTCTATTGCATTATGACTATTTTCTACTGCTATATTTAAATAATTCGAAATTTCTTCTCTATCTTTATTGTCCATGGTTCCGAAGAGCTATCTTTCTAGATTTCCTACTATATTTATTAATCCTCTTTTTGATCTTGTTTGGTCTCTTGGCATGATTGATTAAATTTTTGCTACTGTTAACTTGTGTTGTTTGGGTAGTTTGTATGGTTGAATGATATCTGTTATTGTAGTTATTTAAAACTATCTGTAATTTCATTTCTACTGATAAATCTTTTTCCTCGATCCCTGTTATTTTTTCTAAAATTGTTGAATGAAATCTTTCAATGTCGAAACTTCCCGTGTGACTATTTGGCTTCGTAAAGTGTACTTCAATATCGTTTTCCTTCAGAAAATGTATAATATCTTCTGATTTGAATTCGTTATCAGTAATGATCTTCTTTGGTTTTTTAAACTTTGAGAAATGCCCTATTAAGATTGTTTTCTTACTTCTCCAATTTCTGTCAGTTATTGTGTATCCTACTGCAAACTTAGTTAATTTGTCTATTGAAGTAACAAATGCTTTCTTTTGTATGTGAAATATATCTAGGTATATAATTTCGTTCTTGTCCTATCATACTTGATCTCTTGGCATTTTCTGCAATTATTTATTACTAACTGAATTTGTTCTTAGAGTTTGGGGAAATAAATTCTGTTTTTTAAGGTATAATATGTTTCATTAATTCCGCTATGCATGGATTCTTTCGTATGGTATAATGAGATCTGCTTATGAATTTCCTCCTCGGTTTTGATTTCGACTGCCCTATGAGTACATTTTACAGTGGGGTGCCGTGGTGTAGTGGTTAGTGTGTGTGCTTACTACGCCGGAGGTCTGGGTTCGAATCCTGCCATCGTCACCTGAAAAAAAAGACTTGTTCTTTTTCACGGTCCCCACCTCCGCGAGGGTTTGACAAGCCCTCCGAGAGTATCAATTGTCTTGAAAAACTTCTTAAAGTGCCGTTCGGATTCGGCAAAAAATTGTAGGTCCCCTTGTATGTAAAGAAATTAACACACCAGCATACATTGTTGAGAAGTTGGCCCTAGTTCACCTCGAGCTGTTGTGCCACTCTATGAGTACATTTTATAAAGTTCATACTTTCATTCATGGAAAATAATTGAATTATAATATGTTGAACTTTATTATAGTCATGGTGTTCTACCTCAGAATATATACCTGTTGTTCCTTTATTCATGAATCTAATTAATAAATTTTTTATACTTTCTATTTCATTAAGTGGGGTGCCGTGGCATAGTGGTTAGTATGTGTGCTTACTACGCCGGAGGTCTGGGTTCGAATCCTGCCATCGTCACCTGAAAAAAAAAAAGACTTGTTCTTTTTCACGGTCCCCACCTCCGCGAGGGTTTGACAAGCCCTCCGAGAGTATCATTTGTCTTGAAAAACTTCTCAAAAGTGCCGTTCGGATTCGGCAAAAAATTGTAGGTCCGCTTGTATGTGTAGAAACTAACACACACAGCATACATTGTTGAGAAGTTGGCCCTGGTTCACCTCGAGCTGTTGCGCCACTCTATTTATTTATTTTATTTCATTAAGATTTTTTTTAATGAATAATTCTGCGTTTGTGGGATATTTCTATTTCATTTGTTATAACACTGTAGGTTAAAATTAATTGTGTTTTATATTTGTTTACAACTTCGTCTTTGATACCTATATGATCAATGAGCTGTTTCTGTGAGGTCCATATTAGATTCTGAGTTGTTATCTTCGTTAATTTTAGGTGTATTTTCTAACCTGCTAAGAAAATCTGCTACTTTGTTTTCCTTACCTTTCAGGTATTCAATTTCAAAATTATATTCTTGCAGTTTCAAGAGCCATCTTTGATTTCGTTGGGAGAATTCTTTCAATTTGTATTTTCTATTAAGTTGTTTAATAGGAATATGGTCAGTTATAATTTTTAAATGATTTCCATATAAATATGGTCGAAAATAATTGACCGAATCCACTATTGCAAGGAATTCTTTGTCGGTTACACTATATTTTTGTTCATGCTTATTAAGGATTCTGGATAAAAAGCATACTGGGTGCCCATTTTGAGAAAGAACAGCACCTATGGCATAGTTACTTGCATCTGTAGTCAGTACGAAAGGTTTATCATATTCAGGATATTTTAATATTGGATGTGAAGTAATTAGAGCTTTAAGATTTTCGAATGCTGAAATATATTGGGGGTCTTTAATGTTAATTTTTTCGTCTTTCTTTAAGTATCTTAGCATAATCTTTTACGAACTTTCTATAATACCCTGTCATCCCTAGGAAACCTTTAAGTTGTTTCTCTGTTTTTGGTATCTCTAAGTTATCAATTTATTTTACTTTATTTGGATTTGGTTTAATGGATTTGGTTTGGTCAACACGTGTCCAAGAAATTTATCCCTTTTCATAAAACTACACTTATCTGCTTGTATTTAAAGATTATGATTTTGTAGTTCTGTAATTATTTTTTCTAGTGAATGCATATGTTCTTCTAAGGTTGTGGAGAATATTAATATATCATCTAAGTCGACTACGTATATTTTGCTTACATAGTCCCGTAATATATCGTTCATTAGTTTCTGAAACGTTGCAGGTGCATTCTTTAATCCGAAAGGCATCCTGACGTATTCATATAAACCTGATGGAGTCACAAAAGCTGTTTTTTCAATATCCTGTTCTGCTACTAAGATCTGATGATAGCCTTTTGCAAAATCTAATATTGAGATTTTCCCAATTTATCCAATATACTGTCGATACTTGGTATTGGGTACTTATCATCTACTGTTACTTGGTTAAACTTTCTATAGTCAACGACTATCCTGTATTTCTGTTTTCCTGAACTGTCCAATTTTGCGGAATAACTATTATTGGTGAACTATAACGACTATTACTTTTCCTAATGATTCCTTGTTTCTCCATTTCTTCCATTTGCCTCCGTACTTCGACTTCGTGTTTTGGTGGGTAACTCTATAATTTAGTGTTAATTTGTTCGTTGGTTATGGTTTTTATTGCATGTACTACTGTACTTGTGTTTGTTAATTGATCTTCTTCTTTGAAAATCAATTTTTTGTATTTATTTAAAAGTTTTTCAATCGACTCTTTTTCTAACTCATTGAGATGATTTGTTTGAATGTTGCAAACTTCGCTTATTTCCAACACATTAACTTCTTCAAGTAATATGGTTAAGAATGGAAGATGCTTATCATTCGTTAAAACAATTTATTCTTTTCTCATATCTATAGTTTTAGCTTTATTTCTTACCCAATCCATTCCTATAAGGAAAACGTATGGTTTATTTAAACCTACTTTTGTCCATTTGATTCTGGCATTGCAAGGTTGATCAAATTGTGTTGGACATTTTGTTTTTACCTGTGCCGTTTTGGTGACGGTACCTTGAAAAGTATTTATTTGAATTGGGATATCATTTATATTTTCATTAAGGGTTGATGGAACTCTAGTTGAGTTTAAAAGAATAATGGTTGAACCTGTGTCAATTAATGCAACATAATCTGTATTTTCAAAGGTTAACTGAATGCAAATTTTCCTTCTGTCCGAGGCTAGTTGATAAAAAACTCGTGATTTTCTATTTGGTTAGTTTCGTCTCCATTGCTTATAACGTCTACCTCCATGGGTTCTAATATATGTTGTCTTGATCTGAATTGACCTGAGTTTTCATTATTTAGGGGTCTATTTTGGAATTGTCGATTATTCCATGAATATCTAGCTTGTCCTGATAAGTTGTTGTTTCCAACGTGCCCTGAATAATTGTTTCTATTAGGTTGATTCTGGTTAGAATAGTTGTTTCTATTAAATTGGTAGGGTTGTACCTGATTGTTTTTATCAAATTGTTTTTGGTTCAGGTATTTTTGTCTATTAAGTTGATTAGGTTGGTTATAAATATTGTTTCTATTATTTTGACTTCTTTGTTGATGGGTACATAATTTTTTTGATTTTAAATTAAATTCATCCTGACCTAAGTATTTAAACAAGGTTGTTCTAATGTTTGATATACTTTACATATTATAGATTTCTGCTCCTAATGCCCCTGCTATTAGTTCTTTTATTTTTAAAATTAACGCACTATTAAGGCAATTTGCTATTTCTAAGCCATTTTCACTATAAGTTGCACATTCTGCTATGTTTTTTATTATAGTTTAAATTTTATCTAATAATTGCTTAATACTATTCACCTTTACATTATTGATGATTCTTAGGATTGACCCTTTGTCCTTCGTTGGGCGGAAATGTAACTTGAGCTTTTGTTTGCATTGTTCCCACGACGCTGGTGCTTCCACAGCCAGGTAGTTGTTCGCAGCTCCTTCGATTTTTTCGTTATGAGTAACACTATATACCGCTTCTTGATTTATGATTCCATACTCGTCACATATTTGTTCCACGGTCGCGATGAACGATGGTAACGTGCCTTGTTCTCGCGAAAATGATTTCAAATGTTTTACTCTTCTTTCTATCAATGTTCTTATGTTTTGAGCACCACTCTGAAGGCTTAAAATTTCCGTTAGAGACACTAGACACTGTTCCACTGTTGGTTGTGCCATTTTTAACAAAATTTGTTAAATTCTTTTTTTGGATTGACTTGAGATTTTTAGTGTCTAAAAAAACGGACACTTTATTATAATCAAATCACAATTTCCAAATTTTTATTTTGATTTAGATTTATATTTAAAATGCACTTTATTACAATCACAATTGGTTGATGGATTGTTAGGCTTTTTTTTATCAAATTATTTTAAACTATCGTTTCGTTTCACTATCCTCCAGAATTTACTTAGAGGACAACCGACTGCGCCACTTATATTTTATGGCATTAACCGAACTAAAAAAAACACGTTTTCAGTTACTGGTAGCCACAGGCCAGTAGTAAGTAAGTAAGTAATTTATTTAGTTCAAATATACAAATATACATATTTTAAATATTAATAAATTAAATGTGGCCTTGGTTTATAACCGTCTGCCAGATGCCAACTTTCTAATGTTCTTTTATTATAATATATTTAATAGTGATTGATATTTTAATGTTTACAAAACTTAAAGTATACAATGGAAATTTACTTTGGTGAGTAGAGATTGTAGTTAAAAAAAAGAAAAAAAAAAAAAAAACATTTTAACGATAGGACAATTATTTTTAATTATTCTTACAATGATTAAAGATTTATTTGCTTCGACAAATGTGGAGTTTTATTCGGTAAAACGTAGTGTAGCTATAAGCTTTTTGGGTATAATCCGCTAATATTCAATGTAATCCTTTCTATATTTTTGAGCTTCAATGCAGTATTTGGCAAGAAGCTTCCAATTTTTTCCATTTAAAACATTTATAGAGTCTTCTTCGCTTAATTTTGTCTTTTGGAAGTACACGTATCTTAATTCCTGTAGAATCGGACACACAGAAAGGAAGTGATAAGAGGTTTCCTGTTCTTGCATGTTGCATAATGAGCATATAGTATTTCGGTCCCTTAAATATGGCCTATAGTTCAGCTCGAGGAGCTCACCCCTTATTCTAAAAATTTGCGAGATTTCATACCAGCTCCGGCCATCAGAAAAATAGTTCAGGTCACACAGATTATGTTCCAGTTTCGGGTACATAGATCTACGTGACGAGCCTCTAGCTTCCTCTATTAGGTCTGATCTTATTTTCTCGTCCAGCAATCTAAGAACGGTTGACAGACTTTCACTTAGAAACTCAATTCGCCAGTCTAAAGTTTGAATCTTGCAACCAATTAACGTAAATATGTCTTCCCATTTCTTAAACCAGCTTACATTTTTTTCTATACTGTGCCTGGCAAGCAGTTTGGGAAGGCGATTTTCGCCGTATGAAAGTATTCTGATGACGTACTCGAAGTGCATTTTCAGAGTGAATAAGTATATAGGCGGAAGACCCGTTTCCAAGAGGAGCATGTAATTGGGGGTCGAATTTGGTAGCCTGAAAGTTTTTTTGAGAAAGACACGTTGCAGTTTCTCAACCTCATCGTGCTCTTGATACCCCCATACTTGCGAGCCATATGACATGATTGATCTTAAGGCGGCTTCAAAAACTTTAAATTTGACGCTATGTGCAACGTTTCTGTTTCTGAACAATCTGATCCATGTTGAGTTAATTGCTGACATTGATCGCTTAAATTTATTTTGGAAATGTTTGGTTCTATTTAGTTGTGGTGTCAGCAACATCCCCAGGTAATTGTATTCCTCAACCACTTCAATGTTTTCTCCATTTAGAAACCATCTCTCATATCTGCAATACCTGCCTCTTCCTGTTCTAAAAACCATAACCTTCGACTTTGATGTATTGATCAACAAGTTCCACCGTTTGCAA
This sequence comes from Neoascia interrupta, assembly GCA_947623515.1. Classification (NCBI taxonomy): domain Eukaryota; kingdom Metazoa; phylum Arthropoda; class Insecta; order Diptera; family Syrphidae; genus Neoascia; species Neoascia interrupta. Next base: position 118,060,144 of record OX392462.1, read on the forward strand.
TATATATTTAATTTGTTTAACATAAGTTGAAGGCTTTCAGAGGATTCAGCAAGGAGAACCAAATCGTCGGCATATAGAAGACATTTGATAGTCAGCCCTGCAATTCTGATTCCGTTTGGCAAGGCATCAACGATATCATTTATAAAAAGCGCGAACAGTAGGGGCGACAACAAACATCCCTGGCGCACTCCAGTCAGAGTTCTAAACCAGTCAGACAATTTCTCACCGTCCCATACTGCCGATAAAGTATTTTTATAAAGATTTTTAAGCACGTTCAAGATTTTTGAAGATAGCCCTAGACCATTTAATTTGTAGAACAATGAGTCTCGGTCGATGCTGTCAAAAGCCGCTTTAAAATCAACAAACATTGCAAACAGTTTTTTTCCGTTTTCGAGGTAGAAATCAACAATATTTTGTAATGCGAAAAGGTGATCGTTCGTTGAGTAGCCCGCACGGAAACCTGCTTGAAACTCATTTAGTAACTGGTTTTCCCCTACCCACACTTCTAGCCTTTTCAGAATTACGCCTGTGAAAATCTTGGCAATGATGTTAATAAACGATATACCCCTGTAGTTTTCGACATTATTTGTATTTCCTTTTTTGTGTATAGGAAAAATTATTGAATCCTTAAAGCATTGTGGTATATCGGCTGTGTGTAGTATATTGGAGTAAACTTTAGCTAGATGACTTATGAATGTTTGGGGTGCATTTTTGAAAAATTCATAAGAAACTCCATCGTACCCTGGAGCCTTATGATTTTTGGCCTTGTTTAAAATGCCAAGTATCTCTTCGGTGGTGATGTCCTGCTCTAAAGACTCTACAACTACTAGATTTTCGGCAAACTGTACTGGTTCTGATATTGTTACTGGGTTTAAAAGGGTTTCAAAATAATCGGCCAGAATGTTAGCGTCTAAATTTTTGCCTATCTTAAATTTATCGCCATTCAGTTCCCTAACTAGCTTCCAGAACTCGGATGAATCTTTAACGCAGTTAAGATTATTTGCTAATGCCGAATAGTATTCGCTTTTCTTTAATTTGCAGAGTTCTTTGTATTGCGTATTAGCCTGGATATAAGCTTTTCGAAAGAAGTCGCTATTTAAGGTTCTTGCTAGTTTAAGAAGTTTGAAGGACTTAGCTCTAGCTTTAACACAGTCTCTACCAAACCACTTTTGCTTCGCACGTGCCACGAATCCTCTTTCAGTGAAGGAGGCCGAGTTTTTAATCGCTTCGATGCAAGTGTCAATAGAGTAACTTGTGCTAACTTGGCTTTGGTCGAATTGCTCTGTTAAAAGACTAAGTCTTACCCTATAGCTTTCTCTTTCTTGTTCCCTCCAAAAGAGTCTTGGCAGAAGATTTACAGGCCAGTAGTACTTTATTATACACTTTAATAAAGTACACTAATACAGGCCAGTAGTACTTTATTATACACTTTAATTAATTACAAATGTTAATCTAGAGTAACCCACCGTCTTCAGCGTCGCTGCAGTTACTTTTCGACTAATATCGAATTACTGGGCGCCGATCGCTTAGCGGTGCCCTTCCTATATAGGCTCTTTCTGCTGATGTTGCCAATTTGACACCAGCTCTCTACGTCGTTTCTTGCACTCAGCCAATAAAAAGTTTCCGTACTTTTTCCAGGGTTTTGTTGATGCCCAAGTGCCCACCAGACACTCCATCGTGCATTTCCCGTAGAATCCCCTGGACTTCCGACCGTGGACCAACAAAAGGCATTTTAAAGGATTTTCCGTCCGGCATTTCCCATTTCCTTCGCAGAACGCCATCTTGTACATGTAGAGAGTCCCACTGCACCCAATATGCCTTTAATGTGGGACTTCTGTCGGATATATCCCTTGCGCTCGGTTTCTCCATAGATTCCTTCCATGCAAGGATAGGATCAATGTCAGGGTCTTCTTGTTGTGCGTTGCGAAGTTCCTCAGTACTCCAGCCTTCTGCAGGTTCGGCTCTTATTCTCTGGAGAGAAACACCTTTGTCCTTTTCCCCTTGTCGCATGCAATGCTTACAGTTGGGCTCAAATGGTCTCCGGGATAACGCGTCCGCGTTGCAGTGCAGTTTTCCTTCGCGGTGTTGTATCTCGAAGTCAAAAGCCTGCAATTGTTCTATCCATCTTACGACGTTGCCCTCAGGATTTTTGAACTGAATTACCCATTTGAGAGCGGCGTGGTCTGTACGCAAGATGAACTTCTGGCCAATCAGGTACTTCTGGAAATGTTTCGGGTTAGAAATTTTGCTGAAGTATGCTACCACTTTCTCTTGCCCATCATGCAATTGCGACAATACTGCGCCAACACCCACATTGCTAGCGTCTGCGTCCACAATAAATGTCTTGCCAGGTATGGAGTAAGCTTGTATCGGTGCTTCGCAAAGTCGCTGCTTCAGATATTGAAAGCTTCTTTCGCACTCACCTGAACAATTGAATTGTCTTCCATTTTCAGTGAGCTGGACACTTTGCAATCTCGGCGAAATCCTTGACGAACATCCTGTAGTACGTTGCAAGACCGAGAAAGCTCCGTAGCTGGTGTTTGTTTTTGGGAACTGGCCAACTTCGCACAGCTTCGATCTTATCCAGATACGCCTTTACTCCATCCGACGATATCACATGCCCCAGATACTTAACTTCTGCTCGGAACAGCGCACACTTGTATGTGTCATCTATTGGGCGGTAAAGGGTAGCTGTCCTTCTTTGTGATATCGTTAAGCCTCCGGTAATCTAACCAGAATCAAGTACTGCCATCCTTCTTTTTGACCAGTACAATAGGCGACGCCCACGGACTTTACGAGCTTTCGATTAAACCTTCTTTTTCCATGGACAATATCATTTCGGCGGCCTCACCCTGTTTCGCCAACGGGAGTCGCCTAGCAGGTTGGCGGATTAATCTAGCATCTGCGGTGTCTATGCGGTGTTGTACTAAGTGTGTTCAACCATAGTCTCCATCCTGAGAGGCAAATATATCAGGAAACTCGCCAATGAGATTTTCCGCCATGGTTTGCTGCTCCTGATTCAGCTAACAGTCTCCGAATATAGTCTTACATACCTCAGTCAATTTTGATGGAGAGACAGGACTCGCAGGCTCACTCTTAGCTATTACCGAAATGGCTGCAACGGGCACACGTCTTCCGATCACCTCTCCTTGTCTGAGCTTAACGGTGCGCTTATTTGGGTTCATCAGTCTTACCGGAACCATGTTGCTCTTGAGCTCTGCAAGAATATTTCCCACGACGTTACTTTTAAATTCACTTTTGTTATCTTTCTTTTGGAACTGTCTCTGAAAAGAACCGCAGAACTTTATCGCTTCCCAGTATTGCTCGAAGATTCACAGCGTTGTCGTTTTCGTATTCCATAGGGATCTCGACGGTTTGATACCTTAGCACCTGCATTCGAAGGTCAAGAATTACCTCATGTGCCTTCATGAAGTCCATTCCAGTGATGCATTCGTCGCATATGTCGGCTACCAAAAAAGTATGTGGGAAGGTCAATCCCTCTAGTTTGGTCAATCCCTCAAAGTATACGGGGAGGTGCAGCTAGGCACATTAGGCACCTCCCCGTATACTTTGGCCGCTTCTCCTGTAGCTGTCTTCAGGCTGTAGCAGCTGGTTTTATGTAGCCAGGACGTCTGTAAAATGTCTCTTCGGATGATGCAGGCCGTGGCGCCTGTGTAATAGTGGCCACACATTTTTTGTTAGCGATGGTTGCCTCTACTGTCAGACTCTTGTTGCAGCGTTTTGTTTGCGAGACTTGTATGATGGTCCTGGGGCGTCGATTCCATCAACCAATTTATGCCCCGACATCCTGCCAGATGCTTCTTCATTCTGTCTCCTTCGAGCGCAATGTGGGCCGCTCGCTTGTCTTTCTTATGTCAACGCCACAGCTTCGAATTGTATTTGAATCGGCCATGATGTTTGGCCATCGAAGAGAGGCGGCTGCATTTCATTGCGTCGTGGACTTTCTCGCAAACATTCTCGCACTTTCTGTTTCTTACCCAACTCCAGTTCCTTAGCCAGTTGTTCAACTTCCGATTTGACTTCGGTGAATATTTCCTCCACGCTTTCAAATTTTTGATCAATTGTTTCGATATTTTCACAAAGAAGCGCATTCTGCGAATCGAGTTTACTTTCTAGAGCTTGTTTCTGCTCATCGAACTTAGTATCAAGTTTTTCTTCGAGAGCATTCTTTTGTTCTTTTTGGCCGCTCTCCAGCTTCTCGAATTTGTCTTCGAGACCGTTCTTGTATTCTTCGAGAGCGTTCCTTAGAGCATTCTAGCATCGCGTCTGGGTCTCCACCTTTCTCGGTAATAGCGTCTTGGAATCGGAGCAACAGTTCCCTTTTGAGCCCCGAAGTCTGGAGGTTTCTTTTACCCAATTCAGCTCAGCCGTTGTAAATTGTTCAATTTTCTGACCCATTTTGAATTATTTTTATACGATTTTCACAACACCATCAGCTTATGTTTTATATTTGTTCGCACAATCAGTTGATATATTGATTGTTCGCAGAATCAATATATCTGGAAAATTCCATAGTCAAATCTCTATTAGTTGCCAATCATGTTGCACTCACTATTTCTAGAGAATTCCACCGCAAAAATAAGCCGTATTATACTAACACTGTTCCGGAAAATTCCACTTTAGAATTTACCCGCATAATTTTGAGTCTTATCCCAAATTTCTGACACCAATGTAATATTTTGACCTAGGGTTCGTCGAATAAAACTCAATTTCACTTTAACAATTTCACTTTAACAATTTCACAATGAAACACCTTATTTATCAAACAAACTTATTTAAATTCAAATCACACCGTTATTCAACTTTTCTACTTAGAATTCAACATTTTATTTCAATTCTAAGCACCCTCTAGTTCCATACTTCCCCTTTGATAATTTTCTATTGGTACTCTTCCGCTGAATTCCATGGAGGGGAAATCGAAATTCGATTCAGTAGTTTTTTTTATAGCATTTTCAAAAAAAAAAAAGTTATTTGGCGGACCCTTTAGTTTGACCCACTTGACCGAAAAGGGGAAGAAATATCGTACCACTCTTCATTAACGCCCCTAGCCCTTCAGTTCAATGAATCCGCTGCGTCCGTCGTGTCGAAGTATACAACCGACAGCTCAGTTAAATAGACACGTTCTTATCTGAAGTGCCCCATAAAGGAAGTGCGTGGGGTACGCCGCCTCCCATGTGTATTTCACTGAGTTTTCAATTGTGTACTTGAAAGTGACGGACGCAACGGATTCATTGGGCTGAAGGCTTTAGTACCTTTCTAATGGCCTTCACTTCAAAATATTGATACTCATACTGTTCGTATCGTGAACAGCGGAAAATGAAAAAAAAACGGCAAATTAAACAGTTTTTCTTAGAACGGTATAAAAAGAAAGAGTCTTCAAGCTTTAGTTTCACATGTTTATGTAGAGTTACACTTCATGGAAACGTCAGCAAAATTTCCCTTTAAGTTTTTGTTCTTTTTTTCTCTTAGGTTGTAAATGCAATGGTAATGGTTGCCAGCAGCTGCGCTCGTTGCTTCGTTGCAGCCGATGACGTCATTGGCGTCAATATTTTCCCCCGCTATGACGCAGTTGAGATTCTTCTTCCTTCTTAGAGTTGCCCATGTCTTCTAAAAGGTTGCCGCTAGTCATTATTCAAAGTTGAATTGTAAATTTTCTTCCTTCTTCTCGCATGCCATTTGATTTCATGAAAGTGGTCACAATCAAGGGGAAACGAGTGTAGCATGTGTGTATGTACATAATAAACTACATTACAAGAGGGCAACAAAAAAATCTATTTTAAACAATACTCCAGTCAGTTTCGTGCCATCTCATTCCGTCTTATCAATGAATTATCCTTTTTTTGTTTGTTTTGCTCGCGCCCATCGGTGAGTACAACGGGTGTGAGTGTGTTTGTGTGAATTCATCGATGAATCGAGTGAAACTGTTTAATTTTATTTGATTTCAATTCAATTAAATACTAATTTTGGGTGATTAATTTGTATCGCATAGGCGCCCGGCGGGGGAGGGGGGGCAAGGTCCCCCTGGCTCTGATCGATAATTTTTATTATTATTATTATTTTATTAAACTTACATAAAATGCTAAGAATAATATCTTAAGAGTTACAGCAAGAGCTACAAAGGCCTTTAGCTGGATTATAATACATTTTTTTTTTTGTTTTTCGTTATACTAAAGCAGCTGGGGCGGTAAGGTATGCTTAGAACAAATGTGTCTAGACAAATCTAGACACATTTGTCTAGACACATTTTTACTAAACATCCTTTACCGCACCAAATCTAGATAATGTCTAGATTTTACTATCTAGTTCCAGCTGTTGACACAGTTTAAATACATTTTTGACATAAGGTTCGGAGGGAACTTTAAGCATACTTAGAAGGTCATGTTTAAAATTTGTAAAAAATTTCTTACAAAAATACTGTTGTAAGATGATGAGTAGTTAAAATTGTATTTCCAGGACAAAAGTGACAGGTTGGAGGAGAATCCTTGTTGAAAAGATGTTTGTGTGTCAGCCTTGTATGGCTAAGACGAAGACGAAGGAAGCATCTGTTCATAATTGTGGTTGTGTTAGTTGGATAAAGTTGTGGGATCCCGTATGGGTTGATTGTAGAATAATGATGTTGGTAGTCATTCCATTCTTCGAGTCTTTTTTGATCCCAATGTGCTTGCAATAATTTATCCAAATCTTTTTTGCTGGGGCGGTATACGATAGAGATCTGAGACTGATTTAGCGGCGAGGTCTGCTGACTCGCTACCTTTTATACCAACGTGTGCTGGAAGCCATAAGAGTTTGATCTTTTTTCTGGATGTTATTATTTTATCTCGAATTTGAACGATGATAGGTGCGTGATATTTCATGTTACTTTTGGCGCGAATAACAGAAAGGCTATCTGTAAATATGAAAGTCTTTTTTTTGTGTTTCAGAGCAAGTTGACATGCTTTGAGGATCGCTAAAGCTTCCACCGAGAAGATGGAAAAGTGGTTTGGAAGCTTTTCTGCCGATAATGTTACACCATGATTGTTGACGATAGCCATACCAGTACTTTGGTTGCATTTAGAACCATCGGTATATAAAACATTCCAAGAATTGTTAGGAAAGGTATCTTACATCTCCTGGAAGAGTTGGATGAACATTTCTTTAGGTGTCGAATCTTTACTATGTTTGACTAAGCTAATGTTTATTGCTTCTTTAGGTAATAACAAAGGGGGGTTCTTTGGGACAGGAGCACATTTCACATCAATTTCGATATGCAGTTCATTAGCAAAAGCCAGCGCTTTATGTAAGGTTGAAGGGATCCTTGGGATCTTATTCCGTTTAAGGATTTTTGCAGCATCTGACACAATGGGAGAGCAGTTGGATTCACAGATTTTAGGAACGAGTCGGGAGGTTAAGATGTTGATCCGATCTTCAATACTTGAAAACCCTGCCTCTGTCAGCATATTTTTTGTAGGGGTCATCTTAAATGCCTTTAAAGATGTTCGTATAGTGAAGTATCTTCAGATTGCGATCATGATTGCGAAGTTTTACCATATACAGGGTGTTTCCAAATTCGATGCAAATTTTTTGACACAAGATTCTTGGGTATATTTGAAGAAAAAAATTTTTCTACAGTATGGGCCTATCTCAAATTTTGATACCACTTATTGGGAATTTAAGAAAACACCTACTTTGAGGTACCTTGACCCATACTAACACAAATATCTCCGCTAACACTTACAACAGGTACTTCATTTAGGACTTAAATTTTAGAAGAAATAGTACTCCTTTTAACTGCATTAAAATAAAATTAATGACTTTTTTAACTTTAGAGATATTTGCTTTTAAGTCGGATCCTTTTTCCCTGCCCATGACATTTTTTTGACTTTCAAGACACATTTCTGCGAAAAATGCGTAATAAACATATCGGTAATTTTTTTTTTCTAGTGCACCTAACAATACTTAATAAAAATTGCTAAGACAACTTACCCGAAAAACCCACAGATTTTATGATACTTGGGAAATTCCATAGCAGGTAAAATTATGAAAAACTCGATTCATAGTGTTCAATTCCTATTATTCTGAATAAAAATGCTTGTGTTTGGTTTATGTTTTTTTTTTTATTTCATTCAGTTAACTTTACAATCAAATGTTAGTTTACAATCAGTGTTAGAGGCAAATTGAAGGGACCGATTAAGTTGTTTCCAATAACACCTGCCCACAAATTGACGCTAAATCTGTGTTGAAATGATGACTCTCTCCTTGTGTGTGGGTTTTCCGCCGCCCATGTGTGTAGATTGTGAAAATTTGTAATCCCATCTCTAGTAAATTGAGATTCGTCCGTCCATAGGATTCTGCTTATAAAACCGTTGTCATCCAAGTTCCGCTCTAACAACCAGTTGCAAAACTCAAGTCTCGGCTCCAAATCACTCTGAAGCAGTTCCTGCACAGGTGTATGGTGGTATGGATACAAGTTTTCCGTATGCAGGAGACGAACAATTTTATGAGTTGAAACACTAAATCGCAAGGAGAAGCGCCTGATGCTGATTGATGGATCATTTGCAACCGCTTCCAGTATTCTTTCATCAACTGCAATTCTTCCTGGTGAAGCTCCTGCGTTAGGTCGTCTTGTTGAAACAGATCCCGTTTCCCGAAGTCTTCGAAACGAATTTGTAAATACGCGGGGATTATGTACTCTTCGGTTAGGATAAAGCTGATGGTATCTTTGTTGTGCTCTAATAGAACTTCCGTTGCACATCCCATAAACGTAGATAATATCGGCGTATTCTTCGTTAGTAAAAGATGGCATTTTAAGTAGGGTTTCTTAACAACTGTTGTGTCACCTCGGCTTCAAAAATGACTTTGATGGATTTAATTTTGTTTTCTAACCTTTTATACAATTTACATTAGGTAAATTTTCCAACTAGGCGACCAACCTCAAACTTAATCCTTTTTGGGATTTAACAGAAAAATGATAGGGAAATTACCTTTTTATCAGGTAGTCTAATAAAAATGCATGCTCTAAAACCTACGTAAATTATTAATACATAGTCAAAAAATCGTTCTTGTTGTCAATCGCGGTTATAAAAGTAGGTAACAAATCATATTTCCATCTTATACCTGTCGCGGCTTCGTGAAAAGAGTTTTTCATAATTTTACCTGCTATGGAATTTCCCAAGTATCATAAAATCTACGGGTTTTTCGGGTAAGTTGTCTAGCAATTTTTATTAAGTATTGTTAGGTGCACTAGAAAAAAAAAATTACCGATATGTTTATTACGCATTTTTCGCAGAAATGTGTCTTGAAAGTCAAAAAAATGTCATGGGCAGGGAAAAAGGATCCGACTTAAAAGCAAATATCTCTAAAGTTAAAAAAGTCATTAATTTTATTTTAATGCAGTTAAAAGGAGTACTATTTCTTCTAAAATTTAAGTCCTAAATGAAGTACCTGTTGTAAGTGTTAGCGGAGATATTTGTGTTAGTATGGGTCAAGGTACCTCAAAGTAGGTGTTTTCTTAAATTCCCAATAAGTGGTATCAAAATTTGAGATAGGCCCATACTGTAGAACAATTTTTTTCTTCAAATATACCCAAGAATCTTGTGTCAAAAAATTTGCATCGAATTTGGAAACACCCTGTATAACTAGTCCATAATCAATCTTTGACATAATTTTTGCTTTGGTTACTTGAGTTAATGTATTAATGTGAACATAACTGTTTTTTGAGGAAAGATATCTTATGACATTTAGTCGAGGGGCAAGAGAATTTTTTAATTCTTAGCAATGATTTTTGAAACTAAACTTACAATCGAAAGTAACGCCTAGTATACTTAAGCTATTTTCATTTGGTATATTAATGTTACTTAAGCTAAGGTCAAAGCTGGAACAACTTAGTTTACGGCATATATGTAGATGCCTATTCTTATCTGGTAAAATGATTGCTCCCGATTTTGAACACCAATTAGTAATGAAATTAAGTACTTGGTGGAATAAGTTAACACATCGATTGGTATCATTACATTTGAATAATAAGAATAGGTCATCAGCATAGAGCGAATGGTGAATGTTTTTGAATTTACTTATTATTTCGCTTAGCTCGTTATAGGCTTTGATAAAAAGAATCACCGAAAGGGGCGATCCTTGAGGAATTCCATTTTTAAGGTCGCGAATGTTGGAAAATATAATGTTAACTTTAGATTTAAATTTTCTTTTTGTCATAAATGCTTTTATATAATTGTAAATTTTTGGACCGATTTTCCATTTATATAATGTATTTCAAATCCGGATCTGCACGTGGAATGTTAGGTCCCTTAACAGACCACGTGCAGCCGAGCAACTAGCGGAGGCCCTTAACGACTGCAAGGCAGACATTACTGCCATCCAAGAAATGCGGTGGGACGGGCCGGGCAAAAGAAGGATGAAAAACTGCGACATCTACTACGGCGACTGCTATCGGCATCAAAGACAGCGCCTATTTGGATGTGGTTTCGTCGTTGGAGGCAGACTTAGGCAAAAAGTCTTGAGCTTCAACCCTGTAAGCGAGCGCCTCGCGACGATCCGCATCAAGGCTAAATTCGCCAACATTAGCCTGATATGCGCACATGCCCCCACAGAGGAGAAAGATGACGAGACCAAAGATATGTTCTACGAGCTCCTGGACAAAACTTATGAGCAGTGCCCTAGCTACGACATTAAGATTGTCCTAGGCGATTTTAATGCCAAGCTAGGAAGGGAGGGCATCTTTGGTCGTACTGTCGGAAAGCATAGCCTGCACGACACGACCTCCGATAACGGATTCAGGCTGATCGACTTTGCTGCGGGGCAACACGTTGTGGTAGCTAGTACACAGTTCCCGCATCTCAATATCCACAAAGGAGATCTCCCGATCAATCAACCGTCAACCAGATTGACCATATTGCGATCGACGCAAGGCACTCCTCCAGTATCATGAATGTCCGAACTTTCCGAGGGGCCAACATTGACTCGGATCACTACCTTGTTGTAGCCAAGGTACGGCTGCGGATATCCCGACCAACGCCAAGTAATGGAAATACTGTGAGGAAGTTTGACGTCGGCCGACTACAATCGCAAGAGATCGCCAGGTCCTTCTCCGACCGAGTCTCTCAAAACCTTCTACGAAGTCCTATGCAACCAGCATCAAGTATCGATAGCAGTGGCAACATTGCCAAAATGCCATCAGAGACGCCGCCTCGTAGCTGTGTCTAAGCTCAAGTGCAACAAAGCAGCCGGAGCAGACGGCCTAGCTGCCGAACTTTTTAAATCCGCTGGCGATGAGCTGGTTAGGAGCATGCACCAGCTCATCTGCAAGATATGGTCGGAAGAAAGCATGCCCGACGAATGGAACCTCAGCATTGTTTGCCCGATCCTGAAGAAAGGAGACCCTCTGAGTTGTGCCAACTACAGAGGCATAAGTCTTCTTAACATCGCATACAAGATCTTTTCTGCTGTACTGTGTGAACGCCTGAAGCCATTTGTCAACAATCTGATAGGCACATATCAGTGTGGCTTTAGGCCAGGAAAGTCCACCATCGATCAAATATTCACACTGCGGCAGATCTTGGAGAAAACCCAGGAATTCCAAATCGATACACACCACCTCTTCATCGATTTCAAGGCCGCGTATGACAGCATCTATAGAGACGAGCTATATAGCGCAATGTCTAGTTTTGGCATCCCTGCCAAACTCGTCAGTCTGTGCAGGATGACGATGGAAAACTCACGCTGTTCCGTCAAGGTCGGCAAAGACCTCACCGACCCCTTTGATGTCAAAAAAGGATTTAGACAAGGTGACGCGCTGTCATGCGACTTCTTTAAGATCATACTTGAGAGAATTGTGCAGAACTCTCGCGCCAACACCAGAGGTACAATCTTTCAAAAGTCCGTTCAACTACTTGCATACGCAGACGACATTGACATAATCGGTAGAACAAAGCGTGATGTCAGTGAAGCCTTCGTGAGTATTGGGACGGAAGCGGCGAATATGGGTTTAGCAGTCAATGAGGGCAAAACCAAGTATATGCTGTCATCAAGAAAAGACACCCAACACCGACGTCTTGGACAAAACATCACCATCGACAGCTATAACTTTGAGGTAGTTAGGGACTTTGTCTACCTGGGTTCCGCTATCAATTCAGACAATGACACCAGCGCTGAAATCAAACGAAGGATAACTCTTGCCAATCGCTGTTTCTTTGGGCTAAGAAGGCAATTGAGTAGCAAAGCCCTCTCTCGAGCAACTAAAGTGTCCATGTATAAGACCCTCATCATCCCAGTCCTGCTTTACGGTGCAGAAGCATGGACCCTGTCAAAGGCGGATGAAAACACTTTAGGCTGCTTCGAGAGGAAAATTCTTCGGACGATTTACGGTCCCGTCTGCATAGACGGAGAGTGGAGGAGGAGATATAACATCGAACTGTACGGGCTGTACAGCGATACCGACCTAGCCAAAAGAGTCAAAACACAGCGTCTACGATGGCTGGGTCATCTAGAGCGGATGGACACCAACGCCCCGGCCCGGAAAATCTTCGAATCCACACCGCAGGGACGACGCGGTAGAGGAGCACCGAGACTCAGGTGGCGCACGCAAGTGGAAGGGGACCTCAGCCAACTTCGCGTGCGAAACTGGAGACGGCTAGCTAGAGACAGAGCTGGCTGGCGAAGCTTGTTGGCTGAGGCCCAGGTCCACCCCGGACTGTAGCGCCACCTTAAGTAAGTAAGTAATGTATTTCAAATGATGTGAATGCCAACTCGGTCAAAAGCTTTTTCAAAATCAAGAGATATTTAGGACGCGTGGTTTTTAGACGATAGGGTCGATGAGATAAACTCATCAATGTGGAGTTAAGAATCGATAAAAATAATAATAAGAATCGTGTTTAAAAGCAACTTGATTAACATCGATAAGCTTATGCCTTTCAACAACAACCTTTTAGAGACAATCTTTTTTAAAATTTTGCTCATACACGGGAGTAATGAGATCGGTCTGTACCCATTTATATCGGTTTTTGCCTTTTTTGGTTTGGAAATTGGGACGGTTATAGCTGTGTTCCATGTCTGAGGAATAATACCTTTGTCAAAGACTAGGTTAAAAAGAGCAAGAATGCGAAGTTTTACTTGAAGTGGTGCGTTTTTAATCATAGGATAAGATATCCTGTCAGGACCTGATGTTTTACCTATGTCGGAACTTAAACAACCTTGGAGCTCAAGGCTGTTGATAGGCAATTCGATTAATGTGGCCGTTGGGGGGTTCGTAGTCCAAGAACCTTCTGTTTTAGGCCATGTTTTTAGATTCACAAAATTCGCGAGAGAAGTTGGAGTCCTGAGAGTAGTTTGACCAGCTTATCGAAAAGAGTTAGATAAAATTACTTTAACCGTGGAAGGGACGTAATTACCTGTAAGCGTTTTGATGTCTGCCCAATTTTTTTTTATATGTGTATTGGGGTATAAATTTGACATGAATGTCTGAAAACTTTCTTTTTTTGATTCCTTAGCTTTTCTCCGGAACATGGCGTTAGCTTTGCGATATTTAACCAAGTTGATGTCGGAGGGATGTTTCGAAAATATTTTACAAAGAGTTTGCTTATTCTTTCGTAAGATCGCAAGTTCATGGTTCCACCATGGTACCATAAGTTTGACAGGTTTGTGTTTTGTTTGGGGTATGGTAAGGTTTGCAGCATATCGAAAACCTTTAGTGATTGTGGCTGCTTCCTGATTGACGTTTGTGGAAGGAGGGCGATTGGTTAGGAAAGCTGTAACGTACTTTTGGAATAGATCCCACTTAGCATAATCGGTCTTAAATTTAGGGCTAGGAGTGGTGTATTTATTTTGAGGCCCGAGGAGTACACTAGTCAAGGTTGGGTAGTGGTCACTTCCATCAAGGAAGTCATTTCTTTCCCAGCTTGTAGAAGGCAACAAGACGGGAGAGATTAGAGTTAGGTCTACGTGGGTAAAGGTCCTGTGTCGAAAAATGAGTTGGTCTACCATCGTTTAAGACTGCTACTTCCGAATTTGACAAAAATGTTTCGACCTCTTTTCCTCCTGCGTTACCTACAGGGGAACCCCAGAGAGGGCTCCAGGAGTTGAAATCTCCAGCAATAATTACTGCTGTAGAGAGCGTACTTAAAATATTATCTAACTCTGCTGCAGAGAATTGTTGAGATGGGTGGATGTAAAGAGATAGTATAGTCAATTTTATGTTAAGATGAATTTCAACAGCCACTAAGGAGATATTTGAGTAAATTTGGACAACTTGATGTGGAATAGACTTGTGGATAAGGAGACCTGTACCTTGTTTTGAAATCGTGTTATGTGGGAAGTTATGGAAATAGGGTTTGTATTGCTTTGGACATTTGGTTTGGTTGGCACTATTAATTGAGTTTGAAGTTAAGTGGGTTTCTTGGAGGCATACTACGTGTGGATTGTGTTCTTTTAAAAGAATTTCTAATTCGTTATAATTATTAATATATCCGTTGAGATTCCATTGAAGAATCTTAAGGAGTGAGTTAATAGCTTTGAGAGATTTATGCGCAGTACTTGAATTGCAATACAGCGAAAAATCCGTAAATGGCATTGATGTGATTGATTACACTGACTCTGTCGCCAAGAAGTCGACACTCAAATCTCTTGAGAGATTTAAGAAGATTTGGATTTTTTGAGTTTAATTGGACCGTCAACTGGAGAATAGGAGTTTTTCTTTTTTTTTCGGCACATCGGTGTAATGATTAAACTCATCAAACCGATTGCTTCTGGTCCGAAATGGCCCTGAGACCATATTTAATAAGTTACCACTTAAAACACTGATGTAGTTGTTGTAGGCAGGTAGGGACTTAAGGGGTTTTGGAGAGATGCTGGGTAGGATATGAAGGATGAGGACGGGACTTTAGGATGTGAGCTGGAGTTGACAGGTGAAGGAGTGTTGAATGTGAGGCGCTGGCATGCTTGCTTTTTTGCACAGCTCAGCTCGTCGGATGGGGCGTGGTTCTTGCTCCTCACACTCAACGAAGACTACCTACAAACAAAACATTTATCATGCCGTTGAAAAATCACCACCAATTTTCACCACCACATCTGGGATGCGCTGTTGATGTTAATAGCGCGGCCGATTCCCTCCCTATGCCATGAAGCTTCGCGGCCCTAGTTTGAAACTTCCCCTATGCCGGCATCGTCACAACATCAGGTCACTCCATCATCACCGATCGTTATTTGAGCTCACCTTTTCATACCCCTAGAAATTTTAACTCTTAGACCATGGTAACGGTTGTTAGCGGACCGAAAAGAAAAGATTTTGAATTTTCCTTAACAGGCAAATGATTACAAATTGTTTATTAAACGGTAAGTTTTTATCATGACCTTAATGCATATGTGTATGAAAAATTAAAAAAAAGAAAAACTAATTGAATTTGGTTTCCCGCGGTAGTGATCAAGAGATTATTATATATATATTTTGGTTTATACTAGCAGACCTTCCTACAAGAGCTCTTTAAGGGGGTGATATCTAAATTTCAAAGTTTAATAGACAAAAAAAAACCAAATACTAAAACGCACGGAAACGAAATTGTACAAATACTATCAAAAAAAACCAACAAAAATCATTTACCCTAAGGGTATACTACAATTAAATTAGCTGGTACAACATCCAATGGGTACTGACCAGAATAAAATATGATGTCCCGACTAAACGCATTTGTAGGGTTTGACAATGAGGGGTTTTTGTTCCCTTTTATAACAAAAGCACCTAAACTGTGCTATCTCACTATTTTTTTGTATAACTTAAAGTTTTGTTGGTACGTTAATTTTTTTTGGTTAAGTTTTCAATTATTGTGGCTTTTAAATATTAATTAGGTTTTAATAAATTTTCCTTAAATCTAGGTTACTTGTTATTTGTTTGTTCTTTGTCACTTCTCTTCGGGGCGTTCGAAATCCTTTCTTCGTGTCGGTTATTTAATGAGGATCCGTTACCATCCGGTAAGACTGCTTGGCCGATGAAAATGGTCCAGGCCTTTTATAAATCCTTGGTCACAGGACACACAGGAATTGGTTTTTTAAACCAAAAAAAAAAATCGAGGGCGACTCCGACCAAAAACGTGCGTCGGTAGTCGCCTTTAAGCACATTTGCTTTTAAAAAAAATCCTAACTTAGGTGCGGCGCTCTCCCTTGTGAATTAATCAAAAAAAATCCTCCTGTGAGTTGTTGGCAAAAGTGTCTGGTCTCTTTATACTAATCTCGTTTTTTTTCAATTTTTTTAACGTCTAACTTGACGTTCACTACACTCACGGTAATTCAAAAGAAAAGGACTTAATAAACTTAGAATATTTATATTAAATACAAGAAGACACTTCGCCACGTTTCGTAAGCCGGTACTGGAACCGTCGAAATTTCGGAGTGAACAAGTACACTGCAAGCAATTGCATGCTTTTAAACCGTAACCTCGCCCCACCATCGAATTCGGTCCTCGCTAATTCTCCGTTTTTTCTGCATCATCCGATTTTCGCCCATTATGCTTGTAAAGGTGCTCTCAGAACAAGCAAATTGCAAAATTACACCCACATTCTAATTTGGTCCCAAACCAATAGAATGATTTATCACACGAACAAAATCCACTCTCAGCCTCTGAATTCGCCTGAACACAGCCCTCTCTCTTTTTAGTACTAGTGACACCATCGACATCGGTGTTTCACCTTTTTAGTACTTTCCACTGGTTGACAGATGCTGCCACCAGGGAAAAGTCATCATGGGGTGAGTACATTTGTTGTTTTGTCGAATGAAAATATTTATTTAATTTCATTTTGTATTCAATGTGTAATTTTTTTATAATTTCATTACAGACGTCGCAAGGTTCAATTGGAGCGGAATCGTGCCTGGCCGTAACAAACCTCTGGATATAGAGGAGGCCCGTGCGACGAGATGGACAGAGGAAGAAAACATCGATGCCGGAATGGCCTGGTAAGTACATACATAATGTATGGTATATACAAACATTATTGTTTCTTGGCAAAGCCTCGCACATACCATTCGACGTGAACCATTCTATGCAATGTTTATATTCTAAATATTATCTTTTTTTGTCGCAGATGGATACCTACTTATTCGAGGACCAGCCAAATTGCAATTCAGCTAATGATTGCTTGAGCGGCCCATCGGCGCGACGTGTTGAAGAGAGGAAGATTCAATCAGGTAAATTCGACATTATTTTTCGACTGTGTAATTTAGTGCTAACTTTCCTAATTAATTTGCAGGTGTTTCCAGGAATTTAATTCTTCAATGAGGAAGGTTTTCGGACTGCGGAAGAGTGCGTATCAGTCGACGGAGTGCGCCATATTTTCAGTAGACATTGAGGCGTAATGAGGTATTTATTTTTGGTTTTTTGATTGAGTTGAATACCTGATATTCGTTTTTTTTTTTTTGTTTTCCGGTTGCGTAGGGGAAGACACCCACACTGCATCTACCTGGGCTAGACCGGGCTATGAACGTACATTCTCTTCAGACAAAGGGGCATAGGACTGAAGCCGAATACATGCCGCGGATAAACCGATGAACACACGGCGTGGCTTGGAAACAGTGGGTAAGTCTTATACAATTTGGAGCATGCAAGAATATTTTTATTTTTTTGAATATAAGTAAGTAGTGCGAGCAAGAGGTAGAAGATAGGATGTGTATAGGACATAGTATAGTATGTACTAAGTATAGTGTAAAGCGAGCATAACAATAACAAAATAAAGGGATATTAATAAACGAACTTAGCAATTAACCAAACAGTGCGTTGGAGTTTTTAATCTTTATAGATTGAAGGATACTAGTATCATATACTAGGTATGGAAGTATTGAAGGATCAATACATAAATAAACAAGAAACGAATAATAAATAAATCAATAAATACTTACAATACAATAAACCGATATACCTATAAATGCCTAACTAAAGGTAATAAATAAGTAACTAAACCTAAAAATTACATCGAAATTTAAATGAAGATTAAGTATACTTAAAGATAATCGATAAACATTTATAAACATACCTAAAAATAACTAAGCCTATCAAAAATAAATAGAGTGACCGAACTAGTAATAAATTAACATAAACTTAGACCTAATACAATAAGTTGCAAGCAAAAATAATTTGGAGGAAGACATGGCAAGGTACAAGTGATCAGTTCTGGGTTGTGAAGTTGTGACTAGAGGAGTTTGAGATGTTAGGATTCATTGTTTCAGATCCTTAGCGTGGAAGACACCAATTGTTTTACCACTCATATTTTCTAGTTCGTACATGTTTTTCCCTACCGGTTTCGTGACGCGGCATTTTACAAATTTCGGGCATAGATTGGCGGAGAGGTACTTTGAGGAGTCGCTCAATATGAAGTTCCTTCGGTATACCTCTTGCCCAGAAAGAAAACGGATCGGTCGTGTACGAATATTGTATGTTTTCATACTTCTCTCGTTTGCTTTTCTTAAATTGTCCTTGAGTTTATCTCTTACGATTTCGAGTCGCGTGTGACGGGGAAGTGTTAGCAGTTCGTTGTCGTCCACCGCGTTCAATTTCTTAGCGAGTTCATAGCTGCTGCCATGTGTCATCATATTGAGCCCAAAAAGAGCAAAATATGGTGACATCCCGACAGCAGAGTGGAACGAGCTTCTCAACGCGCCTGCGATCTTAATCAGGTGAAGATCCCAGTCACGGTGATCATCTCTAATGTACGAACGAACAGCAGCTAACATAGTTCTGTTTGCTCTCTCCGAAGCATTTGACTGAGGAGGGTAGTTCGCGGTCTTGAAGTGTTGCACTCCGTACCTCTTCAACAGTTTATCAAATTCCTTCGATACGAACTGTCTCCCATTATCTGAGTGAACAACTTGTGGGACACCAAAGGTGTTAAAGACGTCCTCTTTTAGAAATTTAATTACACTTGAAGCATGTGCGGATCTTAAGGGTTTGAGAAATATAAACTTAGAGAAGTGATCTAAAAGGACGAAAACGAAACAATTACCTGATTTTGATCGGGGGTAAGGACCGAGAAAATCTATGTAGACTTTCTGGAAAGGCCTTTCCGACAAGTAGCTAGTCAAAAGAGGGGGACGTGATATTTGGTTACTGGCCTTGCATTGCTTGCACACCACGCAGTTAAGAACATACTGCCGAACTTGAACCGTCATATTCGGCCAGTAGAAGAATTGTCGGATACGGTGTAAGGTTTTGGCGATACCACCATGCGAAGCCTGAGGGGGGTCGTGCGCTTTTGAAATTATGTCCGTTGTTAGGCCTGCTGGGATCCATAATCTCCAATTGTGCTCTACTGTCGAATCATCTCCTGCAGGTGGCAATGAACGCTTATAGACGTAGTTGTCGATTTTGAGATCGGGTAGCTCATTTTGATGTTCCTGGATGGTCTGCATCAGCTCCAGATACTTTTTCGAGTCAAATTCTTCTGACTCCAAATCTATCCAAGGTGCAATATTTTCGATCTCTAGGCTTTCAACATGTGCTCTTGAAAGCGCATCTGGCACGACGTTTAAAGAACCTTTACGGTGCTCAATATCGAAATCGAATGCCTGCAGCTGAAGGCTCCACCTAGCAAGTCTCCCACTAAGGCCCTTTAAGCCCATCAACCAACGAAGACTTGAATGGTCAGTAATGACTGTAAAGGCCATTAATTCAACATAGGGACGAAACTTCTTGATAGCTAATACAGCTGCTAGGCATTCTTTCTCTGTAACGCTGTAATTTCGTTGGCAAGAAGTCAGCTTTTGTCAAAAATAACACAAGGGTATTTCTTCCCCGGTGTCGGTCTTTTCGAAAAGGACTGCACCGATTCCCGAGTCAGAAGCGTCGCACTGTATAAAGAACCTTCTGGAGAAGTCCGGATGACTGAGGACTGGGGCACTCGTTAGAGCGGTTTTAAGTTTTTCAAAAGCTTCTACAGCCTCGTCTGTCATCTTGAACTTTTCATTTGTCTTTTTCAGCGTTTCGGAGATTGGGGCAGTCAAAGTCGAGAAGTCTTTGATGAAGCGCCTATACCACCCTGCAAGGCCAAGTATCCGCCGAACTTGCTTGGGGTTTTTCGGGACGGGGAAGTTAAAGATCGCCTCAACCTTTGCAGGATCGGTCTTCAACTTTCCCCCACCAACTACGAAACCCAAATAATTAAGCTCTTTAAAGCAAAACTTTGATTTGGTCACGTTGATGGTGAGGTTGGCCTTGGCAAGGCATTCGGCTACTTCCTCAAGCAGGGCGAGGTGAGTCTCGAAGTCCGGTGCTATAATCAGGAGGTCGTCAAGATACACGAAGACGTGTTCGCGTAAGCGGCTTGGAATGACCTTGTCCATTAAATGGCATAGTTTTGGGCTGCATTGCACAACCCGAAAGGCATGACCTAAAATGGTACAAGGGCCTTCCCGGTACCGCAAAAGCAGTTTTATCCCTACTCTGTTTTTCCAGCGGTATTTGCCAGAATGCGTCTTTGAGATCGACACTACTTATAAAGTGAGTGTTTTGAAGACGACTGATTAGTTGGTCGATATTGGGGAGGGGGCCAGCGTACTTCTTGGTCACCTGGTTCAACTTACGAGAATCCAGGCAAAGACGATTCTTGCCTGGCTTCCGTATAAGAACCTCTGGTGAGCACCACGCACTCTCGCTCTCCTCAATAACGCCCAAACTCAGCACTCTATCTATTTCGTCGTACAAAAGGGCTTGTAGCGCTGGAGAGACTGGGTAGTGGCGCTGCTTTATAGGTACCGCATCTCCGGTATCTATAACGTGCTCTTCTAAACAGGTTTTACCCAACCCGTGCTGGGTATAGCACCGAAACTTCTGCTTAACCACTTCCAATTTCGACTGCTGTTCATAAGACAGCTGATGGGCGTTTGGTTCATCAGAAGGGTGCGACATTTCCAGTGAATTTATCAATCGGGGTGCGATGTGAAAAACCTTCCAGAAGTCGACACCAAGGTAGACTTCTTGCTCGAGATTTGGCACCAGGAAAAACTCAATCGTGTGAAGCTGATCATTATATGTAACATCAGCTTTTACTTTGCCAATGATCGATTGGTTTTTGCCATTAGCCGTTTTGACGTCAGATTTGAAGGGTTTGATTGGTAGACTCAAGGACTCAACTAGTTGCAGACAGTTTTTTCCCAGTATGCTTACGCTAGCGCCGCTGTCCAGCAGTCCAAGAATTTCCTTTTCGCCTATTCTTATTTTTGCGTAAGGTCGCGGATCATTATTTGTGCTGGTTGAGGCAGCAGCTACATACCTTTTGGACTTTTTGTTTTTTCTAAACCTTTCCCTTAGTTTCAAAATTTATGTGAAGCTCGCTTGTCCTTGAAAATCCGGTTCCTAACAAGGTTGTACTCCTTAATCCTAACATGTAAAGGCTTATTATTTAACTTTTGCACAACTACAGAATTTTTATTTACTTCTACAGGTTGCTCTCTTTTTAATATTTTTACTTGCTGGTGGTTGTGGTTCTCGCAGGACATGCTTACGGGGTCTGGGTTGAACGCGACTCCCCCGGTCGCATCGCGTTCCGCATCTGGTTTCCCGGGTTACACCTGGGACGTTTAGGTGTCACGACATCTTCCTGACCACACCTGTAACAAAACAGGTGCTTGTCACTTGATGGGCAGTCCATGAAGGTGTGGCCTTCGGCTTTACAGTTCCAGCATCTTAACGGTCTTGGCTCTGGGCGTGAAGTAAAAGGATTTGCCCGAGTTGAAGAATGCTGGACTGCTGATAAGTGGTTGAATTCTGGGGGATCAATTTCACGAGGATCGTCCGTGAAGTCGATTTCGTTCGCCTGATACCGTCCCAACCGATGTTGTCTGGGTGGATCCCTGCTTGGAAATGCCTTTTCAGCATCCTGACAGGAGTATCGCAGCTGGTCCATATTGAAAATCGCCATGGGATATACCAATCTTGCTATACTTTCTTTCAAGTTCCTTTTCAGAATTCTCACCAACTCCATCTCAGGTATGGGTGTCCGTAGCTGAGATCGCAAGCGAGAGATTGCCGCGAAAAATTCATCGCATGACTCCCAGGCGCCTTGTCGTCGATCCATGATGTCGCGCATCACTTCAAAATCCGACTTGGAGTTCCGAAATTGGGACATAAGGGCTTGTCGTAGAGTCGACCAATCTGGACGGTAGTTCGTGCGCTGGTACTGCCAGTACCACTCATACGCAGCGCCTGAGAGTAGCAGATGAAAATCTCGCAGAATCTCAGACCACGGACACTCGTATTGGTGTTGGAGAGTTTCTAACCTGAAGATGAAGTCTTCTATGGTGAGTACCTCCGGCTTGCCGTCAAAAACTATACCCCACTTGTCGACTTTTATTGGCCCTCGAACAACTGGGTAAGAGTTAGGACCACTGGGGTACGGTGTCGCCGTTTGGTTGTACCCACCGAGAATTGGTCGCGTTGATTGGTGGAAGGTGTTAAACTGTTGAAGATTTGATTGGTATCTCCCCGGAGCTGATCTGTCGCTTCAAGTATGCTGCAAGTATCCTTGTGGAGCAAATGATCGGACTGTAGGATCCGGTTGACGATGAACTCTCGGCGGTCTTCCTGGTGTAGGTGGTTCCGAGGGGACATTTATTGGAACCGCTGGAATATTTGGCTCGGGTGCACGAAGAGGACCTGTTACGGCATTTATCTCGCTTAAGAACTCGAGAAAGTTATTTTTCATCTCGTCCCTAAGATTGGTCGAGATTTCCTCACTCATCGTCCGCTGATACGACGAAAAGGCGTTAACTATCACGAGGTTAACGTACGCTTTTAGGTCTGACGTAACTCCCGGATCGGCATCCTGAGAACTATAGCGGACATTACCAGCTTGGGAGTTGACGTTTCGCGGTAAGTTATTGCGTTCTTGATCGAGAAGGTTAAAATTCCGAATCCGTTCTTCAACACTCTGTTCTTTTTCCCTCCCTATAGACCTATTCTGCAGATTATCACCTGTAACCACTTTTGGAATGGTACCTAAGGAACTTAAGCTGCTGAAAGAGGGAGGTGGAATCGATTCGCTAGAGGCAGAGAGACTACCTGAAGGTGTAATTTGCGAGCTAACAGGGAATTGATTGGATGATGCAGGCAATGGTGGAGGCGGTGGTAGGCGAGGTGGAAGTTCTATTCGGTGCCCCGCGAGTGGATGCATCGTATTCGAGGTAACTTTCCCTATAACTCTGACTTCTACGTTCTCATTTTGTTTCTTTTTTTCAGATGCAGAATCCATCTTGCTATAGATTGTTTTTTTATTATTATTATTATTTTTAACTATATGTATTTAATTAAGGGTTAATTTAAGTCTTTAAACACTTTATAAAGGATTAAATTTGCTTAAGTCGTATTAATCTTACACGTTTAATAACTTTTTGTTTTATGTTTGAAATAGAAATAACGAATTTTCACAAACCTAAGATTAAACAACCTATACAACAACATGTATCTAACAAAAACTAACTATATAAATTGCAAATACAAGTAATCCACAAAACTTGTGAACATTTTCCTAAAAGAAACTATTCTAGTTCTATAACTAAAAAGTACTTATTCAAGAAACTAACAACTACAAACCTACTAACTAAATTTAGGATTTATTCTGAAAAAAAAACTAAATAGTAAAGTAAGTTAGAAAACAAGTTTTGGCTCTAAACTTTCAAAAACTAACACTACACCTAACGAAAATACAAATCTGCAAAAACGTATACAAATAGATTCCAAAGCAAATGGTAGGTCGTAAATTTCAGAATAATAATATGTATTGATTTTCGTTTAAATGATTGTTTTGTTTATTTTGTTTTGTTTTTCATTATTGATCGGGGTAGAGCGGGTGGCTGTCGCGGTGATTTTTTGTTGGCGTAGGTAATGACCTGTTTAGGTGACGATTTTGGCAAATGGTGTTACTCTCCCAGATGTGGTGATGTGAGCAAATAGCAAAACATATAGCACAAGGACACACTACGTTGTTACTTCTCACGAGCAAGCTATTTGCAGTTGGCCCTGTGAGCTCTTATGAAAGTTTCGATCGTGAAAAGCAACAACACAATAAGGGATGACACGGGTGTTAAGTATCTTTGTTGTCAAAACCGAGAGTTCTCATCGCAATTGAGAAGCACGTTAAAGAACTTTCCTCTCAAGACTTACGAGCTCTCAAGTTTTGACAACAACTACACTATGGACTATGCACTACAGGGGTGGAATTATTGTTCCTGCCAACACTGTAGATGCCCGTCGCAATTAGGCTGGCTTTTCCTGTGGACAATCCGCACTAAGACTAACGAGTCTTCAGTATTGGCAGAAAAAACATTTCCGGACAATACGACTAAAGGTGAGTTGTTGTTGATGTCAGCGTTGATGTTAGAGACTAATTGCAATTGAGGAGTGTGCCCCATGGCTTTCTCTCTCAAGACTAAGTAGGCTTCAACGCTGACATCAACACCAAATCTGGACAAACACTGTACGGGACCAACGTTGCGGGCGCCATTTGTTATAGGCAGGTAGGGACTTAAGGGGTTTTGGAGAGATGCTGGGTAGGATATGAAGGATGAGGACGGGACTTTAGGATGTGAGCTGGAGTTGACAGGTGAAGGAGTGTTGAATGTGAGGCGCTGGCATGCTTGCTTTTTTGCACAGCTCAGCTCGTCGGATGGGGCGTGGTTCTTGCTCCTCACACTCAACGAAGACTACCTACAAACAAAACATTTATCATGCCGTTGAAAAATCACCACCAATTTTCACCACCACATCTGGGATGCGCTGTTGATGTTAATAGCGCGGCCGATTCCCTCCCTATGCCATGAAGCTTCGTGGCCCTGGTTTGAAACTTCCCCTATGCCGGCATCGTCACAACATCAGGTCACTCCATCATCACCGATCGTTATTTGAGCTCACCTTTTCATACCCCTAGAAACTCTTAGACCATGGTAACGGTTGTAAGCGGACCGAAAAGAAAAGATTTTGAATTTTCCTTAACATGCAAATCATTACAAATTGTTTATTAAACGGTAAGTTTTTATCATGACCTTAATGCATATGTGTATGAAAAATAAAAAAAAAATAAAAACTAATTGAATTTGGTTTCCCGCGGAAGTGATCAAGAGATTATTATATATATATTTTGGTTTATACTAGCAGACCTTCCTACAAGAGCTCTTTAAGGGGGTGATATCTAAATTTCAAAGTTTAATAGACAAAAAAAAACCAAATACTAAAACGCACGGAAACGAAATTGTACAAATACTATCAAAAAAAACCAACAAAAATCATTTACCCTAAGGGTATACTACAATTAAATTAGCGGATACAACATCCAATGGGTACTGACCAGAATAAAATACGATGTCCCGACTAAACGCATTTGTAGGGTTTGACAATGAGGGGTTTTTGTTCCCTTTTATAACAAAAGCACCTAAACTGTGCTATCTCACTATTTTTTTGTATAACTTAAAGTTTTGTTGGTACGTTAATTTTTTTTGCTTAAGTTTTCAATTATTGTGGCTTTTAAATATTAATTAGGTTTTAATAAATTTTCCTTAAATCTAGGTTACTTGTTATTTGTTTGCTCTTTGTCACTTCTCTTCGGGGCGTTCGAAATCCTTTCTTCGTGTCGGTTATTTAATGAGGATCCGTTACCATCCGGTAAGACTGCTTGGCCGATGAAAATGGTGCAGGCCTTTTAAATCCTTGGTCACAGGACACACAGGAATTGGTTTTTTAAACCAAAAAAAAAAATCGAGGGCGACTCCGACCAAAAACGTGCTTTTAAAAAAATCCTAACTTAGGTACGGCGCTCTCCCTTGTGAATTAATCAAAAAAAATCCTCCTGTGAGTTGTTGGCAAAAGTGTCTGGTCTCTTTATACTAATCTCGTTTTTTTCAATTTTTTTAACGTCTAACTTGACGTTCACTACACTCACGGTAATTCAAAAGAAAAGGACTTAATAAACTTAGAATATTTATATTAAATACAAGAAGACACTTCGCCGCGTTTCGTAAGCCGGTACTGGAACCGTCCGTCCGGTCTAAAATTCGCACAACGTTTGAACGAAATTTCAGAGTGAACAAGTACACTGCAAGCAATTGCATGCTTTTAAACCGTAACCTCGCCCCACCATCGAATTCGGTCCTCGCTAATTCTCCGTTTTTTCTGCATCATCCGATTTTCGCCCATCATGCTTGTAAAGGTGCTCTCAGAACAAGCAAATTGCAAAATTACACCCACATTTTAATTTTGTCCCAAACCAATAGAATGATTTACCTTACTTACCTTATTTACCTTATTACCCTATCTTACACGAACAAAATCCACTCTCAGCCTCTGAACTCGCCTGAACACAGCCCTCTCTCTTTTTAGTACTAGTGACACCATCGACATCGGTGTTTCACCTTTTTAGTACTTTCCACTGGTTGACAGATGCTGCCACCAGGGAAAAGTCATCATGGGGTGAGTACATTTGTTGTTTTATCGAATGAAAATATTTATTAAATTTCATTTTGTATTCAATGTGTAATTTTTTTATAATTTCATTACAGACGTCGCAAGGTTCAATTGGAGCAGAATCGTGCCTGGCCGTAACATAGTTTAGATGTATAGAAAGTATATAGAAAATTCAAAGGGGAAGAGAAAAGGAGGAATAGCGCGTACGAGGAGAGGTGGCTGATAAGGCACTAACTTAAGGAAAGGCAGAGAGAACGATCGAAAATTTAAAAGATAAAAATTGACAGCCGAATTTAAACAATATTGCGATAATTTTTTTACTAGGATATTTTGACAAATTCAACTGTAAAACTAAAAATCTCAATGAGATAATAAACTTGGAGAGACTAAAATCTCTATGAGAGATGTTTGTTCGTTTGTCTTAATCAATGACGTTCAAGCTGTCAATAGTTCTTGGGGGGTAAACGTAAGGTTTAAGTTAGGTTTCAGTGCGGTCTTTTAACAAAATAATACGTATTAAAATTATGTTTTACAACCGCGGAAAATTGTAGTACTAGGCACAGTGTTTAACGCAATTTCAGTCCACATACGACAAATAATCAAACACTGCTGCACGTTATACCTATATATCTTTAGGGAAGTCGTGGATAGGCATGTAAATAATACGTTTAGCAGCGGTTTTGTGAAATTGTTTTGATCAAAATTAAAATTTTGTGAGTCGCAACCTTATGTTCAACATTAAAATTATGCAAACAATCGCAAGCTTTCACACAATTATTAAAATATATGTTATATAATATAGTATAAACAAAAAACATGCTAAAGAAAATGAGTTCCCAAACATCTGCGATGTATTGAACGAAGTCGAGGAGTTTTACCCATCGATTTTTTTAGCTCTTTCCATAGGGCCCTCGATTCCAGCAACCACAATGTCCCGCTGAGCAATCGTTTAGCACTTTACGAAAAGTTAAGACATATTTAAGATCTACCATGACTGATGTTAGACTTGATTCAATCCCTGTGATGTATATCCATCGAAATCGTAAAAAAGAGAAGACATCATTTTTTGAAGAAATAATTGACCGATTTGGAAAAGATCCAAGGCGAATGCAGTTGTTAAAGCCAAAATCATTTCAGAAAAAAAACAGTTTTTTCCTTAAAACGCCTTAAAAGTGGGCGGAGCTCAAAACTTTGTATTGAACAAACTTAGCGAATAGTAATATCTTTAATATTTGTCATAAAGTTTTTTTTCGATTTGGAGTGATCTTTCCGAGAAATCGGGTTTTTAAGGATCTAACATGTTAAAAGTGGGCACGGTCAATATTGTGTGCGGTCCAATTTTCGCCTTGTTAAAGGTTTTGGACCAATTTGCTCAGTATCAAAGTTTAAGTTCCTGTGTCTTACCTTGTCTTGCTCCTTGCCTAACTTTACCAAAAGGCATTTTGGAAGATAATGTGAAATAGAGGTTGTCTGACATTGAAGTCAGTAGTGGGCGTGGTCGTTGACGGATTGAGCCAATTTTAACACTTTGTCTATGCAACAAAAGAAACAAGTCGCGTATCAAGCTCTCTAGTTTGATTTTGAAGACCTTAAACATTTACATATAGAGACGGACGGATGGACATGGCTTAATCGATTCACGTGTCGGTCTCGATTATATCTCTAAAAGGTCTTGAAGGTCTACGATGATTATTTCACTGTGTTACAAACTATGCATTAAAATTAATATACCCTCGGTCGGGTATAAAAAAAAAAACAAACAAAAAAAATTTTTTAAAAAATTACAAATTCCATATTAATTTTTTGTTTGCATAAAAGATTTGGTATGCTTAAGTTTAAAAATATTTAATTCTGTGTACATGTTGGTAATTGTAAGGTGTAGTTTGTGTCGGATTATAAGGTTTGCTTCGTTTTTTCGTAAGTTGGAAGCGAGCTACTTTTAGTAATAGGTCGTCAAAATTCACCTTGTTGGGTTTTAACCTTTACAACTCGTACGAGTTTATCTGCTCCAGGAAAGGTTTCCGAGATGCGCCCTAAGTTCCATTTTGCCGGGAGGAGTCGCTCATCCTTTATTAAGACCAAGTCTCCTGTCTTGAGTTGAGGTTGAACCTTCAACCATCTCGGTCGTTGTTGTAAGTGGCTTTGGTATTCTGTCTGCCATTGCAACCAGAACGTCTGTAGATGTGCCTGAATCGCCTTCCACCAGTCGGTATAACTTTGATTGCCCATTGTCAAGCCTGGTTCAGGAACGGTAAGTAGTGTTTCTCCTATCAAGAAGTGTGCAGATGTTAGCGCCTTGAAGTCCTTTGGGTCTTCTGTTAAGAGGCAAAGGGGCCTCGAATTTAAGCACGCTTCAATTTGAGATAAAACTCGCGTGGTGAGTTCCCCGTAGGTAAGTGTCCCATTACCAACAATTCTTTTGAGGTGGTACTTAACACTCTTAACTACTGCTTCCTACAGGCTTCCAAAGTGGGGAGAAGCGGGAGGAATGAAATTCCACTTTGTTCCCTTAGTTGCTGGGACATTTGCTATATCTTCCCAATCCTGAATTCCGCCTTTGAGTAAGCGACGTAGTTCTGCATCAGCTCCGATAAAATTGGTACCGCAGGTGCTAAATATTTGAGCACAGACCCCGCTTCAAGCTACAAACCGTCGATATGCTGCGAGAAACGCTGGCGTGGTTAAGTAGCTCACGGCCTCAAGGTGTATAGCTTTTGTGGCCAAGCAAATAATGATGAACTTATGATGCTTCTAATAAATTATAAAGTCCTGTTGTCAAATTTTAGTTACAACTTTTATTTAGCGTGTTAAATTTACACGTGTGCGCTAAATTCGGACTCACTTTTCCATTGTCAACGTCAATACAAAACAAAAAACAAAGAAAAAAAAACACAAAAAAAACAAAGGAAACAAAATTAAATGAATAAAATTATGCTGTGTTATCGCGTCGTGGATTATCGTCGACTGTTGTCTTCGTTTATCTCTCTGTTGCTGCTGCTGCTATGTATGTGTGTCGTTGGTGGATGTTTGTCTCTTTCTTATGTAGTGTTTGAGTGCCGTGTCAAACAGTGGATTAGCTTTCAAAGTTGATTTCTCGTTAAGTAATCTGTCTTGTTCTACTTTGTATGATTTGTAGATTTGGTACTCCTCTAACGTGTCAAGAAGCCTCCCTTTCTTGGGGGAGAGGTTTACTTCGAAACGCGTATAATTGTGCTGATTGTCGATTAAATGTAAAGCGTAATTTGACTTTGTGCCTTGTTTTGGTTTATGTTCGCTGAAACGGCCGTGAAATTTTCTGCCAGTGTGTGCAATATAGTATTTGTTGCAATCGTCGCAAGTTATTCTGTATACGCCGGGGCATGTTTTTTGTGTTTTTTCGCATTTAGGTTGTAATATTTTGTGATTGTTATTGTTAGTGCGGAAACATATTTTTATATTTGTCTCTGGCTCAAACAAGGCTAAACCAGAAGCGAAAATTCGTCCACCTCCCGCAATAAACATCGTCGGGATAGCAGACTTCGGGAGATTGCGCAACCTTCTTGCAAACACGGTGAGAACATAAAACTATAAGCTTACTTCACACTGAAATAACGTGTGGAAAGTAAATGTTGACAACAAATTCCTATCGCGCACTGTCTCTTAGACTGAATGCAGAAAGAATCGAGTGGTATACTTATCAAAATAAGTACGAAAAACCACTGCGAGTCATTGTAAGGGGGGCTCCACCCATCATGCACAAAAGAAGACGTTGTAAAAGACGTAAAAAATAACGGCCTTAATATTATTGATGCCATCAAAATCATTAAAAAGGAAAAGCAACGCACGCAAGGAGAAAGAGACACTGTGATCAGACGCGGCCTTCCAATTTTTATGCTCTCCTTTGAAAGAACTGAGAGCATAAAAGATATTTATAAAATAAAAATGATACTTAACACCAAGGTTAAAATCGAACCCATGCGAAAGGGCAATAGACTGATACCACAGTGTAAGCGATGCCAAGAATTTAGGGACACAAGTGCCTAATGCCAAAAAGAACCACGTTGCGTGAAATGTGCCGGAAAACACCTCTCAACAGAGTGCAAAGTTGACACAAAGGCTCCAGCAGTTTGCGCCAATTGCCACGGAAGCCACCCCGCAAACAATCGAGGATGCGAAGTAGCCATAGAGCTGCAAAAGGGACGAGAACCTCTTATGGAAAATACTAGAGGTCAGAATCAAAGCCTAGGACGTCCAAAAACTGCTGAAACTCCTAAGCCAAAGACTCCAAAGACGCCAAAGCCGATCAAAAGTGCGAGATTGGCAAAGGAGGCGTCGACAAAAGGCGTAAAAGCTCCACAAAAGAGCGGCGCCAGTTCAAGTGCAGCGGACAAACCACCACTGGTCGGACCGAAATCATACGAAAACAAGGCAAGATCGCCCACAATAGATGCAGTGTCTCAGATCCTCGCTGTAATCTTGGAGAAACTTGAGGATCTGACTAAAATCAACAAAGTTATATTTGACAAACTGATCAAGCTCCTGTTTAAGTCTCGAAAAAATTACAAGAGAACATGAATATGAAACAGTTGTTTAAAATACTTACATGGAATGCAAACGGCCTTCTGAATAAAATAGACGCACTAGAAGTATTTCTACGGAAAAATAATATTGATATTTGCATGATTACGAAAACTCACATTAAAAACGGGTCTACACCCAAACTTAAAGGTTACAATGACTTTCTCGCACATCACCCTTCGCTAAATTCGAAAGGAGGTTCCTCCCTCTACATTAAGAACTGCATAAAGCACTTCAAGAACACAGAAGTTGAGCTAGACTCTATGCAGATCAGTTCAGTTTCTGTAAAAATTGACTGCTTAGATTACAACATTGCATCTTGTTATTTAATGCCAGGATATAGACTGGTGGAAGACAATCTTGATCGTATGTATGACTTCATTGGGTCCCATTTTATTATTGGGGGTGACTTTAACGCGAAGCATACTTTTTGGGGTTCACAATGCAATTCAACAAGAGGCAGATTACTGTACAAAAATAGTATGAAGCGTGGGGTGGACTTTTTCTCCACGGGTAAGCCAACATATTGGCCAACCGATAGGAATAAAAAGCCTGACCTTGTCGATTTTTTCATCGCTAAAGGGTACCCCAAATACCTTACGCGAATTGAATAGTGTTATGATCTTTGCTCAGACCACTCAGGAGTAATCTTGAAGATGGATGGAAGACTGGCGAAAATAGAAAGAGTTCCTAGATTAGCTAGCAAAAACATGAACTGGGACGCCTTCAGAAAGGACTGTAAGGAGGGTGTTGGCTTGAATGTGCCAATGAAAACTCCTTTCGAGTTAGAAACCGCAGTTGACAAATTCATTTAAGCAATTCAGAGCGCTGCTTGGAACAACAATTCGTCCCAAAAGAACGCAGTTAGCACCGACGGGCATGTACGTAAAACATATCCGCTCGAAATCGAAGAATTGATTCGTGAAAAGAGAAGAGCGCGCAAAAGATGGCAAGGCACGAGGGCTCCCCCAGACAAAACCCTCTTGAACCACCTCTCTAACAAACTGAAAGGAATGTTGCAAGATCTTAAAAATCGTGAGACCACTGAATACCTTGAAGGCTTGTCGGCGGATAGAAGCTCAAACTGCTCGCTTTGGAAAGCAATTTAGTTTATCAAGAAACCTATTATCCACTCGGCACCAATAAAAAAAGCTAACGGCGAATGGGCAAGAGAAGACAAAGAGAAAGCGAATTTGTTTGCTGAACATTTAGAAGAAACATTCAAGCCTTTCGACGGTCCGCCGTTGGCTGACGTTCTAAACAAGAACGCGGAACCTGATAGCTTTAGAATGAAAAAAAATTCGTTAGTTGAACTCTGACAGACAATTAGCAAACTTAAAAATAATAAGGCCCCGGGTTACGACCTGATCACTGGCGAAATATTGAAAGAGCTACCAAAAAAGGCATTAGTCAAGCTACTTTATATGATAAACGCTTCTCTTAGACTTCTATTCGTTCCAAGACAATGGAAAGTTGCTGAAGTCATTATGGTTCCAAAACTGGGGAAATGCGCAAATCTTATAGGCCCATATCGCTTCTGCAATTTACAGAAGCGATATTTTGGTTGTAATTTACAGATTACAACCAATAATTGCAGAAAAACGCTTGATCCCGGATCATCAATTCGGTTTCTGAGCTAACCATTCCACAATAGGTATAGATCAAGCCTACAGAATAACGCATGAAATTGAAAAAGCCTTAGAAGGGAAAAAAATATGTTCAAGTGCTTTCCTCGACGTATCGCAAGCCTTTGACAAGGTATGGCACGAACGATTGAAATATAAGCTACGGCAAAACTTGCCGGAAGACATGTTTAAAATTTTGGAAAATTTTCTTGAAAGTAGACTCTTTCGTGTTAGGTGTAGTAGTGAATACTCGAGTTTCAAGCAAATTCGGGCTGGCGTACCCCAGGGAGGCGTCCTCGGTCCGACCCTGTTCCTGCTCTACACAAGAGACATACCTCTAGATGACGAGACAGTCGTGGCCACGTTTGCGGACGATACGGCCATCCTGGCAACAGGTGAATCAGTCGAGTCATCAACGAGAAACCTCCAACGAGCATTGGACAGAATTTGTGTCTGGACGAAGACTTGGCGAATCGCTCTTAACGAGAACAAGTCTACGCATGTGAATTTCACTTACAGAAGGGTTAACAATTTACCTTTGTTCATAAATTCTGCACAAATACCTTATGCAAATGAAGCGAAGTATCTAGGGATGATACTGGGCGCTTAACTTAGGTGGAAACCACACGTAAAGAAGAAGCGTGACGAGCTCGAGATTAGGCTCAGGGAAATGTATTGGCTTATCGGAAGATTTTCGAAATTAAGCATATATAACAAACTGCTCGTGTATAGGCAGGTGTCAAAGCCGTCTTGGACATACGGCATACAACTTTGGGGTTGTACCAAGCCGAGCAACATGTCCATGTTGCAGACTTTTCAAAACAAGGCACTAAGAGCAATTGTGAATGCTGCATGGTATATTACTTACTTACTTAAGGTGGCACTACAGTCCGGGGTGGACCTGGGCCTCAGCCAACAAGCTTCGCCAGCCAGCTCTGTCTCTAGCTAGACGTCTCCAGTTTCGCACGCGAAGTTGGCTGAGGTCTCCTTCCACTTGCGTGCGCCGCCTGAGTCTCGGTGCTCCTCTACCGCGCCGTCCCTGCGGTGTGGATTCGAAGATTTTCCGGGCCGGGGCGTTGGTGTCCATCCGCTCTAGATGACCCAGCCATCGTAGACGTTGTGTTTTGACCCTTTTGGCTAGGTCGGTATCGCTGTACAGCCCGTACAGTTTGATGTTATATCTCCTCCTCCACTCATCCGCCTTTGATAGGGTCCATGCTTCTGCACCGTAAAGCAGCACTGGGATGAGAGGGTCTTATACATGGACACTTTAGTTGCTCGAGAGAGGGCTTTGCTACTCAATTGCCTTCTTAGCCCAAAGAAACAGCGATTGGCAAGAGTTATCCTTCGTTTGATTTCAGCGCTGGTGTCATTGTCTGAATTGATAGCGGAACCCAGGTAGACAAAGTCCCTAACTACCTCAAAGTTATAGGTGTCGATGGTGATGTTTTGTCCAAGGTGTTGGGTGTCTTTTCTTGATGACAGCATATACTTGGTTTTGCCCTCATTGACTGCTAAACCCATATTCGCCGCTTCCGTCCCAATACTCACGAAGGCTTCACTGACATCACGCTTTGTTCTACCGATTATGTCAATGTCGTCTGCGTATGCGAGTAGTTGAACGGACTTTTGAAAGACTGTACCTCTGGTGTTGGCGCGAGAGTTCTGCACAATTCTCTCAAGTATGATGTTAAAGAAGTCGCATGACAGCGCGTCGCCTTGTCTAAATCCTTTTTTGACATCAAAGGGGTCGGTGAGGTCTTTGCCGACCTTGACGGAACAGCGTGAGTTTTCCATCGTCATCCTGCACAGACTGACGAGTTTGGCAGGGATACCAAAACTAGACATTGCGCTTTATAGCTCGTCTCTATAGATGCTGCCATACGCGGCCTTGAAATCGATGAAGAGGTGGTGTGTATCGATTTGGAATTCCTGGGTTTTCTCCAAGATCTGCCGCAGTGTGAATATTTGATCGATGGTGGACTTTCCTGGCCTAAAGCCACACTGATATGTGCCTATCAGATTGTTGACAAACAGCTTCAGGCGTTCACACAGTACAGCAGAAAAGATCTTGTATGCGATGTTAAGAAGACTTATGCCTCTGTAGTTGGCACAACTCAGAGGGTCTCCTTTCTTCAGGATCGGGCAAACAATGCTGAGGTTCCATTCGTCGGGCATGCTTTCTTCCGACCATATCTTGCAGATGAGCTGGTGCATGCTCCTAACCAGCTCATCGCCAGCGGATTTAAAAAGTTCGGCAGCTAGGCCGTCTGCTCCGGCTGCTTTGTTGCACTTGAGCTTAGACACAGCTACTTTTACCTCCTCCAGGTCGGGTGGGCGGTATCGTTCGTATGCTTCATCGGTTACGTCTTCGCCCGGGTTGAATGGTTCGTTCTGCCTGACAGCGGTATTTGGTTCATCCTCGCGGTTATAAAGTCTGCAGAAGTGGTCTTTCCAAATCCTCAGCACCGACTGCGATTCTACAACGATGTTCCCTTGATGGTCCTTACAGGCTTCAGTTCGAAGTTTATACCCTTGGCAGGACCTTTTGATCCTTTGGTAAAAATTTCTAACCTCATTCCTGTTGTAACATCTCTCTATCTCTTCAACCGCGCGCTTCTCGTGCTCTCTCATTTTCCTTCGGAGAAGCCGGTGTTCCTCTCTCCTCCTCTGCTCGTAGAGCTCGCGAGCAGCTCTAGTCCTTCTGTGCAGCGCCGCTTTGTATACTTCCTGTTTAGCTGCATGTGCTTGCCGGCATTCATTGTCAAACCAGGAGTTTCGTTGTGGTGGCCGTGTGAAACCCAGCACTTCAGAGGCGGCGTCTCTGATGGCATTTTGGCAATGTTGCCACTGGCTTTTAATACTTGATGCTGGCTGCATAGGACTTCATAGAAGGTTTTGAGAGACTCGGTTGGAGAAGGACCTGGCGATCTCTTGCGATTGTAGTCGGCCGACGTCAAACTTCCTCACAGTATTTCCATTACTTGGCGCTGGTCGGGATTATCGTAGCCGTACCTTTGCTACACAACAAGGTAGTGATCCGAGTCAATGTTGGCCCCTCGGAAAGTTCGGACATCCATGATACTGGAGGAGTGCCTTGCGTCGATCGCAATATGGTCAATCTGGTTGACGATTGATTGATCGGGAGATCTCCATGTCCCTATGTGGATATTGAGATGCGGGAACTGTGTACTAGCTACCACAACGTGTCGCCCGCAGCAAAGCCGATCAGCCTGAATCCGTTATCGGAGGTCGTGTCGTGCAGGCTATGCTTTCCGACAGTACGACCAAAGATAACCTCCCTTCCTAGCTTGGCATTAAAATCGCCTAGGACAATCTTAATGTCGTAGCTAGGGCATTGCTCATAAGTTTCGTCCAGAAGCTCGTAGAACATATCTTTGGTCTCGTCATCTTTCTCCTCTGTGGGTGCGTGTGCGCATATCAGGCTAATGTTGGCGAATTTAGCCTTGATGCGGATCGTCGCGAGGCGCTTGCTTACAGGGTTGAAGCTCATGACTTTTTGCCTAAGTCTGCCTCCAACAACGAAACCACATCCAAATAGGCGCTGTCTTTGATGCCGATAGCAGTCGCCGTAGTAGATGTCGCAGTTTTTCATCCTTCTTTTGCCCGGCCCGTCCCACCGCATTTCTTGGATGCTCCGCTAGTTGCTCGGCTGCACGTGGTCTGTTAAGGGACCTAACATTCCACGTGCAGATCCGAAGCTCGTTGTCCTTTTCTCGTTTGCATTGGTCGTCAACAGTAGATCCGTCCGAATCCGAGGCTTGTTTCTGCTTCGTGACTGGTGTTTCTTTACGTGGCCAGGAAGTCACCCCGACGACACGACCCCCAACCTGGAGGACCAAATGCTTTGCTTAGCTCTAAGAACGGAGAGCCGGATAGCCCGCTCCTTATAGGCATGAGCTCCGAATACGTCGTAGTAGCCCATATAAGGTGTTCACTAAGTAGTTCGGCCTGACTGGAACTATGGACGCCACCGTTGATTCCATCTGGGGAATTCCTCCGCTGCCGTCCGGATGCAAGGAGAAGTGCCTTAGTGGGAACACTCCTCCCCCCCTCTCTCGTCTGCTACCCCCAACAAGCTTCCAAATGGGTTGGAACCCAATCTCCAGTTGAGGTACTAGGCACCCGGTGTTCACCACGAAGAGGTGAGAGTAGGAGTTGATAGACAGAGGTAGGTTCAGAAAACCTGTGGATGCTTGTATTCTCTTGAGTGCACATGTCTATCCTTTGACCACCATAGTTTATTAGGAATAGTGATATTCACAGAGATTTAGGAATAGCTGCCGTGAGCGAAGAAGTAACAAACTTTGCTCGAAAGCTAAACGCTCGCTTTCATGTTCATTGCAACAATGAAATGATCCGTACTCTAAACGAGACTCTTAACGATGTAAACAACGAGCGACGACTACAAAGAACAAGACCAATCGATCTAGCGACGTAGGGTGAAGCCGCATGAATGAACGGCTTAGTAAGTGCATTCACTGGAAAGCAACCTATCCAATGCGATTAACACTATGGAAGCGTAAACTACTTGTTAAGTTAACTTAGTTGTAGTCAAGAAGTATTATGAGAGAGCGAAAATTTACTACTATGAAGTGCGTTCTGGCAGTTTCATAGTGTCTCTCATAAATGGGTGGTTTTTTAGCACGTGGAAATCGGGCATAACCAATATCGGCTACTTCGGTATTATATACCTGCTATAGTGGGCGTATTGGTATCTTTGAAAGATTTTGGAGTTTTAGCCTCCACCCTAGTATTCAAAAAAAAAAAAAAATTTATATTTAGTTTTTTGAATTGGTTGTCTCGATCTTCAGGGAGGATGGTGGTCTGCATGTTTCTTCTCATTTTGTATAATAATTTATTTATTATATCTATTGTGTATCCGTTCGTTACTGCTATATGTATTATGGTGTTTAATTCGTTTTCAAAGTCTTGTTTGTCCATAGGTACAGACAATAGTCTGTAAATTAGTGCGTTGTACGCCGGCTTGTTTTGAGTTTGTGGGTGGTGGGAGTCTTTGTGTATGGTGATGTCCGTTGTGGTGGGCTTCCTGAATATTTTGTATTTAAGTTTGTTGTTGTTCTTTCTTATGTTGAGGTCCAGGAAATTAATCGCGTCGTCTGTTTCTATTTCGGCTGTGAACTTGATTGTGGTTTCGATGCTATTTATGTAGTTTTTTAGAAGGTCTATTTGTCTATTTATACCATTGAAGATTACGTGTCTTCTACATATCTGGAGATCTGGAGTAGGAAATTATTTTTAGGAATTGGGGGTTAATGTCTCATAAAGGGGATTTTTTAGCTGGTTTGGTCTTGACAACACTGGTTTTGACAGCTGACGTGTGTTTAGTACCTTGTGTCACTGTCAAACAGCTTCAGTTTGGTTTGCAATTTAACCATGGATCGTCTTACAAATGAACAACGCTTGCAAATTATTGAATTTTACTATCAAAATTCGTGCTCGGTTCGAAATGTTCATCGCGCGCTGCTTCCATTTTATGGTCGGCATTCTCGACCTTCTGAGCATTTCACGTTTCGGGCCGGTCAATTGGCCGCCTAGATCGTGCGATTTGACACCATTAGATTATTTTTTGTGGGGGTATGTCAAGGCTAATGTCTATAGGGACAAGCCCGCTTCGATTGACGCACTGGAAGCCAACATCCATGCATTCATTCGTGAGATACCGGCCGATATGTGTGAATGAGTATGCCAAAATTGGACTCAGCGGATGGGCTACCTGAGACGCAGCCGCGGTCAACATTTGCATGAAATTATCTTTAAACATTAAATTGCAAGGTTCAAACTATCGATTCAAATAAATATTTCATTAATTTTTTCGAATTTTTTGTGTTTTTTTTTTTAAAAAAGGTCTCAACTTCTTAAAAAATCACCCGTTAGTATGTAAATTGGACTCAGCGGATGGGCTACCTGACACGCAGCCGCGGTCAACATTTGCATGAAATTATCTTTAAACATTAAATTGCAAGGTTCAAACTATCGATTCAAATAAATATTTCATTAATTTTTTCGAATTTTTTGTGTTTTTTTTTAAAAAAAGTTCTCAACCTCTTAAAAAATCACCCGTTAGTATGTATTTTTTTTCGAAATAATTAAGGTAGAAGTCTGCGATCAAGCTGCTTAGTGGTGAACGCATAGCTAAGCCTTCTTCTTGTGTGTAAAATTTATCGTTAAATATGAAATAGTTTTGTCCTAGAACGATTTTTAAAAGCTCTAACAGTTCTTTTATTTTTGCTGGATTGAAGGAAGCTGTTGATTCAAGATTGTCTCTTATTATATTTATAGTTTCAATCACTGGTATGTTTGTGTACGTGTTGGTGGGCTGTTTCAAATTTTGTTTAATTATGTTTGTGAAGAGTGCGTTGGATTTATTAATGGAGTTATTAATGTCCTTAACGTACTTCTTTGTTGGATTATCTTGTAAAAGTTGTTGTCGGTGAAAAATGTGTGTTTTCGATGTATTCTTCTTGGTCTATTATTACTACAGTGATTCCTTTGCCTGCCTTTGTGATGATTGCATTGTTTTCTTCTAGTTTTTGCTTGATAGTTTTTAAATTTAAAATGTTTTCTCTATGGTATTGTGCGAGTCGAATTTGTTCATTATTGATTTGAAGAGAATTTTTAAGTTTCTTGTTAATGACTATTCTAGTTTCATTCTGTATTTCGTGTGCGGATATAGCTTTAATGGCTGCTTCGGCGTTGGTTACTTCACGAACGATGCTGTCAGTGTTTATTTTTGTGATATTGAAATTAAGACCTTTTTGTAAAAGCTGTGTTTCGGACTCAGAGAAATGAATTTCGGTGAAATTTTTATTTCTAGGGTAGAACTGGTGTATACTATTTGTGTTTGTTGCAGAGTTCTGTTTTTTTAAATTGTTTGTAATTTTTAGTTTCGGTTTTTCACAATTTTTGCATGTTCGATTTTTTCTACGTAAAAGTCGACTACGGCGGCATTAATATTATTAAAGATTTGGAGATGAATGTCGTACATGTTTTTCGACGTAAGCCTCTTGTTGCATATATGGAACAAAGGGGGACTTCCTGACACGTTAGAGGAGTACAAAATCTACAAATCATACAAATTAGGACAAGACAGATTGCTTAACGACAAATTACCTTTGAAAGCTAGCCGACTGTTTGACACGGCACTCAAACACTACATAAGAAAGAAAGAGACAAACATCCATCACCAACACACATACATAGCAGCAGCAGCAACAGAGAGATAAACGAAGACAACAGTCGACGATACTCCACGACGCGATAACACAGCATAATTTTATTCATTTAATTTTGTTTCCTTTGTTTTTTTGTGTTTTTTGTTTTCTTTGTTTTTTGTTTTTGTATTGACGTTGACAATGGAACAGTGAGTTCGAAAGCGTCCGTCCTAAATTTAAAATTTAAAAATTAAATTTAACACGCTAAATAAAAGTTGTAATTAAAATTTGACAACATTTTTAATTTTTGGAAGCATAATTTTATAGTGATACAACTTGGAAACAACAAGCATGGAAATAAAGATGGCCAGGTACCCTTTGTGGCACGTAGCGCGACGACCTTTCCACGCACGGATGTTTTTAGGACCAACAAAGTCGACGCCTGTATATGTTAAGGGCCTTGACACCGTAACTCGTTGCGAAATCTAAAGCAGGTGGTGTAATTATTCACGTGCTTCTTGACAGCTGTCTTAAGGTGAAAGATCCAACATTTTTGTCTTAAGTGTGTCATCATCAGCAGACTTCCTCCGTGCAATGTTGCAAAATGTGTTCGGCGTATGAGTAATGTCGTGATTTTGTATTTTGGATCCAATATGATCTGATGCTGTTGGTCGTAAGGTATGTTGGCATGTGTTGCGAGTGGGGTTGGGCCTTGTGGCCGGCTTGGTGGCAGTAACTGGACCACCCACTCAACAAACAAAGATCGTGCCTTACTAACCTAACAGAGAGAAGAGAGAAAGAAAGCTTAACTTTAACCAGGACTTGAAAGTGAGGGGAGAAGAAAGAACAGGGATGTCCAGTCTCTAAACTATAGTCACTCTGGAGGAAGGACGGAAACTAGGGCGCGTGAAACTAAAGCTAACTACCCTAAACTAAGCCTAAACTTATTCTAAAGACCTCTCAATCCTCCCTACTCGAATCCTTATGCTAACTTAACCTTCAACCTACACTAAACTAACCTAAGGTTACACCCTGTCTTTATGGTCCCCCCACGGTGATGGCTCCGGCTGGTATCCACGACTGCCTGGTGTTAATGGAAGAGTCTGGCTGGCCCACCCTTATGTGCAGCGCACATCCAATCGGCACTTCTCGTTGCCAGGTTGTATGAGAAATGGCCCCTTACTTGATCTCCCAGCGTTGACACACACCAAAGAGGGCGGTCTGCAATAGACTCATCCTCACACCGACCTAAAGACACGATTAGCCTGACATCATATCTAATTATACCGTGACTCAAGTGACATTACATACACTGGCTTTTTAACTCATAACATTCCTTTTATTGTTAAACTATATAATGCAATCTTTCCAAGCTATACAATGCAATTTCAAGAAATAGCGAGGGTTAACAAGTCTACCTGGGCTGCTTAAATTGCCAGCTCTGATAACTTACGAACGAGATATCCCTTGCAAAACAAAAAAAAAACAACTAATCTTATCTTAAATCTGAGAACTCTTAACTCGGAATGATCAAACATTTTTTTTATATATTGATATTATATTATTAAAATCAAAAGTATATAGATATATATTTATATATATATATATGCAAACAAAAGCAACTGGATGCCGATAGTTTGTCTTGCTTTCACTTCAAAGAAAAATTCACATGCTTACGAATGTGCAGACAAAAAAAACTAAAGGATTACCGTCCAGTTTGGGTGCGATTTCTTGAGATTCTTTTTTTTTATTTCTATTAATTCTCGGAAGCCTAACCTTAATTTATGAAGGGTTGCATTCTCAACCATGGTCCCACCATTAGGGCAACGCAAAGTTAACGCAATGTTTAAAATAAAAATATAAATTTACTCACTTTTTTTAATAGGTCCCCGTAGTTCTGCCGGCAGCACTTCGAGCTCCTTGTTGATGTGTGATTTTTGTGTGTTTTTTTTTTTTTGTTCTGGGATAGCTATCAAATCCTCTTCTCACTGATTACTCGCGTAAAAAAATAAAAAAAAGAAGCCAAAAAGAAAATCTATCGCACTAAACAAAATGACGATTGACGTGCTATAGATACTTCGTATCTCCTCTAACAAAACTTTGTAACTTATTCAAAAGTCTGTTATTTCTGATCACTCAAAAGTATGTTCGCAAATTTAGCAGCAAAAAAAAAAACGTGAGGGAAAAAAATCTTTACTGTGACCGAACTAATTCAAACAAGACACTTCCTTTTTAGAACGTTTCGTTGTTCATGGACTGGTTACTGCTGTTGGCCTAGCGGTCGTGCAAGTAACGGAGTTGATACCGCTTCGCTGCTCCGGTAGGTCAAACTGGACAGAGTCGAATCCTTTGTCCAAAACGCACGTCGCTGGCCACGCTTCAGAAGGTGCTTTGCCCCCTCTTACGTTGCCTTTTCCAGCTCTTTAGTGCGCTTCTTTTTTCTTTCCCGTACAAAAAGTATTGCGCAGTACTACTGTCTAGTAGTACCTCCGCAGAGTTGTTTTAGACGAGCAGATACTTTCAAAAATAAATAAATAGAGTGGCGCAACAGCTCGAGGTGAACCAGGGCCAACTTCTCAACAATGTATGGTGTGTTAATTTCTTTACATACAAGGGGATCGCGGATGTGGGGGCCGTGAAAAGAACAAGTCTTTTTTTCAGGTGACGATGGCAGGATTCGAACCCAGACCTCCGGCGTAGTAAGCACACACACTAACCACTACGCCACGGCACCCCACTGATACTTTCAGCGTGTATCCCCCCCGCAGATACTTTCAGCGTGGTTTTATTTTCGACATGTAATATTCCTACGCCCAGAAAGTGTCCCTAGTGTGTAAGGGTCGTCCAAGCCTTACAAGAACAAAGGTCGGAAATTCTTTGTTCCAGAACGGACAAATCCTACCCTAGGTCAGACCTCTAACGAAAGAGTTGGTCAGCGAAAAAGGGAATTTCTTTGTTCCCTTTGTTAAGCTGCACTTGTTGTGGAACTTAGGTATGGTACTGATGGCACTCACTATGGCTGCTGTGCTCTCAACGAGTACTCTTGAAAAAGTGTCGGGCAGTCTGTTGGCTCTAACCTAGTTACCCCACCTCCCAGTAGTCATTTTACCTATACATTAACCAAGCCCAGTAATGAGGGGTTATAATGAATGTCCTCCATCGGTCTTCTCATTAGCATTTCTTTGTCTTTTGCACTTCGCTACACCTACACATAGACTATCGATCTCTTAACTTTCTCTGTGTATGTGACACCCTTCCCCTATTATTTGTCAATTTCAGTTACTTGGTTCTCTTCGACTTCTACTAACGCTATACGCAATTCTACCTAATTCTAGTCTGAGTCTCATTCTCTTTAGTAATGGCTCTATCTACGCTTAGAATCCATTCCACTTTCCTCAACCGGCAATTTAGACCAATCAGCCCTCTTACTGCGAAACGCGCAGTACATCCCTCTCAGTCTACTTTTTTTTCCTTCTGTCACTGAATGAAAGGTCACTATAGATTGGGACCAGCCGACTAGGCGTGTAAACGAGAAAAGGAATAGTCTTATTATTATTTCTCTTTCTCGCTGTTTACGACGGTTGACATCCCAAATGTCAAAAGTGTTGTGTGCTTAGTTCTCCATTCAAGTAAGTTAATTAAATTTTTACCTATATTCGTTACTTTTACTAACCTAATTTACTGCCTATAGATTCTACAAGTTGTGTTCCCGTCTCCTAGTGCTAATCCCATTCAATCACCCTTCCACCTTGCCTGGAATCTTGGCCAGTTATTGGTTCAACTCTACCAAGCCGACACACATCA
This sequence comes from Neoascia interrupta, assembly GCA_947623515.1. Lineage (NCBI taxonomy): Eukaryota > Metazoa > Arthropoda > Insecta > Diptera > Syrphidae > Neoascia > Neoascia interrupta. The sequence goes on from OX392462.1 coordinate 118,103,760, forward strand.
GCATGTCCAATGGGGCCGCCCTGACCCGGCGGCGGACATTTTTACCGTTTCTTTATTTTTAAGTGTGATCCTAGGCAAGTTCCAACACTTCTGTGTTGCTGGTCTGGCCTTAATTTTTTTTTCTGTCTTATTCATATTTCTTGTCAGCACTAATTCTAGTAGTGATTCCCTTGGGTCCCTTACAATAAGGCCTTTTTATCGGAAAGATAAGTGTTCAAGTGTTTAGTGACTAGTGTAAGAGTATCTATCTTTTCGCAATCACAGATGCACTGAAATCCCTTTCCTTACTCAAAAATTAGTAAAGTGTCAAGGGAACCTGTTGTGTCCAACATTTGATGACGCCGAACAATTTGCAGTTCCCAGCAATGCATGAGAATTCTTTCAAAACGCAAAGTTATTTCTATCATTCCCATGCGTTCAATTACAATTATTGTAATTGAACCTCATGATAACAAAATGTGTAGCGAGTGTAAATAAACCTTAGAATAAGAAATTGTACAGTAAGCATTATTTTAGTATATATAAGGCATTAGAATAGAATAAAGTTTTTATGTTCACATTGGACACCCAACAATACGGTCATTTTATTTAGTTTCCCCCTCCAGCGGTAAGAACTACAATAAATCTTTATTGCTGCTTAAACACTGGTCCTTCGAGCCTTTTTTGAATAACTAGCGTTACCAGAGTTACAATACTGGTAGTGAATAAACGTAAATACAAAACGTAAGCACACCTATAAACTACTTACAAGCGTTACCAGAGCTTCAATATTATTAGTGAATAAGCGTTAATACAAAACGTAAACACACCTACAAACTATTTATTAGCGTTGCTAGGGCTAAGACACTGGTAGTGAAATAAAAAGTGATATATTAAAGAACAACAATAAAAAAAAAAGCCAAGAAAGATGACGGATGAAATCGACATATACGTCATACTAGCCAAACAAAAGGCACTCGCTGAAGATTTGGAAAAAACTATTATCAATTTCAAGAAAGGCAGCCCATCCAGAAAAACCCTGAAATATAAGGAAGAGCGACTGACAAAAGTTGAGGCCATTTGGATGGAGTTTAAACGGAACCATGAAAAGATCAGACCACTGGTGAAACTAGACACAAATTATATGCAGAGAAATACGTATGGAAAGGTGGAAGAAATGTATGTAGAGATAAAAACTCTGCTGGAAAAACTCTATCCACAGACAGAGGTCACGACGCTTGCACAAACCTCAGGCTCCGATCAGAGTACAGCTCAAATGCAGCGATTAAGAAAACTGCATTTGAAGATTGAGGCAATTCTGCAAAACATGGAAGAGTTTGAGGGAACATTTGCTGAGTACTCGAAAGAGATATACGAGTATCAGCAAAAAATAATTATGGAGCAGATGAGAAACCTAACGCATGAGGACTTCATGGCAAATGCTTCAGAGTCTGACATTCAAACTCCATACGTAAAAGACTCTAAGTATGACGATATAAAAAAAGACATTAACCAATGTCTGCATAGAATGGCATGTACGCTGAGGGAATCTCATTCCACAAATGTTGTCAAAGAGTCCAGTTCAAATGCAAAACTACCAATGCTCAAAATTCCAACATTTATGGGAAATTATCTTGAATGGCGCTCATTCTGTGACATTTTCTCTACAATAATACACGAGAGGTCATCACTTAGTGCTACAGAAAAGATGGAGTACTTGAAAACTAATTTGGAAGGCAAGTCGATGCATTTGATTCAACATTTAGCAATATCAAGTGTTAATTATCTCTGTGCATGGGAAACATTGAAGGCCCGTTATGACAATGAAAGAAAAATTGTCTCGATGTACATTGACAAGATGATAAAGCCTGGACATCAAGGAAATCAGCCAACATCAACATCAATCAAGGCAATTCTAGATGCAGCAAAGGAAGGGTTGTCAGCAATAAGCAACATGGGTTTCAACACCTCTTCGTGGGACCCTATAATCGTACATCTTTTAACCAAAAACTTAGATCCAGAAATCAGAAACCTGTTTGAACAAGGTTTAGAGCAACCAAACAAGGTGCCGTCAATAAAAATTCTTTTCGAGTTCCTCTCGAGAAGATATCAAGCGCTGGATGCCCTACCTCCAACAAAGCACAGACAACACAAAACCGAAAATGAACCGCACACGTCAGTGAGAAACTTTCACGTAGCCTCGAGATCGAATCAATGTTCTTTATGCAAAGGGGACCACGTGATATACTCATGTCCCAAGTTTATAAGTGCACCACCAAAACAAAGGTTTCAGCAAATAAAGCAAGCCAATTTGTGTCATAATTGCTTACGACATGACAAGCAGAGTCAGTGTCTTAGCAAAAGAACCTGCAGATACTGCAACAAAAATCATCACTCTCTTCTACATGTGGAGTGGTCTAAAAAATCACCTCAAAATAAGAGAGTGGAGGTCCAACAAACTCAGGGGAGTCAACAACCGGCAGTTCAACAACCAGGCGTTCAACAAAAGGTCGAATCTAAACAGATAGCCCATGGCCATCAGAATCAGAACGTCCTTCTGGCAACGGCTATGCTTCATGCTTCACGCAAGCAGCAGTGATGGGATGAAAAGTGTGAGGATCCGAGCCCTGATCGATCCAGGATCTCAGGCGTCCCTTATAACTGAGGCAATCACCCAATCGTTGCGGCTTAAAAGCAAAAAGTACTCGTTGAAGTATGCGGACCTTGTTCAATTGGCGCAGGAACAGCACGACACAGAGTAGACGTGACAATATCTCCACGCTTCTCGTCTAAATTCAAACTTCATCAAGAAGCCCGTATTACCAAAACTAACAAGGCAGCTGCCATCCTCTTCAACCCACAATCTTACAACGGATAAGTTTGACGACATAGAATTGGCAGATCCTATATTCAACATTCCAGGATCAATCGACATGATTATTGGGGCAGATGCTTATGGTGACATTATCTTTAACGGTTTACGGAGAGAAACTAGTAATATGCTGATAGCACAAGAGTCACACTTAGGATGGCTTATTTCTGGTCGCACATCTCCAAAACTGGACAGAGTTGGCACAATAAACGGATTCGTGGTACAAACAGCAGCTGATCAGCAACTTCAAAGGTTTTGGGAGCTGGAAGAGTTACCACAGCCAACATTTAAAACGCAAAATGACAAGGAATATGAAGATATCTTCAAGAAAACACACCGCAGAGACATAGATGGCAGATATGTAGTTAAAATCCCTTTTAACCAGAAAAAAGGGAATCACTGGAGCTGGGACAATCCAAGCACAGAGCTGTGGCAAGATTCCGTCAACTAGAAGCAAGGTTGAGTACGGACAAACAACTCAAAGCAGACTATACGAAGGTGATAGAAGTGTTTCTGGAACTGGGACATATGATTGAAGCACCTCCCAACACGAAATCAATGAACAACAGTTACTACATACCTCATCATGCTGTTTTGAAACCTGAGGGTACTACAACCAAACTACGAGCAGTATTTGACGGATCAGCAAGGACTTCGACAGGAGTAAGTTTAAACAAATTAATGCTAGTTGGTCCAAAACTTCAAGAGGACATAACAACAATTTTAATGCGCTGGCGAAAACATAAATATGTCTACACTGCGGACATAGAAAAAATGTACTGCCAAATAAAGCTGAACGAAGACGACCAGGACTACCAGCGTATTTTATGGCGAAGTTCGATTAGTCATCCAATAAGGGAGTACAAGCTCACAACAGTGACCTACGGTAGGGCCGCTGCACCTTATTTGGCAGTTAAAACACTTCAACAACTGGCTCTAGATGAGCAGGAGAGGTATCCGCTTGCAGCAGACATTGTCAAAAACGATTTCTATGTTGATGATGTGATGTCTGGACGAGATACCTTAAAAGAATGCGAAGAAACTCAAATGCAATTGACAACAATGCTTAAAGGGGTAGGTTTCAACCTTCGTAAGTGGGCTACCAATGACATTCGGCTGCTGAAGAACGTGCCACAGGAGTCTCAGAGCCTCAGCAGCATACAAATCGACAAAAAAGAGACCATTAAAACACTGGGTATCCACTGGAGTTCTTCAAGTGATACCTTTCAGTTTAAAGTCCATATAAGCCCACCAAAAGAAGAAATTGAAACTCTTACGAAGAGAACGACATTATCAGAAATAGCAAAGCTGGATGACCCGCTCGGATGGTTGGCCCCGGTTACTTTTAGCGCAAAAATCGTAGTGCAACAGATCTGGGAAACTGATCTGGATTGAGATCAACCACTCACAACTGAACTAGAAGATCAATGAAATAAGTTGAAGAATAACCTTGTGGTATTGGAAAACATCAGAATTCCGAGATGGCTGGGAGTTGATCAATCCAAAAAAATAGAATTACATGGATTTTGTGACGCTTCTGAAGCCGCTTATTCAGCTGTTGTATATTCGAGGGTGCTTATGCGCGGAGGTAGCTATGCTACAGCATTACTGACTGCGAAGACTAAAGTGGCTCCTATAAAGAAGAGAATTCCGCTTCCTAGACTAGAACTTTGTGGAGCTCATTTGCTGTCCAAAGTCTTGTTGAAAAGAATGCGGATATACAACTCGCAAGTAGGCAAGTAGGCGTGGACAGACTCCACAATTACATTAGCTTGGATACAGAAATGCCCATCAACATGGAAGACATTTGTAGCCAACAGAGTTTCGGAGATCCAAGAAGTAACGAGCCCAAGTTCATGGAGGCACGTCCGATCGTTGGATAATCCAGCTGACTGTGCTTCTAGAGGTATTACACCAGAACAGATTCAACATCATCCGTTATGGTGGAATGGACCTGAGTGGCTACTTCACAATGAAGATAGCTGGCCGAATCAAGTCGTACCTGAAGTTGAAGTCACAGAGGCAAGAGTAGCGAAAGTAGTCCTAAATACCGTTGTTTCTGATTCGTATGATATCACCGAAGGATTCTCCAGTTATAACACTTTAATAAAAGCAGTCGCTTATTGCAAAAGATTTAGTGACAACTGCAGAGCTCCAAACTCAAAACGACCGGGAAGCTTAGAGTTACAACTAAATGAATTCAACACAGCACGCAAAAACATAATACGAGCAGTTCAAAAAAAGACGTTCCCAGAAGAAATCAAACACCTCCAAGAAGGAAAAAGCTTACATTGTAAAAGTAAACTTTTAACGCTTAACCCATAATTGGATGAAGAAGATCTGTTAGTCGTAGGAGGTCGATTGGAAAACGCAAACTTATCGGAAATCGAGAAACATCCTTACATTCTGCCACCCAATGACAGATTTACTAAATTATTGGTTGAAAACGTACATCAGCGCACCCTTCACGGAGGCATTCGATTAACACTATCGACGTTGCGCAAATCATACTGGATCCTTCAAGCAAAACGTGTGGTGCGACAGATTATACACAACTGTGTGCGTTGTCATCGGTTTAGAGCACAAGGAAAAACCCAACTTATGGGAATTCTACCAGCCTCAAGAGTAACTCCATTAAGGCCATTTACACATACTGGAGTCGATTATGCCGGACCTGTTCAAGTCCTTATATCAAAAGGTAGAGGATACCGTACAACAAAGGGTTACATTGCAATTTTCATATGCCTGGCAACCAAGGCTATTCACATTGAACTAGTGAGCGATCTGAGCTCTGCTGCGTTTTTAGCAGCTGTACGGCGCTTTACATCAAGAAGAGGAATTTGTTCGCATTTCTACAGCGACAATGGGACCACCTTTGTTGGAGCGAACAAGGAAATTCAAATCCTTCTGCGCAATGCCATAAAACAATCAGAAATAGATGTCTCGAAAAACCTCATCGTGGATGGAACCGAATGGCATTTCATACCACCAGCGGCACCGCACTTTGGAGGGATATGGGAGGCAGCAGTGAAGTCAATGAAATACCATTTAAAACGAGTTATTGGTGACACCTCTCTCACCTTTGAAGAACTTTCAACATTGCTGGCCCAAATCGAAGCGTGTCTGAACTCTCGACCGTTAGTTGCAATCAGTAACGACATCGGCGAATCACCAGCAATCACACCTAGGCATTTTCTCATTGGGGATTCACTCAATGCACTTCCTGGACCAATCGTGAGAGAATCGAAAAGCTATCACTCCCGTTGGGTACTTACACAAAAAATGTACCACGATTTTTGGAAAATTTGGTCCTCGGAGTATCTTTCCCAACTCCAACAACGAACAAAGTGGAAACAGAGGGAAGACAACATAGAAGTCGGGGATATCGTGTTGATAAAGGAGGATCGACTTCCACCAACAGCTTGGATGATGGGCAGAGTCTCTGAAGTTCACCCGGGCAAAGATCATGGAGTTAGAGCTGCAACTGTTTTTTGCAGCAAAAAATATGTTAAGAGACCTATTACAAGGTTGTGTCCCTTACCGATCAAAACGGAGAAAGAAACAGAAACTTCAGAAGATGCTAGCTCGTCAACAGCACCCAGGGCATCTTCTCAGCAAGTTAACATTGCAGTGACTTCGGAAGATATCCAGAAGCCAGCAATTCTTCATAGAATGGAACGAAACCTTCACAAAAACAGAAATATAAACCTTTTTCTATGGATTTGGTGTTTGTCAGCACTTCTGAACTCCTCAAACGCGATGCCAATGAAACAGGAATTCGAAATTACCCAGCTTAGAAGTCAACCTGGCATCTACTTCGAAGATTCGGGTAGTGCAAATTCGATCGCGAGCTCGTGGAAAACGATAGTGTTTTTTAACATGAGCAACTGCTGGTCAGAGTTCTACGCATACAAAAACAGCGTAACAGAAATAAAAAACCTATGTCTACTTACGAATTTGACAGACGTTAAAGATTTGCTTTGTGAAGGCACTTTAAGTCAGTTCATACGCCAGCTTCAACAAATCGAACTGAATAACGATGTGCTTCTACATGCAAACAACGATAAAATACACCGATCGAAACGCTCTCCGTTTGACTTTATTGGAACTGTCGCAAATGAGTTATTTGGAGTACTGGACCAACGATTCGCCCAGGGTTATGAAGAGACTGTAGAACATGTGCGACTGAATGAAAATCATCTTATAGAACTTATGAGAAACCAAACAACTATAATCGAATCTACGGTTAACATTTTCAAACAAGATAAGTTAGAAACTGAAAAACAGCTCAAGTCGCTTAGTAACGTCATAAGCCGTCTAAGTAATGAAGTCGACAAGTACAACACGTACAAAATTCTTAGCTCAACAGCTCTTAACGCACTTCTCATGATGATAAACTATCAGAATACTCAGAATGTGCTGTTAGATGTCATCCTGTCAACACACAATGGAAGAATCCATCCTCTCATCCTATCGGTGAAACAGTTAAAGGAAGAGCTTACGAGAATTCACGACAACATTCCCCGATCAATGATGATACCTGGAGAACGGCATCACGAGTCAATTCTTCAACTCTACAAGAATCTTCGCCCGAGAGGAAGGGTTACAAGCAGCAATATTATAATAGAGATTTCACTTCCACTTCTCTACAATGAAGACTTCAAGATTTACAAGTTGCTTCCAGTTCCCACATGGACCACTGAAAATTTTACATGCATTGTTCCATCCTCGGATTATTTATTAGTCAATCATCAAGGAGATCACTTTTACCCGATCAACAAAGATGAATTCATGTCATGCCAACAAAGGTCAACTGATAGATATTGGTATAGGGGAGTTACCGCTCTGCACTCGTCTCGGCTGCACGCGCTCCGCTATCGGTCCTTGTTTTTTTACAAATATTAATTACATAATCGAAAGTGCAGTGCAAAATCGAAATAGTTTATTTTCTGTTTACCATTCACCAGTAAAAACCATAGTGCTCCGCCCAAATTATAAAAATCACGCACGGTTCTAAAATTAAAAAAAAAATCCATTCAGTGCTTGTGCAGTGCTAAAAATTAACCACCGCATCGAATTAGCGAAAAAAAAAAAACAAAAATCATTCAATCGCACATCACCCATCAAGTGTCACACTCGCACCGCTGAGCTACAATCTTCATCTCGCGTGCTTCACCCCTCCCCCCATCCACTATATACAACACATAGCCCAGTCCACATTATCAATTTTCTTGCCTTCTACTGTTTCCCTTTGCCTGTCGCTGCTGGTATCAACACTCCAATGCACGGTTGGAGTGCCGCTGCCAGCAGTGGCAATGAGCGTATAGCGGATTATTGATGATTTTTTTTTGCTTGAATTTACCACACAATGCTATGTACAGGCATAGTACTTGCAAAGTATTGTTGTGGTGTTTCTTTGCGAGGATTTTCACGCAACAATCCAGCTTAGTGTTTGTCGTTTATTTATTGTTTCCGAGCAGTTGTATTGTCTTGCGCAGATGTGTGACTTTCGTGTCGACATTTGCAACATTCGTGGGCTGCGGAAAAACCTAATTGCAGCGTACGTCCATGTCTGTACTTACAGCCCAGCTGTTTTGGCGCTAAGTGAAACTCAGGTATTAGGCATAGATCCTGTAACAGGTCAACCCGATCCGGGTTTCAAACTCCCTGGTTATCGCTTAGAGCCATTATTCTTTTCACATCGTGGCCTCGCCATTTATATTCGTGATGATATTGTCTACCATATTCCTCCACAACTCAACACCTGTTCCAACCCGGAATTCAATTTCATGTGGATAAATTTCACCGTCCGTAGACAAACAATTCATTACTGTTTCGTGTACAGAAGCCCTAACTTGGGCAGTGCATTAACTTGTAATGAGTTTGATGCTCTGTCCGACTCCATCTTAAGAATTGTTTCCTTGAATCCTAATAATGAAATCGTGATTACGGGCGATTTCAATATTCACAATTCTAAGTGGCTTCGACATTCTGGTCAGACAACACCCGAAGGAAGGTATGTTGAGATCTTTGCCGCGTTAAATAACCTAACGCAACTTGTAAACGAGCCTACACGGATACCCGACATTAACAATCATCCCGCCAACACTCTGGATTTGTTTCTTACCTCCCATCCCGATAAGTACACAGTGAATGTACTGTCTCCTCTAGGCTCGTCAGACCACTGCGTCATATCAGCCACGTTCCTATTGGGTAGTCAACCTAATAAGGAAATTACTCCAAGAAGAACAGTGTGGCGGTACGAGAAAGCCAACTGGGACGGCCTTAATAACTTCTTCAGTCGTTTTAACTGGTCTTTGTGCTTTCTCGATGACAACGTAGATGCTGCTGCTGATATGATAACTAACACCATTCTCCTTGGTATGAGATCCTTTATCCCTTACAGGATTAAGAGTATCAAACCAAAGGAGAACTCGTGGTTTGACTCGAGCTGTAAGGAGGCGATTAGGTTAAAGGAGTTATGTTTTCGGTCCTACAAGACCAACCCATCACAGGTAAACCGAAACAAGTTTAAACAAGCCAGAAATGATTGTAATGCTCATATTCGCCGTGTCAAATTCCAATACGACCAAAAGCTGAGGCAGAAAATACTACATTGTCCCAAGGGTAGTAAAAACTTTTGGTCTTTCGTCAAAAATGTCAAAAACTGTGCCTCATCTTCCATCCCAACACTCGTTTACAATGACATTCCAGCTGTCACCTCTCTAGACAAAGCGAATCTACTTGCAGCGCATTTCGCTGCTAGCTCCATGCTCCCTGATTCTGCAATGTCCCCGCCTACACTTGAGCGCGTCGAATATACCATGGGACAAATTCACTTTCGCGCTCGTGCAGTCAAAAGAGTACTTCGAGATCTAAACATTCACAAATCCGCTGGTCCAGATGGAATATCCCCCATTGTTCTGAAGAGGTGTTCTTCCGCGCTGGCAAAACCATTGTGTAAGCTTTTCCATCGGTCCTACTCCTCAGGTCTCTTTCTGAGTAGATGGAAAACAGCATTTGTCCAGCCCGTCCCTAAAAAAGGCGATTCTTCTTCTCCCTCTAGCTATCGTCCAATTGCACTTACCTCCCTTCTTTCTAAGGTCATGGAAACGCTGATTAATTATCAGCTTATGAAATATCTTGAAACACGAAAACTTCTTAATGACCGGCAATACGGTTTTCGTAGCAAACGGTCCACTGGTGATTTGATGGCATATCTCACTGAAAAGTGGAATCATTCCTTGCATCTTCTAGGTGAAAGCAAGATTGTTGCGCTTGATATTTCAAAAGCATTTGACAGAGTTTGGCACCAAGCTCTCTTGTCGAAAATGCGTGCATTTGGAATCGATGAATCTCTTATTCAGTGGATTAGTAATTACCTTTCGAACCGTTCAATTCAAGTTGTTTTGGATGGCTTCAAGTCCGCAGTTCATAAAATTAACGCTGGGGTTCCCCAGGGCTCTGTTTTGTCTCCGACACTCTTTCTCATTTTCATTAATGATCTCCTGTCTGCTACAACTAATCCAATCCACTCCTTTGCTGATGACAGTAACCTCAGTTTCTCATATTCGTTCTCGGTTCCGCGCCCCTGCTCTTCGGACGTTGAATTGGAACGGCAGCGTATGTCAAACTCATTAAACTCTGACCTTAACAGCATTGTATCATGGGGATCTCAAAATAGAGTAGAGTTTAATGCTTCTAAAACTCAATGCTGTCTTCTGTCATTGAAGCAAAACCGAAACACCCAGCCATTGTCCATGAATGGCACTTGCATCGACGAAACCGAAACGCTTTCCATTCTCGGTATGTGTGTCAATAACAACCTTAGTTGGAATGACCACATATTCGACGTCGCCAAGAACGCTGCGAAATGCCTAGGCTTCCTTAAAAGATGCAAGAAGTATTTCACCCCCTCTGATTTGGCTATTTTATATAAGGCATATATTCGCCCCAAGTTGGAATATAATTCCCATGTCTGGGCTGGTGCTCCAAAAACAGCACTGCTCTTGCTAGATAGGATACAAAAACGCGCGTTAAAACTTGTTGGAGACAAAAACATTGCGAAGTCTTTTGACTCATTAGAACATCGACGTAATGTATCTTGTCTTTCACTGTTTTATCGCTTTTTTCACAAACAATGTTCCATCGAAATAGCCAATTGCATTCCGCCCCTAAAGACGTTCCACCGTAATACTCGCCAAAGATCGAATGCACATCAGTTTACCCTCGAGCCCACCTTCGGACGCACATTAAAGTTTAGAGGTTCTTTCATAAGCCGTACAACGCGAATGTGGAATGTTCTCCCACGGTCAATCTTTCCTGCGCAATACAACTTGCAACTGTTCAAAACAAGAGTGCATCGGTACCTCTCCTCCTTTTCCTCTTCTTCTAATCCTTTCCGCTCGTGAGATGTGTAACATTAAAAAGGGTATCCAATCCCTTATATTCGCGAGTGCATTATAAAAAAAAAAAAAAAAAAAAAAAGATATTGGTGCAACTTGCAACATCCATTATTGATGTATGGATCAGAGGTCAGTTCTTGTGAAATGAACATGTTGCGATACAACCAAAAATTGTCAACATCGTGCGTTTTAAGAAATATCCCAGCAAAGGCATACTGGATAGAGATGCACCACATAAATACATGGATATTCAGCATGCCGCAGCAGACAACCATCAACATCATCTGTGATTTGCACCCAACACCAGTAGTCTTGGAAAAAAGCGGGATAATAAAGTTGCCTTCACACTGCATGATTCAAGATCAAACCATGATCATAATCGGTCTTCGTTTCTGCCATCACACAACTTGACCCTCCATTTACCGACACGTAATATGTCAACAGTAAATGAACTGCCAGCAAACGTTCAAGAAAGTGGCAACAAACAAGCCCAAATTAATTGCCCAAGAAAAGGCAATTAATTTGCAAAAGAATCAGGAACACATTCAGGAAGAAATACGCATACATAGGATTCATCAGTATTCACTTGTTGGTTCAAGTGCAATTATTCTGATGGTCGTTATCGTCATCGCCATTATCATCTTGCGAAAAAGAGGAGGTCAATCCCCGAGAGTTCAACACCTGTATGAAACCAAAAAATCAATCACGCCACCACTACAACCAACGCTTGATGACGCCGACTTCTGCATATCGTCCGTGAGAAGAGGCCCCAGCATGTTGTGTCCAACATTTGATGACGCCGAACAATTCGCAGTTCCCCGCAATGCATGAGAATTATTTCAAAACGCAAAGTTATTTCTATCATTCCCATGCGTTCAATTACAATTATTGTAATTGTAAATGAACTGCCAGTTCATACAATTATTGTAATTGAACCTCATGATAACAAAATGTGTAGCGAGTGTAAATAAACCTTAGAATAAGAAATTGTACAGAAAGCATTATTTTAGTATATATAAGGCATTAGAATAGAATAAAGTTTTTATGTTCACATTGGACACCCAGCAATACGGTCATTTTATTTAGTTTCCCCCTCCAGCGGTAAGAACTACAATAAATCTTTATTGCTGCTTAAACAGAACCAAAAGAATGGAATTACCAATGGAACACCCGATCAATTATTCATCTGATCGGACGGACTTTACGGATATCATGGATTAATTTCAAACTACCTCACTTGCAAATTAAGTAATTTACAGGGGAGTCTTTATCTCAAAATCTCACTCCGTCCCGTTAAAATGTAATGCGTTATATAAAACCCCAGACGAATACAATACCCTACGTCCTAAAAAAAAATTATCACAGATGGGACTGTAGCTTAGAATAAATAAAAACTAGTGGGAAAGTGCAACAGTGGGTATGCAAACGCTTCAATCCATCTACGACGGATTGCAAAATACCCGACCATACCATAAAGAAAACTGCCACGCCTCCAAAAAGTGGGCGGGATATAAAAATAAACCTGTTGAACGCTTTATACTAGGTGGTTGCATACATTTCTGGTCTGCATGTTTCTTCTCATTTTGTATAATAATTTATTTATTATATCTATTGTGTATCCGTTCGTTACTGCTATATGTATTATAGTGCTTAATTCGTTTTCAAAGTCTTGTTTGTCCATAGGTATAGACAATAGTCTGTAAATTAGTGCGTTGTACGCCGGCTTGTTTTGAGTTTGTGGGTGGTGGGAGTCTTTGTGTATGGTGATGTCCGTTGTGGTGGGCTTCCTAAATATTTTGTATTTAAGTTTGTTGTTGTTCTTTCTTATGTTGAGGTCCAGGAAATTAATCGCGTCGTCTGTTTCTATTTCGGCTCTGAACTTGATTGTGGTTTCGATGCTATTTATGTAGTTTTTTAGAAGGTCTATTTGTCTATTTATACCATTGAAGATTACGTGTCTTCTACATATCTGGAGATCTGGAGTAGGAAATTATTTTTAGGAATTGGGGGTTAATGTCTAATAAAGGGTGATTTTTTTGATACTGATGTCTTGGCAACACTGGTTTTGACAGCTGACGTGTGTTTAGTACCTTGTGTCACTGTCAAACAGCTTCAGTTTGGTTTGCAATTTAACCATGGATCGTCTTACAAATGAGCAACGCTTGCAAATTATTGAATTTTACTATCAAAATTCGTGCTCGGTTCGAAATGTTCATCGCGCGCTGCTTCCATTTTATGGTCGGCATTCTCGACCTTCTGAGCATTTCACGTTTCGGGCCGGTCAATTGGCCGTCTAGATCGTGCGATTTGACACCATTAGATTATTTTTTGTGGGGGTATGTCAAGGCTAATGTCTATAGGGACAAGCCCGCTTCGATTGACGCACTGGAAGCCAACATCCATGCATTCATTCGTGAGATACCGGCCGATATGTGTGAATGAGTATGCCAAAATTGGACTCAGCGGATGGGCTACCTGAGACGCAGCCGCGGTCAACATTTGCATGAAATTATGTTTAAACATTAAATTGCAAGGTTCAAACTATCGATTCAAATAAATATTTCATTAATTTTTTCGAATTTTTTGTGTTTTTTTTTTTTAAAAGGTCTCAACCTCTTAAAAAATCACCCGTTAGTATGTAAATTGGACTCAGCGGATGGGCTACCTGAGACGCAGCCGCGGTCAACATTTGCATGAAATTATCTTTAAACATTAAATTGCAAGGTTCAAACTATCGATTCAAATAAATATATCATTAATTTTTTCGAATTTTTTGTGTTTTTTTTTTATAAAAAGTTCTCAACCTCTTAAAAAATCACCCGTTAGTATGTATTTTTTTTCGAAATAATTAAGGTAGAAGTCTGCGATCAAGCTGCTTAGTGGTGAACGCATAGCTAAGCCTTCTTCTTGTGTGTAAAATTTATCGTTAAATATGAAATAGTTTTGTCCTAGAACGATTTTTAAAAGCTCTAACAGTTCTTTTATTTTTGCTGGATTAAAGGAAGCTCTTGATTCAAGATTGTCTCTTATTATATTTATAGTTTCAATCACTGGTATGTTTGTGTACGTGTTGGTGACTTCGAACAAAATTAATTTGTATTTAGGAAGTATAACTATGTCATTCAATTTTTCGATTAGGTCTATGTTATACTTCACGCTTTTATTGCTTTTTTATTATGGTGTTATTTTTGATGAGCTTTTGTAATGTTTTGGCTAATTTTTTGTGAATTTTGGGGAGACCTGTGAACTGTGGCGCTCTTGCGTTGGGCTGTTTCAAATTTTGTTTAATTATGTTTGTGAAGAGTGCGTTGGATTTATTAATGAAGTTATTAATGTCCTTAACGTACTTCTTTGTTGGATTATCTTGTAAAAGTTGTTGTCGGTGAAAAATATGTGTTTTCGATGTATTCTTCTTGGTCTATTATTACTACAGTGATTCCTTTGCCTGCCTTTGTGATGATTGCATTGTTTTCTTCTAGTTTTTGCTTGATAGTTTTTAAATTTAAAATGTTTTCTCTATGGTATTGTGCGAGTCGAATTTGTTCATTATTGATTTGAAGAGAATTTTTAAGTTTCTTGTTAATGACTATTCTAGTTTCATTCTGTATTTCGTGTGCGGCTATAGCTTTAATGGCTGCTTCGGCGTTGGTTACTTCACGAACGATGCTGTCAGTGTTTATTTTTGTGATATTGAACTTAAGACCTTTTTGTAAAAGCTGTGTTTCGGACTCAGAGAAATGAATTTCGGTGAAATTTTTATTTCTAGGGTAGAACTGGTGTATACTATTTGTGTTTGTTGCAGAGTTCTGTTTTTTTAAATTGTTTGTAATTTTGAGTTTCGGTTTTTCACAATTTTTGTTTTTGTAATGCAGATTTGCATGTTCGATTTTTTCTACGTAAAAGTCGACTACGGCGGCATTAATATTATTAAAGATTTGGAGATGAATGTCGTACATGTTTTTCGACGTAAACCTCTTGTTGCATATATGGAACAAAAGGGGACTTCCTGACATGTTAGAGGAGTACAAAATCTACAAATCATACAAATTAGGACAAGACAGATTACTTAACGACAAATTACCCTTGAAAGCTAGCCGACTGTTTGACACGGCACTCAAACACTACATAAGAAAGAAAGAGACAAACATCCATCACCAACACACATACATAGCAGCAGCAGAAACAGACAGATAAACGAAGACAACAGTCGACGATACTCCACGACGCGATAAAATAGCATAATTTTATTCATTTAATTTTGTTTCCTTTGTTTTTTTGTGTTTTTTTGTTTTCTTTGTTTTTTGTTTTTGTATTGACGTTGACAATGGAACAGTGAGTTCGAAAGCGTCCGTCCTAAATTTAAAATTTGAAAATTAAATTTAACACGCTAAATAAAAGTTGTAATTAAAATTTGACAACATTTTTAATTTTTGGAAGCATAATTTTATAGTGATACAACTTGGAAACAACAAACATGGAAATAAAGATGGCCAGGTACCCTTTGTGGCACGTAGCGCGACGACCTTTCCACGCACGGATGTTTTTAGGACCAGCATAGTCGACGCCTGTATATGTTAAGGGCCTTAACACCGTAAATCGTTTCGAAATCTAAAGCAGGTGGTGTAATTATTCACGTGCTTCTTGACAGCTGTCTTAAGGTGAAAGATCCAACATTTTTGTCTTAAGTGTGTCATCATCAGCAGACTTCCTTCGTGCAATGTTGCAAAATGTGTTCGGCGTATGAGTAATGTCGTGATTTTGTATTTTGGATCCAATATGATCAGATGCTGTTCAGATCTGTTGGCTCTAACCTAGTTACCCCACCTCCCAGTAGTCATTTTACCTATACATTAACCAAGCCCAGTAATGAGGGGTTATAATGAATGTCCTCATCGGTCTTCTCATTAGCATTTCTTTGTCTTTTGCACTTCGCTACACCTACACATAGACTATCGATCTCTTAACTTTCTCTGTGTATGTGACACCCTTCCCCTATTATTTGTCAATTTCAGTTACTTGGTTCTCTTCGACTTCTACTAACGCTATACGCAATTCTACCTTATTCTAGTCTGAGTCTCATTCTCTTTAGTAATGGCTCTATCTACGCTAAGAATCCATTCCACTTTCCTCAACCGGCAATTTAGACCAATCAGCCCTCTTACTGCGAAACGCGCAGTACATCCCTCTCAGTCTACTTTTTTTTCCTTCTGTCACTGAATGAAAGGTCACTATAGATTGGGACCAGCCGACTAGGCGTGTAAACGAGAAGAGGAACAGTCTTATTATTATTTCTCTTTCTCGCTTTTTACGACGGTTGACATCCCAAATGTCAAAAGTGTTGTGTGCTTAGTTCTCCATTCAAGTAAGTTAATTAAATTTTTACCTATATTCGTTACTTTTACTAACCTAATTTACTGCCTATAGATTCTACAAGTTGTGTTCCCGTCAACTAGTGCTAATCCCATTCAATCACCCTTCCACCTTGCCTGGAATCTTGGCCAGTTATTGGTTCTACTCTGCCAAGCCGACACACAGCATGTCCAATGGGGCCGCCCTGACCAACATTTTTACCGTTTCTTTGTCTTTGAGTGTGATCCTAGGTAAGTTCCAACACTCCTGTGTTGCTGGTCTGGCCTTAATTTTTTTTCTGTCTTATTCATATTTCTTGTCAGCACTAATTCTAGTAGTGATTCCCTTGGGTCCCTTACAATATGGCCTTTTTATCGGAAAGATAAGTGTTCAAGTGTTTAGTGACTAGTGCAAGAGTATCTATCTTTTCGAAGGAAGAGCTTACGAGAATTCACGACAACATTCCCCGATCAATGATGATACCTGGAGAACGGCATCACGAGTCAATTCTTCAACTCTACAAGAATCTTCGCCCGAGAGGAAGGGTTACAAGCAGCAATATTATAATAGAGATTTCACTTCCACTTCTCTACAATGAAGACTTCAAGATTTACAAGTTGCTTCCAGTTCCCACATGGACCACTGAAAATTTTACATGCATTGTTCCATCCTCGGATTATTTATTAGTCAATCATCAAGGAGATCACTTTTACCCGATCAACAAAGATGAATTCATGTCATGCCAACAAAGGTCAACTGATAGATATTGGTGCAACTTGCAACATCCATTATTGATGTATGGATCAGAGGTCAGTTCTTGTGAAATGAACATGTTGCGATACAACCAAAAATTGTCAACATCGTGCGTTTTAAGAAATATCCCAGCAAAGGCATACTGGATAGAGATGCACCACATAAATACATGGATATTCAGCATGCCGCAGCAGACAACCATCAACATCATCTGTGATTTGCACCCAACACCAGTAGTCTTGGAAAAAAGCGGGATAATAAAGTTGCCTTCACACTGCATGATTCAAGATCAAACCATGATCATAATCGGTCTTCGTTTCTGCCATCACACAACTTGACCCTCCATTTACCGACACGTAATATGTCAACAGTAAATGAACTGCCAGCAAACGTTCAAGAAAGTGGCAACAAACAAGCCCAAATTAATTGCCCAAGAAAAGGCAATTAATTTGCAAAAGAATCAGGAACACATTCAGGAAGAAATACGCATACATAGGATTCATCAGTATTCACTTGTTGGTTCAAGTGCAATTATTCTGATGGTCGTTATCGTCATCGCCATTATCATCTTGCGAAAAAGAGGAGGTCAATCCCCGAGAGTTCAACACCTGTATGAAACCAAAAAATCAATCACGCCACCACTACAACCAACGCTTGATGACGCCGACTTCTGCATATCGTCCGTGAGAAGAGGCCCCAGCATGTTGTGTCCAACATTTGATGACGCCGAACAATTCGCAGTTCCCCGCAATGCATGAGAATTATTTCAAAACGCAAAGTTATTTCTATCATTCCCATGCGTTCAATTACAATTATTGTAATTGTAAATGAACTGCCAGTTCATACAATTATTGTAATTGAACCTCATGATAACAAAATGTGTAGCGAGTGTAAATAAACCTTAGAATAAGAAATTGTACAGTAAGCATTATTTTAGTATATATAAGGCATTAGAATAGAATAAAGTTTTTATGTTCACATTGGACACCCAGCAATACGGTCATTTTATTTAGTTTCCCCCTCCAGCGGTAAGAACTACAATAAATCTTTATTGCTGCTTAAACAGAACCAAAAGAATGGAATTACCAATGGAACACCCGATCAATTATTCATCTGATCGGACGGACTTTACGGATATCATGGATTAATTTCAAACTACCTCACTTGCAAATTAAGTAATTTACAGGGGAGTCTTTATCTCAAAATCTCACTCCGTCCCGTTAAAATGTAATGCGTTATATAAAACCCCAGACGAATACAATACCCTACGTCCTAAAAAAAAATTATCACAGATGGGACTGTAGCTTAGAATAAATAAAAACTAGTGGGAAAGTGCAACAGTGGGTATGCAAACGCTTCAATCCATCTACGACGGATTGCAAAATACCCGACCATACCATAAAGAAAACTGCCACGCCTCCAAAAAGTGGGCGGGATATAAAAATAAACCTGTTGAACGCTTTATACTAGGTGGTTGCATACATTTCTGGTCTGCATGTTTCTTCTCATTTTGTATAATAATTTATTTATTATATCTATTGTGTATCCGTTCGTTACTGCTATATGTATTATAGTGCTTAATTCGTTTTCAAAGTCTTGTTTGTCCATAGGTATAGACAATAGTCTGTAAATTAGTGCGTTGTACGCCGGCTTGTTTTGAGTTTGTGGGTGGTGGGAGTTTTTGTGTATGGTGATGTCCGTTGTGGTGGGCTTCCTAAATATTTTGTATTTAAGTTTGTAGTTGTTCTTTCTTATGTTGAGGTCCAGGAAATTAATCGCGTCGTCTGTTTCTATTTCGGCTGTGAACTTGATTGTGGTTTCGATGCTATTTATGTAGTTTTTTAGAAGGTCTATTTGTCTATTTATACCATTGAAGATTACGTGTCTTCTACATATCTGGAGATCTGGAGTAGGAAATTATTTTTAGGAATTGGGGGTTAATGTCTAATAAAGGTTGATTTTTTAGCTGGTTTTGTCTTGGCAACACTGGTTTTGACAGCTGACGTGTGTTTAGTACCTTGTGTCACGGTCAAACAGCTCCAGTTTGGTTTGCAATTTAACCATGGATCGTCTTACAAATGAACAACGCTTGCAAATTATTGAATTTTACTATCAAAATTCGTGCTCGGTTCGAAATGTTCATCGCGCGCTGCTTCCATTTTATGGTCGGCATTCTCGACCTTCTGAGCATTTCACGTTTCGGGCCGGTCAATTGGCCGCCTAGATCGTGCGATTTGACACCATTAGATTATTTTTTGTGGGGGCATGTCAAGGCTAATGTCTATAGGGACAAGCCCGCTTCGATTGGAACTGGAAGCCAACATCCATGCATTCATTCGTGAGATACCGGCCGATATGTGTGAATGAGTATGCCAAAATTGGACTCAGCGGATGGGCTACCTGAGACGCAGCCGCGGTCAACATTTGCATGAAATTATCTTTAAACATTAAATTGCAAGGTTCAAACTATCGATTCAAATAAATATTTCATTAATTTTTTCGAATTTTTTGTGTTTTTTTTTTTAAAAGGTCTCAACCTCTTAAAAAATCACCCGTTAGTATGTAAATTGGACTCAGCGGATGGGCTACCTGAGACGCAGCCGCGGTCAACATTTGCATGAAATTATCTTTAAACATTAAATTGCAAGGTTCAAACTATCGATTCAAATAAATATTTCATTAATTTTTTCGAACTTTTTGTGTTTTTTTTTTAAAAAAGTTCTCAACCTCTTAAAAAATCACCCGTTAGTATGTATTTTTTTTCGAAATAATTAAGGTAGAAGTCTGCGATCAAGCTGCTTAGTGGTGAACGCATAGCTAAGCCTTCTTCTTGTGTGTAAAATTTATCGTTAAATATGAAATAGTTTTGTCCTAGAACGATTTTTAAAAGCTCTAACAGTTCTTTTATTTTTGCTGGATTAAAGGAAGCTGTTGATTCAAGATTGTCTCTTATTATATTTATAGTTTCAATCACTGGTATGTTTGTGTACGTGTTGGTGACTTCGAACAAAATTAATTTGTATTTAGGAAGTATAACTATGTCATTCAATTTTTCGATTAGGTCTATGTTATACTTCACGCTTTTATTGCTTTTTTATTATGGTGTTATTTTTGATGAGCTTTTGTAATGTTTTGGCTAATTTTTTGTGAATTTTGGGGAGACCTGTGAACTGTGGCGCTCTTGCGTTGGGCTGTTTCAAATTTTGTTTAATTATGTTTGTGAAGAGTGCGTTGGATTTATTAATGGAGTTATTAATGTCCTTAACGTACTTCTTTGTTGGATTATCTTGTAAAAGTTGTTGTCGGTGAAAAATGTGTGTTTTCGATGTATTCTTCTTGGTCTATTATTACTACAGTGATTCCTTTGCCTGCCTTTGTGATGATTGCATTGTTTTCTTCTAGTTTTTGCTTGATAGTTTTTAAATTTAAAATGTTTTCTCTATGGTATTGTGCGAGTCGAATTTGTTCATTATTGATTTGAAGAGAATTTTTAAGTTTCTTGTTAATGACTATTCTAGTTTCATTCTGTATTTCGTGTGCGGCTATAGCTTTAATGGCTGCTTCGGCGTTGGTTACTTCACGAACGATGCTGTCAGTGTTTATTTTTGTGATATTGAACTCAAGACCTTTTTGTAAAAGCTGTGTTTCGGACTCAGAGAAATGAATTTCGGTGAGATTTTTATTTCTAGGGTAGAACTGGTGTATACTATTTGTGTTTGTTGCAGAGTTCTGTTTTTTTAAATTGTTTGTAATTTTGAGTTTCGGTTTTTCACAATTTTTGTTTTTGTAATGCAGATTTGCATGTTCGATTTTTTCTACGTAAAAGTCGACTACGGCGGCATTAATATTATTAAAGATTTGGAGATGAATGTCGTACATGTTTTTCGACGTAAACCTCTTGTTGCATATATGGAACAAAAGGGGACTTCCTGACATGTTAGAGGAGTACAAAATCTACAAATCATACAAATTAGGACAAGACAGATTACTTAACGACAAATTACCTTTGAAAGCTAGCCGACTGTTTGACACGGCACTCAAACACTACATAAGAAAGAAAGAGACAAACATCCATCACCAACACACATACATAGCAGCAGCAGAAACAGACAGATAAACGAAGACAACAGTCGACGATACTATACGACGCGATAACATAGCATAATTTTATTCATTTAATTTTGTTTCCTTTGTTATTTTGTGTTTTTTGTTTTCTTTGTTTTTTGTTTTTGTATTGACGTTGACAATGAAACAGTGAGTTCGAAAGCGTCCGTCCTAAATTTAAAATTGGAAAATTAAATTTAACACGCTAAATAAAAGTTGTAATTAAAATTTGACAACATTTTTAATTTTTGGAAGCATAATTTTATAGTGATACAACTTGGAAACAACAAACATGGAAATAAAGATCGCCAGGTACCCTTTGTGGCACGTAGCGCGACGACCTTTCCACGCACGGATGTTTTTAGGACCAGCATAGTCGACGCCTGTATATGTTAAGGGCCTTAACACCGTAAATCGTTTCGAAATCTAAAGCAGGTGGTGTAATTATTCACGTGCTTCTTGACAGCTGTCTTAAGGTGAAAGATCCAACATTTTTGTCTTAAGTGTGTCATCATCAGCAGACTTCCTTCGTGCAATGTTGCAAAATGTGTTCGGCGTATGAGTAATGTCGTGATTTTGTATTTTGGATCCAATATGATCAGATGCTGTTCAGATCTGTTGGCTCTAACCTAGTTACCCCACCTCCCAGTAGTCATTTTACCTATACATTAACCAAGCCCAGTAATGAGGGGTTATAATGAATGTCCTCATCGGTCTTCTCATTAGCATTTCTTTGTCTTTTGCACTTCGCTACACCTACACATAGACTATCGATCTCTTAACTTTCTCTGTGTATGTGACACCCTTCCCCTATTATTTGTCAATTTCAGTTACTTGGTTCTCTTCGACTTCTACTAACGCTATACGCAATTCTACCTTATTCTAGTCTGAGTCTCATTCTCTTTAGTAATGGCTCTATCTACGCTAAGAATCCATTCCACTTTCCTCAACCGGCAATTTAGACCAATCAGCCCTCTTACTGCGAAACGCGCAGTACATCCCTCTCAGTCTACTTTTTTTTCCTTCTGTCACTGAATGAAAGGTCACTATAGATTGGGACCAGCCGACTAGGCGTGTAAACGAGAAGAGGAACAGTCTTATTATTATTTCTCTTTCTCGCTTTTTACGACGGTTGACATCCCAAATGTCAAAAGTGTTGTGTGCTTAGTTCTCCATTCAAGTAAGTTAATTAAATTTTTACCTATATTCGTTACTTTTACTAACCTAATTTACTGCCTATAGATTCTACAAGTTGTGTTCCCGTCAACTAGTGCTAATCCCATTCAATCACCCTTCCACCTTGCCTGGAATCTTGGCCAGTTATTGGTTCTACTCTGCCAAGCCGACACACATCAGCATGTCCAATGGGGCCGCCCTGACCAACATTTTTACCGTTTCTTTGTCTTTGAGTGTGATCCTAGGTAAGTTCCAACACTCCTGTGTTGCTGGTCTGGCCTTAATTTTTTTTCTGTCTTATTCATATTTCTTGTCAGCACTAATTCTAGTAGTGATTCCCTTGGGTCCCTTACAATATGGCCTTTTTATCGGAAAGATAAGTGTTCAAGTGTTTAGTGACTAGTGCAAGAGTATCTATCTTTTCGAAGGAAGAGCTTACGAGAATTCACGACAACATTCCCCGATCAATGATGATACCTGGAGAACGGCATCACGAGTCAATTCTTCAACTCTACAAGAATCTTCGCCCGAGAGGAAGGGTTACAAGCAGCAATATTATAATAGAGATTTCACTTCCACTTCTCTACAATGAAGACTTCAAGATTTACAAGTTGCTTCCAGTTCCCACATGGACCACTGAAAATTTTACATGCATTGTTCCATCCTCGGATTATTTATTAGTCAATCATCAAGGAGATCACTTTTACCCGATCAACAAAGATGAATTCATGTCATGCCAACAAAGGTCAACTGATAGATATTGGTGCAACTTGCAACATCCATTATTGATGTATGGATCAGAGGTCAGTTCTTGTGAAATGAACATGTTGCGATACAACCAAAAATTGTCAACATCGTGCGTTTTAAGAAATATCCCAGCAAAGGCATACTGGATAGAGATGCACCACATAAATACATGGATATTCAGCATGCCGCAGCAGACAACCATCAACATCATCTGTGATTTGCACCCAACACCAGTAGTCTTGGAAAAAAGCGGGATAATAAAGTTGCCTTCACACTGCATGATTCAAGATCAAACCATGATCATAATCGGTCTTCGTTTCTGCCATCACACAACTTGACCCTCCATTTACCGACACGTAATATGTCAACAGTAAATGAACTGCCAGCAAACGTTCAAGAAAGTGGCAACAAACAAGCCCAAATTAATTGCCCAAGAAAAGGCAATTAATTTGCAAAAGAATCAGGAACACATTCAGGAAGAAATACGCATACATAGGATTCATCAGTATTCACTTGTTGGTTCAAGTGCAATTATTCTGATGGTCGTTATCGTCATCGCCATTATCATCTTGCGAAAAAGAGGAGGTCAATCCCCGAGAGTTCAACACCTGTATGAAACCAAAAAATCAATCACGCCACCACTACAACCAACGCTTGATGACGCCGACTTCTGCATATCGTCCGTGAGAAGAGGCCCCAGCATGTTGTGTCCAACATTTGATGACGCCGAACAATTCGCAGTTCCCCGCAATGCATGAGAATTATTTCAAAACGCAAAGTTATTTCTATCATTCCCATGCGTTCAATTACAATTATTGTAATTGTAAATGAACTGCCAGTTCATACAATTATTGTAATTGAACCTCATGATAACAAAATGTGTAGCGAGTGTAAATAAACCTTAGAATAAGAAATTGTACAGTAAGCATTATTTTAGTATATATAAGGCATTAGAATAGAATAAAGTTTTTATGTTCACATTGGACACCCAGCAATACGGTCATTTTATTTAGTTTCCCCCTCCAGCGGTAAGAACTACAATAAATCTTTATTGCTGCTTAAACAGAACCAAAAGAATGGAATTACCAATGGAACACCCGATCAATTATTCATCTGATCGGACGGACTTTACGGATATCATGGATTAATTTCAAACTACCTCACTTGCAAATTAAGTAATTTACAGGGGAGTCTTTATCTCAAAATCTCACTCCGTCCCGTTAAAATGTAATGCGTTATATAAAACCCCAGACGAATACAATACCCTACGTCCTAAAAAAAAATTATCACAGATGGGACTGTAGCTTAGAATAAATAAAAACTAGTGGGAAAGTGCAACAGTGGGTATGCAAACGCTTCAATCCATCTACGACGGATTGCAAAATACCCGACCATACCATAAAGAAAACTGCCACGCCTCCAAAAAGTGGGCGGGATATAAAAATAAACCTGTTGAACGCTTTATACTAGGTGGTTGCATACATTTCTGGTCTGCATGTTTCTTCTCATTTTGTATAATAATTTATTTATTATATCTATTGTGTATCCGTTCGTTACTGCTATATGTATTATAGTGCTTAATTCGTTTTCAAAGTCTTGTTTGTCCATAGGTATAGACAATAGTCTGTAAATTAGTGCGTTGTACGCCGGCTTGTTTTGAGTTTGTGGGTGGTGGGAGTCTTTGTGTATGGTGATGTCCGTTGTGGTGGGCTTCCTAAATATTTTGTATTTAAGTTTGTAGTTGTTCTTTCTTATGTTGAGGTCCAGGAAATTAATCGCGTCGTCTGTTTCTATTTCGGCTGTGAACTTGATTGTGGTTTCGATGCTATTTATGTAGTTTTTTAGAAGGTCTATTTGTCTATTTAAACCATTGAAGATTACGTGTCTTCTACATATCTGGAGATCTGGAGTAGGAAATTATTTTTAGGAATTGGGGGTTAATGTCTAATAAAGGTTGATTTTTTAGCTGGTTTTGTCTTGGCAACACTGGTTTTGACAGCTGACGTGTGTTTAGTACCTTGTGTCACGGTCAAACAGCTCCAGTTTGGTTTGCAATTTAACCATGGATCGTCTTACAAATGAACAACGCTTGCAAATTATTGAATTTTACTATCAAAATTCGTGCTCGGTTCGAAATGTTCATCGCGCGCTGCTTCCATTTTATGGTCGGCATTCTCGACCTTCTGAGCATTTCACGTTTCGGGCCGGTCAATTGGCCGCCTAGATCGTGCGATTTGACACCATTAGATTATTTTTTGTGGGGGCATGTCAAGGCTAATGTCTATAGGGACAAGCCCGCTTCGATTGACGCACTGGAAGCCAACATCCATGCATTCATTCGTGAGATACCGGCCGATATGTGTGAATGAGTATGCCAAAATTGGACTCAGCGGATGGGCTACCTGAGACGCAGCCGCGGTCAACATTTGCATGAAATTATCTTTAAACATTAAATTGCAAGGTTCAAACTATCGATTCAAATAAATATTTCATTAATTTTTTCGAATTTTTTGTGTTTTTTTTTTTTAAAGGTCTCAACCTCTTAAAAAATCACCCGTTAGTATGTAAATTGGACTCAGCGGATGGGCTACCTGAGACGCAGCCGCGGTCAACATTTGCATGAAATTATCTTTAAACATTAAATTGCAAGGTTCAAACTATCGATTCAAATAAATATTTCATTAATTTTTTCGAACTTTTTGTGTTTTTTTTTTAAAAAAGTTCTCAACCTCTTAAAAAATCACCCGTTAGTATGTATTTTTTTTCGAAATAATTAAGGTAGAAGTCTGCGATCAAGCTGCTTAGTGGTGAACGCATAGCTAAGCCTTCTTCTTGTGTGTAAAATTTATCGTTAAATATGAAATAGTTTTGTCCTAGAACGATTTTTAAAAGCTCTAACAGTTCTTTTATTTTTGCTGGATTAAAGGAAGCTGTTGATTCAAGATTGTCTCTTATTATATTTATAGTTTCAATCACTGGTATGTTTGTGTACGTGTTGGTGACTTCGAACAAAATTAATTTGTATTTAGGAAGTATAACTATGTCATTCAATTTTTCGATTAGGTCTATGTTATACTTCACGCTTTTATTGCTTTTTTATTATGGTGTTATTTTTGATGAGCTTTTGTAATGTTTTGGCTAATTTTTTGTGAATTTTGGGGAGACCTGTGAACTGTGGCGCTCTTGCGTTGGGCTGTTTCAAATTTTGTTTAATTATGTTTGTGAAGAGTGCGTTGGATTTATTAATGGAGTTATTAATGTCCTTAACGTACTTCTTTGTTGGATTATCTTGTAAAAGTTGTTGTCGGTGAAAAATGTGTGTTTTCGATGTATTCTTCTTGGTCTATTATTACTACAGTGATTCCTTTGCCTGCCTTTGTGATGATTGCATTGTTTTCTTCTAGTTTTTGCTTGATAGTTTTAAAATTTAAAATGTTTTCTCTATGGTATTGTGCGAGTCGAATTTGTTCATTATTGATTTGAAGAGAATTTTTAAGTTTCTTGTTAATGACTATTCTAGTTTCATTCTGTATTTCGTGTGCGGCTATAGCTTTAATGGCTGCTTCGGCGTTGGTTACTTCACGAACGAT
Source organism: Neoascia interrupta (assembly GCA_947623515.1). Classification (NCBI taxonomy): domain Eukaryota; kingdom Metazoa; phylum Arthropoda; class Insecta; order Diptera; family Syrphidae; genus Neoascia; species Neoascia interrupta. The sequence goes on from OX392462.1 coordinate 118,130,735, forward strand.
GCTGTCAGTGTTTATTTTTGTGATATTGAACTTAAGACCTTTTTGTAAAAGCTGTGTTTCGGACTCAGAGAAATGAATTTCGGTGAAATTTTTATTTCTAGGGTAGAACTGGTGTATACTATTTGTGTTTGTTGCAGAGTTCTGTTTTTTTAAATTGTTTGTAATTTTGAGTTTCGGTTTTTCACAATTTTTGTTTTTGTAATGCAGATTTGCATGTTCGATTTTTTCTACGTAAAAGTCGACTACGGCGGCATTAATATTATTAAAGATTTGGAGATGAATGTCGTACATGTTTTTCGACGTAAACCTCTTGTTGCATATATGGAACAAAAGGGGACTTCCTGACATGTTAGAGGAGTACAAAATCTACAAATCATACAAATTAGGACAAGACAGATTACTTAACGACAAATTACCTTTGAAAGCTAGCCGACTGTTTGACACGGCACTCAAACACTACATAAGAAAGAAAGAGACAAACATCCATCACCAACACACATACATAGCAGCAGCAGAAACAGACAGATAAACGAAGACAACAGTCGACGATACTATACGACGCGATAACATAGCATAATTTTATTCATTTAATTTTGTTTCCTTTGTTATTTTGTGTTTTTTGTTTTCTTTGTTTTTTGTTTTTGTATTGACGTTGACAATGAAACAGTGAGTTCGAAAGCGTCCGTCCTAAATTTAAAATTGGAAAATTAAATTTAACACGCTAAATAAAAGTTGTAATTAAAATTTGACAACATTTTTAATTTTTGGAAGCATAATTTTATAGTGATACAACTTGGAAACAACAAACATGGAAATAAAGATCGCCAGGTACCCTTTGTGGCACGTAGCGCGACGACCTTTCCACGCACGGATGTTTTTAGGACCAGCATAGTCGACGCCTGTATATGTTAAGGGCCTTAACACCGTAAATCGTTTCGAAATCTAAAGCAGGTGGTGTAATTATTCACGTGCTTCTTGACAGCTGTCTTAAGGTGAAAGATCCAACATTTTTGTCTTAAGTGTGTCATCATCAGCAGACTTCCTTCGTGCAATGTTGCAAAATGTGTTCGGCGTATGAGTAATGTCGTGATTTTGTATTTTGGATCCAATATGATCAGATGCTGTTCAGATCTGTTGGCTCTAACCTAGTTACCCCACCTCCCAGTAGTCATTTTACCTATACATTAACCAAGCCCAGTAATGAGGGGTTATAATGAATGTCCTCATCGGTCTTCTCATTAGCATTTCTTTGTCTTTTGCACTTCGCTACACCTACACATAGACTATCGATCTCTTAACTTTCTCTGTGTATGTGACACCCTTCCCCTATTATTTGTCAATTTCAGTTACTTGGTTCTCTTCGACTTCTACTAACGCTATACGCAATTCTACCTTATTCTAGTCTGAGTCTCATTCTCTTTAGTAATGGCTCTATCTACGCTAAGAATCCATTCCACTTTCCTCAACCGGCAATTTAGACCAATCAGCCCTCTTACTGCGAAACGCGCAGTACATCCCTCTCAGTCTACTTTTTTTTCCTTCTGTCACTGAATGAAAGGTCACTATAGATTGGGACCAGCCGACTAGGCGTGTAAACGAGAAGAGGAACAGTCTTATTATTATTTCTCTTTCTCGCTTTTTACGACGGTTGACATCCCAAATGTCAAAAGTGTTGTGTGCTTAGTTCTCCATTCAAGTAAGTTAATTAAATTTTTACCTATATTCGTTACTTTTACTAACCTAATTTACTGCCTATAGATTCTACAAGTTGTGTTCCCGTCAACTAGTGCTAATCCCATTCAATCACCCTTCCACCTTGCCTGGAATCTTGGCCAGTTATTGGTTCTACTCTGCCAAGCCGACACACATCAGCATGTCCAATGGGGCCGCCCTGACCAACATTTTTACCGTTTCTTTGTCTTTGAGTGTGATCCTAGGTAAGTTCCAACACTCCTGTGTTGCTGGTCTGGCCTTAATTTTTTTTCTGTCTTATTCATATTTCTTGTCAGCACTAATTCTAGTAGTGATTCCCTTGGGTCCCTTACAATATGGCCTTTTTATCGGAAAGATAAGTGTTCAAGTGTTTAGTGACTAGTGCAAGAGTATCTATCTTTTCGCAATCACAGATGCACTGAAATCCCTTTCCTTACTCAAAAATTAGTGAAGTGTCAAGGGAACCAAAAGAATGGAATTACCAATGGAACACCCGATCAATTATTCATCTGATCAGACGGACTTTACGGATATCATGGATTATTTTCAAACTACCTCACTTGCAAATTAAGGAATTTACAGGTGAGTCTTTATCTCAAAATCTCACTCCGTCCCGTTAAAATGTAATGCGTTATATAAAACCCCAGACGAATACAATACCCTACGTCCTAAAAAATAATTATCACAGATGGGACTGTAGCTTAGAATAAATAAAAACAAGTGGGAAAGTGCAACAATGGGTATGCAAATGCTTCAATCCATCTACGACAGATTGCAAAATACCCGACCATACCATAAAGAAAACTGCCACGCCTCCAAAAAGTGAGCCGGATATAAAAATAAACCTGTTGAACGCTTTATACTAGGTGGTTGCATACATTTCGGCCTAAAACTCCGCGTTTTTAACTAAAAAAATCACTTTTTTAACGCCACGCCCACAAAAGTGGGCGGAGGCACATACAATATATACATCCAAGTTAGAAAATGCTAATATCTACAGCTTTTGTCATATAATTTTTTGTCAAATTTCATATATATTTATTGAAGAACAGTCATTTTAAGCTAAATTCCCTTAAAAAGTGGGCGTGGTCAATGAAAAAGCTAAAATTTTTTGGCTACCTTAAAGACAATTATAAGGCAATGTTACGTATTAAAAATGAATGCGCTAGCGCCATTTTAACATAGCTAAAATTTGCAATATGCATTTTTTTAAATTAGAGATGGTCGCACATACAGGCCTGTAGTGGGCGTGTCTGTGGCCGGATTCAGCTTATTTTCAAATTTGATCTGAAAAACTGGACTTCCAACCCACCCACAAAATTTCAGCTCTCTGCCTTAAAATTTAAGGCCTAAAAGTTGTTTACATACGGACGGACGGACGGACGGACATGGCTTAATCGATTCTCCTGTCGGTCCCATTCATATCTCTAAAAGGTCTTAGGGGTCTACGGTGATTATTTCACTGCGTTACAAACTATACATCAAACTTATTATACCCTGGGTCGGGTATAAGAAACCATAATTCGACTACGCCTATCATACCGCTATATCAAAGACGGAACTTAAATATAAAATAAAAAGGAATAAAAAAAAATATCACAGATCGACCTCACCTACCTAATATTGCACTAGTCCACGAAGGTTAGGCAACGGCGGTGCTGAGTGTGTCCATACAGTCTTGTTACCTCTCTCTTCTACCTACGCGTGTAGGTCCTTTGCATGGTAGACCCCTACTTTCCTACAACTGAGGTCAGCTAGCTCACAAAGTGACGACCCATGAACGACGAATGAACCGCGGTCCTAATTTCGCGTTGTAGTTGTCGGCTGCACTGCTCTGTCTGAAATTTTTTTCTGTAGACCATTTGACCTACTTGATATTAAATGTCTCTAGTGAATGTATTGTAGATTCTGGTTGCTTCTTCATGGGCTTACTTAAGGTTCGCAAAAATTTTCCTCCGTATGAAGTCTAGCCTATCAGATTTCTCTAGCACACGTATAGTGGAATCTTGAAGCGAACCTTACTTGCGCAACAGTTCGTAAGCACCTGCGTACTGAATCATGGGGGTCCCAAATACAGCAAAATAGGGTTCTACTTTTGTCGCCTCATCAACCAAGCTCCAAAGGCTGAACGCCGCGCCGCACTGCTGACATGAGAATCCCAAGTCCTTTGGTCTTCATTTAGATATGATCGAATCCTTGTCAACATCGACTGGTTTGTTCTCTCTGAGGCATTCGCCTGAGCGGAATAGAATGCAGTACGTGATATGATATCATATCTTTTAAGAAAGCTTGCAAACAATTCGGAGGTGAATTGTTTGCCGTTGTCGGAGTGGATATACTCAGGTACACCGAAGATGTGGAATACATTTTCTTCTAGGAACCTAACTATCTCAGCCGCCGTTGCCTTCCTAACTGGCTTGAGAAAAACAGACTTACTAAAATGACCTATCACTATAAAGACATGTGTATTCCCAGTCCTTGTCCGTGGATATGGTCCCATGAAGTCCATATAGAGGCGTTGGAATGGACGCTCCATTATCATTTGCTTCCCCATCGGCAGTCGAGATATTGCATGGGATGGCTTAGTTGCTTTGCAGACTTCGCATGCCTTCACCCAGTCTCGCACATGGGACACCATCCCTGTTTTGTGGAATCCACAATGTCCAGAGCTGGGCGAATAATGCGCAGCTTTAAGCAGGTTCTCTCGCAGCTTTACCGGTATCCAGAGCTGCCATGCCATGTCCTCAGAGAGAGCATCCCCATCTCGAAACCCTGTCCTTTGGTATACGAACCCATCCGATACTCGGATATCTGCTAGTCCCTCTTTTTCTTGCTCGATTATTTTCTTTAGCTCCTCATACTCCTCTGAAGAAAAGTATGGGGAATTCAGGTCAACTTCGAGCATTATATCATCAGATGAGAGCTCTTCCATGTGAACACGGGATAGGGTATCAGGAACCACGTTTTGGGATCCCTTCCTATGCTCAATTGGGAACTCAAATCCTTGTAGCTTGAGACTCCATCTGGCCAAACGACCAGCCAGGTCTTTTTGAGACATCAGCCACTTCAGGCTCGCGTGGTCTGTGATTATGGTAAAGGGAAGTCCCTCCGCGTAGGCCCTGAACTTTTTCACTGATAAAATGGCCGCATAGCATTCAAGTTCCGTCACGCTGTAGTTTCGCTGAGCTGAGTTCAGTTTCTGGGACATGAATGCTATGGGCCTTTCTTTGTTCTCCATGTTCACCTGAAAGAGCACACTTCCCACCCCCGGTGTCGAAGCATCACACTGGATGAAGAATCTTTTGGAAAAATCGGGATTTGTGAGGATTGGGGCCGGTATCAGAGCGGCTTTCAATTTTTGAAAAGCTTCTATCGCTTCGTTCGACATCGCAAAGGATGTTCCCTTCTTCAGGCAGTCGGTCATGGGGGCTGATATCGCCGCAAAATTTGGAATAAAGCGGCGATACCACCCCGTCATCCCTAGAAACCGGCGAAGCTGCTTCGCGGTAGTTGGCACAGGAAAGTCCTCGACCGCCGACACCTTACTTCTATCCATGCACAGGCATCCATCACCAACTATGTATCCTAGGTACTATATCTCCTTTTGACAAAACTTGCTCTTGTCAACGTTGATAGTCAATCCCGCTTCCCGAAGGTATCCTGCAACCTCCTCGAGCACTTTAATATGGGTCTCAAAGTCTGAAGAGCAGATCAAGAGATCGTCCAGATAGACAAAGACATACTGCCTTAGCCGGGCGGGTATGACTTTATCCATCAACCTAGACATTCTCTGGGCGGCATTCCGTTCAGGGACAGAAAAAGCCGTGAACTCTCTTGATCTCTTCACCAGTGGGATTTGCCAAAAAGCGTCCTTTAAATCTATGCTACTATTGAACCTAGTGTCTTGGAGTCTGCTGAGATGTCCTTCAATGTGCGGAAGCGGGAATGCATCACGTTTTGTACTGGCGTTGACTTTTCGCGGATCAAGGCAAAGGCGGTTCTTCCCAGGTTTCCTTACCAACTGGAGAGCTCCAAGCACTGTTGCTTTCCTCGATGACTCCCAATGCTAACATCCTGTCGAGTTCTTGGTACAGGGCCTTCTGCACGGCAGGAGAGATGGGTTATGCCTCTGTTAAATGGGTACCTTCTCGTCATCCACCTCGATGAAATGTTCCTCGAGGTTGGTCTTACCCAGCCCCAACACCGTGCATGAGGGAAATAACTGCTTGACTGTCTCCAGTTGCCTGGCTTGTTCATCTGAAAGAACTCGCCCCAACTCACCCCCATTCGTCGGTGATGGAACCTCGACCTCACTGATGATATCCGGAGCGACTCCAAAAATTAACCCCAAGGTACAATTGTTGTTGCAGACTGGGAACCACATATATCTATCTCCTTTGACATGCCATTCCAGGATATCGTCGACTTAAATCGTCCCAAGATTCGTTGATGTTTTCCGTCTGCGGTTCTAATGTCCTTTGTCATTTTGATAACCTCTATCTTCTTCTTAGTCAAAAAGTCCTCAGCTCCCCTCCCTAAGCAACTTACCGACGCTCCACTATCCAATAGGCCTAGGAGCTCTTCGCCTTCTAACTTAACTTTCGCGTAGGGCCTTTAGTCGTCATTAACAGCTATCACAGATTCAAGTATATTATTCGCGCGTTTTTTCGCTACCGAAAATCTCTCCCTAAGCTTTTCTATCTTTCTAAATCTCCTACTATTTTGTTCCACTAGTTCACCTGTCGTCACTTCTTCATTAAAAATCCTACGTCTAGCTTCCTCGTACTCTATTTTTCTTTGATGTAAACTTTTTCTCTCAGGTGTTCTAGTGTCGTCCGGCTTCTCGTTAGTCATCTGTTCCCTGGTCAAAATCTTTATCACTTCAGCTGGTCGGTCATCGTCGGGACTGGGGTTGCCGTCGACGGTTTGGTCACTGTCGCCCCGTCGACTCGTAGGTTTTCCAAGCAGGTCCTGCATTGGAAAGCGACATTGCCTTGCCCGCAGCTGAAGCACGTCAAAAGTTGAGTTACAACATCTAGGAGGTACACGACTATTCACCGAATCCTCTGTCTTTCCGCTCGTTTTGTGACCAGAATGGGTCACTTCCAATTGTCTATTTAGTTTTCTCGCTTGTATTGCACTTATCTCATCTTCCGAATTCTTCTCGTCACTTGTGCCTTCCTCATCTACTTTACCTACTTCGCTCACATTTCGCCTATACTTTAACTCCCTGACTGGTATGTGTTTCTTGGCACGCCTACATTGATTTCGTAAATCTTCCGTGTTTCTAATTGTGCAACCAAAAATCAATTCGACTAACCTACTCCTAATGTTTCTCGTCAGTATGTCAACTAACTCGTCCTAATCCGCGTATAAGGCCGCATCCTCAAAATCATACTCTTAATGTCAACAAAGAACGAATCGAATGACTCTTGTGGCTGTTGTCGTCTATCTAAGATCGCCCTCATGAATTCATGGTCTCGGATTTCTTCCCTAAACTGCTTCAAGAGTTCTGACTTGAGAATCGCCATGCTTAAAAGGTCTAGCTCATAGTGCTCTTCCACGAACTGCCAGTACCATCGTTCAGCCGGACCCGCAAGTAACAGGTGGAAATTTCCGAACAGTTGCTCCCCTGACATATTATTTGTTTTCTGCAACATCTCCCTTAACAGAAAACTTTCCACCGACATTGATTTGGGGGTGCCATCGAATTTAAATCCCCACTTGTGCACCTCAACTGGTTTTGTTCCTGCCCGGGGACGAGTAGATTGTTGAGGAGCTGGCTCGGTCCTTCGTTCAGTGCGGAAGACCATGCTTGGCCTAGTCATTTGCGGAGTTGGCTGAGCCAAGAGCTCGCTAAAATTGAGAGGCTGAGTTCTCTGTTGTGATTCCAGCGTTTGTCGCCGCCTTGATGCATCTTCTAGGCTGGAAAACTTATCCTGCAGTATCTTTATACTGTCCCTGAAGTTCTGGACCACTTCTGTCAGACTTCTGAAAAAGGTTTCCGCCAATTTCGCCTGATTTATCTCCACTGCGGCTGAAATCACCCTTTTCAGCTGACCTTCAGCCTGCTCTAACTCTCTTTCTCGTGACTCCTCTTGGATGTCCGGCGCTAGCATGTCGACGCTAGTGCTACCTTTTGCACCCTCTTGCTCAATGGCGTGATGGAGACTACTTCTTCATTCCCCAACACCACCGTCACGCGTCTGGTCGCATCGTTCCCGGGTTCAGTATCCCCGGGCTTCCTTGGAGAGAACATTCGGCTCCAGTCCCATTCAAATAGAGACCGTCCTGAGACAATGGTAACAATCCAATATCGAGCTAACCTAAAACCTTCACCAAAACTAAATTACCAAAAAAAAATTAAAGATTATCGAAACTAAAAGAAATCCCAAGCAAAATAACTTAACCAATTCTAACTTAACCAAACCTTCACCAAATCCTAACTCTAACGAAGAAAATTCAAAAGAAAATTTAAAAATCCAAGATGTGGTGTATGCCACTTTGCTTGGACTATTATTATGTATACATAATATAACATATAACACTTTAGGTTCGGCAGCTTAGTGAAACCACGTTCCGTGTTAGTTCGTTGTTGATCGTAGAACAGAGCTGAACAATTGTGTTAATAAATAAGTGCGTTAAATCTTCTACAAGTGTTTCATTACGAGATATTACAATGGCGACGAGGATGGCGGCATTAATTGGTGCAGTACCAAATTTTGACTACAGAAGTGACGACTGGAAAATTTTTAAAAGCCAACTGGAGCAATTTTTTATTGCCAACGATTTAGTGCATGCAACTGAGCATGCGGCAAAGAAAAAAGCAATTTTGCTTGGAGCCCTAAATCAAGACACCTATAAGCTATTAGGCAACTTGCTGCACCCAATACTGGTTGATAGCACCACAACTACATATGAAATGTTATGCGGAAAGATGGAAACCCATTTTAAGCCAGCACGATCACCATTTGCGGAAAGATTCAACTTCTACAACGCGATCAAAGACGACACCGAAACGATTCAACAGTGGGCGGCTAGAGTGAGGGCATTGGCGATGTATTGCGAGTTTGGCACGGAATTGGAAGTCGTAACGAGGGACAAATTCACCATGGGTCTGGAAAAGGGACCTACGAAAGACAAGCTATTTTTAGAAGATGCAGCAAAACTAACCTTAACGGAAGCAGTATTAAAAGCACAGACAGTGGAGTGCATTAAGCAGCAGTACACCATTAAACAAGAGCCTTCAACATCAGACGGTATTTACCACATTTCCAGAAACGGCAGTAGTAAAGGTAATTCACATGTGCAAAAGCGATGTCAAACATGTGGACGGACAAATCACACCAGCTTAAACTGTAAGTTTAGAAACTACCGGTGCAACAAGTGTAATCAACGGGGACACCTAAAAAATATGTGTAATGAGGACAAAAGAAATAGTGATAACGGTGATAGATTTAACTACATAAATGGTGATTCTGAGTTAAGCTTATTTCATGTCAGTGGTAGCAAATACAGTTCGAAGCCTATCCAAGTATGTGTCGAGTTAAGCGGTGTGGTGCTAGACATGCAAGTTGATACAGGTGCAGCAATTTCGGCCATGTCTTCTGCTTTGTATAAAAAATATTTCGCCAATTCACTGTTAGTGGAAACGGATTTAGTTTTGACCACGTACGATGGTGCCATATTAAGACCACTAGGTGTTTGTAACATGCCTATTACGTATAACAATGAAAGTAAAGGTATTGATATTACAATAATAGAAAATGGTGGGCCACCAATCCTAGGACGAAATTTTTTAAATTTGTTTAACATTGGCCTCGAGCAATTAAATTTCTTAACAACTAATTTAAATGACGACATTAAAAATTTTTTGAAAGGTTATAGTCAGCTTTTTAGTGATACATTGGGCGAATTTAATAAAAGTCGTATTTCCTTAAAGACATTACCCCACGCGGTGCCAAAATTTTGTAAGGTTAGATCAATTCCTTTTGCGTTAAGAGAAAAAGTTGAAGCAGAAATAGATAAGCTTGTTCAGTTAGGAGTTTTGGAGCCAGTTAATTTTAGTAAATGGGCGACTCCGATCGTACCAGTTATAAAAAAGAATGGTGAGGTACGTATTTGCGGCGATTTTAAAACCACAGTAAATCCAATATTGATTGTCGATAAATACCCTTTACCCCGAATTGAGGAACTCTTCGCTGAGTAACACGGAGGAGAGGAATTTTCAAAGTTGGATTTGTCGATGGCTTATCAACAGCTGGTTTTGGATGAAGAATCGCGAGATTTAACGACAATCATAACATCAAAAGGACTTTTTAGATACACCCGTCTGGTATATGGCTTGGCACCAGCACCGGCCATTTTTCAAAAAATAATGGAAAGTCTCTTGGCCGGTATCAAAGGGGTTGTTGTGTTCATAGACGACTTACTTATTACCGCGTCTAACCGAAAGGCCCATTTAAGAATATTGAAAATAGTTTTGGACAGATTACAAAATGCAGGATTTAAATTAGGTAAAAATAAATGTGAGTTTTTCAAAAAGTCTATTAAATATTTAGGTCACGTAATTGATAAAAATGGGTTGCATTCATGCACAGAAAGGGTAGAAGCTGTAGTTAATATGAAGGATCCATCGAACATAACCGAACTGCAGGCCTTCTTAGGAATGGTGAACTTCTATCGTAGATTCCTGCCACAAATAACAGAAGTTTGTTCACCACTGTATTCGTTGCTAAAGAAAGACACGAAATTTGTTTGGCTAAAAGAGCATTGTGAGGCTGTTACTCAAATCAAGAGATTATTGACTTCGAACCGTTGTTTGGCACATTTTGATCCAGATGTAAAGGTAAAATTAGTTGTAGACGCTAGTCCTGTGGGTCTGGGTGCAGTTTTACTGCATCAATATTCCAATGGATTAGAAAGGCCTATTGAGTTTGCTTCCAGGAAGCTCTCTAGTAGTGAACAGAATTATTCACAAATCGATAGAGAAGCTACAGCCATCTATTTTGGAATAACGAGATTTCATCAGTACCTTTACGGAAGGGAATTTGTATTAGTTACTGATAACAAACCATTAACATACATCTTTGGACCAAAAAAAGGGATACCCGTGATGGCAGCAAATAGGTTGCAACGAATTGCATTAGCTTTAACAGCCTACCGCTTTTCCATCCAATACGTTAGTTCAAGGGAAAACATAGCCGATTATTTTTCGAGATCACCAAGTCCTCAATCTCTGCCAATCGACAGCTTTGCGGAGTGCAGTAATGTGCACATTAATTATGTGGAAAGCCACACTCGTGCACCCATAACCATTGACGTTATTAAAAGAGAAACTGCCAAAGATGTGGTGTTAGCTAGGGTTCTAGAATATGTTAGGAAAGGCTGGCCAACCGACAACTTGTGTAAAGAACAATCAGACCTTAGATCATATTACACAAGAGCGAAAGAACTACATGCAGAATTTGATTGTATGTTTTGGGGGTATAGAGTAGTTATTCCCGAGTCATTAAGATCTGAGGTGATAGAGCAGATTCACGAATCGCATTTTGGTATAAGCAAAATGAAGGCAAAAGCTAGAGATTATTGTTGGTGGCCGGGCATGGACTCAGATCTAGAAAATGTTGCGAAATCATGCGAAAACTGCTTACATACAAGGAACAACCCAGAGAAAACAAACTTAATTCCCTGGGAATGGCCAAATCGACCATGGGATCGAGTTCATATCGATTTCATGGGACCATTCTTTAAACGGAACTTTTTAATTGTTGTAGATAGTTATACAAAATGGGTAGAATGTATCGATATGGGTCGCACTATAAATAGCAAGGCTACTATTAATGAATTAAGAAAAATTTTTGCTCGATTTGGTTTACCCCGTATACTGGTCTCCGACAATGGCACATCTCTCGTGTCACGAGAAATGGAGTTGTTTTTTGAAAAAAATGGGATTAGGCATGTTACAATACCTGTGGGGCATCCAGCTACAAACGGACAAGCAGAGAACTCAGTAAAAAGTGTAAAAACCGCTCTTAAAAGAGCATTGTTTAGGTTGGATCATCGCAGTGATATTCACAAACATCTATCAGTATTCCTCTTGGACTATCGCAACACCGTTCATATGACAACAGGTATGTCTCCAGCCGAACTTATGTTTGACAGAAAATTAAGAACACGGTTAGATTTGATAAATCCGCTAAGACAAGAAAATATTTCAAGACCAGATGTTAGGGCAAAAGTTATGAAAAATCAGGCTAGACAAATTAAAAACTATAGGGGCAGTTTGAACCGAAGTTTTGAACAGGATGAGCTGGTTATGGTTAAAAATTATGCAACCCCGAATAAAGTATCCTGGTCACCCGCAAAAATCACTGCATGTTTAGGACCAAATATTTACATAGTAACTTTAGAAAATTCCTCTACTAAGTGGAAAAGGCATGCAAATCAAATTATACCAAGGGCTGAAATATGTCACAGAAGTGAGGAATATTTGCCTCAATCATTAACGGATAGCACACCGATTGTAACAACTCAACCGGAAGAAAATTTGGAAGAGGATCTTATAGAAGTGGAGTTTTTCGATTCAGAAGACACATTAGAAGTAATTGAGGGGGCAGATGCCCAAGAAATTAGTGAATGTACTAAAGATGTGCAAGATATTGTGGAAGGTATTTACGAAGGGATTGAAACTTTAGCTAGTGACTCAGAAAGTAATATAGGAACTGAAGCACAAAGAAATACAGGTAGTATAAATAGAGAATACTTGGAAAAGGAGCAGGAAAATCCAGGCATTGAAGGAAATAGCGAGACATTAAGACTTGACACTAAAGGTAAAAAGGCTAATAAAAAAACGGAAATTGCTGTTCAGAATCAGTCACCTAAAAAGCATAATTTAAGGGTAGGATTAAAAAAGAAAACTAAAAATTAATACAACAATGTGTCAATGAGAGTAAATACAATTGAATTACTGTTAAATGAATTATGTAAAAATAAGTTGATCAAAGTATGAATTTTAGTTAAGATAAGCTGTACTTGTAACTAATGATGAACAACGAACTAAGAGGGGATAATGTGGTGTATGCCACTTTGCTTGGACTATTATTATGTATACATAATATAACATATAACACTTTAGGTTCGGCAGCTTTGTGAAACCACGTTCCGTGTTAGTTCGTTGTTGATCGTAGAACAGAGCTGAACAATTGTGTTAATAAATAAGTGCGTTAAATCTTCTACAAGTATTTCATTACAAGATATTACACAAGAAAACTAATCCAAAAATTCAAAGAGAAAAGAGAATGGAAAATTTATTCCAACTCACACCCTCAAACGTCTAAAGAGAAATCTTCAATCAAATGTCTTCTATCCAAAAAAAAGAAACTCCGGGCGAACTCTTAAAAATACGACCACAAACCTTGATGATTGATAAATTCTATTTGCTTCACAGGAAATTATTCATTAGTTAGGTCGGTGTGGGTGGCCATTGGTGATTTTCCAGCACCACCTTCGGATATTGTTGGTTCGTCTTGTCACTGTCTGTCCGTCCGTATTCGTCCCAGTAGTCGTTGCGACTGGTCCTTGGGTACCAACCGTGTTGGGATCATCCGATCCACCAAACACCACTACTCGATCTCGGGACTGTGCCCAATCTCTCGGCTGGCTGAGGCTTCACCGATGACTCCAGCACGGGTATAGTTTCAGAGATCCGTCCCACGCCTCACGAAGGATTTAGTCGGAGCATTATTCCTTGGACAACAGTGGGAGGGACCCCCAATGCTCCAACCCCTTCTGCTCTCCCCCAAGTACCTCCAACTACCTCACATAGGAATCGTTATCCTGTTATCCAAGGAATAAAGGATTTAAGACTGTTATCCTTTATTCCTTGGATAACAGTCTTAAATCCTTGGGGGAGTAAGAACTCTAGTCTGTTTAGACCCTGGACTAAAGAAATTAGAAGAAAGGAAAGGAATCAGGAAAAGAAAAGTAGAAAAGATGAAAAGATGAAGCCATTGTTTGTCCAAGGCGATGACCTTTAACGTAAACATCGTCCCCTTGGAGAGGCAATGCGCTGCGAGCCGTTAGTTCGCGACATATTCCACCGATAAACCGCCAGGATAGAACCCGTTGGGCGCCATTGTTGCGAGTGGGGTTGGGCCTTGTGGCCGGCTTAAGAAGAAGAGAGAAAGTTAGAAGCCGGCTAACAGAGAGAAGAGAGAAAGGAAGCTAAACCTTAACCAGGACTTAAAAGTGAGGGGAGAAGAAAGAAGAGAGATGTTCAGTCTCTAAACTATAGTCTCCCTGGAGGGAGGACGGAAACTAGGGCGCGTGAAACTAAAGCTAATTACCCTAAACTAAGCCTAAACTAATTCTAAAGAATTCCCAATCCTCCCTACTCTAATCCTTATGCTAACTTAACCTTTAGCCTACACTAAACTAACCTAAGGTTACACCCTGTTTCCATGGTCCCCCCACGGTGATGGCTCCGGCTGGTGTCCAAGACTGCCTGGTGTTAATGGCAGAGTCTGGCTGGCCCACCCTTATATGCACCGCACATCCAATCGCCACTTCTCGTTGCCAGGTTGTATGAGAAATGGCCCCTTACTTGATCTCCCAGCGCTAGTTTGTCAAGTCAGTTCCGTCCATCTGTCCATTATCATCCGCGTTGACACACACCAAAGAGGGCGGTCTCCAATAGACTCATCCTTACACCGACCTTAGGAAACGATAAGCCTGACATCATATCTAATTAGACCGTGACTCAAGTAACATTACATACACTGGCTTTTTAACTCGTAACATTCCTTTTATTCTACCTGGGATGTCTATCTGGGCTGCTTATATTGCCAGCTCTGATAACTTACGAACGAGATATCACTTGCAAAACAAAAAAAAAAACAACTAATCTTATCTTAAATCTGAGAACTCATAACTCGGAATGATCAAAATTTTTTTTATATATTGATATAATACTATTAAAATCAAAAGTATATAGATATTTATTTATATATATATATGCAAACAAAAGCAACTGGATGCCGGGAGTTTGTCTTGCTTTCACTTCAAAAAAAAATTCACATGCCTACGAATGTGCAGACAAAAAAAAACTAAAGGATTATCATCCAGTTTGGGTGCGATTTCTTGAGATATCTTTTTTTTATACCCCATCCCATAGGATAGGAGGTATATTAAAATTGTCACATAGCTTGTAACACGGTGAAATAATATTGGTAGACCCCCAAGACCTTAAGGGCATATGATCGCGACCGAATTCTGAATCGAATGAGCCGTGTCCTTCAGTCCGTCGTCTGTATGTCACATGTTTTTAGGCCTTAAGTTTTGAGCTAGGGTGCTGAAAATTACGTACGTAAGGTTCGCGTTATGCAAGGCAGAACAAGTGTAAAAATTTTTGAAATCCGCCCAAAGACATGCCCACAATCGGTCTAAATGTACAAATACCTCCAGAATATTCAAAACTGTAAGACGTTCTAAAAGGCTGAAATTTAACATTTAGCATCTCCTAAAAAATGTAAGACACAAAAGAGAAAAATTTAATCGGTAAACCTCCTGGGCCACTATGTTAATGCCACTATGTTAATAGTAAATTTTCAAATGCAGTTTACTCAATATTTTTGCTCAAAATTAAAAAAAATTGATTAATATTTTATGTAGATAACGCTTAGTTCTACGTTTTGTTCACATTTGGAGGGAGAATTGAAGAAAAACCTAAAATTTGCCTGAAAAACTTGATTTCGACTAGCCTTGAGCCTAATTTAGGAAAGCATGAAACGAAAAAAAGTAGCAGGTTAGGTAAACGAGACTTCAGTCCAGATTTCGTTCATATAAAGTCTTTAGCTACGCCCCGTTTTAAGGGTCGGTTTTTCAAAAATATTGAATTTGGACCAAAAAATTGCATTTTTACGTACATTTAAGTGTAACTTGGATATATATGTGGTTTCTCATTAGGTGCGGTTGGACCACGCCCCTTTTCGAGGTTTGCATCACTTATAAAATGTCAAAAAATAACCATGTCATCAGCATTTTACAATGTGGGATAGGATGAGGTATTCAACGGTCCGTTTTACGGACTGTAACTTCTGCGTACACACTGTAGCACTTACTAACTGGTTTCTATTTCTATTTATTCTCGGAAACCTAACCTCTCTTTACTAAGTGTTGCATTCTCAACCATGGTCCCACCATTAGGTCAAAATAAAGCTAACGCAATGTATAAAACAAAAATATAAATTTACTAGTAGTTCTGCCGGCAGCACTTCGAGCTCCTTGTTGATGTGTGATTTCTGTGTTTTTTTTGTTTGTTCTGGGATAGCTATCAAATCCTCTTCTCACTGATTAAAAATAAATAAATAAATAGAGTGGCGCAACAGCTCCATGTGAACCAGGGCCAACTTCTCAACAATGTATGCTGGTGTGTTGAGTTCTTTACATACAAGTGGACCTACAATTTTTTGCCGAATCCGAACGGTACTTTGAGAAGTTTTTCAAGACAATTAATACTCTCGGAGGGCTTGTCAAACCCTCGCGGAGGTGGGGACCGTGAAAAAGAACAAGTCTTTTTTTTCAGGTGACGATGGCAGGATTCGAACCCAGACCTCTGGCGTAGTAAGCACACACACTAACCACTACGCCACGGCACCCCCTCTCACTGATTACTCGCGTAAGAAAACAAAAACAAGTGGGAAAGTGCAACAGTGGGTATGCAAAATCTTCAATCCATCTACGACGGATTGCAAAATACCCAACCATACCATAAAGAAAACTGCCACGCCTCCAAAAAGTGGGCGGGATATAAAAATATAACTGTTGAACGCTTAATACTAGGTGGTTGCATACATTTCGGCCTAAAACTCCGCCTTTTTAACTAAAAAAATCACTTTTTTAACGCCACGCGCACAAAAGTGGGCGAAAGCACATACAATATATACATCAAAGTTAGAAAATGCTAATATACAGCTTTTGTCATAAATTTTTTTGTCAAATTTCATATATATTTATTGAAAAACAGGCATTTTAAGCTAAATTCCCTTAAAAAGTGGGCGTGGTCAATGAAAAAGCTAAAATTTTTTGGTTACCTTAAAGACAATTATAAGGCATTGTTACGTACCAAAAATGAATGCACTTGTGCGATTGTAACATAGCTAAAATTTGCAATATGTATTTTTAAATTAGAGATGGTCGCACATACAGGCCTGTAGTGGGCGTGTCTGTACCCGGATTCAACTTATTTTCAAACTTGATCTGAAGGTCTGGACTTCCAACCAACTCACAAAATTTCAGCTCTCTGCCTTAAAATTTAAGGCCTAAAAATTGTTTACATACGGACGGACGAACGGACGGACATGGCTTAATCGATTCTCCTGTCGGTCTCATTCATATATCTAAAAGGCCTAAGGGGTCTACGGTGATTATTTCACTGCGTTACAAACTATACATCAAACTTAATATACCCTAGGTCGGGTATAAAAAGAAGCCAAAAAGAAAATATATCGCACTAAACAAAATGACGATTGAGATGCTATAGATACTGCGTATCTCCTCAAACAAAACTTTGTAACTTATTCAAAAGTCTGTTATTTTTGATCCCTCAAAAGTATGTTCGCAAATTTAGCAGCAAAAAAAAAACGTGAGGGAAAATAATCTTTACTGTGACCGAACTAATTCACCCAAGACACTTCCTTTCTAGAACGTTTCGTTGTTCATGGACTGGTTTCTGCTGTTGGCCTAACGGTCGTGCAAGTAACGGAGTTGATACCGCTTCGCTGCTCCGGTAGGTCAAACTGGACAGAGTCGAATCCTTTGTCCAAAACGCACGTCGCTGGCCACGCTTCAGAAGGTGCTTTGCCCCCTCTTACGTCGCCTTTTCCAGCTCTTTAGTGCGCTCCTTTTTTCTTTCCCGTACAAAAAGTATTGCGCAGATCCTACTGTGTACTACTGTGTAGTAGTACCTCCGCAGAGTTGTTTTAGACGAGCAGATACTTTCAGCGTGGTTTTTTTTCGACACGTAATATTCCTACGCCCAGAAAGTGTCCCTTGTGTGTAAGGGTCGTCCAAGCCTTACAAGAACAAAGGTCGGAAATTCTTTGTTCCAGAACGGACAAATCCTACCCTAGCTCAGACCTCTAACGAAAGAGTTGGTCAGCGAACTCTAGTGAAAAAGGGAATTTCTTTGTTCCCTTTGTTAAGCTGCACTTGTTGTGGAACTTGTGTATGGTACTGATGGCACTCACTCTGGCTGCTCTGCTCTCAACGAGTACTCTTGAAAAAGTGTCGGGCAGTCTATTGGCTCTAACCTAGTTACCCCAACTTCCCAGTAGTCATTTTACCTAAACATTAACCAAGCCCAGTAATGAGGGGTTATAATGAATGTCCTCCATCGGTCTTCTCATTAGCATTTCTTTGTCTTTTCTACTTCACTACACCTACACATAGACTATCGATCTCTTAACTTTCTCCGTGTATGTGACCCCTTTCCTCTATTATTCGTCAATTTCAGTTACTTGGTTCTCTTCGACTTCTACTAACGCTATTCGCTATTCTACCTAATTCTAGTCTGAGTCTCATTCTCTTTAGTAATGGCTCTATCTTCGCTTAGAATCCATTCCACTTTCCTCAACCGGCAATTTAGACCAATCAGCCCTCTTACTGCGAAACGCGCAGTACATCCCTCTCAGTCTACTTTTTTTTCCTTCTGTCACTGAATGAAAGGTCACTATAGATTGGGACGTGTGAACGAGAAGAGGAATATTCTAATTATTATTTCTCTTTCTCGCTGTTTACGACGGTTGACATCCCAAATGTCAAAAGTGTTGTGTTTTTTCATAATCGCGAAGTGACCGCATGTGCTTAGTTCTACATTCAAGTAACTTAATTAAATTTTTACCTATATTCGTTACTTTTACTAACCTAATTTATTGCTTATAGATTCTACAAGTTGTGTTCCCGTCTCCTTGTGCTAATCCCATTCAATCACCCTTTCACCTTGCCTGGAATCTTGGCCAGTTATTGGTTCAACTCTGCCAAGCCAACACACATCAGCAAGTCCAATGGGGCCCCCCGGCCCAACATTTTTTCCCTTTCCTTGTCTTTGAGTGTGATCCTAGGTAAGTCCCAACACTCCTGTGTTCGAACTTTTCCTTTTCTGCGACTTGAATTAGTGCTTAAGTCGCTTCCTCGAGCTGTGTTGGCCTTGAAGGGTCTATCGGCTTCTTTACCTTTTTCTGCATGTTTATGGTGTGTTGGCAGAATTTGGTGGTGATGGAGATAGAAGTTTTGGGTAAAACGACAGTAAGCAACTGTTTTGACCGACTTCGTAAAGTTTGAGGCGTTTTTGATTAAAGGAGCTAAGGGATTTTCCGTCGCTTCGTTTTGGTGAACTTGTGACCAGCTTTGACCTTCCTCTGTAGTGAATTCAGTCGGCTGGCTGGGATTTTAGAAGTCCCAGCAGGAGTACAGGAACGATGGTCCGACTCTAGTTTTCGAAATCAGCAAGTTCATGTGGATCCAACCTTCTTCATCCATAATGCGAATGTAGACCACAGCCCCAAACCCCTTTTCCGAAGCGTCACAGAAACCTTGCAGTTCCACATGGTGACACTGGTGTGCAGCATGTACCCATCGAGGCAACCGAATGGTTCACGATTTTCAGGTCTTGAAAAAAAGTGTTCCATTCCGCGAGAGTGCTCTCGTCCACTGTTGCATCCCACTTCACCTTCATGATCCAAAGTCGTTGTAAGAAGCACTTTGCCTTAATTATGCAAGGGGAGATCCATCCCATAGGATCAAATAGCCTGGCTTTAGTTGAAAGAATGGTTCTCTTCTTTACTTGGGTATGGTCGGGCCAGAAATTAATGAATAACTAGATGTTCAACTTGCGTCCCTCTTGCCCTCCAACACCCATTTGTTTACGTTTTTTATAAATTTCCGTGTCGGTGAATACGTGTTAGAAGATACAACAACAATTTACCTTACGCGATCACCTGATGTAAAAGCTCCGAAACGAAATTACACGGAAATGACGAATTGATGAATTTACTCACATTTGTAAACAAATGTCGGCGCATGGGTAAATTCCTCAATTTCAGCTTATGGGCAAAGCTTTTACGTGTCCGAAGTTGAATATCTAGTTATTAAGTAACTTATGCATAGGGCGTAGCTATACCGAAAACTATGTTCTTGGGGAATCCAATGTATCTCTAACGACTTGAAACTTCCGAAGGGAGATGGAATTTAATCTCTCTCATTAGATAATCGATGTACCCCCAGGTCCTCTGGGGGTACATCGATTATCAAATCTCCGGTATTACTTGCCCACTTACGTAGAATAAGTCCTCCATAATCTCCTCAATTTTTCTCTTCGCTTCTAATTTGGTGTCAGCTCCGGAAATCAAATCGTCCACGTACATCTCCTTCCGTATCATCTTCGTCGCTCTAGTATGATGCAAGCGGGCCTCTTCTGCTCTCCAGTTAAGAATCCGAAAGGCCAAATACGGAGCAGAAGCTGTTGTATCCTATGCGCTCACGGATGAAAACAAAAGACAAATGGAGATAACCGGCGAAAAAGTGCAACAACACAGCAAGTTGTTGCTGCGCGTCCCGACTGCTCAGCAAGGGGGTGGGTTCCGATAACAGATGACTATTGGGTATTAGTACGCGAGATAAGATGCTTTAATGATTTTGGTATGTAGATTTAAATGGGCGCCAGCCGTTTTATAAGTAAAACAACAAAACTGTGGGTAGCTGAAAAAGATTTGGTTTGATAAAAAGAATAACACAATCGTTTTAGGACGTTATAAACATTCAGAGATGAACGAAGGCGATTTATTGACAAGACTGAAACTAAAAGAATTGGCCGATGAATTACTGAAAATAAAAGAATCAACGCAAACAAAAGAAATGGCAGAATGAAAGCAAAGTTGAACAATTGTAGCCATATCTTCGCAAGGGTAGAATGGCTCACTACATTAACATGCCCCGAATGCTAAAAAAGTGAAAACTAAAAGGGTCGCGCGTCCCGTCTTTTCTAAGGGATTTTCTCGAAACAAAAGTCTACCAGTCAACAATTTTTTTTTGTTCTCTACTCTACTTAGCTTTTCCTCTTTCTCCTTTTCGTTCCTTTTTCCTTTTCCTTTCTATTACTCGTACTGCGTCCTTTTTCCTGGATATTTTTCCCAAAATTTCTATATCCTTTTTCTAAAAACCTCCAGCTCTCTTTTCTTAAAAACCTCCACCAAACTTGCTAGGTAAGCCAGAAGTGATTCACCCAAGCTTGGCATGGCTTTTTCACAAACAACCAATGACTCATTCACGCACACATTCATCAAATCCTCTCATTCCGGTACAGTGGTTATCGGTCACGGCGTTTCAAGCCACGCTCAGCTCTTTGCTGGGCATGCTTGCCGTTATTGAACTCCAGCTGCATTCCTCTCACACAAAAATTCGTACCGATTCGCCCCACTGCGAGTCCTTGGGTAGAATTCAAGCCGTGCCGAAAGAGAGCCGAAAGAGAGCATTTAGTGATCCATACCATTTAACCCTATTCTCGAAAGGAGAATAGTTTTATACATTTGAATAAGGAAAACGAAGAAGGAACTACCATACTCAACACGCGATGTACTACATTACTTCATTACCCTAGTGGACTTTCGCGCAGATTTAAGGGAGAGGACTCTATCTATAGTAAGCCATTCTTTACATAATCAAAATTTATAAAGATGGGCCCTCGGCAATTGATAATCGTCGTTCTGGGTGGATATAAGTCTCGGTTTAATAAGCGACCATGTGATTGTACTTCACAGCATTTTATCGGTGTTGTCTCTCATCACTTGTTAGAGTTGGACTCTTTGACATTTGAGCTGTGTTCACGATTTGGTGGTGGTTTACCGGGTCACCGGGTCCATCATTGGGAACTGTGAATCGCAGTAGGGATCATCCTGACCGTCCGTCTTGCTCCAGGGAAACCTGTATGAAAGAAAAGAGAAGAAAGAATATAAGAAGTGTATCTTAACACAAAAAAGTGGTGAAAGTTTAATTTGGATTAGTGAAAATTCCCTTGAAAGTGCTCAGCCCCAAGAAATAGTTCCGCCTAAATCTGATGCAAAGCAAAGTAAATCTTTGAAGGAATTTGTTTTATTTAAATTATAATATTTTTGTAGAGTTATGCTTATCTTTGCTTTGTGATACGTTCAAAAGCAAAACATAATGCCAGGTTATTGTGCCGTCTTTGGCTGCAACAATCAAGGAAAAAGGAATGGCATTATAAAATTTTATACATTTCCGAATGACCATCTGACCAAAGCTCGTGGAAAACTCTCTGAAGAAAGACGAGCTGCATGGTTAGCGCTACTAAAAGGGAAGATTTAAAAAATCGCTCACTAATGTATAGAAGAGTTTGCTCAGCTATTTCATTTCAGGTAAAACATTGAAATTAGATTTTTCCAAATGGATGACTTTATTTCGTTTTTGTGTCTTTCGGGACGTCCAGCCAACCTAAAGGATACTTTGAACCCAGAATGGGCACCGACTTTAAATCTAGGATACCGATGCCCTTTTATCGATGACAAAAGCTTTAAGCGATCAAAGCAGCGTGAGGCACGTAAAGCAGAAATCGAAAAAGTGCAACAAACTGCACAGTTATTTCCGTCTGTAGACTCAACTCTGCCGGAAACTCCTGACGAAGGAGTTTTTGAAGATTTGGATGAAGTTCGAACCCAGCCTGTAAATTCTCTAGACTCGGAGAAAACAGATTTGCTCATGCAGCATGAGCTTGAAAAGTCTGAGGTAAATATTTTCTGTTCACTGTAAGCAATTTTCAACGAACGGCATAAACGATTTTATTTACCGTAGATTATTAACGAAGACGAACGGAAGCTTAAGATAAAAGAAAAGACCTACGAAAAACTGCAAAAATAAAGCAAAAGAATACAACTATCTATAGCCAGCTTTAAAGACGACGAAATAAAGTTGAAGTATTTTACTGGCTTTCCAAACTTCATTGCGCTTGAATCCCTCTTTGATTATGTAAAAGAGGATTTAACCGCAGTGATGATAAAGGGTTTAAAGGTTATTGATGCTTTTGTATTAGTTCTCGTGAAACTACGTTTGGACTTCCAATAACTTACCTATCATTTCGATATGGCTTAGCTGTGAGTACAGTTTCAAAAGTTTTTTATGAAAACGTACTTGCATTGCACACAAAACTTGGCCCACTTCTTTGTTGCCCTGATAAAAAGCGTTGCAAATACATACACCACTCTTTTTCAGGCAAGTTATCGGCACCCACTTTACGGCGATCTTCGACTGCTTTGAAGTTTTTATAGATAATCCAGGTAGACGTCTTTAAAAATTTTGTACCTGATTGTTAGAATCTATCTAAAACCACATTTTTCTCTCTCATTACTAGCTCCAGCTCAATCAATGGGAAGGAGCTCTATTTGAGCTCTATTTTGACTATATTGTTAAAATTTGTTGCGCATTGGTACATTTTTGTCCACCTATAATTTAAGTTTTACATGCGTTCATCAACTTTTTATGTCTTATAAAATAAAAGAATATTACTATATATTGTGATATCGCGATAAAAATGTTTTCGATTCGATTTATTATGGGACACCCGCTATGATTAAAATATCCCGAAATTTCCCCACCAGTGGAGACTTTAGTGAATACAACGAATTCCAGTCGTCAAACTCCGCCCTCCATCTAGCGTAATGTAGAAGTTTCACGAAATGTCACAATTATTGTATAAATAGCCGATACCCGTTGCCTAGTTTTTCAGTTTTGAATCGGAATACTTGAAAAACGAACGTCGAGTGTGAAATTAATAAAAACGGTTACGGTGAACTAGATTGAACTAAGTGTTTGATAAATAAAGATATTCGTTTGTGTTTATCAAAAAGTGAAATTGAGTTTTATTCGACGAATTCGAGGTTGAAGAGATGAAACCAACATGGAAAAGGAAGGTTTGATCGAAAGTTCGAAAAGTCCGTGGGCATCACCTGTTGTACTCGTGAAAAAGAAAGACGGAGGCAATTACCGGCAATTAATTACGGAGGAATTACCGGAGGCTTAACGATGTCACAAAGAAGGGCAGCTACCCTTTACCTCGAATAGATGACACATTGGACACACTCTCTGGAGCAAAATGGTTTTCCACCCTTGACCTGAAAAGTGGCTACTGGCAGGTACAGATCCATCCAGAAGACAGAGAGAAGACAGCTTTCACAACCGGAAACGGATTATGGCAGTTTACAGTAATACCATTTAGTTTGTGTAACGCTCCGGCCACCTTTGAGCGTCTTATGGAACGTGTCTTACATGGTTTGACGTGGAAAACCTGTTTGGTGTACTTGGACGATGTCATCGTTGTGGGAAAGACTTTCGCTGAGCATCGAGACAACTTGAGAGATGTGTTCACACGGCTTCGAGGAGCGCAATTGAAACTCAATCCAAAGAAGTGTGTGCTCTTCAGAGCAGAAGTAAAGTATCTGGGGCACGTGATATCGTCGGATGGAGTGAAGACGGATCCAAAGAAAATTGAAGTTGTGAGAAGTTGGCCAGTTCCAAAAGACAAACACCAGCTAAGGAGCTTTCTCGGTCTTGCCACATATTACAAAAGATTTGTGAAGCACTTCGCCTGATAAAAAGCGTTGCAAATACATACACCACTCTTTTTCAGGCAAGTTATCGGCACCCACTTTACGGCGATCTTCGACTGCTTTGAAGTTTTTATAGATAATCCAGGTAGACGTCTTTAAAAATTTTGTACCTGATTGTTAGAATCTATCTAAAACCACATTTTTCTCTCTCATTACTAGCTCCAGCTCAATCAATGGGAAGGAGCTCTATTTGAGCTCTATTTTGACTATATTGTTAAAATTTGTTACGCATTGGTACATTTTTGTCCACCTATAATTTAAGTTTTACATGCGTTCATCAACTTTTTATGTCTTATAAAATAAAAGAATATTACTATATATTGTGATATCGCGATAAAAATGTTTTCGATTCGATTTATTATGGGACACCCGCTATGATTAAAATATCCCGAAATTTCCCCACCAGTGGAGACTTTAGTGAATACAACGAATTCCAGTCGTCAAACTCCGCCCTCCATCTAGCGTAATGTAGAAGTTTCACGAAATGTCACAATTATTGTATAAATAGCCGATACCCGTTGCCTAGTTTTTCAGTTTTGAATCGGAATACTTGAAAAACGAACGTCGAGTGTGAAATTAATAAAAACGGTTACGGTGAACTAGATTGAACTAAGTGTTTGATAAATAAAGATATTCGTTTGTGTTTATCAAAAAGTGAAATTGAGTTTTATTCGACGAATTCGAGGTTGAAGAGATGAAACCAACATGGAAAAGGAAGGTTTGATCGAAAGTTCGAAAAGTCCGTGGGCATCACCTGTTGTACTCGTGAAAAAGAAAGACGGAGGCAATTACCGGCAATTAATTACGGAGGAATTACCGGAGGCTTAACGATGTCACAAAGAAGGGCAGCTACCCTTTACCTCGAATAGATGACACATTGGACACACTCTCTGGAGCAAAATGGTTTTCCACCCTTGACCTGAAAAGTGGCTACTGGCAGGTACAGATCCATCCAGAAGACAGAGAGAAGACAGCTTTCACAACCGGAAACGGATTATGGCAGTTTACAGTAATACCATTTAGTTTGTGTAACGCTCCGGCCACCTTTGAGCGTCTTATGGAACGTGTCTTACATGGTTTGACGTGGAAAACCTGTTTGGTGTACTTGGACGATGTCATCGTTGTGGGAAAGACTTTCGCTGAGCATCGAGACAACTTGAGAGATGTGTTCACACGGCTTCGAGGAGCGCAATTGAAACTCAATCCAAAGAAGTGTGTGCTCTTCAGAGCAGAAGTAAAGTATCTGGGGCACGTGATATCGTCGGATGGAGTGAAGACGGATCCAAAGAAAATTGAAGTTGTGAGAAGTTGGCCAGTTCCAAAAGACAAACACCAGCTAAGGAGCTTTCTCGGTCTTGCCACATATTACAAAAGATTTGTGAAGCACTTCGTCTGATAAAAAGCGTTGCAAATACATACACCACTCTTTTTCAGGCAAGTTATCGGCACCCACTTTACGGCGATCTTCGACTGCTTTGAAGTTTTTATAGATAATCCAGGTAGACGTCTTTAAAAATTTTGTACCTGATTGTTAGAATCTATCTAAAACCACATTTTTCTCTCTCATTACTAGCTCCAGCTCAATCAATGGGAAGGAGCTCTATTTGAGCTCTATTTTGACTATATTGTTAAAATTTGTTGCGCATTGGTACATTTTTGTCCACCTATAATTTAAGTTTTACATGCGTTCATCAACTTTTTATGTCTTATAAAATAAAAGAATATTACTATATATTGTGATATCGCGATAAAAATGTTTTCGATTCGATTTATTATGGGACACCCGCTATGATTAAAATATCCCGAAATTTCCCCACCAGTGGAGACTTTAGTGAATACAACGAATTCCAGTCGTCAAACTCCGCCCTCCATCTAGCGTAATGTAGAAGTTTCACGAAATGTCACAATTATTGTATAAATAGCCGATACCCGTTGCCTAGTTTTTCAGTTTTGAATCGGAATACTTGAAAAACGAACGTCGAGTGTGAAATTAATAAAAACGGTTACGGTGAACTAGATTGAACTAAGTGTTTGATAAATAAAGATATTCGTTTGTGTTTATCAAAAAGTGAAATTGAGTTTTATTCGACGAATTCGAGGTTGAAGAGATGAAACCAACATGGAAAAGGAAGGTTTGATCGAAAGTTCGAAAAGTCCGTGGGCATCACCTGTTGTACTCGTGAAAAAGAAAGACGGAGGCAATTACCGGCAATTAATTACGGAGGAATTACCGGAGGCTTAACGATGTCACAAAGAAGGGCAGCTACCCTTTACCTCGAATAGATGACACATTGGACACACTCTCTGGAGCAAAATGGTTTTCCACCCTTGACCTGAAAAGTGGCTACTGGCAGGTACAGATCCATCCAGAAGACAGAGAGAAGACAGCTTTCACAACCGGAAACGGATTATGGCAGTTTACAGTAATACCATTTAGTTTGTGTAACGCTCCGGCCACCTTTGAGCGTCTTATGGAACGTGTCTTACATGGTTTGACGTGGAAAACCTGTTTGGTGTACTTGGACGATGTCATCGTTGTGGGAAAGACTTTCGCTGAGCATCGAGACAACTTGAGAGATGTGTTCACACGGCTTCGAGGAGCGCAATTGAAACTCAATCCAAAGAAGTGTGTGCTCTTCAGAGCAGAAGTAAAGTATCTGGGGCACGTGATATCGTCGGATGGAGTGAAGACGGATCCAAAGAAAATTGAAGTTGTGAGAAGTTGGCCAGTTCCAAAAGACAAACACCAGCTAAGGAGCTTTCTCGGTCTTGCCACATATTACAAAAGATTTGTGAAGCACTTCGCCTGATAAAAAGCGTTGCAAATACATACACCACTCTTTTTCAGGCAAGTTATCGGCACCCACTTTACGGCGATCTTCGACTGCTTTGAAGTTTTTATAGATAATCCAGGTAGACGTCTTTAAAAATTTTGTACCTGATTGTTAGAATCTATCTAAAACCACATTTTTCTCTCTCATTACTAGCTCCAGCTCAATCAATGGGAAGGAGCTCTATTTGAGCTCTATTTTGACTATATTGTTAAAATTTGTTGCGCATTGGTACATTTTTGTCCACCTATAATTTAAGTTTTACATGCGTTCATCAACTTTTTATGTCTTATAAAATAAAAGAATATTACTATATATTGTGATATCGCGATAAAAATGTTTTCGATTCGATTTATTATGGGACACCCGCTATGATTAAAATATCCCGAAATTTCCCCACCAGTGGAGACTTTAGTGAATACAACGAATTCCAGTCGTCAAACTCCGCCCTCCATCTAGCGTAATGTAGAAGTTTCACGAAATGTCACAATTATTGTATAAATAGCCGATACCCGTTGCCTAGTTTTTCAGTTTTGAATCGGAATACTTGAAAAACGAACGTCGAGTGTGAAATTAATAAAAACGGTTACGGTGAACTAGATTGAACTAAGTGTTTGATAAATAAAGATATTCGTTTGTGTTTATCAAAAAGTGAAATTGAGTTTTATTCGACGAACCCCAGGAAAAATATTACATTGTATAATATTATACATTGTATTAATATTACAAAATATTACAAAATAAAACTCAAAACTTGAAACAGTGTTAGTGTAACACACGGTGTTTAAAACGGAAACCGCGTCGCGTGTCGGCGACTTATAGAGTTTTGACTGCGGAATTTCTCACACATATTTAAGCTAATTGTGCTATTGTGCAAACTGTAAAAACAGTGTCGGTGATAAATTAAAAAGTGAAGTAAATTTTTTTTTTGAGAAAAACTGTTAAAAAAACAATTATATATAAACTGATTGCGTCGCGAAATTTGTGCTTCAATAATTAAAAATGGGTCGAAAAATTAGACAATTATCAACATCCGAACTAAAAGAAGAATTGCGTAAAAGAGACCTCCAGACATCGGGGCTTAAAAAAGAATTGTTTCTCCGACTTCGGGCCAGTATTACTGAGGAAGGTGGAGATCCCGACACGATGCTGTTCGATGTTCAAGAAGACCAGCAAGAAAACACAGTAAGTACTGCCAATGAAATGCCCGCTTTCATGAAGTTGCTGTTGGAAAAATTCGAGAAGCTTGAGAGCGGCCAAAACGAACAAAAGAATGCTTTCGACGAACAAAAGAATGCTCTTGAAAGTAAGTTTGAAGAACAAAAGAATGCTTTCGACGAACAAAAGAATGCTTTCGACGAACAAAAAAACGAGCAAAGGAATGCATTCGAAATTCTCCAGAAACAACTTAGCGAGCAAAGGGACGCTCTCGAAGACAAACTCGACGCACAGAACGTCCTCTTCGAGAAAAGACTTCGAACAGTTGATGATAAATTTGAAGCAAAACTGGAAAACCAAGAAGAAAAGTTCGGCAAGCAAGTGCAAGGCGTAGAGCAACAGTTTGAACATCTGGCTAAGGAACTCGAATTGGTTAAGAAACAAAAAGTTCGAGAATGTTTGCCCGACGGTCTACGACGAAAAGAAATGCAGCCTCCTGTCTTTGATGGTCAAATTTCATGGCCGATTTATAAGAAGCAATTCGAAGCTGCCGCCACGACGAACAATTGGGACAACGAGGAAAGGTCTATTGCACTCACGCTTGCGCTAAGAGGAACAGCCGCAGAATTGCTGCAGACCATTCCTGAAGAAAAACAACGGGACTATGACGCCATGGTCAAGGCCATTGAAATGAGGTTTGGAGACGACCACATGCAACAAGTTTACCGTGTCCAATTGCGCCGAAGGGTCCAGACAAGAGGCGAAACACTACAGCAGTTGCAAGCGGACATCGAACGTTTAGCGAATTTATCTTACCCAAATGCCAACAGGGAAATAATAAACGAGCTTGTAACCGATGCCTTCACAAACGCCATTGCGAACGGGAAATTACAAATGGCCGTTAGAATGACAGGCAAGAAAATGCTCGCTGAGGCTTTGGCATTCGCCCTGACTATGGAAGCAGCAGATCAAGCTTCGCAAGGAAGCCATCGCATCAGGGAAATAGCTACAGTAGAGTGTTCATGTCAACGTGTAGACATGGAAATACAAAACACAAGCAACGCTCGATGACAAATCAGATGTTGGAACTGCAACAAGATGGGACACCTGCAGCGCCATTGCAGAGCTCCACCAAGGCAAGCAAGCTGCCCACATTGCTCTAGGAGAAGACAAAATGACGGAGCATCTGGCAGGGCCGACATTTTACCTGCTGGACATGCTTCGGAGCAACAGCAGTCGGGAAATGCCAAAGGACCAACTTCGCGGGGCAGAAGTTGTTTAATAGAATTGACGCCCCCAGGACCATCATCCAAGTTTCACAAACAAAACGCCACAACAAAAGTCTGACAGTGGAGGCAGTCATAGCCAACAGAAAATGTGTGGCCACCATCGATACGGGTGCCACGGCCTCCATAATCAGAAGAGACCTTGTCCAGACTTCTTGGATGCATAACACTAGCTGCTACAGTCTTAAGACAGCTACAGGAGAAGCAGCGAAGGTATACGGGGAGGTGCTTCTACAGATACAACTAGAGGGATTGACCTTCGCACATGCGTTCTTAATAGCCGACATATGCGACGAACACATCATTGGAGTGGACTTCAAGAAGGCACATGAGGTGATTTTAGAACTTCGAATGCAAGTATTAAGGTATCAAACCATCGAGATCCCCATGGTCTACGGAAACAACGACGCTGTGAGTCTTCGGACGACTCTGAGAAGCGATGAAGTGCTGCAGCCCTCTTCAGAGACAGTACTCTGGGCGCGTTTGGAAGGCGATCCTGGGAACCACCGATTCTATTTAGTTGAGCCAGATATTGAAAAAGAATTCCAGAAATATTTCGTGGGAAAAATTCTTACGGAACCAAAAAACAACATGATACCGGTCAGGGTGTTGAACCCGAGCAAACACACCGTCAAGCTTAGACAAGGAGAGGTGATTGGAAGATGCGAGCCAATTGCAGCAATTTCGACAATAACTGAGAGTGAATCTGTGAGCCCAGTCTCGACAACAAAACTGGCAGAACTATGCAAGACTATTCTTGGACACTCTGAGCTAAATCAAGCGCAGAAAACCATGGCGGAGAATTTCCTTGGTGAGTTTGCTGATTTATTTGCATCACAGGATGGAGACTTTGGTCGAACACACCTAGTACAGCACCGCATAGACACCGGAGATGCCAACCCGATCCGACAACCTGCCAGACGACTTCCTTTGGCGAAACACGCGGAGGTTGAAGAGATGAAACCAACATGGAAAAGGAAGGTTTGATCGAAAGTTCGAAAAGTCCGTGGGCATCACCTGTTGTACTCGTGAAAAAGAAAGACGGAGGCAATTACCGGCAATTAATTACGGAGGAATTACCGGTGGCTTAACGATGTCACAAAGAAGGGCAGCTACCCTTTACCTCGAATAGATGACACATTGGACACACTCTCTGGAGCAAAATGGTTTTCCACCCTTGACCTGAAAAGTGGCTACTGGCAGGTACAGATCCATCCAGAAGACAGAGAGAAGACAGCTTTCACAACCGGAAACGGATTATGGCAGTTTACAGTAATACCATTTAGTTTGTGTAACGCTCCGGCCACCTTTGAGCGTCTTATGGAACGTGTCTTACATGGTTTGACGTGGAAAACCTGTTTGGTGTACTTGGACGATGTCATCGTTGTGGGAAAGACTTTCGCTGAGCATCGAGACAACTTGAGAGATGTGTTCACACGGCTTCGAGGAGCGCAATTGAAACTCAATCCAAAGAAGTGTGTGCTCTTCAGAGCAGAAGTAAAGTATCTGGGGCACGTGATATCGTCGGATGGAGTGAAGACGGATCCAAAGAAAATTGAAGTTGTGAGAAGTTGGCCAGTTCCAAAAGACAAACACCAGCTAAGGAGCTTTCTCGGTCTTGCCACATATTACAAAAGATTTGTGAAGCACTTCGCCGGAATCGCCAAATGTCTGCACCAGTTGACCGAAAAGGGAAGACAGTTTAAATGGTCAGGTGAGTGCGAAAAGAGCTTTCAATATTTGAAGCAGCGACTTTGTGAAGCACCGATACTAGCTTACCCCATCCCTGGCAAGACATTTATTGTGGACGCAGACGCTAGCAATGTGGGTGTTGGCGCAGTATTGTCGCAATTACACGATGGGCAGGAGAAAGTCGTAGCATACTTCAGCAAAGTTCTTACCCGACCAGAGAGAAATTATTGTGTTACCAGGCGCGAACTCCTTGCTCTTATACTGGCAACGAAGTATTTCCAGAAGTACCTGAGTGGCCAGAAGTTTATCATGCGTACAGACCACGCTGCTCTTAAATAGTTACTTCAGTTCAAAAGTCCTGAGGGCCAAGTCGCAAGATGGATCGAGCGATTGCAGGCTTATGACTTCGAGGTACAACATCGCAGAGGAAGACTGCACTGTAACGCCGACGCGCTATCCCGGAGACCATGTGAGCAAAACTGTAAGCATTGCGTGCGACAAGAAGAAAAGGACGAAGGTAATTCTGTCCAGAGAATAAGAGCTGAACCTGCGCTATCCCGGAGACCATGTGAGCAAAACTGTAAGCATTGCGTGCGACAAGAAGAAAAGGACGAAGGTAATTCTGTCCAGAGAATAAGAGCTGAACCTGCAGAAGGCTGGAGCAATGAGGAACTTCGTAGTGCACAACAAGAGGATCCTGACATCGAGCAAATCATTTCGTGGAAGGAATCTATGGAAAAGCCGAATGCAAGCGATATCTCTGACAGAAGTCCTACCTTAAAGGCGTACTGGGCGCAGTGGGACTCGCTCCATATACAAGACGGTGTTGTACGTAGAAAATGGGAAATGCCAGACGGAAGATCCTTTAAGATGCAGCTTGTGGTCCCAAGGTCGAAGGTCCAGGAGATTCTACGAGAAATGCACGATGGAGTATCTGGCGGGCACTTGGGAATCAACAAGACACTGGAAAAGGTTCGTGAACGCTTTTATTGTCTAAGTGCAAGAAACGATGTCGAGAGCTGGTGTCGGAGGTGCACCAAATGCGCTGCTAGTAAGGGACCCAAAGTCAAAACAAGAGGTAGAATGCATCAGTACAACGTGGAGGCCCCATTTGAGAGATTCGCCGTTGACATCGCAGCCCGTTTCAAGAAACTGAGAATGGCAACCGTTACATCCTTGAATTGCCGACTACTTCAGCAAGTGGCCTGAGGCTTTCGCGATCCCAAACCAAGAAGCTAAAACCGTTGGTTTGGGATCACAGTTGTTGCTTATAAAGTTGATAAATTTATTGAATTAAAACATAAAAAGGAAATCACAGCTCATGAGCTAAATTACATACAAAAACAAGACCTAAAAAAAAATAATTCAAAAAATTTAACTATTTCTACAAACAAAACCATAATAATAATAAAAATATAACAAGAAAGAATTCAATTTTTTCTAAAGACAAAAACAAAATAAGAGCAAAAGCTTAAAAAGAAAGAATTCAAAAAACTAAAGTATTAACAATTAATAAAAATCACAGTTATTAATATTTACATTAAAGTACAGTCAAAGTGCACTACGGCAGTATCACATATCTTACTTTTGTTAAAAGAGTTAGTAAAGTATTTGGCTAATATATACGAAAATAACCGAAAGCAGACCTTAAAACGCCACATTGCATTTGCACTCGCCAATAATACTCATGTTTTTTGTTTAAAGTCCACTCTCCGTCACTGAAAACAACAGGGCAATTCGATTTCGAAATGCATACCGACACATCACCATCTTTTAAGCAAAATGGACACTTCACTTCAACTGGGAAACTTCCACAAAACTCAAATGTCCACATTCCGTCAGGAGAGCACGCATAGTAGCATTTATGTGGGTCTATATAGAGACCGCACTTTTTTATTTTTAGATTTTTGTGCTTTTTTTCTTAACTGACAAAATGTGTTTGATGGCATCATCCTCATGCAGGCAACCATATTGTATTGCCGGCGTTGACACTGGACGACGATAACAAATTTGATTGACTAAGCTCATCGATACTGAAATCAAACTTGTTCTTGATGCCTTCTTGAAAATGGAAGCTTTAATTCTGTCCACTCTAAGCTTGTGACAGTATTCACACTGCGATTGTGATCTGGTGATACCTTCAATAATGTCGACAAACTCTACCGACATTTCGAAATCGATAGCCTTAGCTACATCCCTAAGTTAATGTACCTTAAGCCTACAGTGGGAAGTCTTATATAAGTTAGCCACAAAAATAAACTAAAAAATCTGTTTTAATATCACTACTTATTGCGACTTCAGGAACAAATGCATCCATTGTTGTTGAAATCGCTGTCACTTGCCCATTCTTGTTAAGCTCCTGTAAAAGTTTGATTTGGGTGTCGTCTCCTGGGGGCAAAAGGTCTTGCCCAACTGCTCTTCGGCGCTTTTACAGCTTCTTGGAGCCCCATTCAATGTTGGGGATGTTGTTTGCATGACGGAACTTTCCAATAGGCGGCAATGTCTGTGACGGATTTCTGTTAATGAAAACACTTAAGAACTTAACGTCAATAGATAGAAATCATCCACTTGCCATATTTGACTCCATCCTTTTCTTTTGCACAGCTTCTAAGGCGAACAATGTTGCACCGATATGTCGGCAACACTCTCCAAGCCCTGCTATGCAAATGCAATGAGCGGTCACAATATTTCCGTCCACATCAATTGCTGCCCACACCATTAAGCTGTGCATGTTGATTGATTGTGAGTGTAAAACCTCAAAAAGTAAGAACAAACCGTTTAGCCTGTTTAGCATTTAGCATGTATAAACAATAAAAAGCATTATATTATATGCTTAATCGTGGTACAACACAACCACCCATTGACTGCACCCATCCGGCGTCGTACATCCTTGCACCCTCAAGCCTTTTTGTAAAGTGAAATGGAGCCCCCGTTCGTGTGTTTCTAGAATAAAGTAAGTAATTCATAAGCTTAAGATAACTTACATTTAGCGGCAAAACCTCCTCCTTGTACTGAAGTGCATATGGATCCTTTAAAGCGAATTTCGAAACCTGCCGCATGTAGTATTAGCGATCAATTGGGCTTAATCGACGGGCGTACTCCGAAAGTTCCTTTTTGGGTTCATGAAAAATAAAAAAGACAATAAATTAATCTTAAGTAATCTAAAATTTTGCGATAAACATATGACCTCCCGCTTCTTTCAACAAGAAAACAGCCGTTTTGCACCTCAAGAACTCTTTGACAACAAATGTCAAAACCGAGCTGTCAAAGCTCAAACAACTGTATGCAATGATAATGGTCACACGCAGATGCGCTCGTTGCAGCCGATGACGTCATTGGCGTCAACACATACTTTAACGATTGATTTCGTAAAATAAAATAGAACTGAAATATAGTAAAAACCAGTGTTTCAGTATAACAGTGCGTATGTAATAGCTTCGGTCCGTCTGTAACGGACCGCGGTATACCCTATTCCTATTCTCCTTTCCATTCCTCTTATCTTTTCCACTCCTATTATCCTTTCCACTCCTATTATCCTTTCCATTCCTATTATCCTTTCCATTCCTATTATCCTTTCCATTCCTAATATCCTTTCCATTCCTATTATCCTTTCCATTCCTATTATCCTTTCCATTCCTATTATCCTTTCCATTCCTATTATCCTTTCCATTCCTATTATCCTTTCCATTCCTATTATCCTTTCCATTCCTATTCTCCTTTCCATTCCCATTCTCCTTTCCATTCCTATTCTACCCCGTCCCGTTACCATTTGCATCATTATAGAAAGAAAAAAAAATATTCCTTATAAGTTTTTTTTACTTTTTTTTTAAAGGGGCGTGGCATGTCCAACCCCTTTAACCGAAAATCAATAGTAGCATAGAAAATGTAAAAATGTACGCAAAACTGTAATTTTTTGATTTAAATTCAATAATTTTGTGAAATCGACCTCTAAGGATGGGTGTGGTCAAAAACTTTATATAAACGTCTATCGTCATTATTTCTCTATGTTACATTTTCGCCTGTATCAAACTTAATATGCTCCACTCCTGTGGAATAGGGTATAAACCTAATTTTGGTAACTTCTCGTAGTGTGGCGGCAAGAAATAAAACGACATTCAGGAATCGCTGAATGCACCCATCGATTCACTTCACGAAAAATTTCTCTCGACTCACTAAGCGAACATACGCGACTGTCATTCCAGTCATCCTGACAGCAAACTGCCGTTCGAAGTCCGAATTCGATATCGAGTTTCCTCTCCTTGGAACTCAACGGAAAAGTACCAATGGAAAATTACCAGCTTAGAACCGTCGAAAACATGGTGAATTTGTATAAATACACGCATGACAGGCTCGGACTAGACAGTTATATATTAGTTAGTTGAATTAACTAACTCAGTTTTTTTTTAGTGAAGTATAATAAGTATTGTTTGATAAATAAAGTGTTTCATTGAGTGATTATAAAAGTAAAATTAAGTTTTATTCGACGAACCCCATGCAAAAGCATAACATTGGTGTCAGAAGTGGGATAGAACTAAAACTTGTGCGGGTAAATTCTACAGTGGAATTTTCCGGAACAGTGTTAGGGTATCAAACAGTTTTTTTAAGTGGAATTTTCCGAGATATAGAGTGTAAAAATGTTGGTGACAAATACGGCTTATTTTTGCTTTGGAACTCTCTAGAAATAGTGTGTGTAAAGAGTATATTGGTGCCTCTTACAGATTTGATTGTGGAATTTTCCAGACATAATTAAACTGATTGTGAAATAAAGTTATAATTAACGAAGTTATAGAAACAATGTCGCTAACTTATTCGCAAGTGAATTTTCTCGAACAGATATAAAATATAAACTGATTATGGTGTGAAAATTGTATGAAGATAATTTGAAATGGGTCGGAAAATTGAACAACAGCTGAGTTGAAAGCAGAATTGGGTAAAGGAAACCTCCAGACTTCGGGGCTCAAAAGAGAATTGTTGCTCCGACTCCAGGACGCTATTACTGAGGAAGGTGGAGACCCAGACACGATGCTGTTTGAAGTTCAAGAAGAACAGCGACAAAGTACAGTAAGTACTGTGTAGTATGTATGTATATATTGTCACCTACACACCCTCATGTTAAGTATGTTTCTTAGTCAGCATCTATTGCTATTACCCACTGTTAAATATTTTTAGTCATTAAAGTACTCTCTTACTGAAAACGTGCGTTGTCTTTCTCTTGAAGGACATGGCGGCAGCATCCAACAAACGAAACAACGCGGGGAATTTAATAATTTTTTTCTAAAACGTGCATTCTTCAGCATTTTCTAGTGAGAATTACGTAAATATTCTTATTTTCGGACGGAAAAAAAATAAAAAAAAAATATGACTGCGCCAAAAGACGTAAAGGTCACAATAAACCATAGCAACTTCGCGGTCGAGGCACCCAGCCAATTTTCGTTCGACAACACTTCGCAATGGAGCAAGTGCAAAAGGCGGTTCGAGCGCTTCAGAATCGCATCTGGCTTATCTACCAAACCCCAAGAGGACCAAATAAACTTAAACACACTTGTTTATTTTAATGACTTTCAAAAAGTCATGCAAGCCATCGATAATTTTTTCGTGGTAAAACATAATATCATTTTTGAACGTGCAAAGTTCAACTCTAAGTGCCAAGAAGAAGAGGAGTCGGTAGAAACCTTCATAACTGCAGTTAAGAGACAAGATGATTCGCGATCGCTTAGTTGTTGGTGTGGGAGATAAAAATCTTTACGAAAGGCTTCAACTGGAACCATCTCTCACACTGGAAAAAGCAATAGCAACAATTCGCAACAACATCTTCGTTCGTCGTCAGCAAGAAGAGCTCAATACGTCATCGACCACTGAACGATTGAATCTATTTTCAACCCCCAACCTAGAATCTTTACTTTGATAGTTCGCAGTAGTGAGATTCTGGTTGGATAGAAATTGAAGATAACTTCGCGAAATGTACTATTTCCAACGATGAAATAAACGAAAGATAGTCGAATTATCTCGAACAACTAGGACGAGAAATCGAGTAGCGAGAGTTTAGCGAAATCAATCAACGACGAGAAATGAAAACGATATAAGTTACCACCAATGTGGTTTCCAAACGAATCACGTTAGCTTTTATTCTTGGGGGTTTTTATACATATGGAAATATCGAAATTTACGATCTTAACTTAATACATTTTAAAGCTTTATTTTACAAATACAATTCAAGAATATGGCTACTGGTCTAAATTGACCGCGAGATTTAAATTTCGTTGGTGAACATTTGAAGATCTGCTTTATCAGCTCCAACAACCACAATCAACCGTTTTCAGTCAGCACGTTTCAACTGTCCAGATAAAAGACGAACTCAACCTCAGCAACAAGTCTTCACAGACCAAAAAAACAGCAGCAGCGCAACTTATCCAACAATCATCGCAGTAGCAAAAGCAAATTTTGTGGTGATGAGGCGCACAACAACAAACTTCAAAGCCCTGCTTATGGCAAACGGTGCAGCAATTGTAGTAAGTGAAATCACTTTAGTTATGTGTGCAAATCGAGCAACGCTTCTTCGAGTGAAATAAACTCAATAAATTATTCCGATCCACATGATACCTTTCTCGGAACTTTCCACACAAAAAAAAAACAGACAATAAGACAGTGGAGCGAAATGGTAACAGTTAATGGTGTGAGTGTCAAATTTGTTCTTGACTGCTAAATAGGGCTGATAGGGCCAGTGGGCGAAAAGTTAAAAATATTCGGGATCGCATACTGAGTTCAACAATTCATGTCACTGAAGGCTTAAAAGCACCGCTATTGTATTTGAGCACATGTGAACAATTAAATCTTATACAAAGGGTCAATGCGATAGACAGTGAAAAGACTGATTCTCGGTCTGCCGTCAGTATTGAGGCAGAAATTCCTAAGCTGTTCGATGAATTAGGTTGCGTACCAGTGCAATATGAAATCAACTTAAAGAGTCCATGCAAACGGTATGCGATATACGCAGCGCGTAGAGTTCCTATACCCTTAATAAAAAAGTTGAAACCTTAGTTGGATGAAATGGTAAGACTCAATGTAATCAAGTTTGTAGACGAACCAACGGATTGGTGTGCACCACTGTGATAGTCCCCAACCTGATGGCGATATATCGCCTTTGTGTTTATTTGGAAAGGTTAAATGAGTGCGTGGAAATTCGATGCCAAGTGCAGATCACACCCTTGCTCAACTGGCAGATGCCAAATTTTTTACGGAGCTAGACACGAAGAACGGGTTTTGGCAGGTGAAACTTTTACCTCAATCGCAGCTACTGACAACTTTTAACACTCCCTTTGGCAGGTATTGTTTCCGTCGGCTACCCTTTGGAATCTCGATCGCTCCGGAGATTTTTCAAAAGCTTATCCAGCGATTCATTGACGGAATTCAAGGAGAATTATGTCAGGCGGATGACATTCTCATATAAGCGCCAACCATTACAGGTCACGACAACATTCTCCACAAAGTGTTGCAGGCACTGGAATCAAATGGAGAATTAAATTCGAAGAAATGTCATGTTGGTATAACATCTATAAGTTTCTTGGACCATAGAATCAACCAAACTGGCTTTCATCCAGGTGAAATATACGCGCCAACCATTACAGGTCACGATAACATTCTCCACAAGGTGTTGCAGGCATTGGAATCAAATGGAGTGAAGTAATATTCGAAGAAATGTCATGTTGGCATAACATCTATAAGTTTCTTGGACCATCGAATCAACCAAACTGGCTTTCATCCAGGTGAATCGAAAGTGAAGGCGATAGAGGAGTTTGCACCACCCAAGAATATTGCAGATCTAAGGCAATTTCTGGGCCTCGTTAATTATTAAGGCAAATTCGTCCCGAACCTGTCAATCCTCTCAAAGAATTACTGAGGAATGATATGAGTTTTCAATGGGGTGATAGTCAGAAGGAAGCATTTTTGAAATTAAAGAGAATTTTAATTACAAAGCCTGTTTTTAAGATGTTCAATCCAAATTTTAGTCAAAAGGAAACATTTTTGAAATTAAAGAAAATTTTAATTAGAGAGCCTGTTCTTAAGATGTTCAATCCAAGCCCCAAAACGATTGTTTCAACAGATGCTACCCCTTTTGGACTTCGAGCTGTCTTGCGTCAGGAAGATTGTGATGGGATTCTTAAGCCTATTGCATACGCGTCAAGAACTTTGACAGATTTGGGAAAACGGTATGCCCAAATTGGAAAGGAAGCGTTGGCGATAACATGGGTAACATGCGAGAAATTTCGGGATTTGGTCACAGGTATGTCGTTTTATATGGAAACGGACCATAAGCCCTTGGTTCCGATATTTACTTCCAAGCACCTAGACGAATTAACACCGAGACTCCAAAGATTCCGAATGCGGCTGATGCGATTCATATACAAAATATACTACACCCAGGCAAAGATCTGATTGCAGCCGATGCTTTGTCCCGAAACCCAATGCTATCATCAACTCACGAGTCAGAGAATGAAGAAGACTTGAACACCTTTATAAAAGCAATCATTTTGGAGCTACCAGCAACTGACAGTAAACTCGAGGAAAGTAAGAAAGCCCAACTAGACGATAAGCCGTTAAACAAAGTTGCAAAATACGTACAAGAAGGATGGCCTGATAGACATAAGATTTCACCAGATGCAAGGCAGTACTACAAAGAGGGGTCCAGTTTAGCAATCAACAATGGAATGCTGATGTATGGTGTTGTATTCACATTATGTGCATACATACATTTTCTAACGGCTCTGAATGAATATTCTGCAGTGGATGTAAATCGATCCGGCAAAAATACTGCGATTAAAATTTTACCGCTGGCAAACGGTTTACGCTGAGTAGTTCAAACGAGCGAACGAAGTCCATTGGCTTTGACTCAACCGAACGCGAATGAGGTCCGTGCAAAAACGAATGCTAGAATTCTGAGAGTCTGATTGCAACAAGCGAAAAGTACGGTCGTTTATTTTATAACGTTTTACATTATAAAATTCTGGCGCAGCAAATATCCCCGTGAGCTTGAAGTCCAAAACCACTTTTAACCACTTTTTTTTCAATTAGTTTTAATTTTCAGGGATTTTTTTCTTACACGTTTGGGCGCCAAAAATAACGATTGAATCTATTTTCAACCCCCAACCTAGAATCTTTACTTTGATAGTTCGCAGTAGTGAGATTCTGGTTGGATAGAAATTGAAGATAACTTCGCGAAATGTACTATTTCCAACGATAAAATAAACGAAAGATAGTCGAATTATCTCGAACAACTAGGACGAGAAATCGAGTAGCGAGAGTTTAGCGAAATCAATCAACGACGAGAAATGAAAACGATATAAGTTACCTCCAATGTTGTTTTCAAACGAATCACGTAAGCTTTTATTCTTGGGGGTTTTTATACACATGGAAATATCGAAATTTACGGTCTTAACTTAATACATTTTAAAGCTTTATTTTACAAATAAAATAATTCAAAAATATGGCTACTGGTCTAAATTGACCGCGAGATTTAAATTTCGTTGGTGAACATTTGAAGATCTGTTTTATCTGCTCCAACATACCGCCCCCTTTGAAAGGTCTCCTTTCAAGAAGGCAGGGCTGCTAACTTGTGAATAGGACGTCTCAAAAAACCTCTCGATGTCTTCATGTCGGCAACTCTGACCAGTCCATCTTTGCCTTGGATAACGTTTGTGATTCTCCAACTGCCATTTTTGAGGTGGGAGGTCTTCGTCGTGTATGATGACCAGACTTCCGACACTTACGTTTAGGCTGGCTGATGACCTTTGAAATCGTGTATGTACTCTGCAGACCATCGTTGCCAGAAGTGCGTCTTCACTGCCTGAATTCGTCTCCACCTCTGAATAAAGCTGATATTAGGTGCTTCAATTGCTGGCTCTGGGATGGCTTTGAGGGATGAGCCG
Organism: Neoascia interrupta; assembly: GCA_947623515.1. Taxonomy (NCBI): domain Eukaryota; kingdom Metazoa; phylum Arthropoda; class Insecta; order Diptera; family Syrphidae; genus Neoascia; species Neoascia interrupta. The sequence continues at coordinate 118,172,011 of OX392462.1, forward strand.
ATAAGCAGGTGCGCTGGTGTCAAGGCTTCGCGATCGCTGGAGTCCGATGATATTGGTGTTATGGGTCTTGAGTTCATGACCGCCTCGATATCAACAATCGCCGTTGCGAGTTCCTCGAAGGTAAGTTTTGCACCGCTTAGACCGGTACAAATGCCCCTTTGCGACCTTGATGGCCGCCTCCCAAATCCCTCCGAAGTGGGGTGCCCTTGGGGGTATAAAATGAAAGTTTATATGGGAATTAGTGCAAAAGCTAACAATAGTTTCTTGAGATGATATTGAGATGAAAAATGATGATTTTTTCATTAACATATTGCGCAAATCTATCAGTTTGGTTTGAGTCCCTACGAAATTTGTTGCATTGTCGCAATGGATGTCACTGGGGATACCTCTGCGACCTATCATTCGTTTCAATGCCTATAAAAATGCTTCGGCTGAAAGATCCGTTGCGACCTCTAGGTGAACTGCCTTCGAAGCGAAGCAAACGAACACCGCGACGTAGGTTTTGAAAGGTACTTTTCCACGAATTTTCAAATATGTACTGATTGGGCCACAGAAGTCCACACCACAAACAAGGACGCGAAGATGAAGTCGCCCTTCCTTGAAATAGATCTCACATTACTTGTTCTAAGGATGTATGCAACAGTACGAAGACCATTGATATAAGAACTGCAACGCTCCATTATGTTCAACAATATACTTGGCTCTGGCGTTGCACATGCACATGTCAGAACTATTTTTCGTTTTTCTAAAGCGCGCTCTTCGGGAGTAAGTGGTATCTCAATGTTGCGTGGCCAGTTTTCTTCTTGTACCTGAATTTCCGCAACTCTATTACCGACAAATGTACCAAACTGCGAAGAGTGAGTTGAGATTCAATGCATTACAATAGCGGAATCTGTCCAAAAGTAGACATTTGAAAGGGAACTACTGAAGATACCTTTTACTCGCCCTCTAACCTCGGAAGCTGTTGCCTTCTGCTTGGTGCTACCCTAGACTTTGCTACCAAAATTTTTGTTTGCACTAAACCAGCTGTATCTATTGCCCTAAGGTACAGGCAGCAACCATATGCTCTGCAGCATTAACGATTGCTCTGAGTGTCTTATTTTGAAAAGTTTATAAAATAGATATATTGCTTGGTTTAGTACAACCCCAGAGTTGTATACCGTACTTCTATGCGATTTAATGGCTTTAATTTCTTCGGCGAATGAATTGGATTAGATGATGTAGATGATATTCAAAAGTGCTACGTCTAGCTGCGCTGGAGTCAAACTAAGATCAGTGGGTAACGCCTTCTTCTTTATCCTGTCGCGAATTCTAAGGTTGTATGCAACAGTATTTAGACCATTGATATAAGAACTGCAACGCTCCACTATGTTCAACAATATACTTGGCTCTGGCGTTGCACAGGCACATGTCAGAACTATTTTTCGTTTTTCTTAAGCGCGCTCTTCGGGAGTAAGTGGTATCTCAATGTTGCGTGGCCAGTTTTCTTCTTGTAGCAGCAAGTATTCAGGACCATGGAACCATATCGACCATCCTAATTCGTCTACTCTGCATCCTCGAGATACAATGTCGGCGGGATTTTTATCAGTTGGAACGTGCCTCCAGACAATTCCTTGCCTTTCCTCCTGATTTTCCGCAACTCTATTACCGACAAATGTACCAAACTGCGAAGAGTGAGTTGAGATTCAATGCAGTACAATAGCGGAATCTGTCCAAAAGTAGACATTTGAAAGGGAACTACTGAAGATACCTTTTATCCTCGCCCAGACTGTCGACAATAAATGAGCAGCGCAGAGTTCTAACCTTGGAAGCTGTTGCCTTCTGCTTGGTGCTACCCTAGACTTTGCTACCAAAAGTTTTGTTTGCACTAAACCAGCTGTATCAATTGCCCTAAGGTACAGGCAGCAAAGATATGCTTTCCATCCGCAAACCCATGGACTTGAAAAGATTGCGTATTTGCGATCAAAGCATGCCTAGGAACCGTAACGTTTTGTAGCGAGAACAAGTCTTCCAAAAACTTACGCCATTCTGATTCAATGTTTTGTGGGAGTGATGAGTTCCAACCTAAGTTTTCGATCCAAATAGTTTGAAATAGTTTAAACCCAACGGATCGAAGAGCGACGACGACAGGGAAAGAACTGTTTTCTTGGTGTAATTCGGGTAATTTCGACTTGGTTTATACGAAAAATTGAAATCGTCAGAGACCGGATTCCAGGCGATTCCTAAAGTACTGGTGAGATTAGTTTCGTTGACCATAATAGCCCTGCTGTTGTTAGCTGCGGCCTGAACAATATTTTCGTTGTTGCTATTCCATTTGGCTAACTCCATTCCAGCTGACTTAAAAATTTCAGAGACTTCCCATTGTATCTGCATAACGACGTTAAGATCATCATCTCCAGTTAGCATATCGTCAACGTAGAAATCAGATTTTAGTACTCGAGAGCCTAACTTGAATTTTTCTTGGTGATGTTCGCTTTAGTAGTGCAAACTGCGATTGGCCAAATATGGAGCTGATGCGGTACCGTTAGTTACCGTATTCAGTTGGTAAGTTTGTATCGGCTTAGTGTCGTCCTCTCTCAACGAAATGTATTGGAATCTCATAGTGGGTTGGGTGGATTAGGACTTGTCGGTACATCCTCACGATGTCCGCAGTGAGTGCGTACCGTTGTAAGCGAAAACGAAGGAGTATATCAAAGAGATTGGTCTGTATTGTTGGACCGACCATTAAAGTTTCATTTAAGGAAATTTGCGATGAAGTGCGACAAGACGCATCAAAAACAACTCGAAGCTTTGTTGATATGCTTTCCGGCCGTATAACGCATTGATGCGGCACATAGTAATGCGGGTTGTCTAAATCTGGATCCTTAACAAGAGTCATATGTCCTAATGACTGGTATTCTTTAAGAAATGATTTTTTTTTTTTCGTGGGAAGGAAAAACCTTCATAGGCACTATAAGGACCGGCCGCGCGTGCTCAAAGTAGTGTGAGATTCTTACTCACTAAAAAACCTCCCATTTTCCGTTTGACTACAACTAAGTTTTCTTAACAAGTAGTTAATGCTTCTGTAGTAATGGCATGTGGCAGGCTGCCTTCCAACGAAAGCACCTACTATACCGTCAAGTTATGCGGTTTCATCTTATGCTGCTAGATCCAACGGTCTCATTCGTTGTAGTCGGCGCGTAAGATTTGTCTGATCCAAAGTTCGGATAATTTCATTGTTGCAATGTCCGCGAAGTCGAGTACTAAGTTTGCGAGCAAAGTTTGTTACCTCATCAGTCACGGTTGCGATTCCAAGATCTCGGTGTAGATCGCTTTTTCTTATGTACCATGGAGCATGAACGATTGCACTGAGTGTCTTATTTTGAAAAGATTCTAAAAAAGATATATTGCTTGGTTTAGTACAACCCCAGAGTTGTATACCGTACGTCCAAGATGGTTTTAGCACTTGCTTATACAAAAGCAGTTTGTTATACAGGATGTTTCCAAATTCGATGCAAATATTTTGACACAAGATTCTTGGGTATATTTGAAGAAAAAAATTATTCTACAGTATGAGCCTATCTCAAATTTTGATACCACTTATTGGGAATTTAAGAAAACACCTACTTTGAGGTACCTTGACCCATACTAACACAAATATCTCCGCTAACACTTACAACAGGTACTTCATTTAGGACTTAGATTTGAGAAGAAATAGTACTCCTTTTAACTGCATTAAAATAAAATTGATGACTTTTTTAACTTTCGAGATATTTGCTTTTAAGTCGGATCCTTTTTCCCTGCCCATGACATTTTTTTGACTTTCAAGACACATTTCTGCGAAAAATGCGTTATAAACATATCGGTATTTTTTTTTTTCTAGTGCACCTAACAATACTTAATAAAAATTGCTAAGACAAGTTATCCGAAAAACCCACAGATTTTATGATACTTGGGAAATTCCATAACAGGTAAAATTATGAAAAACTCCTTTCACGAAGCCGCGACAGGTATAAGGTGGAAATATGATTTGTTACCTACTTTTATAACCGCGATTGACACCAAAAACGATTTTTTGACTATGTATTAATAATTTACGTAGGCTTTAGAGCATGCATTTTTATTAGACTACCTGATAAAAAGGTAATTTCCCTATCATTTTTCTGTTAAATCCCAAAAAGGATTAAGTTTGAGGTTGGTCGCCTAGTTGGAAAATTTACCTAATGTAAATTGTATAAAAGGTTAGAAAACAAAATTAAATCCATCAAGGTCATTTTTGAAGTCGAGGTGACACAACAGTTGTTAAGAAACCCTACTTGAAATGGCATCTTTTACAAACGAAGAATTAGCCGATATTATCTACGTTTATGGGATGTGCAACGGAAGTTCTATTAGAGCACAACAAAGATACCATCAGCTTTATCCTAACCGAAGAGTACCTAATCCCCGCGTAATTACAAATTCGTTTCGAAGACTTCGGGAAACGGGATCTGTTGCAACAAGACGACCTAACGCAGGAGCTTCACCAGGAAGAATTGCAGTTGATGAAAGAATACTGGAAGCGGTTGCAAATGATCCATCAGTCAGCATCAGGCGCTTATCCTTGCGATTTAATGTTTCAACACATAAAATTGTTCGTCTTCTGCATACGGAAAACTTGTATCCATACCACCATACACCTGTGCAGGACCTGCTTCCGAGTGATTTGGAGCCGAGACTTTAGTTTTGCAACTGGTTGTTAGAGCGGAACTTGGATGACAACGGTTTTATAAGCAGAATCCTATGGACGGATGAATCTCAATTTACTAGAGATGGGATTACAAATTTTCACAATCTACAGACATGGGCTGCGGAAAACCCACACACAAGGAGAGAGTCATCATTTCAACACAGATTTAGCGTCAATTTGTGGGCAGGTGTTATTGGAAACAACTTAATCGGTCCCTTCAAACTGCCTCCCACACTGAATTCTGCAAACTATCTGGAATTTTTGTGCAATGATTTAACAGATCTACTGGAGGATGTTCCGGTAACTCACCGAGCTTCGTTATATTTTCAACAGTATGGAGCCCCAGCCCACTTTGGCCGCGAGGTTAAGAATTGGCTGGATGAAAAGTACGCTGGTCGTTGGATAGGAAGAAATGGACCAGTTCACTGGCCTGCAAGATCTCCAGACCTTACAATTATGGATTTTTTTGTATGGAAGAAAATAAAAGAACTTGTTTATTCTACAGAAATATCAACTCTAAATGATTTAGAAGATCGCATTCTCCAAGCCTCGTCTGAGGCAGGAGTTATCCTCAATAAACGTTGACAGCGCAATCCAAAAGCGAGCTCTAGCATGCATACAAAATGGAGAAGGACACTTTGAACACCTTATTTGATTGTAGAGTTAACTTAATGAAATAAAAAAAAACATAAACCAAACACAAGCATTTTTATTCAGAATAATAGGAATTGAACACTATGAATCGAGTTTTTCATAATTTTACCTGCTATGGAATTTCCCAAGTATCATAAAATCTGTGGGTTTTTCGGGTAACTTGTCTTAGCAATTTTTATAAGATATTGTTAGGTGCACTAGAAAAAAAAAATTACCGATATGTTTATTACGCATTTTTCGCAGAAATGTGTCTTGAAAGTCAAAAAAATGTCATGGGCAGGGAAAAAGGATCCGACTTAAAAGCAAATATCTCGAAAGTTAAAAAAGCCATCAATTTTATTTTAATGCAGTTAAAAGGAGTACTATTTCTTCTAAAATTTGAGTCCTAAATGAAGTACCTGTTGTAAGTGTTAGCGGATATATTTGTGTTAGTATGGGTCAAGGTACCTCAAAGTAGGTGTTTTCTTAAATTCCCAATAAGTGGTATCAAAATTTGAGATAGGCCCATACTGTAGAACAATTTTTTTCTTCAAATATACCCAAGAATCTTGTGTCAAAATATTTGCATCGAATTTGGAAACACCCTGTATATGCTTAGTTTCGAAAATCTTCCGATAAGCCAATTCATTTCTCTTAACTTGATTTCGAGCTCGTCGCGTTTCTTTTTAACGTGCGGCTTCCATTTAAGTTTTGCGTCTAGAGTCATTCCTAGATATTTCGCTTCATTTGAGTACGGGATTTGTACCGAGTTAATGAATAAAGGTTTGTTGTTTATCTTTTTATAAGTAAAGTTAACATGCGTTGACTTAGTCTCGTTAAGGACAACTCGCCAGCTCTTCGTCCAGTCGCATATTTTGTCTAAATCGCGCTGAAGTTTCCCTGTTTATAATTCAATTGTCGTATCAATAGCGAGAATAGCAGTGTCGTCAGCAAACGTAGCTAAAATTGTTCGATCATCGTGGGGTATCATCGTGGGGAACTTCAGGCCTTCGTGCCATACCTTGTCGAAGGCTTGCGATACGTCGAGAAAAGCGCTAGTACATGTCTTTTTCGCTTCCAGAGCTTTTTCGATTTCGTTTGTTATTCGATAGACCTGGTCGATTGTTGAATGCTTTTTTCTAAATCCGAATTGGTGATCCGGAATCAATCGTCTTTCTTCGATGATTGGTTGCAACCTTTTCAGCAATAGTTTCTCGAATACCTTAGATATTATCGGCAGTAGCGAAATAGGTCTGTATAACTTTTTGTCGTTCGGACATTTTCCTGGTTTCGGAACCATTATGACCTCGGCCACTTTCCATTGCCTTGGAACGTATAAAACTCTCATGGAAGCGTTAATGATATAGAGTAGCTTGACCAAAGCTTTTTTCGGTAGCTCCTTTAGAATTTCGCTAGAATTTAAATTGTAGCCAAATGCTTTGTTGTTCTTCATATTATTTATCGTTTGACGAAGTTCAGCCAATGACACGGTTTTTATTCTATAATTATCTTGTACCGCATAGGGATTGAGCTCCTCGACCAACGGTTCCCCGTCAAACGGTTTAAATGTTTCTTCTAGGTAATCTGCGAAAAAATCCGCTTTTTCTTTGTCTTAATGGCGCAGAATGTACTATAGGCTTCTTAATGGACTTCACTGCTTTCCAAAGTGAGTAGTTCGAACCTTTATCGACAGTCAAACTTTCGAGGTAAGCAGTAGTCTCACGACTTTTAAAGTCTTGAAGTTCGCGCTTCAGTTTGGTAGAAAGGTGGTTCAAGATGGTCTTATCCGGGGGTGCTCGCGAACGTTGCCATCTCTTGCGCGCTCTCCTCTTTTCGCATAATAGCTCTTCTATTTCTTGTGGATATATTGTTCCGCTGTTCGATAGTTCGGATCTCCGAAAAAAAATTTTATTTCACGCAGCGCTCTGAATAACTCTCACGAGTCTTTCTATTTCGTCTTCTATTTCAAGTGGCGTTTTGAGTGGTACATTCAAAGCTATGTTTTCTTTACTGTATTTTCTAAAGCCGTCCCAGTTGGTATTATTGCTACTTAATCTAGGCGCTCTTTCCTTTTTCACTAGGCTTCCGCCGATTTTCAAAAGAACTGCCGAGTGATCTGAACAGAGATCAAAGCGTTCTTCTACGCTTGTAAGGTAATGAGGTACCCCCTTGGCGATGAAGAAGTCAAAAAGGTCAGGTATTTTATTTCTATCGGTTGGCCAATATGTTGGCTTTCCCGTTTATAGGAAGACCACGCCATATTTTGTACTTGCTTGAAAGAGGACTCTGCCTCTTGTTGAATTGCACCGTGAGCCCCAAAAAGTATTTTTCGCGTTAAAGTCTCCGCCGATGATAAAGTTTGTCCTAAGTGATTCAAAGAGGGAAGCAAGACCTTCATTAGCCAGGCGATACTGAGGAGGAAAATAGCTCGACGCGATGTTATAATCTAAGTGCCTCAATTTTATGGAGATTGAGCTTATTTGCATGGAATCCAGTTCTATTTCTGCGTTTTTAGAGTGCTTAATGCAGTCTTTGATGTAGAGAGAGGATCCGCCTCTCGAATTTTCTGAAGGATGATGCGCGTGATAGTCGATGCAACCTTTTATTTTGGGTGCCGAACCCTTTTTAAAGTGGGTTTCCGAAATCAGGCATATGTCTATATTATTCTTCCGTAGAAATACTTCTAGTTCGTAAATTTTTTGCAAAAGGCCGTTTGCATTCCATGTAATAATTTTGATTGACTTTCCCATATTCATGATTTTTTGTTATATGTTTTTCGAGGCTTAAACTCGAGCTCGCTTAATTTGTTAAATATTACTTGATTTACTTTCGTTTGTTGCTCAAGCTTTGAGAGACCGAATCTGGTGCGGCTGATTGTTGCTTACTTTCATGTGAAGTGACTTGAGCATACTATCTTGGACGACCAAGTGTGGATTTTCCGGTTGAACTTGGACCAGCGACGTTTTCTTGTGCTGTTTGTACCTTTTCTTTAATCAATGCCGTACCCTTGGTCAACTTAGAGGTTTTTGGTTTATGGGCTTTAGTAGGTTTTAGGCTTGGACCCTTTTGTTCAATACTTTTCTTTGGAGCTTCATGCCGCTTTTGTAACTCTATGGCGATTTCGCATCCTCGGTAGCTCACTGGGTGACTTCCGCTACAATTGGCGCAGACCGCTGGAGCCTGACTGCTGACATTGCAATCTGTCGAAAGATGTTCACGGCACATTTAACGCATCGCGGTTCTTTTTGGCAGTATGCTTGCGTGTGTCGGAAGCCTCGGCATCGTTTGCATTGAGGTACTAGTCTGTTGCCCTTCCGCTTGGGCTCGATTTTGACCTTAATGTTAAGGATTGCTTTTATTTTGTAAATCTCGCTTATGTTCTCAGTTCTATCAAAATATAGCATGAAAATTGGCAGACCGTGCCTGACAACAGTAGAATCTTTACCATCGTCCGTACATTGCTTCTCTTTCTTTATTATGTTCACGGCGTCAAGAATTTTAAAGCCTTGGGCTTGAACATCTTCTATTACTTGTTCCTTAGTGCAGGATGGGTGTAGTCCTCTCGCGATAACCCGCAGCGGCTTCTCGAGGTGATTTTCATACGTAAACCATTGAATTTTCTTTGTATTCAACTTTTGTGACAGCGACCGATAGGCGTCAGAGTCATCGACGTGAACTTTTCATACATTGTTCCGAAGCGATGTTAAGTTATATTTCGTCCCAAGAGTATTTTTAAGAATGTTTCGCAACTTTCCGTAGTCCGCGATCCCAACGACATTTATTGCAGGTGGTCGGCGGTTTTTTTCTTGAGGTATTCCTGTCGCTTTGTTTGATACGACTGGTGTTTCTTCTTTTTGCTGCACGGTTTCTACTTTGGGTGAAGAACCGGCCTTTCGTTTCTTGGTAAGCCTTTTCCTAAAGACCAGATTCGTTTTGCGTGCAAGTTCTTCCTCGTCCGTCTGGTATTCAAATTGACGTTTCGGCGTTTCCTCGCATACTATAGTACCACGGGGGTTCCTTAAGTCTTCATTTTCTTTACGTAACGAATCTACTTCGCTTTTAAGCTCATGGTAGAGACGTTCAATTTCATTAAGCTTAGCACGGAGTTCGTTGTTTTCCGCTTCAAAGCATTTAATTTTCGCTGGGTCCTAATTAACCGGCGGACTTGCCTTCCCGGAGACCTTCGATCAAGCTGGTGGAGATCGAGGCGTCCTTGATTTTTTCAAAAAGGGATTTATAAGCAGTAAATGACTCTCCCCAGAATACATAAAGCCTACCTTCGAAAAGGGTGGATTTGCCAGTGAAACTGGATTGCCACCTGGGGAAATAATATCTTTTGTTTTGTCCATTGCATAGTTTGTATGCGCTACGCGCTCGGCACACGGAGGGTGGATTTTGTCGCCTCTTACGACAGGCATGCCTTACCTCGGGTATATTCTAACCCCTACCCGAAGGGGGAATGATGAATATTAAAAAAGAAATGATGAATATTGATAAGAAATGATGAATATTGAGATTTAAGCTCTGTATTCTTAGCTAATTTGCGTTCGAGATATAAAAATCTTCGGAATGCCATTTCGTATGAAACTCCTTAGCAATCAGGATCCCGCTTAAATGGAAGTTTGACCATTAGTCGACCTGTAGGAAGCTGCCCTATGCTCTGTCTAAAAAGAGCCTCACAATTTTCTTGTTCTTCTGTCCATATAGACTTCCGAGTTCTGACCTCCTCCAATTGCCAAAACCTTTCTACAAACTGTTCTAAATTGGATTCCTTAGAACTAAAAAAATAATTGCTTTGTATCTGCCAGATACAATCCATCCGAGCGACGTTTTCTGCTACGTTGGAAGACCACTGCCTAATTTCACCTGTCCTGTTTGCAACAAATCAAAGAATGCCTCAGCACCTAAAAGCAAGTCTAATTTAGATGGTTGGTTGAAATGTTCATCTGCTAGATCGGGATTTTTGGGTATATTCCAATCTGTGGCGCTAAGTGTTGCTTCTAGCTGATACCCAATAATTGATGGAGTGATCAGCATATCCAAGCACACCTCAAAGTTGGTGTACCTCGAGCGAATGGTTGTTTGAGTTTGCGACTGAATTCTAGTTTCGGAATCTCCTATGCCAACGATATCGATTATTTTCTTTTCCCTTTTTAGCTGAAGGATTGTTGCGAATCTTTCGTTAATGAGGTTAACTTGTGACCCTGAGTCTAGAAGCACCCTACCAATCTGGTATCTTCCCGATGAGTCTTTGACAAGCACTAGTGCCGTTGACAAAATGACTTGCGTGGTAGGAACACTTTCCTTGTCTAATGCTGTGTACAGATGCTGAAGTTGAAGGCTGTTCATTTACACTCGCACTGGAGGATGACGATGAGGACTATGCATTGTTACCAGCGGTGGTTTCATTGGATGGCCGTATAAAAGGCTGTGATGAGGTTGTCTGCAACTCCTGCACCTATAAGTTGATGGGCTCTTTGCAACTCCATGACCCTTTCCCAAACAGTTGAGGCATAATCCTAAATTTTTAACATTGGTGAATCGATCTTTGACTGATAGTGCATTGAAGTTCGAACAGCCGGAAATTGAATGACTATTGCCCTAACAGAACCCACAACTCGTCTGTGAAACTGATAGTGCGGTTTGAGACCGATGACTGTGACTGGATTTATTCGACGAACCTTTTTGAGCAGTATCCGATCGGAGCCGTATGCTGTCTCGTGCCTCTAAGTACTGACAACATTTGCTTAGTAGTGCGGCACAATCTGTCAATTTGGGTAAAGTCTTATAATCTACACACTCATCCCACTTAGATTGCGTTTCTGAATCCACTTTGGACATTGCAATAAAAATAATAATTGCATTGCAATTCTCTTTAAATGAACCTATAGACTGCAACGAATTATATAGTGCTGAAATATTGTCAACTAAACTTTGCAATGAAGTAGCTGATGACTTTGGAACTTTCGGTAAGTCAAACAACTCGGAGATGTACTCTAGGAATATGAGGCAATCATTGTCATACCGTTCCTTTAACATGGCAATTGCCTTGGGATAGTTCTCCTCTGTAACTTGGAAGGCTTTGACTGTTCCCAGTGCTTAGTCACTTAAGCATGTTAATAAATGATTGAACTTTTCAGTTTTTGTAAGTGATGAATCACTATCAACAAGAGTGTTGAATGAATTGATAAAATTCTTGTACTCGGAATATTTTCCGTTGAATCTCGGCAATCTTAATTTTGGAAGGTGGCTAACTGAATGTGGTACCGAAAATGTATTTTCTGCAACACTAACTCGCCTTGATGATCCCAAGAGTGAAAGAATTTTTGTTTTGGTAGATATATACAAATCTTCTAGATTCCCTCGAGATGATTTATCCGAAGGAACCAATCGTTCTAACTGCGTCTGGTATGCTAAAAGTTGCTTAAAGTACGACACTACTATGCCTAGACGACATTCAAGCTCAGTTGGTGAAAGACTATTCCCTTTTAGTTCAACTGTGTTCTTGATTCTGCTAATATTGCCTTTAGTTGAGGCGCGAAGCTGCTTCAACTCATCGATCGAAGCTGTGTTCTCTTCGTCAGGCATTGTTGAGCGAAAAAATAAAACCATTTGTTATTTAAAACGAAATTCAGTAGCAGCAGAAAAAGTAACAACTTCGAGAAAAAAAGGAACAGCAACAAGTTTCTCCAATGATGGACTACCGCCCAATTCAATAGCAGCAAAATTAACAACAGCAAAGCAACAACTTCAGAAAACCAGCAACAAAGTTACTCCAATGATAGAATGTAGCTGAATTCAAATACAATTTCAGCTTTTCCAAAGTAAGTTCTCATATAAAATGTCTCTACGAGCGAATATGATTAGGTAGCTATAAGTTTGCAGTTCGTAAATATAATTTTCTATATCGACGACGACGTTTAAATAAATCCTCAGAGCAGTCAATTGAAATTTTTAACAAAATTGATTGAAAATCCGATGCAAATTCCACGGCGAATCGAACAGCTTACAAGTTTCAATGCGTGCGATCAATGCAGCGCTCTCTTAGCGACGAAACAAATGGCAAGATTACGAAAAATAATAATGGAGATCGATAAGCGAGATGTGGGCGAAATGAAGATCGATGCATTGTACACTATTTGGTGACGACTGATCTTGACGTTGTGCCTTACGAAGTTAGTGTGAAGCAAATACAAAATTATTTTTCACGGCGAATTGAGGATAGAATTTAATTCTCTATTATCGACGATCGAACGATGAAAAGTGCATGATAAAAGTGCAATAGAAAGGGCAAAGCTTTTGCGATATTACTGAAAGCGAAAGATCGACAAAACTGAAGTGGGCGTTACTCGTTCTTACTCGTTCTTTTTAATTCAAACCTTTAACAGTGTAATATATGCTTCCTAGCTTCTAAGTGATTAATATTATATAAAATAAATCTTTAAGAACTTATTAAGTGTTTCATTAAAATATCCAATAGTTGGCGACGAGGAAAACCAATCAGGTGCGCGTTTAAATTAAACAAAAAAAAAGCGAAGTAATCGATCCAAAATCCAAGTCAAAATCCAAAGCAATGTGACAATTAACATGTGCTTCCTACATGTTAATTGTCACATTGCTGGTAAGCTCAAGAATATAAAACTATCACATAAAATTGCCCCATTAGTCGGGAACATGGAACCATTTTTACCAGGAGGAAATTTTAAAGCATACGAGAACAGGCTTCGTCAATAAGCTCAAGAATATAAAACTATCTACATAAAATGGCCCCGTTAGTCGGGAACATCGAACCATTTTTACCAGGAGGAAATTTTAAAGCATACGAGGACAGGCTTCGTCAATAAGCTCAAGAATATATAACTATCCACATAAAATGGCCCCATTAGTCGGGAACATCGAACCATTTTTACCAGGAGGAAATTTTAAAGCATACGAGGACAGGCTTCGTCAATTTTTTTTAATTAATAACATACAAGACGAAGGGAAAACACCACTACTCGTCACGGTCATCGGCGCAGAAATATATGAGATCCTCATGTCTCTCACTGTCCCAGATTTGCCGAGTACCAAAGACTTTGAAACCCTGGGCCCTCATTGCGTAACTTTGCAGACGACAGTCGTTCGCGCGATAGCACTAAACGCTATCGTCAACAGTTTGCTTCAAGAAACACTATCGCTATCGTGTCGTCGTCGCTCTCGTTTAGGTAAGTTTCGATTAGTTTTCTTCTGTCAGAATCATGAATGAAAGCGACGCCATCAGCATGTTGTGACATTTGGCTTTCAAATTCAGATCTGATGTCATAGGTTTTTTTGGTACATAGTTTTTTCTCCATGTGTCATAATTGTATTCTGTGATTTGTGTGTCATTATATCATTTTCATTTTGTGGTTTTGAGTATTTATTACAAATTGTAATAAATTGAAACAAATTGTAATAAATACTCAAATTGTAATAAATACTCAAAATTACGATAAATACTCAAATCGTAATGATACCATACGAACAAATTCGTAATAATACATTAGAACTTAAATAAAAGTATTGTTTTAAAGTCTGCAACGCTATCTCTATCCCAATATTGACAAATATTATGTGAAGAAAAAAAATCGGGGAAAGGGGGAAATTTCAAAACTTTCGGCAGAATAGGCTCAAAACAGGAAAGTTAGTGACGATTGAGTTGAGAGGGATGCATTGAATTTATTTTAAATTTATTGATTTCACTTTCAATAAAAACAAATACGCTTCGCCAGAACATTTCCTTAATGTTTTTTTTTAATAATTTGCAATATATTTTTAGCTCTTTAGAACCCACATCAGAGCACAACATATTTGATTCAAAATGCAAGGTAAACGATACCTATTTTGCTATCGTACTATCGCCATCGACAAGACGATAGTACTTGAAAGATTTCTTCCTTACGCGAAGCAAACAGTCAATCGTCAATTCGATATCGACTAGACGATAGTGGAACTTTAAGCTTACGCGAAGCATAACTATCGAAGACGATATCGTCGTGCTTACGCAATGAGGGCCCTGGTAAAACTTCTCCGAACACATTTTGCTCCAGTGGAAAATAAAAGAGCCGAAAGGTACAAGTTCTACAAGTCTTGCCAAGAAGAAGGAGAGCCCATCGGAGACTACATCATTCGGTTAAAGTCACTAGTACAGTCATGTCGTTTTGGAGATTTTTTGGACAATGAGGTAGACGGGAGAAGTACCACGAGTAATGCCGATAAAGCAGCGGTGCTCAGTAGTATAGCACGATATAAGACTTTCATCCTGGACGATGTTTTAATCGATCATTTTATCATCGGCTTACGCAACGAAAAGATCCAGCAAAGTCTGCTAAACGATGATAGCAGCAACTTTGGAAAATGTTGTTAGAAGGCTTTAAACATGGAAGCGTCCGAAAAAGCCTAAAAAATATGCAACCGCATACACTTCAGGCTATATCGTCGAATGGCAAGCGTTATGGTAAAAAGCAGAGTCATGGTTTCAGTCAACAGTCAAGTCAGAAAAGTCAGCACGTGTCTAACCCCAAATGGAAAAAGTCTCCACCCCATAATGCCCAGCATCAAGAAAGAGAAAAGGAACGTTGTCACAGATGCGGTCGAGATCATCAAGAATCGAAGTGTCCAGCCAAAGAATGGGAATGCTTTTCATGTGGCAAAAAGGGCCATACATCAGTCGTGTGCAGAAACAACAAGTCGATCAAAGTAATCCATAGTGTCCAAGAAGAGCAGCAGAGGCAGCCAGTGTTAAGAGTAGTCAATATCAACAGAGTCAACGTAGAGATGGAGGTAGATACAGGAACAACGGAGTCGGTCATGAGTGAAGGAGAGTACAAAAACAATTTTTTTAATCTGAAGTTGGAAAAATCTGATAGTAAACTTTGTACACTTACAGGTAATATGATCAAAGAAGTCGGCGCGGTGAAGGTTTGGGTGACGTTTAGAGGAGAAGGGCATAAATTAATTATGATTTATTGTTAATTAATTATGATTATTAGTTAATTAATTAACTAATAATCTTCGAAGGCGATAAACCATCAAAATGTATCATGGGTCGTTCTTGGATTGATAGTTTGTTCCCGGAGTGGAGAAACGGTTTAAGTGTTGATCCTGTAAGCCAAGTAAGTGGAAGTAAAAATTTAGTAGCCGAGATTAAAGTGGCTTTTCCCGGTATAATAAGCAAAAAGTTGGATACACCTATTGTTGGATATGAGGCGGATATTGTACTAAAAGAAGACCAAACGCCAATATTTCATTTCGCCCTTTAGTGTTCCGTTCAAATTAAGGAATTGGACAGGGTGGTGGATGAAGTGATTCTAGAGCCGGTTAAACAAAGTCCTTGGGCAAGTCTCATTCTAATAGTTCCCAAAGCGAATGGGAGCATACGTATTTGCGTTGATTGTCGAGCAACCGTTAACAAATGTATCGAAACAGCTCACTACAATTTTCATAAAATTTAAGATATTTTTGTTCAGCTCACAGGCTGTAAAGTTTTTTGTGTAGTGGATCTGACTGGAGCCTATCAGCAGTTGCCAGAGCTCCCTATTTTCCAGTCAGTGATGGATAGAATCCTTGCACGTATGAAGTGGGTCTTTTGCTATTAAGACCATATTATTAAAGGTGGGGTTGATGAGATAGATTGTCATAAAAGATTGCTTGAAGTTCTAAGTCGTCTAAGTAGTCATAACGTCAGAATAAATCTTGAAAAATCAAAGTTTTTACAAGACAGTGTGAATTATTTAGGCCATTCGGTTTCGCATAAAAGTGTTTGTCCGAATTAAGAGAAAGTGAAAGCCATAGTAGAAGCTCCGGCTCATAAAAACATTGCGCATTGCAATCTCGGACTACTTAACTACTATGGTAGATTTTTGCCAAACTTAGCAGCAAACTCTTCACCCTTATATAGCCTCCTTAAAAAGAATTCAGTTTTTATATGGTCAAAGTCTTGCGCAGATGCTTTTCAGAAAAGTAAAGATCTTTTACTCCACCATAATATTTTAGAGTTGTATGATCCGAACAAGCCTTTTGTAGTCGCTACTGATGCAAGTCCCTATGGCGTAGGGGCTGTATTGTCTCACGAGATCGACGTAGACAAACCTGTGCTTTTTGCTTCAAGTAGTTTAAGCCCAGCAGAGCGAAGTTATTCTCAATTGCACAGAGAGGCTCTTGCCATTGTCTTTGCGTTATAGAAATTCCATAACTATATTTATGGCCAAGAGTTTATGTGGTATACAGACCATCAGGCCCTGAAAGAAATTTTCAATCCTAAAAAAGGTACACCGCCAGTAGCTGTAGCTTGTCTTCAAAGATGGTCAATTTTACTGTCTATGTATAAATACAAAATATCGTACCGTCGTAGTGCTCAAATGGGTCATGCCGATGCACTTTCGCGTTTACCGCTTCCTGAAAGTTCAGAGATTGTAGAGTCTCCTATTAACTTTTTTCAGTCTGAAGAGCCTTTAATTGATTTTAAAACAGTTTCTGAACATTATAAACATGATGCAGTCTTACAATCGGTTTATGAATCATTATTAAGGTTGTGGTCGAGTCAGATAACGGAAGACGTAATGCCTTATTACATCAAAAGAAATAGTTTGTCTACAGATAGTGGTTGCGTATTCTATGCCAACCGTATAGTGATTCCCAAATGTCTTCGGGATAAAGTCTTGGATATTCTTCATGATAATCATGCTGGTATCGTCAACATGAAGAGAATAGCCAGGTCTTATGTGTGGTGGCCATTATGTGTTAAGGATATTGAGAATAAATCAAAAAGTTGTAAAATTTGTGATCAAACCCAGAATGTCAAGTAAGAAAACCTTACATCAAGGTGGCCAGAAAGCTCACATCCGTTTCAAAGAGTTCATATGGGTTTTTTTTTTATTTTAAAGCTAAAATGTTTTTAATTTTAGTCGATTCATATAGTAGAATTTGCGACATCAAAATCATGAACTACACAAATGTGGATTCTTGATAAGGGTGTTAAATGATATTTTTTCGTTGTACGGTCTTCCCGATAAAATTGTTTCGGACAATGGGCCACCGTTTAATTCGTTAATTTTAAGAAAATATTGTCAGTGTAAGGGTATTCAGATAGTACACTCTCCGCCTTATCGTCCCGCGTCTAATGGGTCAGCTGAACGCGCAGTACAAAGCGCCAAAAAAGTTTTGAAGCGTTTTTTTTTGGGTCACAAAAACCAATATACACTTCAAGAACAAATTGTTAAGTATCTACAGCACAGCCGAAATACGATATGCTCTTCAACCTTGAAAACGCCATCGGAAATGCTTCTCTCGTACAAGCCGAAAATTATTTTAGATAGACTTAAAAATGAGAACTTACATCTTAATAGTAATTCAAAGAATATTGAAAAATTAAAAATTTTTAAAAAAATTAAAAAAGAAGAATTTGAAAAAAGTACATTTGTTTACAAAGAGGGAGAAGAAGTCATGTATCAATATCATTTTAAAAACTTTATTAGGTGGATACCTGCCAAAATTGAAAAAAATATAAGCAAGTTAACTTATCTAGCGAATATAAAGGATAAAATACGTTTCGTTCATCAAAACCAATTACAAAAAAAATATATGAAAGATAATTTGTATTTTAATACTAAAGTTCTATATTGAAGCAATGAATTTTGTAACTTGGAACCGGAATCTAAAGAAATTAAACATGAACCTTGTAATGTTGAAAAGAAAAACAAAACTTAGGTTTAAGAAGATCTAAAAGAGATAAGAAAAAACCGAAACGTTTTACTTTTTCTGAATTTGTTAAGCCTAAGTTAAATAAATAGCTTTGTACGTATTATGAGAAAGCTTGAGCAAAAAGGGGGAAAGTTATTATATATTTCCTTAGCGTAAGGACATTGTGGCATAGCCTTTAAAGCATTAATTTAGTATAACACTTTCCTACACATGCTATTATGACATTGGGCTTATTACTCGTTCTTTTTAATTCAAACATTTAACAGAGTAACATGTGCTTCCTAGCTTCTAAGTGATTAATATTATATACAATAAATCTTTAAGAACTAATTAAGTGTTTCATTAAAACATACAAATGATAGAATGTTTGCGCAATATGAAATTTTGTATATATGTATATAATATATTATATGCATGCGTCTCTTTATTCCGTCGAAGGTGCGCTTGAACTTGATGAAAATCGATTTTGGTAGCGATTTGGTGAATTTTATACGATCACTGCTCTGGCTTTTAGCGCACATTCGATTGAACTGAGTTGTTGGCAACGTACCTGGGTTGGGTGATTTGATACTTATCTACCCAAATTTTCCGGTTTAACCTCGATTATGGGGTGATTTTCTAAACTTCGTCTAGATAATCCTTATGTCCTTTTTGTTTCCACAGCTTTCCTTTGAGTCCACGTTGCCGCTTGCACTATATATGCACTCGCGAATACCGACACCGAAAGCGCGACACGAAAAAGTTTAACAGTCTTTTAAATGTTCTAAGTGTGGTTTTTTCACTATAGAAATATCTTTTAGCTTAGTTTGAGCTTAAGCTTTTAACCACTTTTTTTTCAATTAGTTTTAATTTTCAGGGATTTTTTTCTTACACGTTTGGGCGCCAAAAATAACGATTGAATCTATTTTCAACCGCCAACCTAGAATCTTTACTTTGATAATTCGCAGTAGTGAGATTCTGGTTGGATAGAAACTGAAGATAACTTCGCGAAATGTACTATTTCCAACGATGAAATAAACGAAAGATAGTCGAATTATCTCGAACAACTAGGACGAGAAATCGAGTAGCGAGAGTTTAGCGAAATCAATCAACGACGAGAAATGAAAACGATATAAGTTACCACCAATGTGGTTTCCAAACGAATCACGTTAGCTTTTATTCTTGGGGGTTTTTATACATATGGAAATATCGAAATTTACGATCTTAACTTAATACATTTTAAAGCTTTATTTTACAAATACAATTCAAGAATATGGCTACTGGTCTAAATTGACCGCGAGATTTAAATTTCGTTGGTGAACATTTGAAGATCTGCTTTATCAGCTCCAACAACCACAATCAACCGTTTTCAGTCAGCACGTTTCAACTGTCCAGATAAAAGACGAACTCAACCTCAACCGGCAGCAACAAGTCTTCACAGACCAAAAAAACAGCAGCAGCGCAACTTATCCAACAATCATCGCAGTAGCAAAAGCAAATTTTGTGGTGATGAGGCGCACAACAACAAACTTCAAAGCCCTGCTTATGGCAAACGGTGCAGCAATTGTAGTAAGTGAAATCACTTTAGTTATGTGTGCAAATCGAGCAACGCTTCTTCGAGTGAAATAAACTCAATAAATTATTCCGATCCACATGATACCTTTCTCGGAACTTTCCACACAAAAAAAAAACAGACAATAAGACAGTGGAGCGAAATGGTAACAGTTAATGGTGTGAGTGTCAAATTTGTTCTTGACTGCTAAATAGGGCTGATAGGGCCAGTGGGCGAAAAGTTAAAAATATTCGGGATCGCATACTGAGTTCAACAATTCATGTCACTGAAGGCTTAAAAGCACCGCTATTGTATTTGAGCACATGTGAACAATTAAATCTTATACAAAGGGTCAATGCGATAGACAGTGAAAAGACTGATTCTCGGTCTGCCGTCAGTATTGAGGCAGAAATTCCTAAGCTGTTCGATGAATTAGGTTGCGTACCAGTGCAATATGAAATCAACTTAAAGAGTCCATGCAAACGGTATGCGATATACGCAGCGCGTAGAGTTCCTATACCCTTAATAAAAAAGTTGAAACCTTAGTTGGATGAAATGGTAAGACTCAATGTAATCAAGTTTGTAGACGAACCAACGGATTGGTGTGCACCACTGTGATAGTCCCCAACCTGATGGCGATATATCGCCTTTGTGTTTATTTGGAAAGGTTAAATGAGTGCGTGGAAATTCGATGCCAAGTGCAGATCACACCCTTGCTCAACTGGCAGATGCCAAATTTTTTACGGAGCTAGACACGAAGAACGGGTTTTGGCAGGTGAAACTTTTACCTCAATCGCAGCTACTGACAACTTTTAACACTCCCTTTGGCAGGTATTGTTTCCGTCGGCTACCCTTTGGAATCTCGATCGCTCCGGAGATTTTCAAAAGCTTATCCAGCGATTCATTGACGGAATTCAAGGAGAATTATGTCAGGCGGATGACATTCTCATATAAGCGCCAACCATTACAGGTCACGACAACATTCTCCACAAAGTGTTGCAGGCACTGGAATCAAATGGAGAATTAAATTCGAAGAAATGTCATGTTGGTATAACATCTATAAGTTTCTTGGACCATAGAATCAACCAAACTGGCTTTCATCCAGGTGAAATATACGCGCCAACCATTACAGGTCACGATAACATTCTCCACAAGGTGTTGCAGGCATTGGAATCAAATGGAGTGAAGTAATATTCGAAGAAATGTCATGTTGGCATAACATCTATAAGTTTCTTGGACCATCGAATCAACCAAACTGGCTTTCATCCAGGTGAATCGAAAGTGAAGGCGATAGAGGAGTTTGCACCACCCAAGAATATTGCAGATCTAAGGCAATTTCTGGGCCTCGTTAATTATTAAGGCAAATTCGTCCCGAACCTGTCAATCCTCTCAAAGAATTACTGAGGAATGATATGAGTTTTCAATGGGGTGATAGTCAGAAGGAAGCATTTTTGAAATTAAAGAGAATTTTAATTACAAAGCCTGTTTTTAAGATGTTCAATCCAAATTTTAGTCAAAAGGAAACATTTTTGAAATTAAAGAAAATTTTAATTAGAGAGCCTGTTCTTAAGATGTTCAATCCAAGCCCCAAAACGATTGTTTCAACAGATGCTACCCCTTTTGGACTTCGAGCTGTCTTGCGTCAGGAAGATTGTGATGGGATTCTTAAGCCTATTGCATACGCGTCAAGAACTTTGACAGATTTGGAAAAACGGTATGCCCAAATTGGAAAGGAAGCGTTGGCGATAACATGGGTAACATGCGAGAAATTTCGGGATTTGGTCACAGGTATGTCGTTTTATATGGAAACGGACCATAAGCCCTTGGTTCCGATATTTACTTCCAAGCACCTAGACGAATTAACACCGAGACTCCAAAGATTCCGAATGCGGCTGATGCGATTCATATACAAAATATACTACACCCAGGCAAAGATCTGATTGCAGCCGATGCTTTGTCCCGAAACCCAATGCTATCATCAACTCACGAGTCAGAGAATGAAGAAGACTTGAACACCTTTATAAAAGCAATCATTTTGGAGCTACCAGCAACTGACAGTAAACTCGAGGAAAGTAAGAAAGCCCAACTAGACGATAAGCCGTTAAACAAAGTTGCAAAATACGTACAAGAAGGATGGCCTGATAGACATAAGATTTCACCAGATGCAAGGCAGTACTACAAAGAGGGGTCCAGTTTAGCAATCAACAATGGAATGCTGATGTATGGTGTTGTATTCACATTATGTGCATACATACATTTTCTAACGGCTCTGAATGAATATTCTGCAGTGGATGTAAATCGATCCGGCAAAAATACTGCGATTAAAATTTTACCGCTGGCAAACGGTTTACGCTGAGTAGTTCAAACGAGCGAACGAAGTCCATTGGCTTTGACTCAACCGAACGCGAATGAGGTCCGTGCAAAAACGAATGCTAGAATTCTGAGAGTCTGATTGCAACAAGCGAAAAGTACGGTCGTTTATTTTATAACGTTTTACATTATAAAATTCTGGCGCAGCAAATATCCCCGTGAGCTTGAAGTCCAAAACGCAATGTTGCGTTCGATGATAAGCAGAGTAGAAACAACGGACGCATGTGGGGCAAAACGAAATGTTACTTCAAAACTTCACTCCACGTTTGACCGTAAATATCGTAGACGCATCCATAACGCAAAAGTATATCTACTTTCTACTCATTCATTGTGTGGTGAGTGAGTATAGCTCTTTTGTCGTCAGTAGGTGGGGACGAAAAAGGGTTGTTTCTGTTTCTTGTCAGAATAAAAAAAAAAACAGGTTTGCGTAGAGAAGAGAGCTTTGAGTAGAGAATGTGATGTTTTTCGGTATTATTTCAGTTTGTCGCGATAACTTGCAAGTTGGTGGTTTTCAGCATGCACAAAGACACGAGTGCACCATCTTGGATATATTTGTGATGGAATAAACAGAAATAATTTTATTTTCATTGCTGGGCAACTTGGTTCGTTTTTAAAAAGCATCTTTTCTGCTCGTTCTTTTGCAAATATCTTTCAATAGAAATTTAATGTGTGAGAGGTGATATTTTACAATTTCCTTCCACAAAACGCAAAGCGGCATTTCGTTTTTCAAATTTGCTGCATGCGTAGTTTGACGTCAAGTATCGTAAAGTTTTGGCAACGCATGGCAAAGGCCATTACACGTACGCACGCAGCAACGCAACATTGCGATTCCATTATTAAAGTCGTGTGATCGAACCTTTTCCCTTACTTAAAAAAACTGTATGAAAACAACATACGTTTAAGTGAATGGAAGTTATCAAAATAAAAAAATAAAAAGATACCAAAGCAATTGCCGAAAACAGTGTTTCTGTTCCGCTTAATATTTGAAGCTCATTGAAATAAGAAAGTAGTGAAATAAGAACCGCCACAAACCAAGACAGTGTATACCAGCGTACCACATAGCCAGCAAGCTAAAGGAGCCAAGGTAAGTATACCTAATATTAAGTTTTTATTTCAATTTCTACTACATTTTTTTATTTTTCTTGTGTTTTGCGTGTCTTATTACGCGTTTTCTCGCACTTGTCTTATGAGATGAGATAAGATAAGGGTAGTTGTTGATTTCTTTCTTTTTAACTCATAACATTTTGGTTGTTTTTCTCTCTCGATATTTGTGTGTAGCCCATTTTCTCCCACTAGTTTTTTTCAATTGCTGTGACGAGTTTAGTTTCTTTTTGAGGAAATAACAATTAATGGAAGCAAAATTAGTGGCGGATATTAAGAAACTTAAGGATCAAATAAAGCAGTTCAGAAAGGAAGAGAGGGAGCAACGTCAAGAAGTTCAGAGACTAAATGAGTCTCTGCTATCTGAACTAAAAAACTTGACTGCCAGAGAAGTCTTTTTTCTCATTAAGGAGAAGATTAGTTCGAGCTGGGGACAATTTACAAGGTTGGAAACAACTGACGAAATCGTGTCTGAGCTAATCTCGGCAATAAGGGTTCAGCAACAAAATCAGTGCGAACAGATTTCAGATCTGAAGCATTTAGCGGCAGCTAAAGAAAAGCAGATAGTTGCTCTTAAGGCCACATTAGAAGAAGCGGAAGAAGAAAATACAGTTGCTTTTAAAAAAGCTAGTAACTCAACTGCTAACCCTTCCGAAATTTCTGCTGGAAATCCTAGAGGCATTACACAGGTTAATAACGAAAGACCCAAAGTATCGCCAAGCGTTGTTATAATTAACAAAAGTAAAAAGTCCTGCGGAAGTTTGTCAAAAGTTGTTGCTCTTATGATTCCCAGTTTCCTGGGCAGAGAACTCCTGAACTAACGGGGAGAGTGCATGAGTTCCTAAGCGCATGCCAGCTAGGTTTAAAGTGCCTTAAAGGAGCAGACAAAGAAATGTATGTCTAGCTACTTTCAACTAGACTGGCGGCGATGCATTTGAGCTTGTACGGGCTTATCAGCCAAAAACATTCAAATGCTTACAAGAACTTATTAAGCAAGCGTATCTTGTAGCGACGACTTTAGACAGCTTTACTTTTGAAATCAGGCAGGCGATACAGCTACCACTTGAGGACATTCATTCCTTTGCTAGGCATCTTTTGTGTCTACAGACAAAGGCAAAGGAGATTATTGACGCGCGACACCCTGCTGCCAAATAGCTTTGGTAAAAGAACTTAAGACTTCGGTATTGGCAGCTTTTAAAATGGGCCTTGCCGATGAAACTTATTAGTTACAGAATTTTTTTCGTAACAAAAATACATAAATTGATTTAAAACTTTTATGTAAACTCGCCTTTACTATTTCACTGACAGAAATCGATTTCAAGGAACAGCTGATTTTGATTTGTTTTTTGCGACAAAATCGTTCCACTGAAAAGTATTCCATTCTCTCTCTATTTTCAACTGTCAGTTTTCCTTTCACTGATCAACTCCAACCTCAAGCGCCTGTAGCTGTTTGTTGGCACTGACAGCGTTGCGGCAATTTACGCTAACGTATGCAGAGCAGGATTTCACCAAGCTAACAGACTTAGTTTTTCAAAATAGTCTGATAATTCGACCGCAGAAAAGCATACAACCCAGCTACCAAAAACCTTTCGGAAATTATCCTCTACCAAATTATCCCTCATTAGGCCACTCTTTACCGCGTGTCCCGACCACTCCACAATGGTCAAATTCAGTTGTAAGTGATCAATCCCAGTTTAGCATGACACCGCAATATTCTTTCAACATACCCCTTTTATTTGGAATATCATCAATGACGCTGACGAAATACTAGCAGTTGGCATAATCGGACGCGATATACTGTGGAACCATACTATCATTAATACCGTATCGAAGCGAATTACCTTCTTGGATGTGAACAAGAGGAAAACTATTACATTACCCCTGCAATGTTTATGCCGCAATTGGAACTCATTCAGTGTTAACATTGCAGCTCGGACCCAAACCCTTGTCGAGCTCAAAATTCCTAATGCTGGATCGAAAGAACTTGAAATTCATTTTCAGAAAATCGACAATGGTATTTACTTGGGTAATTCTATAGTCAAGGCAAACAATGATTTTGTACGAGTACCAATTATTAACCCCACAACAAGCAATTACTGTCATCCAAATAAGTTTTTACCAATTTATTCTGTTTTTAAAGAGTACGACTTTGTAGGGGCAGGGGAAAACAGGGTCAGAGAATTTTCAGTGTATCAACAAAAGACCAAAATAATGAGCGTGTCGAGTTGCTTTTAAATTCCCTTATGTTAGGTTCAGACTTAAGCCCGAAAGAAAAAAGGACTATCGAACAGCTTTGTGTTGAATATAGCGATGTCTTCATGGTTGGTGGAGATTCGCTCACATACACTCCAGTTTTAACCCGTAGCATCCCCATAAGGTCGGATCAGGGACCAATCAACACCAAGCAGTAAAGAACTCCAGAGATACACAAGACGGAAATTGTTAAGCAGGTAAAAAATATACTTGAACAAGATATAATTTCCGGAAGCAAGTCTCCCTGGACTTCTCCATTGCTGATTGTTCCCAAAAAATCTGTTTATGGTGAAAAACGGTGGAGGGTTGTAGTGGATTTTAGGAAACTAAATGAGGTTACGATTAGAGATACATTCCCACTACCGAGAATTAAGGAAATTCTAGACCAGTTGGGTAACAGTCAGTACTTCACTATTCTGGACTTAGCTAGCGGCTATCACCAGGTCCTGATCGATCCTGTGAACCGACCAAAAACAGCTTTAAGTACCAGCAAAGGACATTGCAAGTTTAACAGAATGCCTTTTGGACTGACTGGTAACGTTCCAGAGAATAATGAACCACATCCTGACAGGGTTAGGGTCTAATCATAGCTATCATCGGATTGCATCATTGAGAAATTTGTTTTCTTGTTTGTAGACGTTTGAGAAAACAATGATGGCTGTTGTTGGTATCAAAATGAAGCTTATTAGTTACAAAATTTTTTTCGTAACAAAAATACATAAATTGATTTAAAACTTTTATGTAAGCTCGCCTTTACTATTTCACTGACAGAAATCGATTTCAAGGAATAGCTGATTTTGATTTGTGTTTTTGCGACAAAATCGTTCCACTGAAAAGTATTCCATTCTCTTTCTATTTTCAACTGTCAGTTTTCCTGTTGCATTTCCGGATGCTAAGGCATCCACGGTAGCAAAATCATTTTATGATGAAATAATTACAAGATTTCACATTCCCAAGATACTTATTACAGATAATGGTACTAATTTTACTTCAAAGCTTTTTTTGAAACTTGCAAGCTTCTGGGCGTAAAGAAAGTCCACATTACCGCCTATCATCCACAAGCCAATGGATCTTTGAAACGTAGTCACAGGCCCTTAGGGGAATATCTAAGCAGTTTTGTTTACAATAACGATCAAAGTTGGGACCAATGACTGAGACAGGTGATGCATGTTTACAACAACACCGTACATGCTGCCACTAAAATGACTCCAACAAGAAGTTTATTCGGTATTGAATCCGGAATGCCAACGAATTTGAAGAGAACTCCTGCCCCTCTGTATAACGCTGAAGACTATCCGCGATTACTGAAATACCAGCTGCAAAAGTCTCATGAACTTACTCGAAATAACTTGAATAAGGCAAAGCTAATTTCAAAGCAGCAGTACGATCAGCATACAAATCCTCACTTGTTCAAGGTTGGAGAAAAGGTTATGCTGAAGAACCCGGTTAGGAAAAATAAGTTCTCGCTTATTTGGTTGGGATTTTACGAGGTGATATCGGTAAACGGGCCAGTAAACACCCATATACAAGTAGGGAATAAGACCGAAAGGGTACACAACAAACAACGCAAATTATTTTTCCAGTAATGACAACTATAGTGAAATAATGATAAGACACGGTGACGAGGATCGTTTAACAGAAATCGTGGCCATACCGCAATAAAGTTTTTTTATACCCCATCCAATAGGATAGGAGGAATATTAAGTTTGTTTCATAGTTTGTAACATAGACAAATAATCACCGTAGACCCCCAAAACCTTAAGGTCATATGATCGAGACCGAATTGTAAAAAAATTCTTCTGATAAAAAATATAAATAAAAATACGATGTTATTGAGAAGGAGTGGATGCCACGCCCCTTTCATAGGGAGAAGATTCTTAACTGAGAAACTCTAAATACAATTGAAGTAAAATGAAACCGAAATTTAACACAATTTAACACAATTCGGAGCTTGTTTTGTTAGTGTTGAATTGTTTTTGCGTAATAATCAAGAAGTACTCTTTATAGATCCAGTCCAACTACAACTAGATATTCTCGGAAGGCCATTTAACCATTAAACCATTTATTTTTGTACCCTTTTGTTTATTTGTGACACTCAAAATATTGTAAAAATTAAAATGCTCCTCTTGCTTTGTTAAACAATTGTTAGTTTAAGTCAAGCTACGGAACCGAAGTCACAGCTAGAAATAGCACCATACTAATTTAAGCAACTGCTTCCCTTGCCGGCAGTTTTTGAGACGATCGCAAAGGCAGTGTTTTTCAAGGATTCGTGCACAGTCTTCACGCAAATTACACTATGGATTTCTCTGCAGTTCTTAATTTTACCGAGATGTGTGACCGTCGAATAGATCAGCTTTGTTCAAGGATATGAACAACGAATTTCGCAGAACAGTGTAAGCTGGTGACGAATGAAGTGCGTGTAATAGCAGCCAACCTTCGCCAAAACAACAATCATTTGCAACATGTTTCTCAGCATAGCCATTATAGGAAAAAGCAAGCGATTGAAGCAGTCGGCAGCTTTACCAAATTAGCTTTCGGAACAATCGACAGCAATGATGCCCGAAAGATCTACTACCAACTTCGTTTTATGAAGGGGCATGAACAACAAACTCTCGACTTATTGAAAAAGCAGTGTCGGTTATGAATTCGAACCTGGACAAAGTTTACAAGCCTGTAAAACAACTGATAGCGGAAATTGAACGAGTGGATCAAAACCTTAACAACGTTAGTTCAGAGTTAAATGTTTTCGCTACAAATACGCACGACGAAATCGGCTCTCTCCAGCTACAGGCAGAGATAAACGCTGCAGTGACTCTCGTCATATCAAAATTGCTAGAAGATTGCAGAAGAAAATTGCTCTCAATTTTGAATGATTGTTTCCAACAAAAACTTCATACGTTCCTTTTGGACACAACAAATTTGGCTGATATTTTTGATAAACTAATGAATACATCAAAGTCGAAAATGTATTTCCAGGACCTATCAATTTTACATCAAGCAGCTTAAGTATCAACTTATCCGGATAAAAGCTCAATCATAGTCAAGATAACTATTCCGTTGCCAGAAGCGACTACGTTTGCTGTTCATAAGGTGTACCCGATTCCTGCAAGTTTGAATAAGAAATGGGATTTAGTTGTGGATATTGAGTTCAAGTACATCGCTGAAGCTGACAACCAAGGTTTATTTGTTCTGATCTCCCCAGACGATTACAACCATTGCGTGGATGTGAGCTTCAACTCCAGTCTTCCCACAAAAGTATGCAGGTACAGTAAGCCAATCCACACCAGCGGCAAATCAATCTGTGAAGTGGAGCTTCTACAACATTCCCGTTCCTCAGTGAATAGTTGCAGCTACGTTCCCGTGCCTGCTCGACGAGGCATACTTGTTAGGATGACCTCCAGCAATCAATGGTTGTTAGACGTCAAAGAATCCCTATGTTAAATTTCAATTGCCACGGCGTCCATTTTGCTCCAGTTTTTGAACAGCTTGCAGTGCTGAGCATTTTGAGGTTCCGTGAAATTCGGAAAGTTTTATCACCGTTACATCTTCGGAATCACGCTGACCTTTTGGATTCACTAACGAAAGGTAAAAATCGGCTAATTGACTCCCACCAAAGGGGAGCAGCCTAGCAGGAGGAACTAGAAATCCATCGTTAATCTCTGCTATCAGTCCCAAGCATTGTAGATGTTGCGGTTATCAATGTAATTTTTGTAAAATTTTGCCATAAAACACACCCTAACGTTCCACATTGTGCAGTGAGCATCGCACCTACGGTTCATCTAGCTGCCGATGGCAAGAGATCACATACTCCAGTCAAAACCATCGAAGGGAGGGAGACGCCATCAAGGAAATCCAGGAGAGACCTTACATACGCCCGAGTTACATGATTACACATAATCACATACACTTTCTCTACCGCTAGATGCATCGACCTAAGAACATAGAGCAATGTTGTTTTTCGTCAGGCCGAGCAATGTTGTTTTCCGTCATAAAAATAAATAAATAGCGTGGCGCATCAGCTCGAGGTGAGCCAGGGCCAACTTCTGAGCAATGTATGCTGCTGTGTTAATTTCTTTACATATAAGGGGACCTACAATTTTTAGCCGAATCCGAACGACACTTTGAGAAGTTTTTCAAGACAAATGATAATCTCGGCCAGACCCTCGCGGAGGTGGGGACCGTGAAAAAGAACAAGTCTTTTTTTTTCAGGTGACGATGGCAGGATACGAACCCAGGCCTCCGGCGTAGTAAGCACACACACTTACCACTATGCCACGGCACCCCACATGGAAAATGTAACATACAGATATAATAATGGTAGACCCCCAAGACCTTAGGGCATCGAGACCGAATTCTGAGTCGACGTGTCCAAACAATCGAAGAATCGATCGCTTTACTCGGAGAAGTAGCTGCTCAACATTAAGATTCCCACGAATACTGACGTTTCTCAGTCTATCCCTTTGAGTAATACCAGCAATGCACCTCAGGAATCTCATTTCGGCAGAAGACAAGCAAGAAGTTCCGTCGGCCGAATCCGAGCTGAAGGCGCTAAGATCCCAGTGTGCCGAGATTCTCGGACAGCAGACGAAGACGAAGAACTATCTGGCTACAAGCCTATACTCGCAAAATCGGTTCCAGGTGGAAACCAAGCTCTAGATGATTGAGACCCAGAACCAGAACTTCGAGCAGGTGCCCTCCCAAATAGAACGTCTTGATGAAGTGGAAGCGTCAAGTAACAAGAGGGACACCTAAGAGGAGACCTTCTATATATAGATCTGACATGCTTCAACGTCTGGATGCTGTCACCGCTCATTCATCGGCAAATTGCACCATCGCACCCAACGTTGCCACCACATCGCACTCCCCTCGTTTCAACTTGCAAAAACTATCTTTACCATCGTTCTCTGGCTCCTACACAAATTGGATGAACTTCTCGGATATGTTCAACTCGTTAGTCCACGACAAAAAGGATTTAACTAACATAGAAAAGTTCCAATATTTGCGATCCTGCATCCACGGAGACGCAGCGAGGGTAATCGAATCATTGGAATGCACCAGCCAAAACTACGACACGGCTATGCAACTTCTAAAGGCGCGATATGATAATAAAAGGTATTTATTTCAAGCTCATATTTAATAGATTTTTCAGCTTTAGACGATATCAAAGCCATCTGTCGAAGTTATCCGTATCCGTGCTATGATTGACACCATCAACGTTAATCTTCGAGCACTCAACTCCATTGGCACAGCTGAGCAAATTTCTGACGGGTTCGTGCTTCACTTAATATTATCGAAATTCGACAATGAGTCCCAGGCTAAATGGGAAGATGAGGTATCAGCCAAGCAGGATCAACGGGCGCTCAGTAAACTCACTCAGAATTTGGACTCGACATCTCTCACCAGCGCAGAAGAGTACGACTTTCCGACCTGGGCTGACTTTTGTACGTTCATGGAGTGGCGTTGCAAAACCCTGAAGATCATCGAAGCAAAATCAGATCGTAGCTCAAGCCTAGCATCTCATCCACCATCGCATTCTCGATCACAGCCAACGCAGGGAGCCCACAGTTCTAAGTCTAAGCCGCACCAGCTATACAACGCTTCCTTGCTAAAGACCAACTCATCTTCCACATCATCTTGTGTTTTTTGCAACCAGTCATCGCACAATCCTTTCAACTGCCAAAAGTTTATGAGCTTATCACCCATGGATCGGCTTAAGCTCACCAAGGAGCTTAAGATGTGTTTAAATTGCTTGAGAGGACGCCACAATTTGCAGAATTGCACATCCGTGAACAAATGCCAGAAGTGCGGGGGCACTCACCACACGCTGCTCCATCGCGAGCGTACCGCACCTGCTGGTCTTCCGATTCCTACAGCATCAACTTCTCAGGCTCAAGAGTCTGTCACATCTGAAAAATCCCTAGGTAATCCATACCATTCTGTTTCACCAAACACAACTTCATTACAGGTGCGCCATGCGGAAGCCAGCAATCATGACGAAGGTTATGTACTTTTCGCGACTGCACTACTACGTTTCTCCAGTGAAGGTGGATCATCTGTTGTAGGTCGAACGCTTCTTGATTCGTTCTCACAACTCAATTTCGTTACCGAACACATCGCACAGCACCTCAAACTTAAACGTAGTCGAACATACCTGGACGTGAATGGGATTGGACAAGCAGGCACTTTAGCATATCAACGATCTCAAATACGCGTCACAGCATTACCCAGCATCACCCACCATTGGATGAGCTCTTACAAAGGTTTTGGACCATCCAAGACCACCAAGCACCAGTGAAGCTTCTTTCCATGGAAGAAGAAGAGTGTGAGACACTCTTTAAAACAACAACTACACGCTGCCCAGAGACAAATAAATTCATTGTGAGACTGTCTTTTAAGGAGGAGCACACATCACTTGGAAGCTCCTATGACATCGCCAAAAGGCGGTTAGTATCGATCGAACGTAAGCTACCTCGCTCTCCATCATTGCAGAAAGGTTATTCCCAGATAATTGACGACTACGCGAGATTAGACCACATGGAGAGGGTGGATCCGGCCTCAGCAATTCATGACAGTGTGAACTACATTCCACACCACTGCGTTCTGAAACCGGATAGCTCAACCACCAAGCTGCGCATCGTATTCGACGCTTCTTGCAAAACATCATCAGGCAAATCACTTAATGACATTTTAAAGGTTGGTCCAACACTCCAAGATGACATCTTTTGTATCCTCGCTCGTTTTCGCACCCATCGCATCGTCATCATGGCAGACATCACACAAATGTACGGGCAGATACTGGTAAGTCCCGAAGATACGAAAACGCAATGCATTCTGTGGAGAAACTCTGAAACAAGGTCTATCGAAAGCTACATGCTGAAGACAGTCACATATGGAACCAGTTGTGCCCCATATTTAGCCGTGAGGTGTCTTCGTCAGTTGGCAGAAGAAGGTTCGCAACAATTTCCCACTGGATCTACGAGAACATTGCATGATTTTTACGTTGACAAATTAATGTCTGGTGCTAACGATCCCGGAGAAGTGATTCGGATCAAGGACAAAACAACAAAATTGCTTCTGAGTGGAGGCTTTCACCTTCGCAAATGGGCTTCGAATGATCCCTCTATCATAACAGATGTTCCCGAGCAGGATAGAGAGTCATTTCTTATGGTAGGTGACAGTGAGCTCATCAAGGCCCCAGGAATGGGAACCCAAAGAAGATATTTTTCGATTCAGTTAAGTTGAGTCCACCGATAGCGAAGCGAACAAACGTGGCATCCTTTTGCAAATTTCAAAATATTATGATCCACTTGGCTTAATAAATCCCATTGTCGTAAGGGCCAAGATTTTTACACAAACACTATGGAAACTCAACCTTCATTGGGATAAAAGTCTTCCCGCAGATATACATACACAATGGTTGGAATATAGCAGTCATTTAAAGGACATAAACCAAATCAAAATTACTCGGTATGTACCAATTTGCAATCCTAACACACAAATCCATGGTTTTCAGATGCTGGTACCTAGGCCTTTGGAGCATGCGTTTACTTTCGAACAACTGATGGAGGTGAAGCGGTGACATCAAACCTGATTTGCGCTAAATCAAGAGTCGCACCTATTGCAGCAACAACGATTTCCCGACTCGAACTGTATGCGACATTGCTACTCACGGAACTTCTCGCCCGAGTCACAAGCGCTTTCGGCGATAAACTAATACAAACCTTCTGCTGGACGGACTCAACGATCGTCCTGGCTTGGCTAGCATCTGAACCATGTCGATGGACAACGTTCGTAAGTAATCGAGTCGCAAAGATTCAAAGGCATACAAACCTCACTTGGAATCATGTCGCTACTTCCGATAATACAGCGGATTGGGTCTCAAGGACCCAATTTTATTCGTCGTCCCGAAGGAGATTGGCCAACCCTCGCTATCAGTGACATCAAGGAGGAGATCCCCGACCAACGAAAACAACATCTTGTTCTTGTTGCACACTCCAGACTTTGTCAAACTGATTCGTGTTTTTTGTTTTGTTCGTAGGCATCTTAACAACCGGATATTCGCCAAGAAAAACCCCAAAATTGTTGGTCCAATAACAGCAGCAGAATTTGACGAAACACTCATTGACGTACTTCGCACTATTCAACACAAAACACTAGCCGCGGAAATCAGCAGTCTCAAGAAAGGAAAGCGCCTTAGCCCCAAGTGTCAGCAGCTTGCACCGTTTATCACAGACGGCCTTGTACGAGTAGGGGGACGAATCAGAAATTCGTTTTTGCCGTATGATGCCATGCACCCAGTCTTGCTGGCAAAATCGCATACCTTCTTCATCACCCTTATCAGACACTACCATCGCAAGAATCATCATGCTGGTCCACAAACCCTGCACAACATTTTAAGACAACGCTTCCGGATTTTGAATGCCAAAGGACTTATTCAACAAGTAATTCACCAATGTATAATCTGTTTTTGCAGTAAACCACTTCTAGGTCACCAAATAATGGCAAACCTGCCCTCCGGTAGAGTCACACCTTCTCGGCCGTTCACTATAATTGGATTGGACTAATGTGGACCCCTATCGCATCATCGCATCGATACCGCCCACCCGACCTGGAGGAGGTGAAAGCAGCTGTGTCTAAGCTAAAGTGCAACAAGCAGTCGGAGCAGACGGCCTAGCTGCCGAACTTTTTAAAGTTTTGCTCATCTGAGCATGCACCAGCTCATCTGCAATATATGGTAGGAAGAAAGCATGCCCGACGAATGGAACCTCAGCATTGTTTGCCCGATCCTGAAGAAAGGAGACCCTCTGAGTTGTGCCAAATACAGAGGCATAAGTCTTCTTAACATCGCATACAAGATCTTTTCTGCTGTACTGTGTGAACGCCTGAAGCCGTTTGCCAACAATCTGATGGGCACATATCAGTGTGGCTTTAGGCCAGGAAAGTCCACCATCGATCAAATATTCACACTGCAGCAGATCTTGGAGAAAACCCAGGAATTCCAAATCGATACACACCACCTCTTCATCGATTTCAGTGCCGCGTATGACAGCATCTATAGAGACGAGCTATATAGCGCAATGTCTAGTTTTGGCATCCCTGCCAAACTCGTCAGTCTGTGCAGGATGACGATGGAAAACTCACGCTGTTCCCTCAAGGTCGGCAAAGACCTCACCGACCCCTTTGATGTCAAAAAAGGATTTAGACAAGGCGACGCGCTGTCATGTGACTTCTTTAACATCATACTTGAGAGAATTGTGCAGAACTCTCGCGCCAACACCAGAAGTACAATCTTTCAAAAGTCCGTTCAACTACTCGCATACGCAGACGACATTGACATAATCGGTAGAACAAATCGTGATGTCAGTGAAGCCTTCGTGAGTATTGGGACGGAAGCGGCGAATATGGGCTTAGCAGTCAATGAGGGCAAAACCAAGTATATGCTGTCATCAAGAAAGGACACCCAACACCGACGTCTTGGACAAAACATCACCATCGGCAGCTATAACTTTGAGGTAGTTAGGGACTTTGTCTACCTGGGTTCCGCTATCAATTCAGACAATGACCCCAGCGCTGAAATCAAACGAAGGATAACTCTTGCCAATCGCTGTTTCTTTGGGCTAAGAAGGCAATTGAGTAGCAAAGCCCTCTCTCGAGCAACTAAAGTGTCCATGTATAAGACCCTCATCATCCCAGTCCTGCTTTACGGTGCAGAAGCATGGACCCTGTCAAAGGCGGGTGAAAACACTTTAGGCTGCTTCGAGAGGAAAATTCTTCGGACGATTTACGGTCCCGTCTGCATAGACGGAGAGTGGAGGAGGAGATATAACATCGAACTGTACGGACTGTACAGCGATAGCGACCTAGCCAAAAGAGTCAAAACACAACGTCTACGATGGCTGGGTCATCTAGAGCGGATGGACACCAACGCCCCGGCCCGGAAAATCTTCGAATCCGCAGGGACGGCGCGGTAGAGGAGCACCGAGACTCAGGTGGCGCACGCAAGTGGAAAGGGACCTCAGCCAACTTCGCGTGTGAAACTGGAGACGGCTAGCTAGAGACAGAGCTGGCTGGCGAAGCTTGTTGGCTGAGGCCCAGGTCCACCCCGGACTGTAGCGCCACCTTAAGTAAGTAAGTATATGTATCGCATCGAATCAGAGGGCGAGTTCCTTACAAAACCTACACGGCAATCTTTGTTTGTTTCGCTACTAAGGCCGTCCATTTTGAGCTATTGTCGGACTTGTCAACATCAGCGTTCATCCTGGCATTAAAGCGGTTCATTTCTCGCAGGGGTAAGTGCTCAATTATATATTCGGACAATGCCATAAATTTTACAGGAGCCATTTGGGAGCTGAGAGAGCTCCACACGATGTTCATGTCAGAACAGCACAATGAGATCGTTCGTGCAGAAGGCCTTCAGGACGGAATCGAATGGAGTGTGATTCCACCACGATCTCCACACTTCGGAGGCCTCTGGGAGGCGGCTGTGAAGGTCGCTAAGCACCATCTTCGTCGAATCATCGGACAAACAGTGTTATCGTTCGAAGAGATGACCACGGTTTGCTGTCAAATAGAGGCGGTGATGAACAGCAGGCTTCTTACTCCAATGTCTAGCAGCCCCAACGATCTGACGGTAGGAACACCACTCACAAGTATCGCTGAGCCTCGCGTTGAAGATAGGCCTATAACTCACCTCAAACGATATCAATATCTACAATGGATACAGCAAACCTTTTGGAGACGATGGACGACTAAGTTCACCACCTTCAACTTCGCAAGCAATGGAACGCATCGCAACCTAATCTTCAAGTAAATGACCTAGTGCTATTAAAGGAAGAAAACACACCACCTCTGAAGTGGCCCATGGGGCGAGTCGTCGAAGCTTACAAAGGGGATGATGAAAAGGTACGCGTAGCCAACGTGAAGACAGCAACTGGAGTCTACAAAAGGGCCATAGCCAAACTATGCCCTCTACCACTCAAGCTCAACTAACCTGAAATTCCAGACGACATTGTTGAAAGCAGCAGCTTTCAAGGCGGGCAGTATGTTGCTGTTCAATCAACCCCACATAACCCTATGCCAAGTCCATTTGCGTTATCATTGCAGCATAGACAACAACAAATACACACTTCGCACCATCGTCCACATCGCACCATCGATCGCACACACCATATCCATGCTTTCGCACAGCCAATGTCAAGGCCATATCATCGCAACTCGTAAAACACCATCACATCACTGCTCGCTCCAAAACCAACCGGGGTTGAGACCGAGATTGGCACTCATCATGCGCCGCAGCCAACATCATCACCCATGATCGTAGCGGTAGTTGGGACAGACAAATACAAGGCATTGCATACAAGTCAACCGACTCGCACTCGATTCATCACCATCGTCGTTCCCAAGAAGCGGTACCTGCGTTGGGACCGAGAAGAAAACCACTTGTCAACATGCAGCTGCGTTATCAGTGCTAAAAAAGCGTTAGCGGCATTGAACATTATGCGACAATGGCTGTGGGCGGCCGTACAAAAGGGGCTGGCAGATATGTAGGACACACAGTCCATTTTAATTTGACAACGTAGCAACAAGTCGCTGATAATTTTATCAACCCATCGGAAAATACTTAATAAATTTAAAGTTTAAGTTAAAGAAATCTCTCTATTATTTCACGGAATTTTTCTTCGCAGCTTTGCAACTTTCTTAAGCGGCTAAAAAGCTAGTCGTTTCAAGGGCAATGCGACCGACAAAACTAACAGACGCATTTAATTTTTGTCAACAAGAGGAAAATTATAAATATTTACAGAACACCCAAAATAGACAACAAAACGCCCAATTTAGATATAACAATAATAGACGTGGCTATGGTTACCAAAATCAAAATAGTACTCTGCCAAACTATGTACCGCAGCCGCAGCGGCAATATTCCAGAGAATTTTACAATTCAGGCTTCAATAATAGCTCTAGAGAAAGCAGAAATTCTAGACAGGGTACTTACAGACAAAACGACAACAGGCAGAATCCTGATTTTGTACAAGACGGAAATTCTAACCAAACTAGGAACTATAGGCAAAACTACAATATGGGCAACAGGCTCGAAGACTGTTATCAAAACGAGTTCAGCGCTGTGGATGACAGAAATTTTCCCATACAAGCCTCGGACAACCAATCGGGTACCTAGAGATAAATAATTATAATACGTTCTTATAATGTTCCTCTACCATACATCAATATTCATAGCGTTAACAATACAAATTTTAATTTCCTTATAGATACGGGAAGTAATAAATCGTTCATTAACCCGAATAATGTAGGAAAAAGACAAACTGTTTCTATAGAACCCTTAGAGATTAAAACATTTTTTGATAAACGAATAGTCGACAAACAGATGTACTTAAAAGGCCTGCCAGAACTTAAAACTAATAAAACGTTACCACTCATAGTATTCAAATTTCATAACTATTTTGGTGGATTGATTGGTACTGACATTATGACACTACTTTCAATAAAAATAGATATGCAATCGATATGCAACCGAATGCAATATAAGAAACTGAAAATGCACAAATCCCATTAATATTTAAGCCAAATATGAGATCTAAGTTTTATACTGTACCTGAGCTTAGCAAAATAATGTGCTACCTTCCTGTTGATGTTGAGTCAGGCAGCATATATATATTACCAAAGACAATTAAAGAAAATTTAATTATACCTGAGGGTATATACAAAGCAAGTAACTGATACTCCTCTGTTGAAGTTATAAATACTTCAGATTGTCCTCAAACATTTTTTATAGAACAACCTATTAGAGTTTAACCTTTTCACCAAACTAGTATGTAGAAACTAATAGCCTCTCTATCAATAATGATAAAATAATAGAACAACCACGATATAACAACTACTCATCTAAATCAGGAAGAAAAAAGCGCTATTTATAAATTGTGTAGGAAATATGAGGATATCTTCTTTAGAGAAGGCCAGGACTTAAGCTTTTCAAATCAGATTAAACGTGAAAATAAAACAAAAGACAATGTACCTATCTACTCAAAGTCATATCGCTATCCATTCATACACAAGGAGGAAGTTCGAAAACAAATTAGCGGAATGCTTGACCAAGCCATTATCCGACCAAGCTTTTCTTCTTGGTCTTTTATAATATGGATAGTCCCCAAGAAAAAAGATATAAATGGAGTTCAAAATTGGCGCTTGGTTATAGACTATCGTAAGTTAAATGTGAAGACAGTTGATGACAGATATCCTCTTCCCAACATTTGCGATATTTTGGACAAACTAGGTAAATGCATCTATTTTACGACGTTGGATCTCGCGTCTGGTTTCCACCAAATTGAGATAAAAGACGAGGACATTTCGAAAACTGCGTTTTCTGTCGATAACGGACATTATGGATTCGTCCGAATGCCCTTTGACCTCAAAAATGCTCCATCTACTTTTCAAAAAGTGATGGACAATGTGCTCCGAGACCTTCAAGGCAAAGTGTGTCTTGTATACATGGATGATATAATCATCCAAGATATAATCATCAGCGCAAATGCAGTATTTAAGAGGTTAAAGGATGCTAATCTGAAAGTTCAACTACAAAAATCTGTCTTTTATCAAGGACTTTGCAAATCTAACCAAACCAATGACTGAATGTCTGCGAAAAAATAATACCATTACTCTAGATGCAAGATACATAAAGTTCTTTGAAACTTGCAAAACACTTCTATGCAATGATCCCATACTTCAATACCCGGACTTTGAGAAGCCTTTCAACCTTACAATGCCAGTCATGTTGCATTAGGAGCAGTATTGTCGCAGGGCCATGTAGGTTTGGATAAGCCTATTGCATATGCAAGCCCAACTTTATCCAAAAGTGAAGAAAACTATAGTACGATAGAGAAGGAACTGTTGGCAATAGTTTGGGCCACCAAATATTTCTGCCCTTATCTCTTCGGCCGCATATTTCAAATAATCACAGACCATAAGCCCCTTCTTTGGCTCTTTTCCCTAAAAGAACCTAATACTAAGCTAATTCGTTGGAAGCTTCAGTTGGAAGGATATAATTTCTATATTACTTACAAAAAGGGTGAACTAAACCTAAACGCCGATGCATTATCTAGGATAGAACTGAATGCTGTTGATACAATAGCTAATGAGGATTTAGACAGGATTTCTATTCAAAATAACTTTGATGAGCAAGACATTGCGTCAACTATACATTCTGGCTTGGAAAATATGGATGATGGCATACAGATCTCTGAAAGGCCTTTAAACGAAATACGAACAAAACGAAACTTAGTCCAATACTAAAGATTTTGTTTAAAAGGCAAAAAAGAATTACAATCGAAAACAAAGATCTCAGTAATGAAACAGTTATGATCAATATTTTTAAAAACTTTTAAAACACAAAAAGAGCATCTGCCATTCTTACAGATGATACCACACTTAGAACTGTTCAGTCTGTGTACTCCAAATGTTTTAGCAATGCAAACTATCCAAAATTAGTGAGATGTAATGTTTTGTTGAAAGATATAGCCGCGGCTGACGAACAAGAAAAACTTATACGAGAATATCATAAGACCTCAAATCACAGAGGCATCAATGAAACATTGTAGCATTTAAAAAAATCTTTCTATTTCCCTAAAATGAAACATTCCATAGCTCGTATAATAAATAAATAAATAAATAAAATAAATAGAGTGGCGCAACAGCTCGAGGTGAACCAGGGCCAACTTCTCAACAATGTATGCTGGTGTGTTAATTTCTTTACATACAAGGGGACCTACAATTTTTCTCGAATCCTTTGAGAAGTTTTTCAAGACAAATGATACTCTCGGAGGGCTTGTCAAACCCTCGCGGAGGTGGGGACCGTGAAAAAGAACAAGTCTTTTTTTTTTCAGGTGACGATGGCAGGATAAATAATTGTAACATAATTGTAACAACATAATTGTAACGTATAATAAATAATTGTAACATTTGTCAGAGATATAAATATGACTGGAAAAGAGAAAAATTAAAATTCGAATTAACACAAACACCTTCTAGACCTTTAGAAATTATCCATGTAGACATATATCCTGCACAAAAAGAACACTATATCACTATTATTGATAGATTTACCAAATTTGGAAGTGCTTATTGGGTATCTGCTAGGAACAGCTTAAGTCTGAACCAGTCACTAAAGCACTTTTTTTCACACCATGGAGTACCTGAATTGATCAAATTTGATAATGCTCCTGAATTTATTTCCTCTATTCTTAAAGAATTTTTAGATATTTACAATATTCAGCTGCATACAACATGTGCAAAGAGTTCGAATGGTAACTCCCCTGTGGAGCAATTCCATTCAACAATTACTGAGGTAATTCGAATAATAAGATCACAAAAGCTTGATGAAGCTGTCATTACTTATAACAATAGTAGTCACTCTACAACTAAGCTTTCACCATTCGAACTACTAAGCGGACATATAGATAAACCTTCCCCATTATCTATCAAAGAGACTCCAAAAACTGAACAAGACTATTTACTTCAACATATCAAAGACTATTCAACGTTATCAGAATTAGTTCATAAGCGAAGCTTAAGTCATAAACTGAATATAATTGACAAGCGAAATGAAGAACGTATCGACCCACCTGACTACGCACAAAATGACAAAATTTACAAAGCGGACGCCAGAAGAAATAAACTGGCCCCCAGATTCAATGAACATAAGGTAGTTAATAATGATAAAATTACTGTCGACACCAATAAAAGAAAGGTACATAAGCAAAAAATAAGAAAAAAAAAACGCGGTTAAATAAAAATAATTTTGGTGAATTATATGCTTGTCTTTAGTCTCTCGAAGCGTGTAATCATAAAGTAGATTCTAATATCACTGCGTATATATATATATATATAAAAAATGTTGAATTATAGTTTGGATAATTTTGTTTAAATAAATGTTAAAAATTAAATCTGAGCTTTTAATCAACCTAAATCCTAAGCAAACCCACCCACCCGCATCCCACGATAACCAACATTGATACCTTGAACCGATGGAGATGCATGGTGAAACTTTGGGCAAGCTTATAACAAATGGCAACAACCTGGAGGTGAAGAATTAAGAATTAACCCTAAACGCTAACCATCAGTCACGAACTAGGAACTTCAATTGCATTGACTCCTTAAGTTCGCACTTAGAGGGGAAGAGTTATATGATTATACATAATCACATACACTTACTCTACCGCTAGATGCATCG
Organism: Neoascia interrupta; assembly: GCA_947623515.1. Classification (NCBI taxonomy): domain Eukaryota; kingdom Metazoa; phylum Arthropoda; class Insecta; order Diptera; family Syrphidae; genus Neoascia; species Neoascia interrupta. Next base: position 118,213,567 of record OX392462.1, read on the forward strand.
ACCTAAAAACATAGAGCAATGTTGTTTTTGTCAAGCCGAGCAATGTTGTTTTCCGTCATGCTGTTACCAAAATTACGTAAACAAGGCCATAAACCTTCTGCCCAGCATATATGTCCACCAGGGATTTTCCGCTAAGCCTATGACGCTGCAACCTGATGGCTTCGTAGGAGTTTCCGTTGTATGGAGTCACTCAGCCGTTGGTCGTGATCGAGTGAACAAAGATAAAATTTGACAATGAAAAATGTAATTAAATAAAAATTATATTAAAAATTAAATTAAAAAAAAAATTAATAAAAAATAAAAATGTAATGAAGTACCAAAATATTTAAGTTCAAAAAATTCAAAAGAAGAAACAATAAACAATGTAACAACACATAACTCCCGTGTGTAACATTAAGATATAATAACATGGTTCTTTACATTTTTTTTGTACTTAATCGATTTTGATTTTCTTAATCGTAAACGAAGCAAGAAGAAGAAGAAAAAAAATAATCATTACATCAATCAGTAATAATCATAATAGTGCCTAAATTATAGTTTTACATTTAAAAGTCTTAATACTATGCGCTATATTATAATTTAACATCATAATTTAACATGTTAACTATATTTTAGTAAGACGTTAAAATATTGAGATTTTCAAACTCAAAATAGTCAAAATTCAAATAGTACTATATAATATTTTAATACTAATTTTAATGTATAATTATAATTCGTTAATTAACATTTGTATTTAATTGTAACTGGTGAAACTTCACCCAACCTAAATACTTTTACTCATTTTTCGTTGTTTAATTTGAACTACTCAGTTGAATGAACGTAACTAAAAACATTGAATTGTTTGAATTTGAAAATTATACCATTTATTTGTACCTAAAGTTAACTATTGTGAACGAGTCAATTCTCTCCAAGAATTCAAATATTGCGCTTATCACTTAATCAGTCATATACAGGGTGTTTCCAAATTCGATGCAAATATTTTGACACAAGATTCTTGGGTATATTTGAAGAAAAAAATTGTTCTACAGTATGGGCCTATCTCAAATTTTGATACCACTTATTGGGAATTTAAGAAAACACCTACTTTGAGGTACCTTGACCCATACTAACACAAATATCTCCGCTAACACTTACAACAGGTACTTCATTTAGGACTTAAATTTTAGAAGAAATAGTACTTCTCTTAACTGCATTAAAATAAAATTGATAGCTTTTTCAACTTTCGAGATATTTGCTTTTAAGTCGGATCCTTTTTCCCTGCCCATGACATTTTTTTGACTTTCAAGACACATTTCTGCGAAAAATGCGTAATAAACATATCGGTAATTTTTTTTTTTCTAGTGCACCTAACAATACTTAATAAAAATTCTTTAGACAAGTTACCCGAAAAACCCACAGATTTTATGATACTTGGAAAATTCCATAGCAGGTAAAATTATGAAAAACTCGATTCATAGTGTTCAATTCCTATTATTCTGAATAAAAATGTTTGTGTTTGGTTTATGTTTTTTTTTATTTCATTAAGTTAACTTTACAATCAAATAAGGTGTTCAAAGTGTCCTCCTCCATTTTGTATGCATGCTAGAGCCCGTTTTTGGATTGCGCTGTCAACGTTTATTGAGGATAACTCCTGCCTCACTTGTGACGAGGCTTGGAGAATACGATCTTCTAAATCATTTAGAGTTGATATTTCTGTAGAATTAACAAGTTCTTTCATTCTCCCCCCTACAAAAAAAATCCATAATTGTAAGGTCTGGAGATCTTGCAGGCCTGTGAACTGGTCCATTTCTTCCTATTCAACGACCAGCGTACTTTTCATCCAGCCAATTCTTAACCTCGCGACCAAAGTGGGCTGGGGCTCCATCCTGTTGAACATATGACGAAGCTCGTTGAGTTACCGGAACATCCTCCAGTAGATCTGTTAAATCATTGCGCAAAAATTCCAGATAGTTTGCAGAATTCAGTGTGGGAGGCAGTTTGAAGGGACCGATTAAGTTGTTTCCAATAACACCTGCCCACAAATTGACGCTAAATCTGTGTTGAAATGATGACTCTCTCCTTGTGTGTGGGTTTTCCGCAGCCCATGTTTGTAGATTGTGAAAATTTGTAATCCCATCTCTAGTAAATTGAGATTCGTCCGTCTATAGGATTCTGCTTATAAAAACGTTGTCATCCAAGTTCCGCTCTAACAACCAGTTGCAAAACTCAAGTCTCGGCTCCAAATCACTCGGAAGCAGTTCCTGCACAGGTGTATGGTGGTATGGATACAAGTTTTCCGTATGAAGGAGACGAACAATTTTATGTGTTAAAACATTAAATCGCAAGGATAAGCGCCTGATGCTGATTGATGGATCATTTGCAACCGCTTCCAGTATTCTTTCATCAACTGCAATTCTTCCTGGTGAAGCTCCTGCGTTAGGTCGTCTTGTTGAAACAGATCCCGTTTCCCGAAGTCTTCGAAACGAATTTGTAAATACGCGGGGATTAGGTACTCTTCGGTTAGGATAAAGCTGATGGTATCTTTGTTGTGCTCTAATAGAACTTCCGTTGCACATCCCATAAACGTAGATAATATCGGCGTATTCTTCGTTTGTAAAAGATGCCATTTCAAGTAGGGTTTCTTAACAACTGTTGTGTCACCTCGGCTTCAAAAATGACTCTAATGGATTAAATTTTGCTTTCTAACCTTTTATACAATTTACATTAGGTAAATTTTCCAACTAGGCGACCAACCTCAAACTTAGTCCTTTTTGGGATTTAACAGAAAAATGATAGGGAAATCACCTTTTTATCAGGTAGTCTAATAAAAATGCATGCTCTAAAACCTACGCAAATTATTAATACATAGTCAAAAAATCGTTCTTGTTGTCAATTGCGGTTAAAAAAGTAGGTAACAAATCATATTTCCACCTTATACCTGTCGCGGCTTCGTGAAAAGAGTTTTTCATAATTTTACCTGCTATGGAATTTCCCAAGTATCATAAAATCTGTGGGTTTTTCGGGTAACTTGTCTTAGCAATTTTTATTAAGTATTGTTAGGTGCACTAGAAAAAAAAATTACCGATATGTTTATTACGCATTTTTCGCAGAAATGTGTCTTGAAAGTCAAAAAAATGTCATGGGCAGGGAAAAAGGATCCGACTTAAAAGCAAATATCTCGAAAGTTAAAAAAGTCATTAATTTTATTTTAATGCAGTTAAAAGGAGTACTATTTCTTCTAAAATTTAAGTCCTAAATGAAGTACCTGTTGTAAGTGTTAGCGGAGATATTTGTGTTAGTATGGGTCAAGGTACCTCAAAGTCGGTGTTTTCTTAAATTCCCAATAAGTGGTATCAAAATTTGAGATAGGCCCATACTGTAGAACAATTTTTTTCTTCAAATATACCCAAGAATCTTGTGTCAAAATATTTGCATCGAATTTGGAAACACCCTGTAGATAGATAGATTTTTATTTCGTTATAACTTTTACAATGGTTTGTTACCGCACATTTTACATTAAAGAGATTTGATATAATACATAATATCTTTCAACTTGAACATTATTTAATAAGGGCTTCTTTATAATTTTGTAATGAAATTTAACACTATGCTTGGAGGAAACACGACAGAAACCTCCATTCAGAAAAAAAAGTATATGCATTTATTTAAAAATGTATATAAATAAATTCCTTAAAACTAATGACTAGAGAAGAAGAAGGATGTATTGTAAATATAATTCACAAGATAGATTCCTAGATAACAATGATAATTAAATATAATGAACAATTAATTATTTAACAATGGTAAATAAATAATAAATTAATAATTAATAACAAATAAATTAATAATAAACAAATTAAACACACAATAAATTAAGAATAAATAAATTAATAATTAATAAATAAATAATAAAAAACAAATAAATAAATAAATAAATTAACATAAATAGCTCAATAATTAAATATATAAGCAAATCAATTTAGTAGACAAGAAATAATAGATAACAAATAATAAATAAATATCAATAACACTTAAATCACACATCATATTTCTTGAATAAAATAGACTAAGCTTGATTGCTGAGTTGATTTCAGAAAGATTCAGAAAGCACCAATCTATTCAAAAATGAAGAATTTAATTTGTGGATTTTTTCCGAAATCAATTCAACATTCGCTTTTTCATGGAGGTCAGAAGTCGAGTGATGCCAAGGAAGGTCAAGCATCATTTTTATAAGCTTATTTTGAGAAATCTGCAACTTTTTAATGTGACATTTAGCTACATTTTTCCAGACAGGACAACCATACAAAAGAATTGTTTGAAAAATGACTTTATGAATAATTATTTTATTTTCTTTTGACAGTAATGACTTTCTATTGATAAAAGGAAACAGCATTTTTATGGCTATGTTAACTTTTTTTATTGTTTGTGTTATATGATGGTTAAAAGTTAATTTGGAGTCCAGATGAATGCCGAGATATTTCACTTGATTTTCCCATGAAACTACGTTTCCAAGGATTTGTAATTGGTTGGTTGGAAGATAACAAGCTTTTCTTTTTCGCGTAAAAAAGATGACTTGCATCTTTTCACTATTAAATTTAATTTTCCATTGGTTGTAATATTGTTCCAATATTCTAATCGCATTATTTAGGTTCGTCTCAATATTGAGACCAAACTCATGTGAAGAGAATACGGCTGTGTCGTCAGCAAAAATTGCTGCTTCACAATTAGATAGTTTGGGAAAGTCAGATGTATATAAGTTATATGAGATTGGACCCAGGACTGAACCTTGAGGTACACCATAATTAAAACATATCAATTCCGAAACACCACCATTAACATGTACTGAAAAACGTCTACTTGTCAGAAAACTTTGTACAATTTTACACAGAAAAGAAGGAAAATTAAAAGAAAGCATTTTATATATCATTCCATTGTGCCAGATAGAGTCGAAAGCTTTTTCAATGTCTAATAATACCATTCCTGTGGATCTTCCAATAGCACGATTACTTTTGACATGATTAGATATCCGAAGCACTTAATGTGAAGTACTGTGATGTTTCCTAAAGCCGAATTGCTCGTCTGGATATAAACTATTATCGGATATTATTTTTAGAATTTTTTTTTTCAAAGAACAAAAGTGAGAAACAAGATTCCGATTCTAGGTAGTTTTTTTAAATAAATATTTCTTATTTGATCGGATCCACCAGTTTTTCTAACTTTTAAGTTTTTAAGAATATCTGCCACATCTTATTGAGTTGCAAAACGATTCTCAGGTGATTCTATCGTCATCTGGTTAAAGCTTTGTACAGTAGTATCCACTAAATGATTTGTCGTGAAATTACCAAGGTTTTGGGACACAGAATGATTTTTTACAAAACTAAGAGCAAGCGCGTTTGCTTTTTCTACATCAGTGAAGAAAGTGCTAGAGTCGTTTTTTAGGAAAGGAACCTACCTATGTTTGTTTTTTATAATTTTAACAACATTCCAAAATGGCTTTGCGTTTTTGTCTAGAGTACTAAGTTTGCTGTTGTCATTGTTTCTTTTGATTGACAATTTCTTGTGAATAAGACTATTAAGATATGCAACACGATCTCGGTACACAGGTTGACGGTATCTTTGCCAATTTTTTCTTCTGATGTTTCTCTGTTTAATTAGATTAAGAACATGCAGAGGAAGACACGTAGAACGATTTATTTTTTACAATTTTTGGGACGCATTCATCGACAGAGCTTATGATGTCTTGAGTAAAGCTGTGCACAATGCTGTCAACATCTTCCTTACTTGAAACACCTGCTAGGTTAGTAGGAACATTCCGAAGCCTTCTTTTCATATTCGAACGAAATCGTGACCAATTAGCGTTCTTAAAATCTTGGTAGTGTTGCAGTTTTTTAACACCTGACCAGAGAAGACGATACAGAACTGGATTTTGATCGGAGCTAAGCTCATTTAAAGTTATTGGTGAAGTTAATTGACAAGAGACATTGGTTATAAAAATATCAAGTACAGAAGGACTTCCATGAGAACTAGCAGGAAAATATGTAGGACTAGGAGGAAGCAAAATTTGTACAGGCAACATTGTAGACAGGTGAGATAAGACATACCCATATGAATTTGCCCTAATATAACCCCAGTCTCTATGTCTAGAGTTTAAATCTCCTCCAATCAAGAAGTCTCCACTAATAAAGGATTTAAGCATAATCTTTTATATGCTGATGAACCACCTGGAAAATATACACAGTATATCTTCAATGTCCTAAGATTTCTTAATTTAATCTCAATTCCAATATTTTCTACCACTCGAGTTCTTTTAATCGGCAAAAGCGAATGTTGAATTGATTTACGGATGAGAATTGCGACTCCCCCACCCTGGCTGTCAGTCCTATCAACTCGATAGCACTTATATACAGGTGTGGACAAATGTAAATCACTGTCTAGCCAAGTCACCATAGCTGGTAGCCAAGTCACCACCAGTTTTAGTCACCATAGCTATGTCAATATCATGTCTAATTAGAAACGAAAAAAATTCTAAACATTTGTTTTGAATACTTCTAGCATTCCAAGTTATGATTTTTATATATCTATCTACCATACTACTTATCATGACTATACAAAAACTTAGTTGCTAAATGTGCGATAACATTTAACTGATCTAACTTGGATTTACAACTTGATAATTTTTTAATCATCTCTATAGCTAAAGAATTAAGTTCTTCGATGGAAAAAAGATTTTCATTATTTGTTACATCGGTACGAATGCTGTTGACGTTATTTGGAGGGAGAGACTGCTTTTGCAATTCGTTTGATCGTTGGGCATTTAATTCAAAGCTCTGACCATTAATAGGATGGCCACGCTGAGGTTGTGGGAGCGGCGGGAAGTCTGTCATAGAGGCGTCAGAAACTTGTCTCTGTGAAACGGGATAAACAGCAGGTTGTGAAGTTGTTGGCGACCGCGATGATAGTGCTGCTGTGTAGAGAGTTCTTTGTTGAGAGGAGAATGTTCTCTTCACTGATTTACTTTTAATTTCAATGTACTTCGCTCTGTTGCCGCACGTGACATCAGTAGCCCTATGACTTTCATTACAATTTGCACATTTATGCTTTGAAGTATTATCACAATCGGCAGTCTTATGTGAACCAGCACAGTTGGCACAATAGGTTTTTATGTGGCAATTTCTTTCGCCGTGGCCAAACATTTGGCAATTATGACATTGAGTCAGTTTGCCTTTGATTTTTCTTTGGAAACTCCAATTTACCTGAGTGTGGAAAATCGAGCGAACGTTCTTTTTAAGATCACTTAATTTAACAGAACCATTTTCATACGAGATTAAATAGAAAGATATATCGTGATAGTCTTTATTTCGGTACACGCGAGTCCGATACCAGTGAGTTCAGTTTTAAGTTTGTTTACGTTAACTTCTCCCAAACCATGGAAAATCACTTTGAAAGCCTTAGCGCTTTTCAGATCATGCGAGAAATATTGATAATTTTCATTGTTTAATTTAGTGAGCACTTTGTTATAAGAATCCAATGAATAACAAAAGATTTTTATACCGATAGATAGTTCTTTGATGCAATAATTTGAAACATTAATGATTTAATGACATAATCACAAGATTTTAACAATAGTTTTATTGGAGGCACATATTTTTTATTTTCACTTGGCGAGACTATATCGTCCATTTCTACTGAATCACCTGCAGCATTGAGCCGACACTGTAGTGGATTATAATAATCAGGATTTTTCCAATTATCACAAGTCTTTTGGTTTTTTGAGTCTACGTTGTCCATGTTGGAGCAAAGCTTTTTATCCGAGGACAGTAAATTGTCCTCGGGTATGGGTGATCTAACACGTTTAGGAATGATTGTAGTAATCAATACACGAGCGAGATAAAGGCGTCATACACAGCTAAAAGCTTCGACGAGACTGAAATCAGCCATATTTATTTTATCATTATAACGTAACAGAAATCGCTGTCTTTTTCTTTTTACTTCGCTTCGTTTCGTCTTCGGCAAGAGGGAGCATCATCTCTTGCATTTGCATACATACATTCGCTTATCAGTTTCGCGCTAAGCTTGTCATAAGACTTGCTCATCGTCGCTTAATGCATACACACTGGTTACTATCGCAGCACCCATGGGACGTTGACCTTGGTGTGTTTTGATAATTTCAATTTTACATTACCTATGTAAAGTTTCTCTCGGCACAGCTGATTGCGCCCGAGAAAAAAAAATCCCTTCAATAGATTTTGTTAGTCTGCTAATTACAGTACCAAAATTCTATTGACGGTCGCGAAAACGATCGCGGTCGTCTGTTTGGCGCCCAAGTACGTGGTAAAAATCCACAACGTGAAACGTAAATTCTGGAATTTACATTTAAAAACATTTTCGGTTCAGTTGAATTATAAAAATTATATAATTCGTGTGCACAGTGACAGAACATACAAAAAAGTGCATAAACTCGTGTTGCCGACGTCAAATCGACAGAACAAAAAGTGCGTGAAAATCGTTTTTGCCGACGGCAAAATAAAAAACAAAAATCGTAATTGACTGACCGAAAATTAAAAAAGTGTGTGAAAACTCTTAAAACGCATATATTGCAGTGTTGAACTAGAAAAATTCTAAAATTTGTGTGTTCGGTTTTGGTACGGTTTGCGTAGCTCCTTTTGGGGTTTTGTGCCCCAATAAAACAAACGCAATAACTTTATACTATACTTCACTTTATTCTTAGTTAATTACTAATTACTTTACTTAAGATCTAATAAAATAAATGAGATTTATGAATTTTATAGACTACCGACCGCCACGTTAGCACTTCGTTTTTCCTCCATGCCGGAAATTAATTGCGCCACTGAACTGCGCTTCTAAACTACTCTTCGTTCAGTTCCTTCGTTCGTTCGTCTGCTGTATACTAGTTCTGTTCGTTTGTGAGTGTATACTAGTTCTGTTCGGTTGTGAGTGTGACAGCGTTTATGTCGTGTTTGAATTCGTTAAACGTCGGTATACGGTCATGTGTTACACTGATGTGGTGTGCCCACATCACCCCCCTCCTTAGTGAGCCCCTTTCACGGGTCACGATATCGAAGTGGTTTCCTGATCAATCTTCCCGAGCGTGTCGTTGTCGCCGCCTCCGGCGTTGCGTCTTCGGGAACCAAAAATCTCACCTTGGAGGTTTTTTCTTTGCGTTTGACTTCTTCTGATGGTTGTTCGTGTTCGACAGTGTAAGCTGGCTTCAGCCTGTCGAGGCTGATCGTCTTTGGTTTTCCTGGGGTGTCAACAGTGAAGAATTTCTTGTCTTTCTTAAGAACCTTATAAGGGCCTGTGAATGGTTGCTCTTGCGATGCCCGCACTGAATCCTTCCTGATAAATACGTGTTCACACGTGTTCAAATCCTTGAAGACAAATGGTATGTGTTTGGCGTGACTGGAAGCTGGTACAGGTCGTACTTGCTGGAAATGCTCCTTCAGTCGCTTTGCGAAATCCGCTTGATAGCAATGCTTGCCTTGTTGAAAGAACTCGCCAGGAAGCCTTAAATTTCGGCCATATACTAGGCTTGCAGATGTTGCTTGCAATTCTTCGCGTATCGCGGTGCGTAAACCTAACAGTACCCATGGAAGTGTCTGAGTCCATTGATGGTTTTCGTAACACATTATGGCTGCTTTTACGCTGCGGTGCCATCGCTCGACCATGCCGTTAGCTTGCGGGTGATAGGCTGTGGTTCTTCTTCTTTCAATACCCAAGATTTTACTCATTTCCTGAAACAGTCTCGATTCGAATTGTCTGCCTTGGTCAGTTACGATTACCCTGGGTGCTCCGAATCGAGGTATCCATTCCTTACAGATGACTTGTGCGACGGTCTCAGCTGAAATATCACTCACTGGGAAAGCTTCTGGCCAGCGTGTGAAACGGTCAATAAGTGTGACGCAGTATTGAAAATTTTCGGACGTTGGGAGCGGTCCGATGATATCCACGTGGATGTTTTCGAATCTACCTGATGCGTTTGGAAATGGTTCCACCGGACTGGAAACGTGCCTTGAAATCTTTGACCGCTGACAGGGAATGCATGCTCTTGCCCATTCTCTAACGTCTTTATTGATTGATGTCCAGACGAATCGTTTCCTCAACTCTTTCACGCTTGCTCGAATACCTGGATGTGAAAGCTTGTGTATCTCGTCAAAAACTCTTTTCCTATAACGTAGTGGGATGTATGGGCGCGCTTGTCCAGTCGATTTGTCGCAGTAAATGAATTTTTCCGAATTTAGAAACGGGATTTTTTCGAATTTCAAAGAACCTGCTGTGAGTAACGTTTGTAGTTCGCTGTCGTGCTCCTGTTCCTCTGCGATTGTCTCATAGTTAATTGTCTCTACTAATGTTATGTCGTCGATTCTTGAAAGAGCGTCTGCGACTGAATTTTGTTCGCCTGGAATGTGTCTAATATCACAGGTGTACTGCGCGATAAAGTCGAGGTGTCGAAACTGGCGGGGCGATGCTTTGTGGTGCTTTTGTTGAAGCGCGTAGGTGAGGGGCTTATGATCGGTGTACAGGGTGAATACTCGTCCTTCAAGCATGTCTCGATAGTGGTAGATTGAGACATAGGCTGCAAGTAGCTCCCTGTCATAAGCGCTGTACTTCTGCTGCGCTTCCTTTAACTTCGTAGAAAAAAAACTTAATGGCTGCCAGTATCCATTTACCTTTTGCTGTAACACGGCTCCAATTGCCGTGTTTGAAGCGTCAACTGCCAATGATAATTCGGCATTGGGCTTTGGAAAAGCCAGTGTGGTTGCTTTGCTGAGAACATTAATGCATTCCCGAAAAGCCTCGCGGGATTCATCAGTCCACTCTATCTTGGTTTTATCGCATTTTTTGTTTCGTCCTTTGAGAAGGTTATTCAACGGAATCTGGTGTTGAGCTGCTTTAGGAACGAATCGTCTATAAAAGTTCATCATCCCGAGAAACCTCCTCAAATCGTTTACTGTCTCTGGTTGTTTGTATCGACTTATAGCTTCCACTTTCTCTGGTAAGGGGCGAATACCGTCTGCGTCGATGCGGTGTCCCAAAAAGTTAACTACTGGTTTCGCGAACACGCTTTTCGACAGATTGATCACCAGCCCTACTTCCTGCAGTCTCTTGAGTATCGCTTCAAGGTGTTTTACATGAGTGTCCATGTCCTTGGACGCAATGAGAAAGTCGTCTATATATGGAAAAACGAAGTCAAAATCCCTTAATATCTCGTCGACGAACCGCTGGAAAGTTTGTGCTGCGTTTCTGAGCCCTTCCATCATGTAGGTGAACTCGAACAATCCGAATGGTGTGCAGACAGCTGTTTTCTCAATGTCGTTGGGCTCTACGGGAATTTGATGGTACGCTCTCAGTATGTCGAGCGTAGTGAAGACTTTGCAGCCATGAAGACGATGTGTACAGTCGTGTACGTGTGAAATCGTGTATCTGTCTGGCGTCGTTTTCGTGTTTAATGCACGGTAGTCACCGCAGAGTCTCCATTGCCCGTTTTTCTTCTGTACCATGTGAAGTGGTGATGCCCAACAACTTTTGGAAGGTCTGCACGCACCTTGTTCCATGAGATAACGAATTTCCTTCTTAGCTGCAGCCAGTTTTTCAGGGGAAAGTCTTCGTGCTTTTGCATACACTGGCTGTCCCTGGGTGATGATATGGTGCGTCACTTTGTGTTTGAGCTGCTGGTTGCAAAGGTTAGGATTACTCGCCGTACCGTACCTTTTGAGTAAATCTCGTACCCGAAAATCGGTAATGTCACTGGACACGATAGAGATGGTCGTTCTGCAATTAATAATTCGGCCTCCGGTGTAAAGGGACGTCAGTGGGTCTAAAAGACGTTTGCCTTTGAGATCTACGAGGAGTCCGTAAGCTTTGAGAACATCGGCACCTATGATCGGCTTATCTACATCGCCCAGGACGAAGTCCCACGTAAATGTTCGCCTCAGTCCTAAGTCGAGTGTAATCGTTTTCCTACCATATGTTTTAACTATAGACGAATTGGCAGCATAAAGGTTAAAATTTGGATCGGAGGAATATTGTCTTTCCCGTTTGGATGCCGGGAGCACTGAAACGTCTGCGCCTGTATCTACGAGGTAGTGTTTGTTGCTATACTTGTCGAAAATAAAAAGACGGCCTTGGTTTGCATTGTAAGAGTCAACGGTCGCCACCCTTGACTCTTCCCCTAGTTTCCCGAATCCTCAAATGCGCAGGGCTTAGTACACTTCTTCGCCTCTGTACCAAACCGCTTGTGAAACCAACAAATTGAATGATCTTGCGCCTGTGAGCGATCCCTGCGCTGAAACCTGGAACTAGCTGACCTACTTCTTGACTAGCAGATCTACTTTCTTTCCAAGGATGTTGCCATAGTATATTATTATATATCGCCAACAACGGTACAAAAAACCCGCATATACTCGTGAAAACCTACATATTCCAATTATTGTTACTACCATTTGGGTGATAGCATTCAAACATACAGCGACTTAAGAAAATTTTTCTGGAAAAATATTTTTTGTCACTTTTGAAATTCGGTTGAAAGTTTTTCGCAATCCTCTTACACATACACACACACACACACACATTCGCATTCACACAAATTCGGCGCTTCGATTTTGAAATTATTTCAAGGTGTTCGTCGCGTTTCCGCTGCATAAAATCGCTATACAAACTGTTTTTTCGTCCATCGATCAATTTATTGGAAACCATCTGTTGCTAAAACCTGCTGCATACCTGGAGATTTTAATTTAGTTTTTGGATTTTGCGGTGGTGAACTTGATATCGAATTTTTGGTGGAAGTTAGTACACAGTTGTCTTTGCTGATAACTGGCTACAGTTCTGAAAAACTTCATTTACTAGTGGGATTCTTCGTTTGTGGATAATTTTCGATTTCTCGGTGGCTGGAAGCTCCCTTCGGAAGATTTTGAATTTGTTTGTTTGGGCGTTTAGACTTCGTTGTTTTTCGTAGGAGAATAAAGCATCGCTAACATCTCATAATCTTCATCATGGCCAGGGAAGCGGAACTAAAACTACAACGTGCTAGTACTAAAGAAAGTATCGAAAACGCATCGAAAACCTCATCGAATCCAAGGCTTCTTCGCTTCTACCAATTGAATTAGAATGTCGGTTAGGAATCTTAGAATCCTACTTCAAGCAAGGTCTAGCATTTCAGACGCAGATCGAAAGATTAACACCAGCCGATACTGGAAGAGCTAAATTGGAAGAGCTCTATATCGAAACAAAATTAAAAATAATGTCTCTAATGGAAGATACACGTCGAGGCAGCAGACATGAAGCAAGTTTCAGTATGCAGCCGCATTTCAATCGATTACCTCCGAAGTTACCAAAATTTAGTGGCAAATACTCGGAGTATAAAAATTTTATCAACTCGTTTAATCAGTTAGTTCACAAAGATACTTCGCTCACAAATATAGAAAAATTTAATTATCTTCTGTCGTGTCTTAGTGATCATGCACTTGGAACTGTTCGTGCATTCCAAGTAACCGAGGACAATTATCCAAAGGCAATCGAGTTGCTCAAGGAACGCTATGACAACTGTCTAATTTTTCTTGATAGCATATCAACTTTGATAAATGTTCCAAAGGTTTCTAAGGCTTCTGCTTCACAACTAAGGTCGTTAGTGAATACTATTTCAGCTTTGCTCAATTCTCTGAAGTCAATACGTTCTGATGCTGACATCTACAATGCAATCATCATTCATATAGCAATGTCAAAGGTTGACTCAGGGACACAAGCTAAATGGGATGAGCAGTTGGACTACACTAAGCTGCCAGAGTGGACTGATTGTGCTTCTTTACTAAGTAGACGCTGTCAATACTTAGAAGGCCGCAGTACAAAACAAGGTTGAGTGGACTCCAACCAGCAGTCGCAATTAAAGGCTTAGCCTTTTGGGTCTAATCAATGCTTTCAAACATCGTTGGCCGTCACTTAAAAAACATGTGCATTTTGTAAGGATAGTGCACAAACAATCACCAGTTGTTCGAGTTTTAGTAAACTGCCTATTGCGGATCGATTCTCTAATGCAAAGAAACTTGGACTGTGCCTGACAAAGGGTCTTGCCTGACAAAGGGTCACAATGTCTCTAAATGTCCCTCAATATATAGATGCAAGGCATTTAAACTACCTCATCATACTTTGCTGCATAGAACTCAGGCGGAACCCAGCATATCAGCCGGAACCTCAAGTGGAAACAAGAATATGGACGAACCCTCGTCATCAACTCTCCACGCAGCCAATGAATCTCAATGCCCGAGGAATGAGGATCAAGTAATCTTAGCAATGGCGTTGATTTTAGATAAAGATTCCTCAGGGTGTTTCCAGATTGGTAGAGCTTTGCTTGACTCAGGTTCGCAGGTCAATTTCATTAGTGAGAAGTTTGCTCAAACGCTTAGCCTGCATAGACAAAAGAAAAAGGTTGACATTAGTGGTATTGGAGTTTCACAAACCAAAGTTAGCCATCAAACTCAAACGACAATTCGGTCTTGCTTTGACAATTTTGAAGTCTCTCTGGAGTTCTTACTCGTAGCGTCGATTACAGGCTATCAGCCTGATTGAACACTTAGCCCAAATACTTGGAATATTCCAAAGAATATCGAGTTAGCTGATGAAAACTTCAACAAGCCTTCTCAAGTGGACATCTTATAAAGTGCAGAGGCATTCTTCGATTTACTCAAGGTCGGACAAATGAAATTGGGTCCAGAGCTTCCAACTTTACAAATCATTATACTAGGATGGACAGTCTCAGGAAGGTTCAAGTCGATTACTATGAAAAACAAAAATTGCTTAGTTGTCCAAGAAAATGACGACTATATGACTGACTACGTGGAACACTTTTCGAAGTTGGAAGAGGTCTGCGGCATAAAATCAAAATGGTCAGAAGAACAGACGCAATGTGAAGAAGCATTTAAAAGGTCAGTTCAAATTTTATCAACAGGTCGTTTGATGGTTCGACTTTCATTCAAAAACGATCCAAATCTATCACTATCATCTTTTGATATAGCTTATCGTCTATTCTTATCGTCAGAGCGGACACTTTCCAGAAACATTGGACAGAAGGAAGAATACTCTAAATTCTTAAAAGAATATGAAACCTTGGGGCACATGTCATTGGTTCGAACTCCCAACCTAGAGGAGCCACACTACTACCTCCCACATCACTGCGTTTTAAAACCATCAAGCACATCTACGAAACTCAGAGTTCTGTTTAAAGCTTCACGTAAAACCTCATCGCAGATTTCGTTAAATCAAACTTTGATGGTCAGTCCTACAATCCAGGATGATTTATTCACGATTCTATTACGTTTTCGTTTGCACAAGCTTTAACTGCTGACATAGTAAAAATGTATCGGCAAGTACTTGTACATCCTTCGGATAGGAAATTTCAATATATACTTTGGAGAGATGATAAGCATTCACTCAACACAGTGACGTATGGGACATCGCCCACTCCATTATTGGCAAAACGAAGTCTCCAGTATCTGGCGGAACGGAACTTAAACGATTTTGAAATTGGAGCTAATGTGCTTAGATCAGACTTCTACGTGGACGACATGACAGCTGGTGCAGACGACTTCGAAACACTTGGAAAAAACAAGACTGAGGTGTCAACAATCTTAGCATCTGCAGGTATGGAGTTGTCAAAATGGAATAGCAACCATCCTTCGTTCTCTAACCAAGATAACAACAAGGACATCAAGCTTAGTAGTCAAATCTCAGTTGCACGTTAGGTATTACTTGGAATACCACTCAAGATACCTTCGAATACTCCTACAGGCCTAGTAAGACGTACTACACTAAATACACCAAACGAACGATTTTGTCCTTAGCGTCTTCGCCATTGGTTTGCTTAGTCCTATTATCATCAAGGCGAAGGTTATTTTACAAAGACTATGGGTAGAAAAGTTAGATTGGGATGCATCCATTCCTCAAAGTATTAAAACTGAATGGCGACAATTTATGGTCGATTTGAACGCCCTTCAAAGATTTTCGATTCCTAGATTTGCTCTTACAGACGAATGGCAGCATTTGCAAATACATGAATTTCGCGATGCTTCAATGGAAGCCTACGGTTGCTGCATCTATCTTAGAACCATTAGCCCAACGGGTCAAATTTCCGTAAAGCATCTTACAGCTAAATCTCGCGTTGCCCCTGTAAACAAGAAACAGCTGCCGCGTCTTGAACTATGTGGAGCCCTCCTATTGGCAAAACTATGGAAGAAGATAAAAGACATCTTCAGCAAATGGAAGCCCGAAGTTTTTTTCTGGTCTAATGCTGAAATCGTGTTGCATTTGATCAACACACACTCATCCAAGTTAAAAACTTTTGTTGGAAATAGAGTCGCAGAAATCCAAGAAACCACAGCTGACCTCAAATGGAAACATGTTCCGACTTTGGAAAATCCAGAAGATATCGTCTCACGAGGATGATTTGATCACGAGCAAAGAACTTGAAGGATAAATATGGTAGGTTTTATATATAAATTAAACCTACTTCGCATCGTTTTTCTCATACAGCGCTCTTCCTTTGGAGATGTGATAAAATCCGTCCGCAAGGAAGAAAACCTTAAGGGATCAATAAAATGGCTATCTCCATTTCTAGATCGAGTCAAGGATGTAGAACTGCTTAGAGTAGGAGGTCGTCTACAAAACGCCGTCACGTAAGAACGTAAACATCCTTATCTGCTTTCAAATGATCATTGGTTTGGCTTCAAACACAGCCCAAAACTGCTTGAGCAAGTTATGGGAAATCTGCCATCGTCAAGGGTAACAGTTTCAAGACCCTTTTCATCTTGTGGTGTCGATTTCTGTGGGCCGATATACACGTACCATAAAATTCGAGGAAAAGTTTTTTACAAAACTTACGTGGCGGTTTTTGTGTGCTTCGCTTCAAAAGCAGTGCATTTGGAAGCCGTCTCCAATCTCTCCTCGGACGCATTTTTAGCAGCGCCTAAACGGATGATAGGTCGCTGAGGTCTACCCAAAGACATATATTCTTTGAGCTCAAATAAAACTTAACGAGCCACACAAACTTATGTTTGAGAACAAAACTCAAACTTCGATAAAAAATTTTTGCATCGAAAATAACATAAATTTTTTGTTTATTGCACCCAGGGCGCAACATTTTAGTGGCATCTGGGACTCAGCAGTGAAGACAGCCAAAGGGCATTTGAACCGAAGCCTCGCCATTGCCAAACTCACTTTTGTAGAGCTGTCCGCAGCACTAGTGGAGATAGAAGCTGTGATGAATTCCAAGCCGCTTACACCGCTGTCATCAGATCCAAGTGACCTAGAAGCCCTCACCCCCGGACATCTTCTCATCGGAGCACCCCTGAAAGCTATTCCCGAAGCTCTAGATCTGGCACCAGACATCAACTACCTACAGCGATGGCGTCGCATTAACGCTGTCAAATCTCATTTCTGGCAACGATGGGTGAGAGAATACATCAGCGAACTTCAAGGACGTACCAAGTGGGCCGACACGACACCAAATTTGCACGTTGAAGCCATGGTTATCGTACATGAAGACAGCGTTCCACCACAGAAATGGCTGCTCGGTCGAGAAGTCGAAGTCATCCCAGGCCAAGATGGATGAGTACGCATTGCAGACATCAAAACATCAAGAGGTGTCATTCGAAGACCACTTCGCAAGTTAGCGCTACTTCTTGCTTGAAAGGGTCCTTTCAAAGGGGCCGGAATGGTGAAACTTCACCCAGCCCAAATACATTAACTCATTATACCCAACCCAGGGTATATTAAGTTTGATGTATAGTTTGTAACGCAGTGAAATAATCACCGTAGACCCCTAAGAGCTTTTAGAGATATGAATGGGACCGATAGGAGAATCGATTAAGCCAAGTCCGTCCGTCCGTCCGTATGTAAACAACTTTTATACCTTAAATTTTAAGGCAGAGAGCTGAAATTTTGTGGGTTGGTTGGAAGTCCAGTCCTTCAGATCAACTTTAAAAATAAGCTGAACCCGCCCACAGACACGCCCACTACAGGCCTGTATGTGCGACCATCTCTAATTTTAAAAAATACATTTTGCAAATTTAAGCTATGTTAGAATGGCGCTAGCGCATTCATTTTTGGTACGTAGCATTGCCTTATAATTGTGTTTTAAGCAGTTAAAAATTTTTAGCTATTTATTGACCACGCCCACTTTTTAAGGGATTTTAGCTTAAAATGACTGTTTTTCAATAAACATAATATGAAATTTGACAAAAAATTATATGACAAAAGCTGTAGATACTAGCATTTTCCAACTTTTATGTATATATTGTATGTGCCTCCACCCATTTTTGTGGGCGTGGCGTTAAAAAAAGTGATTTTTTTTAGTTAAAAAGGCGGAGTTTTAGGCCGAAATGTATGCAACCACCTAGTATAAAGCATTCAACAGTTATATTTTTACATCCCGCCCACTTTTTGGAAGCGTGGCAGTTTTCTTTTTGGTTGTGTTGGGTATTTTGGAATCCGTCGTAGATGGATTGAAGCTTTTGCATACCCACTGTTGCACTTTCCCACTTGTTTTTTGTTGCTTAATTTAAGCTACTCAATTGAATTAACGTAACTAAAAACATTGAATTGTTTGAAAATTTTACCAGTAATTTGTACCTAAAGTAAACTATTGTGAACGAGTCTTTTCTCTCCAAGAATTCAAATATTGCGCTTATAATTTAATCAGCCATATATATTTTGTCATTATAACGTAACACAAAGAGGAATAGACGATTAGCAAATTGTATATAAAGAGACAATCGAAGTCATTAAATTAGTTTTTAAAACGTAATACAGAAATCACTGTCTTTCTCTTTTTACTTCGCTTTGTTTCGTCTTCGGCAAGAGAACGCATCATCTTTTGCATTTGCATACATACATTCGCTTATCAGTTTCGCGCTAAGCTTGTCACAAGACTTGCTTTCGATCGCTCATCGGTAGCTTATCTTAATCATCGTCGCTCAATGCATACACACTGGTTACCATCGCAGCACCCACGGGACGCTGACCTTGGTGTGTTTTGATAGTTTCAATTTTACATTACCTATGTAAAGTTTCTCTCTAAAAATCCCTTAAATAGATTTTGTTAGTCTGCTAATTACAGTACCAAAATTCTATTGACGGTCGCGAAAACGATCGCGGTCGTCCGTTTGGCGCCCAAGTATGTGGTAAAAATCCACAACGTGGAACGTAAATTCTGGAATTTACATTTAAAAACAAAAAGTGCGTAAAAAACAAAAATCGTAATTGACTGACCGAAAAGTAAAAAAGTGTGTGAAAACTCTTAAAACGCATATATTGCAGCATTGAATTTGAAAAATTCTAAAATTTGTGTGTTCGGTTTCGGTAAGGTTTGCGTTGCCCCTCCTTCCAAGGTATGTTGCCATAGTATATTTTCTATATTTTTATATATCGCCAACAATGGTACAAAAAACCCGCATATACTCGTGAAAACCTACATATTCCAATTAGTGTTACTACCATTTGGATGATAGTATTTAAATATACAGTGACTTAAGAAATTTTTTTTTGGAAAAATATTTTTTGTCACTTTTGAAATTTGGTTGAAAGTTTTTCGCAATCCTTTTACACACACACACACACATTCGCATTCACACATCGTCGTCGCTTTCGATTTTGAAAATATTTCAAGGTGTTTTTCGTCGCGTTTCCGCTGCATAAAATCGCTATACAAACTGTTTTTTCGTCCATCGATCAATTTATTGGAAACCATCTGTTGCTAAAACCTGCTGTATACCTGGAGATTTTAATTTAGTTTTTGGATTTTGCGGTGGTGAACTTGATATCGAATTTTTGGTGGAAGTTAGTACACAGTTGTCTTTGCTGATAAGTGGCTACAGTTCTGAAAAACTTCATTTATTAGTGGTTGTTTTTTGTAAGCGAATATAGCATCGCTAACACCTCATTGCAAGGCACCTAAATTTTTGTAAGCAAGGATTAATCTTCATCATGGCCAAGGAAGCGGAACTTAAACTACAACGTGCTAGTACTAAAGAAAGTATTACATGCATCGAAAACCTCATCGAATCCAAGGCTTCTTCGCTTTCACCAATTGAATTAGAATGTCGGTAAGGAATTTACGAATCCTACTTCAAGCAAGGTCTAGCATTTCAGACGCAGATCGAAAGATTAACACCAGCCGATACTGGAAGAGCTAAATTGGAAGAGCTCTATATCGAAACAAAATTAAAAATAATGTCTCTAATGGAAGATACACGTCGAGGCAGCAGACATGAAGCAAGTTTCAGTATGCAGCCGCATTTCAATCGATTACCTCCGAAGTTACCAAAATTTAGTGGCAAATACTCGGAGTATAAAAATTTTATCAACTCGTTTAATCAGTTAGTTCACAAAGATACTTCGCTCACAAATATAGAAAAATTTAATTATCTTCTGTCGTGTCTTAGTGATCATGCACTTGGAACTGTTCGTGCATTCCAAGTAACCGAGGACAATTATCCAAAGGCAATCGAGTTGCTCAAGGAACGCTATGACAACTGTCTAATTTTTCTTGATAGCATATCAACTTTGACTATTGGCAAAACTAGGGAAGAAGATAAAAGACATCTTCACTAATGGAAGCCCGAAGTTTTTTTCTGGTCTGATGCTGAAATCGTGTTGCATTAGATCAACACACACTCATCCAAGTTAAAAACTTTTGTTAGAAATAGAGTCGCAGAAATCCAAGAAACCACAGCTGACGTCAAATGGAAACATGTTCCGACTTTGGAAAATCCAGAAGATATCATTTCACGAGGATGATTTGATCACGAGCAAAGAACTTGAAGGATAAATATGGTTTTGTGGACCGTCGTTTCTTCAAAAGGACATCCAGGATTGGCCACAAAATTCTTGCAACCAGCTATCATCAAAAGAACTGGAACAAGAAAAGCGAAAGGTCGTCCTCGATTGTCACGCAAGTGACAAATCCACTTTTAAACGCCTTGGAAAGGCTAAACGCCATTCCAGAAATTCTACGGATTTTTTCCTACAGTTTACGGTTTTGCGATCGGAGGCCAGTTCGTCCAACTGGACCACTCACTGCTTGGGAAATGGATCGAACCCTACTTCGCATCGTTTCTCTCATACATTGGCTACAGTTCTGAAAAACTTCATTTATTAGTGGTTGTTTTTTGTAAGCGAATATAGCATCGCTAACACCTCATTGCAAGGCACCTAAATTTTTGTAAACAAGGATTAATCTTCATTATGGCCAAGGAAGCGGAACTTAAACTACAACGTGCTAGTACTAAAGAAAGTATTACATGCATCGAAAACCTCATCGAATCCAAGGCTTCTTCGCTTTCACCAATTGAATAAGAATGTCGGTAAGGAATTTACGAATCCTACTTCAAGCAAGGTCTAGCATTTCAGACGCAGATCGAAAGATTAACACCAACCGATACTGGAAGAGCTGAATTGGAAGAGCTCTATATCGAAACAAAATTAAAAATAATGTCTCTAATGGAAGATACACGTCGAGGCAGCATACATGAGCAAGTTTCAATATGCAGCCGTATTTCAATCGATTACCTCCGAAGTTACCAAAATTTAGTGGCAAATACTCGGAGTATAAAAATTTTATCAACGTTTAATCAGTTAGTTCATAAAGATACTTCGCTCACAAATATAGAAAAATTTAATTATCTTCTGTCGTGTCTTAGTGATCATGCACTCGGAACTGTTCGTGCATTCCAAGTAACCGAGGACAATTATCCAAAGGCAATCGAGTTGCTCAAGGAACGCTATGACAACGACTGTCTAATTTTTCTTGATAGCATATCAACTTTGATAAATGTTCCAAAGGTTTTTAAGGCTTCTGCTTCACAACTAAGGTCGTTAGTGAATACTATTTCAGCTTTGCTCAATTCTCTGAAGTCGATAGGTTCTGATGCTGACATCTACAATGCAATCATACCATCGCAATATATAGCTATCATACCAATGCAATCATATAGCAATTCATATAGCAATGTCAAAGGTTGACTCAGAGACACAAGCTAAATGGGATGAGCAGTTGGACTACACTAGGCTGCCAGAGTGGACTGATTGTGCTTCTTTACTAAGTAGACGCTGTCAATACTTAGAAGGCCGCAGTACAAAACAAGGTTGAGTGGACTCCAACCAGCAGTCGCAATTAAAGGCTTAGCCTTTTGGGTCTAATCAATGCTTTCAAACATCGTTGGCCGTCATTTAAAAAACATGTGCATTTTGTAAGGATAGTGCACAAACAATCACCAGTTGTTCGAGTTTTAGTAAACTGCCTATTGCGGATCGATTCTCTAATGCAAAGAAACTTGGACTGTGCCTGACAAAGGGTCTTGCCTGACAAAGGGTCACAATGTCTCTAAATGTCCCTCAATATATAGATGCAAGGCATTTAAACTACCTCATCATACTTTGCTGCATAGAACTCAGGCGGAACCCAGCATATCAGCCGGAACCTGAAGTGGAAACAAGAATATGGACGAACCCTCGTCATCAACTCTCCATGCAGCCAATGAATCTCAATGCCCGAGGAATAAGGATCAAGTTATCTTAGCAATGGCGTTGATTTTAGATAAAGATTCCTCAGGGTGTTTCCAGATTGGTAGAGCTTTGCTTGACTCAGGTTCGCAGGTCAATTTCATTAGTGAGAAGTTTGCTCAAACGCTTAGCCTGCATAGACAAAAGAAAAAGGTTGACATTAGTGGTATTGCAGTTTCACAAACCAAAGTTAGCCATCAAACTCAAACGACAATTCGGTCTTGCTTTGACAATTTTGAAGTCTCTCTGGAAATCTTACTCGTAGCGTCGATTACAGGCTATCAGCCTGATCGAGCACTTAGCCCAAATACTTGGAATATTCCAAAGAATATCGAGTTAGCTGATGAAAACTTCAACAAGCCTTCTCAAGTCGACATCTTATTGGGTGCAGAGGCATTCTTCGATTTAGGTCGGACAAATCAAATTGGGTCCAGAGCTTCCAACATTACAAATCATTATACTAGGATGGACAGTCTCAGGAAGGTTCAAGTCGATTACTATGAAAAACAAAAATTGCTTCGTTGTCCAAGAAAATGACGACTATATGACTGACTACGTGGAACCCTTTTGGAAGTTGGAAGAGGTCTGCGGCATAAAATCAAAAGTCAGAAGAACAGACGCAATGTGAAGAAGCATTTAAAAGGTCAGTTCAAATTTTATCAACAGGTCGTTTGATGGTTCGACTTCCATTCAAAAACGATCCAAATCTATTAGGATCATCCTTTGATATAGCTTATCGTCTATTCTTATCGTCAGCGTCAATTACAGGCTATCAGCCTGATCGAGCACTTAGCCCAAATACTTGGAATATTCCAAAGAATATCGAGTTAGCTGATGAAAACTTCAACAAGCCTTCTCAAGTGGACATCTTATTGGGTGCAGAGGCATTCTTCGATTTACTCAAGGTCTGACAAATCAAATTGGGTCCAGAGCTTCCACCTTTACAAATCATTATACTAGGATGGACAGTCTCAGGAAGGTTCAAGTCGATTACTATGAAAAACAAAAATTGCTTAGTTGTCCAAGAAAATGACGACTATATGACTGACTACGTGGAACACTTTTGGAAGTTGGAAGAGGTCTGCGGCATAAAATCAAAATGGTCAGAAGAACAGACGCAATGTGAAGAAGCATTTAAAAGGTCAGTTCAAATTTTATCAACAGGTCGTTTGATGGTTCGACTTTCATTCAAAAACGATCCAAATCTATCACTATCATCTTTTGATATAGCTTATCGTCTATTCTTATCGTCAGAGCGGACACTTTCCAGAAACATTGGACAGAAGGAAGAATACTCTAAATTCTTAAAAGAATATGAAACCTTGGGGCACATGTCATTGGTTCGAACTCCCAACCTAGAGGAGCCACACTACTACCTCCCACATCACTGCGTTTTAAAACCATCAAGCACATCTACGAAACTCAGAGTTCTGTTTAAAGCTTCACGTAAAACCTCATCGCAGATTTCGTTAAATCAAACTTTGATGGTCAGTCCTACAATCCAGGATGATTTATTCACGATTCTATTACGTTTTCGTTTGCACAAGCTTTAACTGCTGACATAGTAAAAATGTATCGGCAAGTACTTGTACATCCTTCGGATAGGAAATTTCAATATATACTTTGGAGAGATGATAAGCATTCACCGATAAAAACATACCAACTCAACACAGTGACGTATGGGACATCGCCCACTCCATTATTGGCAAAACGAAGTCTCCAGTATCTGGCGGAACGGAACTTAAACGATTTTGAAATTGGAGCTAATGTGCTTAGATCAGACTTCTACGTGGACGACATGACAGCTGGTGCAGACGACTTCGAAACACTTGGAAAAAACAAGACTGAGGTGTCAACAATCTTAGCATCTGCAGGTATGGAGTTGTCAAAATGGAATAGCAACCATCCTTCGTTCTCTAACCAAGATAACAACAAGGACATCAAGCTTAGTAGTCAAATCTCAGTTGCACGTTAGGTATTACTTGGAATACCACTCAAGATACCTTTGAATACTCCTACAGGCCTAGTAAGACGTACTACACTAAATACACCAAACGAACGATTTTGTCCTTAGCGTCTTCGCCATTGGTTTGCTTAGTCCTATTATCATCAAGGCGAAGGTTATTTTACAAAGACTATGGGTAGAAAAGTTAGATTGGGATGCATCCATTCCTCAAAGTATTAAAACTGAATGGCCACAATTTATGGTCGATTTGAACGCCCTTCAAAGATTTTCGATTCCTAGATTTGCTCTTACAGACGAATGGCAGCATTTGCAAATACATGGCAAATACATGGCAAATACATGGCAAAATTTAGTGGCAAATACTCGGAGTATAAAAATTTTATCAACGTTTAATCAGTTAGTTCATAAAGATACTTCGCTCACAAATATAGAAAAATTTAATTATCTTCTGTCGTGTCTTAGTGATCATGCACTCGGAACTGTTCGTGCATTCCAAGTAACCGAGGACAATTATCCAAAGGCAATCGAGTTGCTCAAGGAACGCTATGACAACGACTGTCTAATTTTTCTTGATAGCATATCAACTTTGATAAATGTTCCAAAGGTTTTTAAGGCTTCTGCTTCACAACTAAGGTCGTTAGTGAATACTATTTCAGCTTTGCTCAATTCTCTGAAGTCGATAGGTTCTGATGCTGACATCTACAATGCAATCATACCATCGCAATATATAGCTATCATACCAATGCAATCATATAGCAATTCATATAGCAATGTCAAAGGTTGACTCAGAGACACAAGCTAAATGGGATGAGCAGTTGGACTACACTAGGCTGCCAGAGTGGACTGATTGTGCTTCTTTACTAAGTAGACGCTGTCAATACTTAGAAGGCCGCAGTACAAAACAAGGTTGAGTGGACTCCAACCAGCAGTCGCAATTAAAGGCTTAGCCTTTTGGGTCTAATCAATGCTTTCAAACATCGTTGGCCGTCATTTAAAAAACATGTGCATTTTGTAAGGATAGTGCACAAACAATCACCAGTTGTTCGAGTTTTAGTAAACTGCCTATTGCGGATCGATTCTCTAATGCAAAGAAACTTGGACTGTGCCTGACAAAGGGTCTTGCCTGACAAAGGGTCACAATGTCTCTAAATGTCCCTCAATATATAGATGCAAGGCATTTAAACTACCTCATCATACTTTGCTGCATAGAACTCAGGCGGAACCCAGCATATCAGCCGGAACCTGAAGTGGAAACAAGAATATGGACGAACCCTCGTCATCAACTCTCCATGCAGCCAATGAATCTCAATGCCCGAGGAATAAGGATCAAGTTATCTTAGCAATGGCGTTGATTTTAGATAAAGATTCCTCAGGGTGTTTCCAGATTGGTAGAGCTTTGCTTGACTCAGGTTCGCAGGTCAATTTCATTAGTGAGAAGTTTGCTCAAACGCTTAGCCTGCATAGACAAAAGAAAAAGGTTGACATTAGTGGTATTGCAGTTTCACAAACCAAAGTTAGCCATCAAACTCAAACGACAATTCGGTCTTGCTTTGACAATTTTGAAGTCTCTCTGGAAATCTTACTCGTAGCGTCGATTACAGGCTATCAGCCTGATCGAGCACTTAGCCCAAATACTTGGAATATTCCAAAGAATATCGAGTTAGCTGATGAAAACTTCAACAAGCCTTCTCAAGTCGACATCTTATTGGGTGCAGAGGCATTCTTCGATTTAGGTCGGACAAATCAAATTGGGTCCAGAGCTTCCAACATTACAAATCATTATACTAGGATGGACAGTCTCAGGAAGGTTCAAGTCGATTACTATGAAAAACAAAAATTGCTTCGTTGTCCAAGAAAATGACGACTATATGACTGACTACGTGGAACCCTTTTGGAAGTTGGAAGAGGTCTGCGGCATAAAATCAAAAGTCAGAAGAACAGACGCAATGTGAAGAAGCATTTAAAAGGTCAGTTCAAATTTTATCAACAGGTCGTTTGATGGTTCGACTTCCATTCAAAAACGATCCAAATCTATTAGGATCATCCTTTGATATAGCTTATCGTCTATTCTTATCGTCAGCGTCAATTACAGGCTATCAGCCTGATCGAGCACTTAGCCCAAATACTTGGAATATTCCAAAGAATATCGAGTTAGCTGATGAAAACTTCAACAAGCCTTCTCAAGTGGACATCTTATTGGGTGCAGAGGCATTCTTCGATTTACTCAAGGTCTGACAAATCAAATTGGGTCCAGAGCTTCCACCTTTACAAATCATTATACTAGGATGGACAGTCTCAGGAAGGTTCAAGTCGATTACTATGAAAAACAAAAATTGCTTAGTTGTCCAAGAAAATGACGACTATATGACTGACTACGTGGAACACTTTTGGAAGTTGGAAGAGGTCTGCGGCATAAAATCAAAATGGTCAGAAGAACAGACGCAATGTGAAGAAGCATTTAAAAGGTCAGTTCAAATTTTATCAACAGGTCGTTTGATGGTTCGACTTTCATTCAAAAACGATCCAAATCTATCACTATCATCTTTTGATATAGCTTATCGTCTATTCTTATCGTCAGAGCGGACACTTTCCAGAAACATTGGACAGAAGGAAGAATACTCTAAATTCTTAAAAGAATATGAAACCTTGGGGCACATGTCATTGGTTCGAACTCCCAACCTAGAGGAGCCACACTACTACCTCCCACATCACTGCGTTTTAAAACCATCAAGCACATCTACGAAACTCAGAGTTCTGTTTAAAGCTTCACGTAAAACCTCATCGCAGATTTCGTTAAATCAAACTTTGATGGTCAGTCCTACAATCCAGGATGATTTATTCACGATTCTATTACGTTTTCGTTTGCACAAGCTTTAACTGCTGACATAGTAAAAATGTATCGGCAAGTACTTGTACATCCTTCGGATAGGAAATTTCAATATATACTTTGGAGAGATGATAAGCATTCACCGATAAAAACATACCAACTCAACACAGTGACGTATGGGACATCGCCCACTCCATTATTGGCAAAACGAAGTCTCCAGTATCTGGCGGAACGGAACTTAAACGATTTTGAAATTGGAGCTAATGTGCTTAGATCAGACTTCTACGTGGACGACATGACAGCTGGTGCAGACGACTTCGAAACACTTGGAAAAAACAAGACTGAGGTGTCAACAATCTTAGCATCTGCAGGTATGGAGTTGTCAAAATGGAATAGCAACCATCCTTCGTTCTCTAACCAAGATAACAACAAGGACATCAAGCTTAGTAGTCAAATCTCAGTTGCACGTTAGGTATTACTTGGAATACCACTCAAGATACCTTCGAATACTCCTACAGGCCTAGTAAGACGTACTACACTAAATACACCAAACGAACGATTTTGTCCTTAGCGTCTTCGCCATTGGTTTGCTTAGTCCTATTATCATCAAGGCGAAGGTTATTTTACAAAGACTATGGGTAGAAAAGTTAGATTGGGATGCATCCATTCCTCAAAGTATTAAAACTGAATGGCCACAATTTATGGTCGATTTGAACGCCCTTCAAAGATTTTCGATTCCTAGATTTGCTCTTACAGACGAATGGCAGCATTTGCAAATACATGAATTTCGCGATGCTTCAATGGAAGCCTACGGTTGCTGCATCTATCTTAGAACCATTAGCCCAACGGGTCAAATTTCCGTAAAGCATCTTACAGCTAAATCTCGCGTTGCCCCTGTAAACAAGAAACAGCTGCCGCGTCTTGAACTATGTGGAGAAGATAAAAGACATCTTCAGCAAATGGAAGCCCGAAGTTTTTTTCTGGTCTAATGCTGAAATCGTGTTGCATTTGATCAACACACACTCATCCAAGTTAAAAACTTTTGTTGGAAATAGAGTCGCAGAAATCCAAGAAACCACAGCTGACCTCAAATGGAAACATGTTCCGACTTTGGAAAATCCAGAAGATATCGTCTCACGAGGATGATTTGATCACGAGCAAAGAACTTGAAGGATAAATATGGTAGGTTTTATATATAAATTAAACCTACTTCGCATCGTTTCTCTCATACAGCGCTCTTCCTTTGGAGATGTGATAAAATCCGTCCGCAAGGAAGAAAACCTTAAGGGATCAATAAAATGGCTATCTCCATTTCTAGATCGAGTCAAGGATGTAGAACTGCTTAGAGTAGGAGGTCGTCTACAAAACGCCGTCACGTAAGAACGTAAACATCCTTATCTGCTTTCAAATGATCATTGGTTTGGCTTCAAACACAGCCCAAAACTGCTTGAGCAAGTTATGGGAAATCTGCCATCGTCAAGGGTAACAGTTTCAAGACCCTTTTCATCTTGTGGTGTCGATTTCTGTGGGCCGATATACACGTACCATAAAATTCGAGGAAAAGTTTTTTACAAAACTTACGTGGCGGTTTTTGTGTGCTTCGCTTCAAAAGCAGTGCATTTGGAAGCCGTCTCCAATCTCTCCTCGGACGCATTTTTAGCAGCGCCTAAACGGATGATAGGTCGCTGAGGTCTACCCAAAGACATATATTCTTTGAGCTCAAATAAAACTTAACGAGCCACACAAACTTATGTTTGAGAACAAAACTCAAACTTCGATAAAAAATTTTTGCATCGAAAATAACATAAATTTTTTGTTTATTGCACCCAGGGCGCAACATTTTAGTGGCATCTGGGACTCAGCAGTGAAGACAGCCAAAGGGCATTTGAACCGAAGCCTCGCCATTGCCAAACTCACTTTTGTAGAGCTGTCCGCAGCACTAGTGGAGATAGAAGCTGTGATGAATTCCAAGCCGCTTACACCGCTGTCATCAGATCCAAGTGACCTAGAAGCCCTCACCCCCGGACATCTTCTCATCGGAGCACCCCTGAAAGCTATTCCCGAAGCTCTAGATCTGGCACCAGACATCAACTACCTACAGCGATGGCGTCGCATTAACGCTGTCAAATCTCATTTCTGGCAACGATGGGTGAGAGAATACATCAGCGAACTTCAAGGACGTACCAAGTGGGCCGACACGACACCAAATTTGCACGTTGAAGCCATGGTCATCGTACATGAAGACAGCGTTCCACCACAGAAATGGCTGCTCGGTCGAGAAGTCGAAGTCATCCCAGGCCAAGATGGATGAGTACGCATTGCAGACATCAAAACATCAAGAGGTGTCATTCGAAGACCACTTCGCAAGTTAGCGCTACTTCTTGCTTGAAAGGGTCCTTTCAAAGGGGCCGGAATGGTGAAACTTCACCCAGCCCAAATACATTAACTCATTATACCCAACCCAGGGTATATTAAGTTTGATGTATAGTTTGTAACGCAGTGAAATAATCACCGTAGACCCCTAAGAGCTTTTAGAGATATGAATGGGACCGATAGGAGAATCGATTAAGCCAAGTCCGTCCGTCCGTCCGTATGTAAACAACTTTTATACCTTAAATTTTAAGGCAGAGAGCTGAAATTTTGTGGGTTGGTTGGAAGTCCAGTCCTTCAGATCAACTTTAAAAATAAGCTGAACCCGCCCACAGACACGCCCACTACAGGCCTGTATGTGCGACCATCTCTAATTTAAAAAAATACATTTTGCTAATTTAAGCTATGTTAGAATGGCGCTAGCGCATTCATTTTTGGTACGTATTATTGCCTTATAATTGTCTTTAAGGCAGTCAAAAAATTTTAGCTTTTTTATTGACCACGCCCACTTTTTAAGGGATTTTAGCTTAAAATGACTGTTTTTCAATAAATATATATGAAATTTGGCAAAAAATTATATGACAAAAGCCGTAGATACTAGCATTTTCCAACTTTCATGTATATACTGTATGTGCCTCCACCCATTTTTGTGGGCGTGGCGTTAAAAAAAGTGATTTTTTTAGTTAAAAAGGCGGAGTTTTAGGCCGGAATGTATGCAATCACCTAGTATAAAGCATTCAACAGTTATATTTTTACTTCCCGCCCACTTTTTGGAGGCGTGGAAGTTTTCTTTTTGGTTGTGTCGGGTATTTTGGAATCCGTCGTAGATGGATTGAAGCTTTTGCATACCCACTGTTGCACTTTCCCACTTGTTTTTTGTTGTTTAATTTGAACTACTCAATTGAATTAACGTAACTAAAAACATTGAATTGTTTGAAAATTTTACCAGTAATTTGTACCTAAAGTAAACTATTGTGAACGAGTCTATTCTCTCCAAGAATTCAAATATTGCGCTTATAACTTAATCAGCCATATTTATTTTATCATTATAACGTAGCACAAAGAGGAATAGACGATTAGCAAATTGTATATAAAGAGACAATCGAAGTCATTAAATTAGTTTTCAAAACGTAATTCAGAAATCACTGTCTTTCTCTTTTTACTTCGCTTTGTTTCGTTTTCGGCAAGAGAACGCATCATCTTTTGCATTTGCATACATACATTCGCTTATCAGTTTCGCGCTAAGCTTGTCACAAGACTTGCTTTCGATCGCTCATCGGTAGCTTATCTTAGTCATCGTCGCTTAATGCATACACACTGGTTACCATCGCAGCACCCACGGGACGCTGACCTTGGTGTGTTTTGATAGTTTCAATTTTACATTACCTATGTAAAGTTTCTCTCTAAAAATCCCTTAAATAGATTTTGTTAGTCTGCTAATTACAGTACCAAAATTCTATTGACGGTCGCGAAAACGATCGCGGTCGTCCGTTTGGTGCCCAAGTACGTGGTAAAAATCCACAACGTGGAACGTAAATTCTGGACCTATGTAAAGTTTATTAGGTTCAGTTTATTATTACCTATGTAAAGTTTCTCTCTAAAAATCCCTTAAATAAATTTTGTTAGTCTGCTAATTACAGTACCAAAATTCTATTGACGGTCGCGAAAACGATCGCGGTCGTCCGTTTGGCGCCCAAGTACGTGGTAAAAATCCACAACGTGGAACGTAAATTCTGGAATTTACATTTAAAAACATTTTCGGTTCGGCAAATTGACAGAACAAAAAGTGCGTAAAAAACAAAAATCGTAATTGACTGACCGAAAAGTAAAAAAGTGTGTGAAAACTCTTAAAACGCATATATTGCGAAACCCGCATAAACTCGTGAAAACTTACATATTCCAATTAGTGTTACTACCATTTGGGTGATTGTATTTATATATACAGTGACTTAAGAAATTTTTTCGCACACATTCGCATTCACACAAATTCGTCGCTTTTGATTTTGAAATTATTTCAAGGTGTTTTTCGTCGCGTTAACGCTGCATAAAATCGCTATACAAACTGTTTTTTCGTCCATCGATCAATTTTTTCTAAACCATCTGTTGCTAAAACCTGCTGCATACCTGGAGATTTTAATTTAGTTTTTGGATTTTTCGGTGGTGAACTTGATATCGAATTTTTGGTGGAAGTTAGTACACAATTGTCTTTTCTGATAATTGGCTACAGTTCTGAAAAACTTCATTTACTAGTGGGATTCTTCGTTTGTGGATAATTTTCGATTTCTCGGTGGCTGGAAGCTCCTTTCGGAAGATTTTGAATTTGTTTGTTTGGGCATTTAGACTTCGTTGTTTTTCGTAAGCGAATATAGCATCGCTAACATCTTATTGCAAGGCACCTAAATTTTTGTAAGCAAGGATTAATCTTCATCATGGCCAAGGAAGCGGAACTTAAACTACAACGTGCTAGTACTAAAGAAAGTATTACACGCATCGAAAACCTCATCGAATCCAAGGCTTCTTCGCTTCCACTAATTGAATTAGAATGTCGGTTAGGAATTTTAGAATCCTACTTCAAGCAAGGTCTAGCATTTCAGACGCATATCGAAAGATTAACAGCAGCCGAAACTGGAAGAGCTGAATTGGAAGAGCTCTATATCGAAACAAAATTAAAAATAATGTCTCTAATGGAAGATACACGTCGAGGCAGCAAACATGAAGCAAGTTTCAGTATGCAGCCGCATTTCAATCAATTACCTCCGAAGTTACCAAAATTTAGTGGCAAATACTCGGAGTATAAAAATTTTATCAATTCGTTTAATCAGTTAGTTCATATAGATACTTCGCTCAAAAATAAAGAAAAATTTAATTATCTTCTGTCGTGTCTTAGTGATCATGCACTCGGAACTCTTCGTGCATTCCAAGTAACCGAGGACAATTATCCAAAGGCAATCGAGTTGCTCAAGGAACGCTGTGACAACGACTGTCTAATTTTTCTTGATAGCATATCAACTTTGATAAATGTTCCAAAGGTTTCTAAGGCTTCTGCTTCACAACTAAGGTTGTTAGCGAATACTATTTCAGCTTTGCTCAATTCTCTGAAGTCGATAGGTTCTGATGCTGACATCTGCAACGCAATCATCATTCATATAGCAATGGTAAAATTTTGACTCAGAGACACAAGCTAAATGGATTGAGCAGTTTGACTACACTAAGCTGCCAGAGTGGACTGATTGTGCTTCTTTACTAAGTAGACGCTATCAATACTTAGAAGCCCGCAGTACAAAACAAGGTTGAGTGCAATCCAACCACCAGTCGCAATTCAAAGCTTAGCCTTTTGGGTCCAATCAACGCTTTCAAACATCGTTTGCCGTCACTCAAAATGCATGTGCATTTAGTAAGAATAGTGCACATACAATCACCAGTTGTTCGAGTTTTAGTAATCTGCTTGAATTGGAGTTTCACAAACCAAAGTTAGCCATCAAACTCA
Organism: Neoascia interrupta; assembly: GCA_947623515.1. NCBI lineage: Eukaryota > Metazoa > Arthropoda > Insecta > Diptera > Syrphidae > Neoascia > Neoascia interrupta. Next base: position 118,246,762 of record OX392462.1, read on the forward strand.
AACGACAATTCGGTCTCGCTTTAACAATTTTGAAGTCTCTCTGGAGTTCTTACTCGTACCGTCGATTACAGGGTATCAGCTTGATAGAGCACATCGCCCAAATACTTGGAATATTCCAAGGAATATCGAGTAAGCTGATGAAAACTTCAACAAGCCTTCTCAAGTGGACATCTTGTTGGGTGCAGAGGCATTCTTTGATTTACTCAAGGTCGGACAAATCAAAGTGGGTCCAGAGCTTCCAACCTTACAAAACACTATACTAGGATGGACAGTCTCAGGGAAGTTCAAGTCAATTACTATGAAAAACAAAAATTGCTTAGTTGTCCAAGAAAATGACGACTATATGACTGACTACGTGGAACACTTTTGGAAGTTGGAAGAGGTCTGCGGCATAAAGTCAAAATGGTCAGAAGAACAGACGCAATGTGAAGAAGCATTTAAAAGGTCAGTTCAAATTTTATCAACAGGTCGTTTATGGTTCGACTTCCATTCAAAAACGATCTAAATCTATTAGGATCATCCTTTGATATAGCTTATCGTCTATTCTTATCGTCAGAGCGGAGACTTTCCAGAAACATTGGACAGAAGGAAGAATACGCTAAATTCTTAAAAGAATATGAAGCCTTGGGGCAGATGTCATTGGTTCGAACTCCCAACCTAGAGGAGCCACACTACTACCTCCCACATCAATGCGTTTTAAAACCATCAAGCACACCTTCGAAACTCAGAGTTCTGTTTGATGCTTCATGTAAAACCTCATCGCAGATTTCGTTAAATCAAACTTTGATGGTCGGTCCTACAATCCAAGATGATTTATTCACGATTCTATTACGTTTTCGTTTGCACAAGCTTTAACTGCTGACATAGTAAAAATGTATCGGCAAGTACTTTTACATCCTTCGGATAGGAAATTTCAATATATACTTTGGCGAGATGATAAGCATTCACCGGTAAAAACATACCAACTCAACACAGTGACGTGTGGGACATCGCCCACTCCATTATTGGCAAAACGAAGTCTCCAGTATCTGGCGGAACGGAACTTAAACGATTTTGAAATTGGAGCTAATGTGCTTAGATCAGACTTCTACGTGGACGACATGACAGCTGGTGCAGACGACTTCGAAACACTTGGAAAAATCAAGACTGAGGTGTCAACAATCTTAGCATCTGCAGGTATGGAGTTGTCAAAATGGAATAGCAACCATCCTTCGTTCTCTAACCAAGATAACAACAAGGACATCAAGCTTAGTGAGTCAAATCTCACTTGCACGTTAGGTATTACTTGGAATACCACTCAAGATACCTTCGAATTCTCCTACAGGCCTAGTAAGACGTACTACACTAAATACACCAAACGAACGATTTTGTCCTTAACGTCTTCGCCATTGGTTTGCTTAGTCCTATTATCATCAAGGCGAAGGTTATTTTACAAAGACTATGGGTAGAAAAGTTAGATTGGGATGCATCCATTCCTCAAAGTATTGAAACTGAATGGCGACAATTTATGGTCGATTTGAACGCCCTTCAATGATTTTCGATTCCTAGATTTGCTCTTACGGACGAATGGCAGCATTTTCAAATACATGAATTTTGCGATGCTTCAATGGAAGCCTACGGTTGCTGCATCTATCTTAGAACCATTAGCTCAACGGGTCAAATTTCCGTAAGGCATCTTACAGCTAAATCTCGTGTTGCCCCTGCAAATAAGAAACAGCTACCGCGTCTTGAACTATGTGGAGCCCTCCTATTGGCAAAACTAGGGAAGAAGATAAAAGACATCTTCACTTATGGAAGCCCGAAGTTTTTTTCTGGTCTGATGCTGAAATCGTGTTGCATTAGATCAACACACACTCATCCAAGTTATCCACTTTTGTTAGAAATAGAGTCGCAGAAATCCAAGAAACCACAGCTGACGTCAAATGGAAACATGTTCCGACTTTGGAAAATCCAGAAGATATCGTTTCGCGAGGATGATTTGATCACGAGCAAAGAACTTGAAGGATAAATATGGTTTTGTGGACCGTCGTTTCTTCAAAAGGACATCCAGGATTGGCCACAAAATTCTTGCAACCAGCTATCATCAAAAGAACTGGAACATGAAAAGCGAAAGGTTGTCCTCGTTTATCACGCAAGTGACAAATCCACTTTTAAACGCCTTGAAAAGGCTAAACGCCAGGACCAAAGGCTCTGTTCGCTCTCATGCGCAGTAGATTTTGGATCATCAACGCTCGAACCCTGGCAAGAACAACGGTTCAGAATTGCATATACTGCGTCAAACATAGCCCAAAACTGCTTGAGCAAGTTATGGGAGATCTGCCATCGTCAAGGGTAACAGTTTCAAGACCCTTTTCATCTTGTGGTGTCGATTTCTGTAGGCCGATATACACGTACTATAAAATTCGAGGAAAAGTTTTTTACAAAACTTACGTGGCGGTTTTTGTTTGCTTCGCTTCAAAAGCAGTGCATTTGGAAGCCGTCTCCAATCTCTCTTCGGACGCATTTTTAGCAGCGCCTAAACGGATGATAGGTCGCTGAGGTCTACCCAAAGACATATATTGCGACAATGCAACGAACTTTGTCGGAGCTCAAATAAAACTTAACGAGCCACACAAACTTATGTTTGAGAACAAAACTTAAACTTCGATAAAAAATTTTTGCATCGAAAATAACATAAATTTTTTGTTTATTGCACCCAGGGCGCCATATTTTAGTGGCATCTGGGACTCAGCAGTGAAGACAGCCAAGGGGCATTTGAACCAAAGCCTCGCCAATGCCAAACTCACTTTTGAAGAGCTGTCCGCAGCACTAGTGGAGATAGAAGCGGTGATGAATTCCAAGCCGCTTACACCGCTGTCATCAGATCCAAGTGACCTAGAAGCCCTCACCCCCGGACATCTTCTCATCGGAGCACCACTGAAAGCTATTCCCGAAGCGCTAGATCTGGCACCAGACATCAACTACCTACAGCGATGGCATCGCATTAACGCTGTCAAATCTCATTTCTACCCCTGCAAGGTCGGGGTTAGAATAGCCTTGAGGTAAGGTATGCCTGTCGTAAGAGCCGACTAAAATCCACCGGAAGAAATATTCTTTAATGTTTCAACGGATGCTGTCGATGCTGCTCCATTTGGGGCAACTTTTGGCAGTAAGGTTTTAACTTATAGATGAATCTGAAGGTTAAATTAAAATCCAGAAGCGTCTGTCACACATTGTGCGGCTCACTGGTCGGCGTCTGTCTCCAAAGGGGCGGCTGTATTTAAAAATGAAAATAGAAGTGACTTACCTATTTCTCATAAAAACGACAAGTTAAAAAAAATGGCAATGAACAAAACGAAAGATTTGATTACCCCAGGTGGCAGCCCAGCTATGCTGGAAAATCCACCCTCTTCGGAGGCAGGCTCTACGGATTCTGGGGAGAGCCTTTTATTGCTTATAAATCCTTTTGAGAAAAAGACAAAACTAAATCGATCACCACCCCCTAGATCGAACATATCCGAAAAAAAGCAGTCCACCGGTAAACCAGGACTCTGTGAAAATTAAGAGCTAGAAAAGGAGAATAATGAACTCCGAGCTAAGCTTATTGAAATGGAGCGACTCTTCCAAGATCTAAAAATGGAAGTTGACTCTCTGCGAAAATACTCGTTTAACGAAAGACTGTGAGGTAACGAAAGAGTGTGTAACACCGAACCGACCAGCAGTCGAATACTTCACGGACGAGGACGAACTTGCACTTGAGACCGATTCAGTCTTAAGGAAAAGGTCTAGCAAGAAGCGAAAGGCGAATTCCTCTCCCGAAGTAATACAAAAAGAAGATAAGCCCTCTGGCTCAAACAAGGCTAAACCAGAAGCGAAAATTCGTCCACCTCCCGCAATAAACATCGTCGGGATAGCAGACTTTGGGAGATTGCGCAACCTTCTTGCAAACACGGTGAGAACAGAAAACTATAAGCTTACCTCGCACCGAAATAACGTGTGGAAAGTAAATGTTGACAACGCCGATTCCTATCGCGCACTGTCTCTTAGACTGAATGCAGAAAGAATCGAGTGGTATACTTATCAAAATAAGTACGAGAAGCCACTGCGAGTCATTGTAAGGGGGTTCCACCCATCATGCACAAAAGAAGACGTTGTAAAAGACGTAAAAAATAAAGGCCTTAAAATTATTGATGCCGTCAATATCATTAAAAAGGAAAAGCAACGCACGGAAGGAGAAAGAGACACTATGATCAGACGCGGCCTTCCAATTTTTATGCTCTCCTTTGAAAGAACTGAGAGCATAAACGATATTTATAAAATAAAAATGATACTTAACATCAGGGTTAAAATCGAACCCATGCGAAAGGGCAATAGACTGATACCACAGTGTAAGCGATGCCAAGAATTCAGGCACACAAGTGCCTACTGCCAAAAAGAACCACGTTGCGTGAAATGTGCCGGAAAACACCTGTCAACAGAGTGCAAAGTTGACATAAAGGCTCCAGCAGTTTGCGCCAATTGCCACGGAAACCACCCCGCGAACTATCGAGGATGCGAAGTAGCCATAGAGCTGCAAAAGGGACGAGAACCTCTTAAGGAAAATACTAGAGGTCAGAATCAAAGCCTAGGACGCCCAAAACCTGCTGAAAATCCTAAGCCAAAGACTCCAAAGACGCCAAAGCCGATCAAAAGTGCAAGATTGGCAAAGGAGGCGTCGACAAAAGGCGTAAAAGCTCCACAAAAGAGCGGCGCCAGTTCAAGTGCAGCGGAGAAACCACCACTGGTCGCACCGAAATCATACGCACAGGTTGCGGCAAACGAAAGCAAGGCAAGATCGCCCACAACAGATGCAGTGTCTCAGATCCTCGCTGTAATCTTGGAGAAACTTGAGGATCAGACTAAAATCAACAAAGTTATATTTGACAAACTGAGCAAGCTCGAGTTTAAGCCTCGAAAAAATTACAAGAGAACATGAATATGAAACAGTTACTTAAAATACTAACATGGAATGCAAACGGCCTTCTGAATAAAATAGACGAACTAGAAATATTTCTACGGAAAAACAATATTGATATTTGCATGATTACGGAAACTCACCTTAAAAACGGGTCTACACCCAAACTTAAAGGTTACAATGACTATCACGCACATCACCCTTCGCAAATTTCGAGAGGAGGATCCTTCCTCTACATTAAGAACTGCATAAAGCACTTCAAGAACACAGAAGTTGAGCTAGACTCTATGCAGATCAGTTCAGTTTCTGTAAAAATTGACTGCTTAGATTATAACATTGCATCTTGTTATTTCCCGCCAGGATATAGACTGGTGGAAGACGATCTTGATCGTATGTATGACTTCATTGGGTCCAATTTTATCATTGGGGGTGACTTTAACGCGAAGCACACTTTTTGGGGCTCACGATGCAATTCAACAAGAGGCAGATTACTGTACGAAAATAGTATGAAGCGTGGGGTGGACTTTTTCTCCACGGGTAAGCCAACATATTGGCCAACCGATAGGAATAAAAAGCTTAACCTTGTCGATTTTTTCATCGCTAAAGGGTACCCCATATACCTTACGCGAATTGAAGAGTGTTATGATCTTTGCTCAGACCACTCAGGAGTTATCTTGAAGATGGGTGGAAGACTGGCGAAAATAGAAAGAGCTCCTAGATTAGCTAGCAAAAACATGAACTGGGACGCTTTCAGAAAGGACTGTAAGGAGGGTGTTGGCTTGAATGTGCCATAGAAAACTCCTTTCGAGTTAGAAACCGCAGTTGACAAATTCATTGAAGCAATTCAGAGCGCTGCTTGGAACAACAATTCGTCCCAAAAGAACGCAGTTAGCACCGACGGGCATGTACGTAAAACATATCCGCTCGAAATCGAAGAATTGATTCGTGAAAAGAGAAGAGCGCGTAGAAGATGGAAAGGCACGAGGGCCCCCCCAGACAAAACCCTATTGAACCACCTCTCTAACAAACTGAAAGGAATGTTGCAAGATCTTAAAAATCGTGAGACCACTGAATACCTTGAAGGCTTGTCGGCGGATAGGAGCTCAAACTACTCGCTGTGGAAAGCAGTTAAGTATATCAAGAAACCTATAATCCACTCGGCACCAATAAAAAAAGCTAACGGCGAATGGGCAAGAGAAGACAAAGAGAAAGCGAATTTGTTTGCTGAACATTTAGAAGAAACATTCATGCCTTTCAACGGTCCGCCGTTGGCTGACGTTCTAAACAACAACGAGGAACCTGGTAGCTTTAGAAGGAAAAAAGTTTCGTTAGTTGAACTCCGACAGACAATTAGCAAACTTAAAAATAATAAGGCACCGGGTTACGACCTGATCACTGGCGAAATATTGAAAGAGCTACCAAAAAAGGCATTAGTCAAGCTACTTTATATGATAAACGCTTCTCTTAGACTTCTATACGTTCCAAGACAATGGAAAGTTGCTGAAGTCATTATGGTTCCTAAACCGGGGAAATGCGCAAATGATAAAAAATCTTATAGGCCCATATCGCTTCTGCCGATAATATCGAAAGTATTCGAGAAACTTCTGCTGAAGCGATTACAACCAATAATTGCAGAAAGACGCTTGATCCCGGATCATCAATTCGGTTTCAGACCTAACCATTCCACAATAGATCAAGTCTACAGAATAACGCATGAAATTGAAAAAGCCTTAGAAGGGAAAAAAATATGTTCAAGTGCTTTCCTCGACGTATCGCAAGCCTTCGAGAAGGTATGGCACGAGGGCTTGAAATATAAGTTAAGGCAAAACTTGCCGGAAGACATGTTTAAAATATTGGAAAATTATCTTGAAAGCAGACTCTTTCGTGTTAGGTGTAGTAGTGAATACTCGAGTTTCAAGCAAATTCGGGCTGGCGTACCCCACGGAAGCGTCCTCGGTCCGACCCTGTTCCTGCTCTACACAAGAGACATACCTCTAGATGACGAGACAGTCGTGGCCACGTTTGCGGACGATACGGCCATCCTGGCAACAGGTAAATCAGTCGAGTCATCAACGAGAAACCTCCAACGAGCATTGGACAGAATTTGTGTCTGGACGAAGACTTGGCGAATCGCTCTTAACGAGAACAAGTCTACGCATGTGAATTTCACTTACAGAAGGGTTAACAATTTGCCTCTGTTCATAAATTCTGTACAAATACCTTATGCAAATGAAGCGAAGTATCTAGGGATGACACCTGACGCTAAATTAAGGTGGAAACCACACGTAAAGAAGAAGCGTGACGAGCTCGAGATTAGGCTCAGGGAAATGTATTGGCTTATCGGAAGATTTTCGAAATTAAGCACATATAACAAACTGCTCTTGTACAGACAGGTGTTAAAGCCGTCCTGGACATACGGTATACAACTTTGGGGTTGTACCAAGCCGAGCAACATGTCCATGTTGCAGACTTTCCAAAACAAAACCCTGAGAGCAATTGTGAATGCTCCATGGTATATTAGGAATAGCGATATTCACAGAGATTTAGGAATAGCTACCGTGGGCGAAGAAGTAACAAACTTCGCTCGAAAGCTAAATGCTCGCCTTCATGTTCATTGCAACAATGAAATGATCCGTACTCTAAACGAGACTCTTAACGATGTTAACAACGAGCGACGACTACAAAGAACAAGACACTTCGATCTAGCGACGTAGGGTGAAGCCGCATGAATGAACGGCTTAGTAGGTGCATTCACTGGAAAGCAACCTATCCAATGAGATCAACACTATGGAAGCGTAAACTACTTGTTAAGTTAACTTAGTTGTAGTCAAGAAGTATTATGAGAGAGCGAAAATTTACTACTATGAAGTGCGTTCTGGCAGTTTCATAGTGTCTCTCATAAATGGGTGGTTTTTTAGCACGTGGAAATCGGGCATAACCAATATCGGCTACTTCGGTATTATGTACCTGCTATAGTGGGCGTATTGGTATCTTTGAAAGATTTTGGAGTTTTAGTCTCCGTCCATCCTAGTATTCAAAAAAAAAAAAAAAAAAAAAAAAAAAAAAAAAAAAAAAAAATCTCATTTCTGACAACGATGGGTAAGAGAATACATCAACGAACTTCAAGGACGTACCAAGTGGGCCGACACGACACCAAATTTGCACGTTGAAGCCATGTTCATCGTACATGAAGACAGCGTTCCACCACAGAAATGGCTGCTCGGTCGAGTAGTCGAAGTCATCCCAGGCCAAGATGGACGAGTACGCATTGCAGACATCAAAACATCAAGAGGTGTCATTCGCAGACCAATTCGCAAGTTAGCGCTACTTCTTGCTTGAAAGCGTCCTTTCAAAGGGGCCGGAATGGTGAAACTTCACCCAACCCAAATACTTTTACTCATTATACCCGACCCAGGGTATATTAAGTTTGATGTATAGTTTGTAACGCAGTGAAATAATCACCGCATACCCCTAAGAGCTTTTAGAGATATGAATGGGACCGACAGGAGAATCGATTAAGCCAAGTCCGTCCGTCTGTATGTAAACAACTTTTATGCCTTAAATTTTAAGGCAGAGAGCTGAAATTTTGTGGGTTGGTTGGAAGTCTAGTCCTTCTGATCGACTTTGAAAATAAACTGAATGCGCCCACAGACACGCCCACTACAGGCCTGTATGTGCGACCGTCTCTAATTTAAAAAAATACATTTTGCTAATTTAAGCTATGTTAGAATGGCGCTAGCGCATTCATTTTTGGTACGTATTATTGCCTTATAATTGTCTTTAAGGCAGTCAAAAAATTTTAGCTTTTTTATTGACCACGCCCACTTTTTAAGGGATTTTAGCTTAAAATGACTGTTTTTCAATAAATATATATGAAATTTGGCAAAAAATTATATGACAAAAGCCGTAGATACTAGCATTTTCCAACTTTCATGTATATACTGTATGTGCCTCCACCCATTTTTGTGGGCGTGGCGTTAAAAAAAGTGATTTTTTTAGTTAAAAAGGCGGAGTTTTAGGCCGGAATGTATGCAATCACCTAGTATAAAGCATTCAACAGTTATATTTTTACATCCCGCCCACTTTTTGGAGGCGTGGAAGTTTTCTTTTTGGTTGTGTCGGGTATTTTGGAATCCGTCGTAGATGGATTGAAGCTTTTGCATACCCACTGTTGCACTTTCCCACTTGTTTTTTGTTGTTTAATTTGAACTACTCAATTGAATTAACGTAACTAAAAACATTGAATTGTTTGAAAATTTTACCAGTAATTTGTACCTAAAGTAAACTATTGTGAACGAGTCTATTCTCTCCAAGAATTCAAATATTGCGCTTATAACTTAATCAGCCATATTTATTTTATCATTATAACGTAGCACAAAGAGGAATAGACGATTAGCAAATTGTATATAAAGAGACAATCGAAGTCATTAAATTAGTTTTCAAAACGTAATTCAGAAATCACTGTCTTTCTCTTTTTACTTCGCTTTGTTTCGTTTTCGGCAAGAGAACGCATCATCTTTTGCATTTGCATACATACATTCGCTTATCAGTTTCGCGCTAAGCTTGTCACAAGACTTGCTTTCGATCGCTCATCGGTAGCTTATCTTAGTCATCGTCGCTTAATGCATACACACTGGTTACCATCGCAGCACCCACGGGACGCTGACCTTGGTGTGTTTTGATAGTTTCAATTTTACATTACCTATGTAAAGTTTCTCTCTAAAAATCCCTTAAATAGATTTTGTTAGTCTGCTAATTACAGTACCAAAATTCTATTGACGGTCGCGAAAACGATCGCGGTCGTCCGTTTGGTGCCCAAGTACGTGGTAAAAATCCACAACGTGGAACGTAAATTCTGGACCTATGTAAAGTTTATTAGGTTCAGTTTATTATTACCTATGTAAAGTTTCTCTCTAAAAATCCCTTAAATAAATTTTGTTAGTCTGCTAATTACAGTACCAAAATTCTATTGACGGTCGCGAAAACGATCGCGGTCGTCCGTTTGGCGCCCAAGTACGTGGTAAAAATCCACAACGTGGAACGTAAATTCTGGAATTTACATTTAAAAACATTTTCGGTTCGGCAAATTGACAGAACAAAAAGTGCGTAAAAAACAAAAATCGTAATTGACTGACCGAAAAGTAAAAAAGTGTGTGAAAACTCTTAAAACGCATATATTGCGAAACCCGCATAAACTCGTGAAAACTTACATATTCCAATTAGTGTTACTACCATTTGGGTGATTGTATTTATATATACAGTGACTTAAGAAATTTTTTCGCACACATTCGCATGCACACAAATTCGTCGCTTTCGATTTTGAAATTATTTCAAGGTGTTTTTCGTCGCGTTACCGCTGCATAAAATCGCTATACAAACTGTTTTTTCGTCCATCGATCAATTTTTTCTAAACCATCTGTTGCTAAAACCTGCTGCATACCTGGAGATTTTAATTTAGTTTTTGGATTTTTCGGTGGTGAACTTGATATCGAATTTTTGGTGGAAGTTAGAACACAATTGTCTTTTCTGATAATTGGCTACAGTTCTGAAAAACTTCATTTACTAGTGGGATTCTTCGTTTGTGGATAATTTTCGATTTCTCGGTGGCTGGAAGCTCCTTTCGGAAGATTTTGAATTTGTTTGTTTGGGCATTTAGACTTCGTTGTTTTTCGTAAGCGAATATAGCATCGCTAACATCTTATTGCAAGGCACCTAAATTTTTGTAAGCAAGGATTAATCTTCATCATGGCCAAGGAAGCGGAACTTAAACTACAACGTGCTAGTACTAAAGAAAGTATTACACGCATCGAAAACCTCATCGAATCCAAGGCTTCTTCGCTTCCACTAATTGAATTAGAATGTCGGTTAGGAATTTTAGAATCCTACTTCAAGCAAGGTCTAGCATTTCAGACGCATATCGAAAGATTAACAGCAGCCGAAACTGGAAGAGCTGAATTGGAAGAGCTCTATATCGAAACAAAATTAAAAATAATGTCTCTAATGGAAGATACACGTCGAGGCAGCAAACATGAAGCAAGTTTCAGTATGCAGCCGCATTTCAATCAATTACCTCCGAAGTTACCAAAATTTAGTGGCAAATACTCGGAGTATAAAAATTTTATCAATTCGTTTAATCAGTTAGTTCATATAGATACTTCGCTCAAAAATAAAGAAAAATTTAATTATCTTCTGTCGTGTCTTAGTGATCATGCACTCGGAACTCTTCGTGCATTCCAAGTAACCGAGGACAATTATCCAAAGGCAATCGAGTTGCTCAAGGAACGCTGTGACAACGACTGTCTAATTTTTCTTGATAGCATATCAACTTTGATAAATGTTCCAAAGGTTTCTAAGGCTTCTGCTTCACAACTAAGGTTGTTAGCGAATACTATTTCAGCTTTGCTCAATTCTCTGAAGTCGATAGGTTCTGATGCTGACATCTGCAACGCAATCATCATTCATATAGCAATGGTAAAGTTTTTACTCAGAGACACAAGCTAAATGGATTGAGCAGTTTGACTTCACTAAGCTGCCAGAGTGGACTGATTGTGCTTCTTTACTAAGTAGACGCTATCAATACTTAGAAGCCCGCAGTACAAAACAAGGTTGAGTGCAATCCAACCACCAGTCGCAATTCAAAGCTTAGCCTTTTGGGTCCAATCAACGCTTTCAAACATCGTTTGCCGTCACTCAAAATGCATGTGCATTTAGTAAGAATAGTGCACATACAATCACCAGTTGTTCGAGTTTTAGTAATCTGCTTGAATTGGAGTTTCACAAACCAAAGTTAGCCATCAAACTCAAACGACAATTCGGTCTCGCTTTAACAATTTTGAAGTCTCTCTGGAGTTCTTACTCGTACCGTCGATTACAGGGTATCAGCTTGATAGAGCACATCGCCCAAATACTTGGAATATTCCAAGGAATATCGAGTAAGCTGATGAAAACTTCAACAAGCCTTCTCAAGTGGACATCTTGTTGGGTGCAGAGGCATTCTTTGATTTACTCAAGGTCGGACAAATCAAAGTGGGTCCAGAGCTTCCAACCTTACAAAACACTATACTAGGATGGACAGTCTCAGGGAAGTTCAAGTCAATTACTATGAAAAACAAAAATTGCTTAGTTGTCCAAGAAAATGACGACTATTTGACTCACTACGTGGAAGACTTTTGGAAGTTGGAAGAGGTCTGCGGCATAAACTCACTACGTGGAAGACTTTTGGAAGTTGGAAGAGGTCTGCGGCATAAAATCAAAATGGTCGGAAGAGCAGACACAATGTGAAGAAGCATTTAAAAGGTCAGTTCAAATTTTATCAACAGGTCGTTCGATGGTTTGACTTCCATTCAAGAACGATTCAAATCTATTAGGATCATTCTTTGATATAGCTTATCGTCTATTCTTATCGTCAGAGCGGAGACTTTCCAGAAACATTGGACAGAAGGAAGAATATTCTAAATTCTTAAAGGAATATGAAACCTTGGGGCACATGTCATTGGTTCGAACTCCCAACCTAGAGGAGCCACACTACTACCTCCCATATCACTGCGTTTCAAAACCATTAAGTACATCTACGAAACTCAGAGTTGTGTTTGATGCTTCATGTAAAACCTCATCGCAGATTTCGTTAAATCAAACTTTGATGGTCGGTCCTACAATCCAAGATGATTTATTCACGATTCTATTACGTTTTCGTTTGCACAAACTTTAACTGCTGACATAGTAAAACTGTATCGGCAAGTACTTGTACATCCTTCGGAAAAGAAATTTCAATATATACTTTGGCGAGATGACAAGCAATCACCGGTAAAAATATACCAACTCAACACAGTGACGTATGGGACATCGCCCACTCCATTATTGGCAAAACGAAGTCTCCAGTATCTGGCGGAACGGAACTTAAACGATTTTGAAATTGGAGCTAATGTGCTTAGATCAGACTTCTACGTGGACGACATGACAGCTGGTGCAGACGACTTCGAAACACTTGGAAAAATCAAGACTGAGGTGTCAACAATCTAAGCATCTGCAGGTATGGAGTTGTAAATGGAATAGCAACCATCCTTCGTTCTCTAACCAAGATAACAACAAGGACATCAAGCTTAGTAAGTCAAATCTCAATTGCACGTTAGGTATTACTTGGAATACCAGTCATGATACCTTCGAATTCTCCTACAGGCCTAGTAAGACTTACTACACTAAATACACCAAACGAACGATTTTGTCCTTAGCGTCTTCGTTATTCAATCCCATTGGTTTGCTTAGTCCTATCATCATCAAGGCGAAGGTTATTTTACAAAGACCATGGGTAGAAAACTTAGATTGGGATGCATCCATTCCTGAAAGTATTGAAACTGAATAACGACAATTTATGGTCGATTTGAACGCCCTTCAAAGATTTTCGATTCCTAGATTTGCTCTTACGGACGAATGGCAGCATTTTCAAATACATGAATTTTGCGATGCTTCAATGGAAGCCTACGGTTGCTGCATCTATCTTAGAACCATTAGCACAACGGGTCAAATTTTCGTAAAGCATCTTTCAGCTAAATCTCGCGTTGCCCCCGCAAACAAGAAACAGCTGCCGCGTCTTAATCTATGTGGAGCCCTCCTATTGGCGAAACTATGGAAGAAGATAAAAGAAATCTTCAGCAAATGGAAGTCCGAAGTATTCTGAAATCGTGTTGCATTGGATCCACACACACACATCAAAGCTAAAAACTTTTGTTAGAAATAGAGTCGCAGAAATCCAAGAAACCACAGCTGACGTCAAATGGAGACATGTTTCGACTTTAGAAAATCCAGAAGATATCGTCTCACGAGGATGATTTGATCACGAGCAAAGAACTTGAAGGATAGATGTGGCTTTGTGGACCTTCGTTTCTTCAAAGGGACATCCAGGCTATCATCAAAAGAACTGGAACATGAAAAGCGAAAGGTCGTCCTCGTTTGTCACGCAAGTGACAAATCCACTTTTAAACGCCTTGGAAAGGCTAAACGCCATTCCACAAATTCTTAAAATGGCTATCTCTATTTTTAGATCTAGTCAAGGATGTAGAACTTCTTAGAGTAGGAGGTCGTCTACAAAACGCCGTCACGTAACAACGTAAACATCCTTATCTGCTTCCAAATGATCATTGGTTTGTTAGGAGTTTTGTAAGGCATTTGCACAGGTCGAATTTCCATGCAGGACCCAAGGCTCTGTTCGCTCTCATGCGCTGTAGATTTTGGATCATCAACGCTCGAGCCCTGGCAAGAACAACGGTGCAGAATTGCATATACTGCGCCAAATATAGCCCAAAACTAGAGTATGACTACATTTTACACCCAGAATCGAGAGCTTGAAAGGGACCAACCGAAAAAAGTGTGTTTTTCATTCAATCCAATGGTAGCGAACAAACTGAAAAGTACTTTCAACCGCCACAACATGGAAATGATGTGTTTGTAAACAATAATAAATTGAAAAACATTTTGGGTTCAACGAAAGACCAGAGCCAAAAACTACAAAAAGCTGGAATCTACTCTGTTCAATGTGGTGATTGCGAAAAAGTGAACTACGGACAGACAAAAAGAAACATTAAAACAAGATTTAAGGAACATTCGGCGTACATAAAAGCCAACAACTGCAAGCCATCAGCTTTACCTAATCATGTTTTGACGAATGATAATTTCAATGTTTCTAAAGAAAATCTGAACCTTGTACGGCAAGTAAATGATGCAAGACGACTAGACGCGTATGAAAGCTTGTACATACAAAGGGATAGGAATTCGACAAACGCCGACAATGGAAACACTAACTCAGTATTGTTTCACCTAGTGTCTATATTTCGTTTTTTTTTTTTTTTTTTTTTATTTGTCACCGCGTACCCACATGCAATATGTGTCTCAATTCGACAATTAATTCGGTTTTGTTTATGTTTTGTGCGTATACCGCTGCGCTTTGAGCATCGACCTCTACCTGCAGTCTGTGGACGCACACCGATAAACGGATTCTCCGCTCGCATCTTTATTCAAACAAAGAAAACGATTAGAATTTTTTTTTCTCTTTATTAAAAATTTTTTTTTTTTTTCGAATGCTAGGGTGGACGGAGGCTAAAACTCTGAAATCTTTCAAAGATACCAATACGCCCACTATAGCAGGTATATATAATACCGAAGTAGCCGATATTGGTTATGCCTGATTTCCACGTGCTAAAAACCCACCCATTTATGAGAGACAGTATGAAACTTCCAGAACGCAATTCATAGTAGTAAATTTTCGCTCTCTCATAATACTTCTTGACTACAACTAAGTTAACTTAACAAGTAGTTTACGCTTCCGTAGTGTTAATCGCATTGGATAGGTTGCTTTGCAGTGAATGCACCTACTAAGCCGTTTATTCGTGCGGTTTCACCCTACGTCGCTAGATCAAAGGGTCTTGTTCTTTGTAGTCGTCGCTCGTTGTTTTCTTCGTTTAGAGTCTCGTTTAGAGTACGGATCATTTCATTGTTGCAATGAACATGAAGGCGAGCATTTAGCTTTCGAGCAAAGTTTGTTACTTCTTCGCTCACGCTACCGTGATATTCCTAAATCTCTTTGAATATCACTATTCCTAATATACCATGGAGCATTCACAATTGCTCTTAGTGTCTTGTTTTGGAAAGTCTGCAACATGGGCATGTTGCTCGGCTTGGTACAACGAATACGGTATACAAAAGTTGTATACCGTATGTCCAGGACGGCTTTAAACCTGCCTGTACAAGAGCAGTTTGTTATATGTGGTTCATTTCGAAAATCTTCCGATAAGCCAATACATTTCCCTGAGCCTAATCTCGAGCTCGTCACGCTTCTTCTTTACGTGTGGTTTCCACCTTAGTTTAGCGTCAGGTGTCATCCCTAGATACTTCGCTTCATTTGCATAAGGTATTTGTGCAGAATTTATGAACAGAGGTAAATTGTTAACCCTTCTGTAACTGAAATTAACATGCGTAGACTTGTTCTCGTTAAGAGCGATTCGCCAAGTCTTCGTCCAGACACAAATTCTGTCCAATGCTCGTTGGAGGTTTCTCGTTGATGACTCGACTGATTTACCTGTTGCCAGGATGGCCGTATCGTCCGCATACGTGGCCACGACAGTCTCCTCATCTAGAGGTATGTCTCTTGTGTAGAGCAGGAACAGGGTCGGACCGAGGACGCTTCCCTGGGGTACGCCAGCCCAAATTTGCTTGAAACTCGAGTATTCACTACTACACCTAACACGAAAGAGTCTGCTTTCAAGATAATTTTCCAATATTTTAAACATGTCATCCGGAGAGTTTTGCCGTAGCTTATATTTTAAGCCTTCGTGCCATACCTTGTCGAAGGCTTGCGAAATGTCGAGGAAAGCACTTGAACATATTTTTTTCCCCTCTAAGGCTTTTTTTACTTCATGCGTTATTCTGTAGACTTGATCTATTGTGGAATGGTTAGGTCTAAAACCTAATTGATGATCCGGGATCAAGCGTCTTTCTGCAATTATTGGTTGTAATCGCTTCAGCAGAAGTTTCTCAAATACTTTCGATATTATCGGCAGAAGAGATATGGGCCTATAAGATTTTTTATCATTTGCGCATTTCCCCGGTTTTGGAACCAAAATGACATCAGCAACTTTCCATTGTCTTGGAACGTATAGAAGTCTAAGAGAAGCGTTTATCATATAAAGTAGCTTGACTAGTGCCTTTTTTGGTAGTTCTTTCAATATTTCGCCAGTGATCAGGTCGTAAGCCGGGGCCTTATTATTTTTAAGTTTGCTTATTGTCTGTCAGAGTTCAACTAACGAAACTTTTTTCATTCTAAAGCTATCAGGTGCCGCGTTGTTGTTTTGAATGTCAGCCAACGGCGGACCGTCGAAAGGCTTGAATGTTTCTTCTAAATGTTCAGCAAACAAATTTGCTTTCTCTTTGTCTTCTCTTGCCCATTCGCCGTTAGCTTTTTTTATTGGAGCCGAGTGGATTATAGGTTTCTTGATAGACTTAACTGCTTTCCACAGCGAGTAGTTTGAGCTCCTGTCCGCCGACAAGCCTTCAAGGCATTTAGTGGTCTCACGATTTTTAAGATCTTGCAACATTCCTTTCAGTTTGTTAGAGAGGTGGTTCAAGAAAGTTTTATCTGGGGGAGCCCTCGTGGTTTGCCATCTCCTACGCGCTCTTCTCTTTTCACGAATCCATTCTTCGATTTCGAGCGGATATGTTTTACGTACATGCCCGTCGGTGCTAACTGCGTTCTTTTGGGACGAAGTGTTGTTCCAAGCAGCGCTCTGAATTGCTTCAATGAATTTGTCAACTACGGTTTCTAACTCGAAAGGAGTTTTCAATGGCACATTTAAGCCAACAACCTCCTTACAGTCCTTTCTGATGGCGTCCCAGTTCATGTTTTCGCTAGCTAATCTAGGAGCTCTTTCTATTTTCGCCAGTCTTCCACCCATCTTCAAGATTACTCCTGAGTGGTCTGAGCAAAGATCATAACACTCTTCAATTCGCGTAAGGTATTTGGGGTACCCTTTAGCGATGAAAAAATCGACAAGGTAAGGCTTTTTATTCCTACCGGTTGGCCAATATGTTGGCTTACCCGTGGAAATAAAAGTCCACCCCGCGCTTCCCTTATTTTTGTACAGTAATCTGCCTCTTGTTGAATTGCATCGTGAACCCCAAAAAATATGCTTCGCGTTAAAGTCACCCGCAATGATAAAATTGGACCCAATGAAGACATACATATGACCAAGATCGTCATACGTCGAATTTTTCGAAGGGTGATGTGCGTGATAGTCATTGTAACCTTTAAGTTTGGGTGTAGACCAGTTTTTAAGGTGAGTTTCCGTAATCTTGCAAATATCAATATTATTTTTCCAAATCCTTCTAGTTCGTCTATTTTATTCAGAAGGCCGTTGCATTCCATGTAAGTATTTTAAGCAACTGTTTCACATTCATGTTCTCTTGTGATTTTTTCGAGGCTTAAACTGGAGCTTGATCAGTTTGTCAAATATAACTTTGTTGATTTTAGTCAGATCCTCTAGTTTCTCCAAGATTACAGCGAGGATCTGAGACACTGCATCTGTTGTGGGCGATCTTGCCTTGTTTTCGTTTGCCGCAACCTGTGCGGCGTATGATTTCGGTCCGACCAGTGGTGGTTTCTCCGCTGTACGTGGTTCTTTTTGGCAGTAGGCACTTGTGTGCCTGAATTCTTGGCATCGCTTACACTGTGGTATCAGTCTATTGCCCTTTCGCATGGGTTCGATTTTAACCCTGACGTTAAGTATCATTTTTATTTTATAAATATCGTTTATGCTCTCAGTTCATTCAAAGGAGAGCATAAAAATTAGAAGGCCGCGTCTGATCACAGTGTCTCTTTCTCCTTCCGTGCGTTGTTTTTCCTTTTTAATGATATTGACGGCATCAATAATTTTAAGGCCTTTATTTTTTACGTCTTTTACAACGTCTTCTTTTGTGCATGATGGGTGGAGCCCCCTTGCAATGACTCGCAGTGGTTTTTCATACTTATTTTGATAAGTATACCACTCGATTCTTTCTGCATTCTTCGAGACAGTGCGCGATAGGAATCGGCGTTGTCAACATTTACTTTCCACACGTTATTTCAGTGCGAAGTAAGCTTATAGTTTTCTGTTCTCACCGTGTTTGCAAGAAGGTTGCGCAATTTCCCGAAGTCTGCTATCCCAACAATGTTTATTGCGGGAGGTGGATGATTTTTCGCTTCTGATTTAGCCTTGTTTGAGCCAGAGGGCTTATCTTCTTTCTGTATTACTTCGGGAGAGGAATTCGCCTTTCGCTTCTTGCTAGACCTTTTCCTTAAGACTGAATCGGTCTCAAGTGCAAGTTTGTCCTCGTCTGTGAAGTATTCGACTGCTGGTCGGTTCGGTGTTACACACTCTTTCGTTACCTCACAGTCTTTCGTTAAACGAGTATTATTAATATCCTCGTGAAAGAGTCGCTCTATTTCAGTAAGCTTAGCTCGGAGTTCATTATTCTAGTTTTCTAAGCTCTTAATTTTCACAGAGTCCTGGTTTACCGGTGGACTGCTTTTTCCGGATATGTTCGATCTAGATGGTGGTGATCGATTTAGTTTTGTCCTTTTCTCAAAAGGATTTATAAGCAATAAAAGGCTCTCCCCAGAATCCGTAGAGCCTGCCTCCGAAGAGGGTGGATTTTCCAGCATAGCTAGGCTGCCACCTGGGGTAATCAAATCTTTCGTTTTGTTCATTGCCATTTTTTTTTTAACTTGTCGTTTTTAGGAGAAATAGGTAAGTCACTTCTATTTTCATTTTTAAATACAGCCGCCCCTTTGGAGACAGACGCCGACCAGTGAGCTTCTGGATTTTAATGTAACCTTCAGATTCATCTATAAGTTAAAGCCTTCTGCCAAAAGTTGCCCCAAATGGAGCAGCATCGACAGCATCCATTGAAACATTAAAGAATACTTCTACCGGTGGATTTTAGTCGGCTCTTACGACAGGTATACCTTACCTCAAGGCTAATCTAACCCCGACCTTGCAGGGGGTTCTTTTTCATTCTTATTAAAAAATGGCGAACGTTTTGCAAACACCAGAAATTATTAAAAATATTCCAGAATTTGATGGTAGGCTTAGTGAGCTAGACAGCTTTATAAGAAGAATAGACACAGTATGGACAATACTGAAGCAGAAAGAGCAGTCACCTTTAAGTCTATGATTCCAAGGAATCAAAAACAAACTTAAAGGTAAGGCAGCAGACAGGGTCAGACTTTACGGCAATCCCGATGACTGGGATGATGTAAAGATCATTCTTCTTAGGCACTTTAGTGACCATAGAGACGAGAGAGTACTATACAATTAGTTAAGCCTTATAAAATAAACAGGTAGCATCCGAAAATTTTACGATGACATACTTGACATAGTAACGACTCTCAATACCAAATTACGGCAAACCGAATAAAACCCAGTGATCTGTGAAAGAATGCTTCGGCAAAACATAAGGGAGGGCCTGGAGGCTTTTATGAAAGGATTAAGAGAAACTCTTAAGACTATTATAATAAGTTGTAATGCAGAAACTCTGGAAGAAGCCTTTGAAATTTCGTTCAGGTTGTTAGACACGATTTCTGCATCGGAAAGCAATAAGAACGCCCGAGATAACAATCAGTATAATCAAGGAAACCGGGTCCCTAAGCAAAATTTTTATAATTAAAACAGATTTAATCAGAGACAAAATGCGAACCAAATTTTTGGAATAATTACAATCCTATAAGACAGGTTCCTAACCAGAATTTTAGAAATCATCCCAATAATCAGAACAGGCAAAATTTTAACCAAAATTTTAGGAATAATCCTAATAATCACAATCAAAATAATGGTTGGAACAACCGCCCAGTACCAATGGATGTAGATCCCTCTCCATCCTCATTGCAAAGGCAACAAAATGTCCATGGAAGAAATAACATTGAAACAAAAATCTTTTTGCCGCATACTAGGATAAGAAGAGGACTGCTTAACATTTGGGGTAAAGGTTTAAAAATTTTAGCAGGTACCATGGACTCTGACTCTCTGAAAAGTTAGATGTTAATGAGATAATTAATAAAAATATTTTAAGTAGCCTTAATGAACAGGTTAAAATTAATGAACAGTTCAATATAGTAATGAAAAACGTGACAGACCATATTAACAAACAACAAAAGCAGATAAATAGTCAACTATAAAAATTTATAAAAGCCTTGGAAAATATTTATCAGAAATAGAACACATGCAGCACATTTTTCAGATACAGTACGACATTCAGTTATTAAGAGAGCAAGTAAGAAAAGTAAAGGAAAATTTAATGTTATGCAGATTAGGAGTACTAGGGAGAGATATTTTGACTTATAAAGAGATAAAAACCTATAATATAACTTTAAGAGATTTAATTAATATTAAAAGTTCTACCATTCTTCATAATAATCAAGTAATTTTTGTAGTTATGATACCTTATTATTCCAATCAAACTTTTAACAAAGTTATTATTGAACCAATACCTAACAAAAATAAATTAGAATTACACACAAAATTTAAAGAATTAATCATAAATAATCATACGCTGTATGAATACACTGAAGAACCAATTATACTACAGAAAAAATTAAAACCAATTCAAGATGATTGTATAGAAAAAATTTTAAAAGAAAACCCTACATGTAACTTTAAAATTAATAAAAATGTTGAAATAAAACAGTTAACAAATAATATTGTTGTAACGAAAAATATAGAAAAAACAAAACTAATTCATAACTGTAACATGTATGATGTAATACTTTACGGAAATAATCTAATCAACTTTGAAAATTGCAGAGTTATAATTAATAATATTGTCTACGAAAATGTTGTTGTAAATGATAATTTTATAATACCAAATTTTAATGACATAAGAATTAAAAATTTAACAATTAACATAACTAGCGCTGAATTACACTTCAAGAGCATTGAAAATAGAAAACTCCTAGAAGAAATTAAGAATAAACACTATATTAACAGTGGCATAACATATAGTACAATACTTTTAATAATAATTGGAAACTTAATATTTGCTTACATCATAATTAAATTGCAAAAGCGCAAGAACGCGCATAATACGAATGTAAATATTGAACTCAAAACTCTAGATTCTTCGGAGCAGAATCAAAGTAATGGGGAAGTTACGGCATCCACATATGCCGTACCAAAACGCCCACACAGTGTCCTCAACAAATACTTCGGCAAGCCTTAACGGAAGCCAAGATACAGCGTAGTATCTTTAACGGATGATAACAATGCTTGGCATTGCACAAAGCATCCTCAACGGATGACAGTTAACATTGCACATTTGCGATCACTTGTTTACATTATGATAACCCCAGCTCATCCTCAACGGATAACCACCCACATATTTTATTGACAATCGCCACGGATTGCTTAATAAGCAAATGATAATTTGGATCAAATTGCAAGCCATTCCAAACTCAGCATCACACACTATAAAAGTCAAGTGAGGCTCTGAAGTCAGTTCAGTGCTGGTTATGTGTCCTCTATAATAAACCTCTATAATAATGAATCTGTGTTTTATTCCCTAAAAGGCCCAGTCGTCGGGGCCCAACAATGATTTTATTTTTTTATTAATAAAATTCGCGAGAATTTAATTATATATATAATATTAACACTATACAAAATAAAATCAACTTTTACGATAAAACAAAAAGATAATATATAAGATAGAATTAAGTTATTCACAATAATATTAGTTAGTTAGTAGTTATGTTAAATAAAAGAATAGAAGACTCGTAAAAATTTTGGCATTCAGGTGGACACGACTTTCATTCGGGGTAGGGAGGGATGCTGTATGCACATTATGTGCATACATACATTTTCCAACGGCTCGTGTCAGGTGTGGTCTTAGTGCGTTGAACTCTCAGCGGAAATCGGCAGGTGAATATTCTGCAGTGAATGTAAATCGATCCGGCAGAAATGCTGCGATTGATATTTTACAACTGGCAAACGATTTACGCTGAGTAGTTCAAACGAGCGAACAAATTCCATTGGCCTTGACTCAACCAAACGCGAATGTGGTCCATGGAAAGTCGAATGCTAGAATTCTGAGAGTCTGAGTCCAACAAGCGAAACGTACGGTCGTTTATTTTATAACGTTTTACATTATAACAATGGCAACCAATTGGTTATTCCAAATAGTCTACGAAACGACATGTTAAAGAGAGTTCACAAAGGACATCTCGGAATCAACAAATGCAGAGCAAGCGCGAGACAATCTCTTTGGTGGCCAGGATGCTCGAAGCAAGTGGAACAAGTCATCAAAGGATCACGGAGAAACATGCGAAATCTGCATACAACAGACTATCCCGAGACATGAACCTCCTATCCCTACAGCGACTCCAGAATATCCTTGGCAGAAGGTAGGAGCTGACCTCTTCTATTGTAAATCGAGAACGTACCTGATTGTCAGCGACTATCACTCGCGTTTTCCTAAAATCGTCTTATTAGAACATCAGTCGTCAAGCTGTATAATCTCCAAGTTTAAATCTATCTTTCTAGAGATAGAGTTTAAATCTATCTATCTATCTAGGCACGGTATACCAGAGCTGCTACGGACTGATAACGGACCTCAATTTAAGCAGCTGGAGACCTCCGAATCTCGAAACTTCGCTAAGCAATGGGGATTCTCACACATCACATCCAGACAGAAATTTTCTCAAAGCAGAATCAAAAGTCAAAATCGCACTCTCAAGAAGAATAAAGATCTTCACCTTGCTCTACTGGAATATAGAGCAACGCCAATGGCAAACGGATTAAGCCCAGCCGAAATGCTGATGAGTCGACAACTAAGAACAACTTTACCACTTGCATCACAGCAACTGCGTCCTAAGTCAATCAACCAAGTCGAACTTCAGAAGAAAGAGTGTCACATCAAGCAGAGACAAGCAACCAGTTTCAACAAAAGACATCGCGTTAAAGTTTGCAGTGCCTTCCAGACGGGCGATGTGGTTTGGATTCGAGATCTGCGAGTTTGGGGTAGAATTCTAAGCAAATCTAAATATCCGCGCTCATGTTATGTGGAAACTGAAAGAGGTAAATTTCGTAGAAACTCACTTCATCTTGTTCCGTTTTGCAGAAGTGACATTCCATACTCGTCTAATGAAGGGTATGTTCCTGATACAAGTTTTTTTAATACTGAAATCGTGAAGGAGATGAAGACGTTGGAAGAAACAATTTGCTTCCAAATGCTGCTAATCCACAGATAAGGCCTCCTGATTTTGTTACAACAACACGATATAGTCGAACCGTTGTGAGACCAGATCGCTACTTTTTCCTAATTATTTTGTTGCTTTGTTTCGAAAATTTTGTTAAAAGTTGTTCAACTATATTAAATTTGTATTAGTAATTTTGTTCTTAAAAGGGCTTTAAAATAAATAATAAAAAGAAAGCTCGGGAGTGAAAATTCGCAGCCATTGCTTACAAACTAGGAATCTGTCTGACATAAACGCGCTTCACCATTGTGTTCGAGATTTTCCTGTGCCGCGCCGCACAGGTCCGCGCTTCATACTGCCGCTACTGCTGCATACTACCGCTGCTAGCATTGTGGTTCTACGGTGAAGCTTTTGGAAAAGTTCGAAGAACAAAAAAATGCTCTCGAAGAACAGAAGAATGCCCTCGAAAGCAAGTTCGAAGAACAAAAGAATACCCTCGAAAGCAAATTCGATAAACTGGATGATCGGTTGATGACACTGTTTCTAGAGAGTTCCACCGTGAAAATAAGCCGTATTAGTCACCTACACTTTTTACACACAATATCTCGGAAAATTCCACTTAAGAAAACTATTTGATACACTAACACTGTTCCGGAAAATTCCACTGTAGAATTTACCCGCACAATTTTGAAAAATCACAATTATTTCAACTTCGCTATATAGAATTCAACACTTTATTTCAACTTGATCACTTTATGCTTTACTATCGATTTTCACAAGTCAACGTTTAAAATATAACTGTCTAGTCCGAGCCTGTCCGGGCTCCGTGTATTTATACAAATTAACCATGTTCTCGACAGTTCTAAGCTCGTAATTTTCCATTGGTTATTTTCCGTAGAATTCCATGGAGGGGAAATTCGATATCGAATTCGGACTTCGAACGGCAGTTTGCTGCCAGATGACTGGAATGACAGTTGGGTATGTTCGCTTAGTGAATCGAGAGGATGTGTTCGTGAAGTGAATCGATTAGTACATTCAGCGATTCCTGCATGTCGTTTTATATCTTGTCGCCACATTACAATAAGTTACCAAAATTTGTTTTTTACTACATTTCAGTTCTATTTTATTTTACAAAATCAATCGTTAAAGTATGTGTTGACGCCAATGACGTCATCGGCTGCAACGAAGCAACGAGCGCATATGCGTGCCACCATTACCATTATTCACAACCTAGGAGAAAAAAAAGAAAAACTTAAAGGGAAATTTTGTTGACGGTTCATAGACGTGTCCCTCTAAGCAAATTTCCGAGTCAATTTTTCTGAAACCGATTTGACTTGTATCTAACTCAAAAAACTCTCCACAAAAATTTTTTTTTTTTGGCATGTTTCACATGCTCACACATATACGCAACCACGAATACTCATTTTGCGTCTACACACGTTCTCTCTTAACAAAATTCTGAGTCTATTTATCTGAAACCGATCTGACTTGTTTCTAACTCTAGCCTCTCAAAAAATGTTTTTGTTTCACACTCACACACATATCCTACCACGACTACTCATCGGCATCGGTCATCTAACTTCATTATCGGTCGTTTTGCAGCCTTTTTCAATCATTGTATGATCAACCAATAGCTTAATTAAGTGTTTGTTTATGTTCTGTGGTTCTTGCGATTTTGAATAAAGTGCAGTTGACTTTTATTTGTGAAATATACGCTTCTTTATAGGTTAATCTGAAATCTGCCATGCCACTGCACATAAAAAAAATGCACAAAAAACATTATCAATTCTGTGGTACATGCGATTTTAAGTAAAACACTACTTTAAATCGCATGTACCACAGAATTGATAATGTTTTTTGTGCATTTCTTTTAAAGTGCAATGGCATTGCAGATTTGAGATTACTTTACAAAAAAAGCGAATATTTCACAAATCAAAGTCAAAACTCAGTTAGAATTTTTAAACTAAGTTAACACCAAAAAACGGTGTCAAAATTGAATAAAATTCATGAAACAAAAATAACGTTGAAAAATTGTGTCAAAATGGAGTCAGATTTTTTAAACCAAATAGAAACCAAACAAGT
Source organism: Neoascia interrupta (assembly GCA_947623515.1). NCBI lineage: Eukaryota > Metazoa > Arthropoda > Insecta > Diptera > Syrphidae > Neoascia > Neoascia interrupta. The sequence goes on from OX392462.1 coordinate 118,272,483, forward strand.
GGGAAAGTGCAACAGTGGGTATGCAAAAGCTTCAATCCATCTACGACGGATTGCAAAATACCCGACCATACCTTAAAGAAAACTGCCACGCCTCCAAAAAGTGGGCGGGATATAAAAATATAACTGTTGAACGCTTTATACTAGGTGGTTGCATACATTTCGGCCTAAAACTCCGCCTTTTTAACTAAAAAAAATCACTTTTTTGAACGCCACGCCCACAAAAATTTCAGCTCCCTGCCTTAAAATTTAAGGCCTAAAAGTTGTTAACATACGGACGGACGGACGGACGGACATGGCTTAATCGATTCTCCTGTCGGTCCATTCATATCTCTAAAAGGTCTTAGGGGTCTACGGTGATTATTTCACTGCGTTACAAACTATACATCAAACTTAATATACCCTGGGTCGGGTATAAAAACGGTGTTAACAATTTTTCGATCTAGGAGAAGCACTTAACTTCAACTTGACTCAAAATTGACATGATGTATGGTGTGGAGACTTCATTTTTGAGTCAATTTTAACACCGCGTGCTTAGAGGGGTAACTCTATATAAGCATGTGAAAATAAAACTTTAAGCCTCGTTCTTTTTATAGCGTGTTTATAACGTAGTTACGAGACTTGGAAAGGTTTTCGAGATCTTTTTATTTCCTTGGTTCATCATAACGCTTCTCTTTCTGAAATTCAAAAGTTACACTATTTGAAGGCTAGTGTGTCAGGCGAGGCTGAATGAATTTTGTCTCACTTACCAATAAAATAAATCAACAGAGTGGCGCAACAGCTCGAGGTGAGCCAGGGCCAACTTCTCAACAATGTATGCTGGTGTGTTAATTTCTTTACATACAAGGGGACCTAAATTTTTTTGCTGAATCCGAACGGCACTTTGAGAAGTTTTTCAAGACAAATGATACTCTCGGAGGGCTTGTCAAACCCTCGCGGAGGTCACTTACCAATAGTAAACGGCAATTATGCAAAGGCATGGTCCATTCTCAAGGAAAGGTATGAACACACGCGATTTCTGGTTAACACCTTTCTGAAATCTTTGTTCATTCAGCCGCCTGTAACTCAAGAACGGGCTGAGGCAATAAAGGAGTTGTTGGATACTTCTACAGAAATGGTCCACAGCTATGACATTGGAGGCTGCGAGTCCTGTCTCTCCATCAAAATTGACCGAGGTATGTAGACCATACTTGGAGACTGTGCGCTAAGTCAGGAGCAGCGAACCATAGCGAGTAGCCAAAATCTCATTGGCAAGTTTGTTGATATATTTGCCTCACAGGATGGAGACTATGGTCGAACACACTAAATACAACACCGCATAGACACCGGAGATGCTAGACCAATCCGCCAACCTGCTGGATGACTTCCGTTGACGAAACAAGATGAGGCTGCCGATATGATATCTACCACGGAAAAAGAAGTTTTGATCGAAAGCTCGAAAAGTCCGTGGGCGTCGCCTTTTGTACTGGTGAAAAAGAAGGATGACGGCACTCGATTCTGCGTGGATTACCAGAGGCTCAACGATATCACAAAGAGGGACTGCTACTCTTTGCCTCGAATAGACGATACATTGGATACACTCTCTGGAGCAAAATGGTTTTCCACTCTCGACCTAAAAAGTTGCTACTGGTATGTACAGATCCATCCAGAAGACAAAGAGAAGACCGCTTTCACAACTGGTAATGGACTATGGCAGTTTACAGTAATGCAATTTGGTCTATGTAACGCTCCGACCACCTTTGAGCGTCTTATGGAACGTGTCTTACATGGTCTGACGTGGAAAATCCGCTTGGTGTACTTGAATGTCGACATCGCTTTGGGAAAGACGTTCGCTGAACATCGCGACAATTTGAGGGAGGTGTTCTCATGAGGCTGAATGTATTTTGTCTCACTTACCAATAGGAAACGGCAATTATGCAAAGGCATGGTCCATTCCCAAGGAAAGGTATGAACATACGCGATTTCTGGTTAACACCTATCTGAAATCTTTGTTCATTCAGCCGCCTGTAACTCAAGAACGGGCTGAGGCAATAAAGGAGTTGTTGGATACTTCTACAGAAATGGTCCACAGCTATAACATTGGAAGATGCGTAGCCATTTCGACAGTGACTAAGGGGGAGCCTGCGAGTCCTGTCTCTCCATCGAAATTGACCGAGGTATGTAAGACCATACTTGGAGACTGTGCGCTAAATCAGGAGCAGCAAACCATAGCGAGTAGCCAAAATCTCATTGGCAAGTTTGCTGAGGGACAGCTACTCTTTGCCTCGAATAGACGATACATTGGATACACTCTCTGGAGCAAAATGGTTTTCCACTCTCGACCTAAAAAGTTGCTACTGGTATGTATAGATCCATCCAGAAGACAAAGAGAAGACCGCTTTCACAACTGGTAATGGACTATGGCAGTTTACAGTAATGCCATTTGGTCTATGTAATGCTCCGACCACCTTTGAGCGTCTTATGAAACGTGTCTTACATGGTCTGACGTTAAAAACCCGCTTGGTGTACTTGAATGACGTCATCGTTTTGAGAAAGACGTTCGCTGAACATCACGACAATTTGAGGGAGGTGTTCTCAAGACTTTGAGCACCACACTTGATGGTTTCAAAGAAGTGGGCGCCCTTCAGGGCAGAAGTTAGGTATCTGTGGCATGCTATATCGACGGATGGAGTGAAGACGGATCCAGAGAAAATCGAGGTGGTGAGAAGTTGGCCAGTTCCTAAAGACAAACATGCGCTTAGGAGCTTTCTCGGTCTTGCTACGTATTAAAAAAGGTTTGTCAGTGATTTCGCCGGGATCGCAAAGTGTCTACACCAGCTGACTGAGAATGGAAGTGCGAAAGAAACTTTCAATTTCTGAAGCAGCGACTTTGCGAAGCACCGATACTAGCCTTCCCCATCCCTGGAAAAACATTTATTGTGGACGCAGACGCTAGTAATGTGGGTGTTGGCGCAGTACTGTCGCAACTATACAAAGGGCAGGAGAAAGTGGAAACATACTTCAGCAAAGGTCTAACCCGACCAGAGAGAAGTTATTGTGTTACCAGGCGAGAACTCCTTGCTCTAATACGGGCGACGAAACACTTCCAGATGTACCTGGGTGGCAAGAAATTAGTCTTGCGTACAGACCACGCCGCTCTAAAATGGTTCCTCCAGTGCAAAAATCCTGAGAGCCAAGTCGCAAGATGGATCGAGCGATTGCAAGCTTATGACTTTGGGATACAACATCTTAAAGGAAGACTGCACTGCAACTGCAATTCATGGTGCACGCGATTTTAAGTAAAACACTACTGTAAATCGTATGTACCATAGAATAATTGATAATGTTTTTTGTACATTTCTTTTTATGTGCAATGGCATTGCAGATTTCAGATAAACCTATAAAAAAGCGTATATTTCACAAATCAAAGTCAACTACACTTTATCTAAAATCGCAAGAACCACCGAACATAAAAAAACATTTAATTAAGGTCTGGGTTGATCATAAAATGATTGAATAGAAGCAGATTTGAGATAAACCTTCCTAAAAAGCGAATATTTCACATATCAAACTCGAAACTCTTTTAGAATTTTTAAGCCAAGCTAACACCAAAAAACGGTGTCCAAATTGAGTAAAATTCATGAAACAAAACTAACGTTGAAAAATTGTGTCAGAATGGAGTCAGATCTTTTAAACCAAAGATCTTGTAAACCAAAGTGTTAACAATTTTTGAATCTAGGAACAGCACTTAACATCAACTTGACTCAAAATTAACACTTAAATTTGACACCGATGTGACGTGATGTATGGAGTGGAGACTTCATTTTTGAGTCTATTTGAACACCGCGTGCTTAGAGGGGTAACTCTATATAAGCATGTGAAAATTAAACTTTAAGTCTCTTTCTTTTTATAGCGTTTTTATAACGTAGCTACGAGACTTGGAAAGGTTTTCGAGATCTTTTCACTTCCCTGGTTCATCATAACGCTTGTTTTTCTGAAATTCAAAAGTTACACTATTTGAAGGTTAGTGTGTCAAGCGAGGCTGAATGTATTTTGTCTCACTAACCAATAGTAAACGGCAATTATGCAAAGGCATGGTCCATTATTGGTTCTGGTATGGTCCATCCATTGGTTAACATCTATCTGAAATCTTTGTTCATTCAGTCGCCTGTAACTCAAGAACGGGCTGAGGCAATAAAGGAGTTGTTGGATACTTCTACAGAAGTGGTCCATAGCTATGACATTGGAAGATGCGTAGCTATTTCGACAGTGACTAAGGGTGAGCCTGCGAGTCCTGTCTCTCCATCGAAATTGACCGAGGTATGTAAGACCATACTTGGAGACTGTGCGCTAAATCAGGAACAGCAAACCATAGCGAGTAGCCAAAATCTCATTGGCAAGTTTGCTGATATATTTGCCTCACAGAATGGAGACTATGGTCGAACACACTAAGTACAACACCGCATAGACACTGAAGATGCTTGACCAATCCGCCAACCTGCTAGACGACTTTCGTTGACGAAACAAGATGAGGCTGCCGAGATGATATCTACCATGGAAAAAGAAGGTTTGATCGAAAGCTCGAAAAGTCCGTGGGCGTCGCCTTTTGTACTGGTGAAAAAGAAGGATGGCGGCACTCGATTCTACGTGGATTACCGGAGGCTCAACGATATCACAAAGAGGGACAGCTGCCTCGAATAGACGATACATTGGATACATTCTATGGAGCAAAATGGTTTTCCAATCTCGACCTAAAAAGTTGCTACTGGTATGTACAGATCCACCCAGAAGACAAAGAGAAGACCGCTTACACAACTGGTAATGGACTATGGCAGTTTAAAGTAATGCCATTTGGTCTATGTAACGCTCCAACCACCTTTGAGCGTCTTATGGAACGTGTTTTACATGGTCTGACGTGGAAAACCCGCTCGGTTTACTTGAATGACGTCATCGCTTTGGGAAAGACGTTCGCTGAACATCGCGACAATTTGAGGGAGGTGTTCTCATGACTTCGAGCACCACACTTGAAGCTCAATCCAAAGAAGTGGGCGCTCTTCAGAGCAGAAGTTAAGTATCTGTGGCATGCGATATTGACGGGTGGAGTGAAGACGGATCCAGAGAAAATCAAGGCGGTGAGAAGTTGGCCAGTTCCTAAAGACAAACACGAGCTAAGAAGCTTTTTCACTTTAAATGATCAGGTGAGTGCGAAAGAAACTTTCAACCTCTGAAGCAGCGACTTGAAGAAACCCCGATACTAGCCTTCGCCATCCCTGGAAAAACATTTATTGTGGACGCAGACGCTAGCAATGTGGGTGTTGGCCCAATATTGTCGCAACTATAAAAAGGGCAGGAGAAAGTGGAAACATACTTCAGCAAAGGTCTAACCAGACCAGAGAGAAACTATTGTGTTACCAGGCGAGAACTCCTTGCTCTAATACGGGCGACGAAACACTTCCAGATGTACCTGAGTGGCAAGAAATTAATCTTGCGTAAAGACCATGCCGCTCTAAAATGGTTCCTCCAGTTCAAAAATCCTGAGAGCCAAGTCGCAAGATGGATCGAGCGATTGCAAGCTTCTGACTTTGAGATACAACATCGCAAAGGAAGACTGCACTGCAACGCCGACGCATTATCCCGGAGACCGTTTGAGCCCAATTGTAAGCATTGCGTGCGACAAGAGGAAAAGGACGAATGTTATTCTACCCGGAGAATAAGGGCTGAACCTACAGAAGGCTGGAGTACTGAGGAACTTCGTTATGCGCAACAAAAGGATCCTGACATCAAGCCAATCCTTGCTTGGAAGTTATCTATGGAGAAGCCAAATGCAAGATATATCCCTGACAGAAGTCCTACCTTAAAGGCATACTATGCGCAGTGGGACTCTCTCCAGGTACAAGATGATGTTCTGCGAAGAAAATGGGAAATGCCGGACAGGTAATCCTATAAGATGAAGCTTGTGGTTCCACGGTCAAAAGTCCAGGATATTCTACGGGAAATGCACGATTGAGTGTCTTAAAGGTACGAGAACGCTTTTATTGGCTGACTGCAAGAAACGACGTTGAGAGCTGGAGTTAAATCAAGAGTTAAAATGCACCAGTACAACGTTGGTTCCCCCTTCGAAAGGATCGCCGTTGACATCGCAGGCCCAGAAACTGAAAGCAGCAATCGTTACATCCTTGCCGATTACTTCAGCAAGTGGCACGAGGCAAATGCTATGCCAAATCAAGAAGCGAAAACCATTTTCGACCAGATAAAGGACTACTGGATGTGCAGGTTCGGAGTGCCAATGAAAGTACATTCCGATCAAGGAAGAAACTTCGAGTCGAAGATATTTCAGGAAGTATGGGCAGCAATCGGACTACAGAAGACACGGACCACACCCTTTCAAACGCAATAAGATGGAATGGTCGAACGCTTCAAAAAGACACTGAAGGAACGTCTTTCCAAGGGAGTGGATGAGAATCAACGAGATTGGGATCTCCATTTGAAGTTCTCTTTGCGCGAACTGCCAGGCTACCCGTTAAGCTAAAATTCAAATTTCCTATTGAAGACCCAACATGCGAGGAGGACTACGTAATGGACGTTAGAGAAAGGATTAATGACATATAATAGAGGACCAGAGGCAATATAAAAGTCGCAAGTGACCGCATGAAGACAAGGTACGATGCGCGAGCGACAGCACCCGAGTGTTGAGGGAGATCGAGGGAGATCTAATAAGGCTCTACAGCCCACATCGAAAAAAAGGGAAGATCGCCAAAGCTGCAGCAGGACTTGGAAGGTCCCTACCAAGTTGTAACGAGAATTAATGATGTCGTATTCCGAATTTAACGAGGACCAAGAGCGAAGATGAAAGCTGTCCGTGTTGATCACCTACATCGCTACCACGGAGGCTGCCACCGTGGCTGCGGAACCTGTGGCGCGGCTACTACAGCGGGCTGCTCTGCCCGAACGGCAAAGCCCAGGGGTAAGACACCTGCTAAGGGAAGTCAACTCGTTTCGGGAGGGCTCCTTAACAGCACTAGAAGGAGGAGTCAACTCGCTTTGGGAGGGCCCTCTGCCAAGCCGGCTACCTTGAAACTGACGTCCAAGGGACCCAGGTCTTAAGATGGCCCTTCAAAAACCCCTAAGAAGGCCAAGACATCTTCAATTGTATCTTCTGTTCTCCTATGAGTTGGAGAATGTCCTTCGGGTCACAAGGGCCCAGAGGGATCCAGACTCTGGCTCTCGGTCTGACTGGAATGTCTGCTTTCTGGACGGCCTTAAGCTTAGCACCGGGCCAAACAGTGACAACCTCTGAGACCGCCGACTTGATGTAGTCAGCAGAGGTCTCATCACTGCAAACCAGGAGTTTGACACACGTCTGATGCCAGCCCTCCTCCATAAAGGTAGGAGGTGGCAAAATAGGATTGTCCAGGCAGTGCTGAAGAATGCCTGAAGAAAGCTGAGCCTTCAGGAGTCTCCAGTCCTAATCATCACCTGTGTCCATGATACCCAGTATCAGATGATCCTTCGCAACCTCAATTGAAGATGTCTTGAAGAACCCCGACCTTCCGACTAAAAATTGGAAGGTTGTCAAAGCTGAGGAGACAGGTGATGCCGGGCGTAATGAAACTAACTATTGAACCCGGAGTCTATTGTCCGTCATTCGTGTGACCCTGATCACGCACTCCCCTAGCATAACAACTGGATCCCCCATCAACAACTGGACTGTATCAAGTGATGTATCAAATTCCGACCATCGCTTCATGCCGTTTGGTATTGATATTAAACCTCCCGAAAAGTCCCTCTTCAGAAAACTCAGAAGAACCGACTGGGAATCCTACAACACAAAGCTGAAAAGTCATCTTGGAAACCTTGCTTCCACTCAGCTGCATTCACCGTCGCAACTAGACCTGATGGTGGGTAGGCTTACGGAGGCAATGAAACTAGCTCTCTACAAATCCTACCCTATCAGCAGACAGAAATGGGGGCAAGCCCCCATGGAGGAACGCTGAAATTAATAGGCTTCGAAGAGACCTCTAGGGACCCAGGCGACTGGGACCTATATAAAAGCAGTTCAAGGAAATTTAAGACGGAAATAAGGAAATCACAACGTTCCTCTTGGTATCCCTTCTTTAAAAAAATTGATAAAAGTTTAAAGGCTTTCGCGATTGTTAATTGACATTTAAAGAAACTTTTCGGATTAACCGCATTAATAACTATTTTTAATGAGTGCAAAACTAGACTCACCCCGAACGTTTCGCTCAAATTGCATTGAGCGTGGTCAACAAGAAACTGGTGATCACGCTCAATGCAACTTGAGCGAAACGTTCGGGGTGAGTCTAGTATTGTACTCATTAGAAATAGTTATTAACGCGGTTAATCCGAAAAGTTTCTTGTCACCACCGGGAAACTGGTGACCCCGCTCAATGCAATTTGAGCGAAACGTTCGGGGTGAGTCTAGTATTGTACTCATAAAATATAGTTATTAACGCTGTTAATTAGATAGGTTTCTTGCCAGAGGAAAATCCTATCAATATCTCCAGTCACTCCTAGCTACATTAAAAAGCATGATGGGAACTGGAAAATGTTCCCATCCCAGCAAGGAAACTTTGGATCTTCTCATGGACGCCCACTTTCCTGGCAGAAAAGCAGAGGCAATGTTCTCTGAAATAAGTCACGATAGAGTTCAATAAACTGTACCCGAAGATGTTGTCCACACCCAAGAAGATACAGTGGGGAGTGCACAGCTTCCTTCCGTACGAATCACCTGGACTCGATGGCACATTACCTGTGGAGCTCCACAAGGTCTCGGAATACTGAGTCTTTGGCTTCACACTATTTTAAGGAGTCGCCTAAGTTAAATTCAAGACCAAATTTTCAAGCAAAACCACCTGGAAGTCAGGTGGGGTATCAAATGCATCTGCAATAGAAATCTACACTGACGGATCGAAAACAGCACTTGGAGTAGGATAAGTCTTTTCCAGTACTCTAGATCTATGTACCTCCAAGCGCCTTGCAGATTACTTCAGTGTGTTTCAAGCAGAAATTACAGCCATTCGTGAAGGCCTGGTTTTCAATTAACTCAATAGACTGCAGCGCTATTGTTTCTATATAGACAGCCTTGGAATCACCAACGATTCGATCCAAGTTGGTAAAGCAATGCCGCGAATCTCTCAATGAGATTTCTGGCAGGTGCGACGCATCTCTGTGCTAGATTCCAAGCCACAGGGATATTCCAGGCAACTGCAGAGCCGACGAACTAGCTAGAGAAGGTGCTAATGCTAACCCGACTCATACAACGGAACCGGCAGCACCCGAAAACCCGATTAAGTTCCACCTGGACGTCGAAGCCATAACAATGGCAAAAAAAAAGTGGAATAACATCAGCAAATATCTCTCCTCCAAACAAATCTAGCCAGAGCTCGATCGTAGGAAAATAAAAAGACTCATCTCCTTCAATATGAGTCAACAATCTCCTTCCTTCCTGGAAAGCCGGGGGCCTACAAGCTGTTGCCTCTGGAGATGCCTGGAAATCCACACATAGTGTCAAATTTAATAAATGCATTCCATACTTAAAGAGATTCACCACACCGTTCAAGTGATTCACCACGAAAACATGAAGGAATCAGGTTTTTGCTCCGTCTACCAGTCAAAAATGGCGATGAATTCCAATATCTGGACGTCGCTTGAGGGGTCATGTTACATTGAACTTAAAATTATTCTTTCCGAAATCGGATGCGAGAGTTTTATACATCAAATCTCTTATTAATGGCTACAGAGGGAACAAAGTACAAATAATATTAACCCAGAAGCTCCACTTGCAATGGGCAAAGCAATCAATTGATTGAAATATTTCCATTGACTGTTTCATTACTAGTGTAGACGCTTTGGAAATTAGCTTTGCAATATTGATTTTTAAAAGGCCATCAATGATTGATTTCCATTTGAAGAGCAATCATTGCCATAAATCTACTTGACAATAAGTTTGAAAATGACATTTGAAACTTAGATTTAATATTTTCGGCTTAATTAGCTTCTATACAAATAAAAATATAAACTTCAAACCCGAAAACAACGTAGACATAGTAGACATAGAAAATTTTAAAACTTTTATGATTTTCTTTTTCGTTTTAAATTTGTATTTGTAGGCAATGAAATGCCCACATTGAAAATGATTGAAAATCTAATTGCCAGTTATTTTTTCATTGCCTTTACTATGTTCATTTCCATTGCATTGAGCATTGACAGTGGAGCCACAGCATAAGAATCAGTAATGTTTTATTGCCTTAAATGAATGCTATAATTTTTTAGGCTACCGAACTGCAGCCGTGAAAGCAAAAAAAAGTAATGTTATATTTTTGCCTATGGTTCGTCGAATAAAACTCAATTTTGATTTTATCAGATGACTGAAAATGAAAGATGACTGGAATGACAGTTGGGTCGGTTAGTTTAGGTTGGGTGGCTGCCCCCGCAAGGCAGAGGCACACTTAGACCAAAGGAGGTCCATTGTGATACCACTTATAGGACCGGATATATCATCCCGAGGATCTAAATGACAACTACTGTTTTGGGTGGGAGGGGTCTAGGCAACCAGTGGCGGTGTAAACCTGTACCAAAGGTCACCAATCAATTATTGATTGGGGGGGAAGGGGACATGGAATAAGAAGGTAAGGCTAACCGGAACAGTACGAACTCGTACCAGTGGGAATTATGTGCCGGTGATCCAAAGGGGTGAGGGCAACCGAAGCAGTATAAGCCCTGTAAGTGAAGACCGGAGGATTAGGTAGCGAGGGTAAAGACGGCAATTACTGTAGGAATTCTACTAATTACGTTCCCGGGTGTTATGAGACCTCAGATGGAGAGATATCTGGCGCTCTACTGTAAGGTGCTTGCTCGCCCATAGAGTTTCCTTATGGAGGAGGGATGGGTTTTGTGATACACAATTAGGCGTTTAGTCAGTTAGACCCGGAGATAAAGTTCATTATCCTTTAGATCGAGTCATTCTAGATCATTTAGATCATCAAAGAAGTAATCACCTGAAGTTTTCCTTCTTAATGTCGATAGGGCGGGATAGCTGCACAGAAGATGAACCATGGTCTCCTCTTCCTCCTCATCCCTGCAATTTATGCAGAAATCGTTTAAGGGAGCCCCAAGTCTTCTCTCATGTCGCCTTACCAGACAATGGCCAGTGAGAGCCCCAATTATCTTTCTAGGATTCAGCCTATTGAAGGAGATGAGTCTTTTTATTTTCCTACGATCGAGCTCTGGCTAGATTTGTTTGGAGGAGAGATATTTGCTGATGTTATTCCACTTTTTTTTTGCCATTGTTATGGCTTCGACGTCCAGGTGGAACTTAATCGGGTTTTCGGGTGCTGCCGGTTCCGTTGTATGAGTCGGGTTAGCATTAGCACCTTCTCTAGCTAGTTCGTCGGCTCTGCAGTTGCCTGGAATATCCCTGTGGCTTGGAATCTAGCACAGAGATGCGTCGCACCTGCCAGAAATCTCTCAATGAGATTTCAATGAGATCTCTCAATGAGATTTCTGGCAGGTGCGACGCATCTCTGTGCTAGATTCCAAGCCACAGGGATATTCCAGGCAACTGCAATCTAGCACAGAGATGCGTCGCACCTGCCAGAAATCTCTCAATGAGATTTCTGGCAGGTGCGACGCATCTCTGTGCTAGATTCCAAGCCACAGGGATATTCCAGGCAACTGCAGAGCCGACGAACTAGCTAGAGAAGGTGCTAATGCTAACCCGACTCATACAACGGAACCGGCAGCACCCGAAAACCCGATTAAGTTCCACCTGGACGTCGAAGCCATAACAATGGCAAAAAAAAAGTGGAATAACATCAGCAAATATCTCTCCTCCAAACAAATCTAGCCAGAGCTCGATCGTAGGAAAATAAAAAGACTCATCTCCTTCAATAGGCTGAATCCTAGAAAGATAATTGGGGCTCTCACTGGCCATTGTCTGGTAAGGCGACATGAGAGAAGACTTGGGGCTCCCTTAAACGATTTCTGCATAAATTGCAGGGATGAGGAGGAAGAGGAGACCATGGTTCATCTTCTGTGCAGCTATCCCGCCCTATCGACATTAAGAAGGAAAACTTCAGGTGATTACTTCTTTGATGATCTAAATGATCTAGAATGACTCGATCTAAAGGATAATGAACTTTATCTCCGGGTCTAACTGACTAAACGCCTAATTGTGTATCACAAAACCCATCCCTCCTCCATAAGGAAACTCTATGGGCGAGCAAGCACCTTACAGTAGAGCGCCAGATATCTCTCCATCTGAGGTCTCATAACACCCGGGAACGTAATTAGTAGAATTCCTACAGTAATTGCCGTCTTTACCCTCGCTACCTAATCCTCCGGTCTTCACTTACAGGGCTTATACTGCTTCGGTTGCCCTCACCCCTTTGGATCACCGGCACATAATTCCCACTGGTACGAGTTCGTACTGTTCCGGTTAGCCTTACCTTCTTATTCCATGTCCCCTTCCCCCCCAATCAATAATTGATTGGTGACCTTTGGTACAGGTTTACACCGCCACTGGTTGCCTAGACCCCTCCCACCCAAAACAGTAGTTGTCATTTAGATCCTCGGGATGATATATCCGGTCCTATAAGTGGTATCACAATGGACCTCCTTTGGTCTAAGTGTGCCTCTGCCTTGCGGGGGCAGCCACCCAACCTAAACTAACCGACCCAACTGTCATTCCAGTCATCTTTCATTTTCAGTCATCTGATAAAATCAAAATTGAGTTTTATTCGACGAACCATAGGCAAAAATATAACATTACTTTTTTTTGCTTTCACGGCTGCAGTTCGGTAGCCTAAAAAATTATAGCATTCATTTAAGGCAATAAAACATTACTGATTCTTATGCTGTGGCTCCACTGTCAATGCTCAATGCAATGGAAATGAACATAGTAAAGGCAATGAAAAAATAACTGGCAATTAGATTTTCAATCATTTTCAATGTGGGCATTTCATTGCCTACAAATACAAATTTAAAACGAAAAAGAAAATCATAAAAGTTTTAAAATTTTCTATGTCTACTATGTCTACGTTGTTTTCGGGTTTGAAGTTTATATTTTTATTTGTATAGAAGCTAATTAAGCCGAAAATATTAAATCTAAGTTTCAAATGTCATTTTCAAACTTATTGTCAAGTAGATTTATGGCAATGATTGCTCTTCAAATGGAAATCAATCATTGATGGCCTTTTAAAAATCAATATTGCAAAGCTAATTTCCAAAGCGTCTACACTAGTAATGAAACAGTCAATGGAAATATTTCAATCAATTGATTGCTTTGCCCATTGCAAGTGGAGCTTCTGGGTTAATATTATTTGTACTTTGTTCCCTCTGTAGCCATTAATAAGAGATTTGATGTATAAAACTCTCGCATCCGATTTCGGAAAGAATAATTTTAAGTTCAATGTAACATGACCCCTCAAGCGACGTCCAGATATTGGAATTCATCGCCATTTTTGACTGGTAGACGGAGCAAAAACCTGATTCCTTCATGTTTTCGTGGTGAATCACTTGAACGGTGTGGTGAATCTCTTTAAGTATGGAATGCATTTATTAAATTTGACACTATGTGTGGATTTCCAGGCATCTCCAGAGGCAACAGCTTGTAGGCCCCCGGCTTTCCAGTCTAGTTGAATATCTTATTAATTGAGTGATTTGTGGTAATAGATGTTAATTGAGTTATTTTCGGTTGAGGTTTGAATTGAGTTGAGACCATAAATTACTGATAAATAAGTAGATATTCAACTTGCGTCCCTTTTGCCCGCCAACACCTATTTAACTATTTTTTTATATAGCCTTGAGAGCTTTTATTATTCTTTCAATTTCCGTGTCGGTGAATACTAGTGAGAAGATGCAACAGCAATTTATCGTACGCGAGCATGGAACTGGCAAATTGACAAATTTGGATATGGTGCAAGCAAGCATTTAAAATATATATCAGCTGAATTTGCTCTATATCCATTGCCCATGGATATGGGGCATTTAAGCATTAAGTGTTTGTTATCAAAATTTTACTACAAAAACTGCCCCACCTCGTACAAATTTTGGATATACGGCAAATAAGCACCAAAAGAACCCAAAAATATATGGTCCATAGAGCAATATTGGTTTCGGTAACTTATTTAAAAATGGAGATAGAGCAACGGGAGTAGGACCAAGAAAGAGAATTTTTTAATTAGTATAACTGCATTTTTAACTCAGTTTCCCGAAAAAGTGGTTTATGTGGCACTTCAGAACTCTGGCGGCAAATAATGCAAATATTTATATGCAAATAAGGCCTCGAAGTACGAGAAAGCAGTGAATTTATCATCAACAAAAGTGATAAAAATACAGCAGTGCTTTGTTTACTGGTGAGCGATAGGATGTAAGGACATCGTAGAAAAAGTGTTTTTCATGAGCATGCACATAATTTACTTATAGAAAAGTGCAAACTGGCGTAAATTAGAGCTTGGGTTGTTTTTGTGCCTCTTTTACGTAGGCCAAAGTTGAGTTCGACGCCGGTCACGACCCTGGTTACCCGCCGAAAAGAAGGCCGTGATCGCCACCCTTAAAACCAAAAGGAAAATACCTCGGTTCACCGCTAGAAACAAAGAATACACGGAGTATAAGGTCCTAGATCGTGCCAAACATGCAGCTCCAGTATTTAAGATCCGGGTTGAGTCGTAGCCGATCCGAACTTACGACGGGACCACAGACACACTTGATGCAGCAAATATTTTTTTAGGATACTCCGTCGTTTTCATTTGACTTTGAGGCGGTACCTTTCACTGAAAGATTGATCTTAACTGTTAAGCTACGCTAGCTTCTTTTTATAACCATTTCTATTGGCGCCTTAAACCTGATTTATGTTGTAAAAATTTATTCAATCTAATTTTTTTCTTACATTTGGCTTGTAAAAGGGTGTAGATTTTTTGTTTGGTTTCAAATTTCACTTCAAAACGTTTTTTTGTTTTGTTCAATCTTTCTTTGAAGAAAGAAGATGCACATACAGAGAGCTCTTTTAAGGTAGGTTAAAGTTCGCATTGAATTGCCGGCAATAACAAAGTTTGTCACCGACGCAAGGCGAAATTGGGGGAAAATCTAACCCTAAATAGTATTTTAATTCCTTGTTCTGTTTCTTTCACATCAATTTGATTTTAGTTTTTGCAATTTAAGGAATCATAAGTTGTTTTAAAACACAAAAAGCAAATTGTCATATAAACAAAAGAAAAATACACAATCATGTAGTAATAAATAGCATCATGGGTGTTCAAACGGACATCTTTTTGAGGTATTTCTCATTCGGTGCACTGCACTCGATGGTTCGCTAGGGAACTAATTTTCAGGGATGCAGAGGATGACAACAGGACTTCGGCAGATACGGTAAGCTCCTTGTTTTACGGCAACTTGAACAGCCGTGTAGTGGGGATTCGAAATTAATGACCGACGAATCCCTAGGAAGGGTGGGCAAGGTCCAAGGTACATGTATAGATTTCTGTACTGTGGGCAAGGCCCGCGCTAGAAACATGAACAGCGCCCTCTCAGTGTGGTAAGTGTCCGTCCTTCTGCTAGGAAATTTCGGTTTGAGATTTTTCTTTGTTGTTCTTCTCTAGCATGATTTATGTTTTTTTTGTAGTAGGTAGGCAGGTTGAGTGCGCGGATAAGATCCCACGACGTTTCCGGCGAGCTCAGCCCTGCATGAGCAAGCTTGCCGCGCTCCTCGCACTCGACCACTCCAACCCTTTCTCTTTCCCATCCTCACCTAGGGTCCCGTCCACATCCATACTCCTGTCACTTCTCACTTCCAAACTCCTCCTGTGTTGCCCTGTAGATTTAATATTTATGTACAACGGATGACACAAATTCCATATTTCCTTAGATTTACCCATCTCAATAAACTTTTCGACGTCCTTTTCCTCCATTGTTTACTTTGCTTGTGTCCAACTGTCGACCGTGTAGCGGTACGAAAATTAAGAGTTGGCCAACTCTAACTACCGTCACAGATGCGCGCTACCGCCAAAAACATACATTGTGTGCGCAATACACTGAATACATGTGTATTAACTTTTGGCAGCCTTTAAGCCCGTATGACCCTTCATTTTTTCTGTATTTATTTCGGAGTAAATATGAGAGCCAGAGTAGCGAAGATGATTTCGCTTGAAATTTCCCTTGGAATGAGTGCATACGCAGTAGTCTCTGACTAGATGAGATGGAGATGGCAACTCTGGTTAAAGTCAAAGCAATACGTTTATCCAAAAGCTCTAGTGAAAAAGTGATTTTATATAAAAATTAACAAATAAATTGAACTGAACTGTTAATTAATAACACAATATTCAAGTTCTGAAACCAAAAAACATAAAATTCAAAACTTAAATCTTGAACTAAAGTGCAAATGAGTGGAAAAAGACCCCTCTCCGTGATTTCCCCAGAACAAAGCGTTAACTTCTCAAAAAAACAACAAATATTAAACACAAACAAAGGGAAAATGGCAGTGCGACAAATGTCACTAGACGAACTAAAGACGTTTATGGGTGATCTTTTGGACCAGAAAAATGCTAACTTGGCCACTAAAGATGACATCAAATGCGTTCACGAAGAAATTCAACAACTTAGAAACAAAAACATTGAGCTTAACACTAAACTGGAGGAAGTGCAAGATCAGTGCAACTCACTCAGACGAGAGGTCGAATTTCTTGCAAAAAAATCTACTGAGAAGAATCTCATCGTGCGTCTTGCCAAAAGCGCCAACATAAACATAAATCCTGGTGAAGAAGTCAACAAGTTACTAACTTCACTTGTTCCGGATAAGCCTGCGCCAATAAGCTCCATACGTGTTCTAAATTCGAAGCACCAAACAGCGAATATACTTGTTGAAACAAACTCAAAAGACTACGTGGATAAAATGCTTCACAACGCAAGTAAACTCAAGGGTACTGGTACGTACATTCATAGAGATTATCCACTTGAAAAAAGAAAAGTGCGGCAATCACTTCTTCGCGTGCGAAAAGCGATAAAAAACATAAAGCCAGCGAGGATGTGCGAATCAACGGCGAATCATTGATTGTTGCGGGGAAAGCATTTAATTGATGCAGAGAAAGCTGACTGTTGACTGACAGTTCTGACGGCTGTGTGGTTCTAAATGGAATGTACCCAGGCATAAACCTTTCAAATGCGGAGCTGCTAAGGTTGACCGATAGATGGAGGAACATCGCAAGCAGAGACAACATCCAGGAAAGCAGTGCCGTGGATAACCACCATCCGCCTGAAGTTAGGCAACATGAATTGAGCAGTAACTTTGCATGAGTAAGAAACGTCTGCCAGAAAGAAATAATTATTAAACCATTAAACAAAAAACCAAGTTTAGAATCTGATGTGAGTACTTTTAATTTATTATCATATAATATAGGTGGCTTAAAAAATAAGCTTCTTTTCCCGTCTTTTTTCAATTATATTAATAGTTTTGATTATATTTTTCTTTACGAAACACATGTAATGCTTGACAATTATGGAGATTTTAAGAAATATTTCCCGGAATTCGAGTTATCTTGGATTTCCGCAACACGAGTGCATAATCGTGGGCGTGCGATCGGTGGATGCCTTTTTGGCTATAAATTTAAATGCGAAAATTGTAGTTTTGTTTCGTTTGGAGACCATACAGCCTTAAAAATATCCATACTAAATGAATGTTATTATGTTTTTCCGATTTACTTAAATTGCAATAACTGGGATCAAGATTTTCAGAGTTTAGAATGTTTACTGAATGCGTTAGAATTACACAATGTTATGTTCGTTAAGGATTTTAATGCGCGGATAGGTGAAAAACAGATAGAAAGTGATGTGGTTTCTCTTGGGTCGCAAATTAGAATAGATCGTTGCTCAAAAGATAAGGTAATTAATACAAATGGATACAAACTTATGGAGCTCTTCCAAAGCTTCGATATATTTGTACTAAATGGCACAACAAATGGGGATATTCTGGGAGAGCTAACTTTTATTGGAGGTCCGGGTGTATCAGTGGCAGATTACTGTGGTGTAAGAGGTGATTGGCTAGATAAAGTGCTCGATTTTCGTGTAGGTACACAAACTTTTTCCGATCATATGCCCATATCAGTATCCGTTGATGTTGGGACAAATAAGACCGGAAACTGATGTCAGCCTGTTACCTAGGCTTTTCTGGAAGGAAAATAAAAAAGAGAGCTATGAAGTCCGACTTAGTCAATTTGCTGAGCAAACTGACTTAAGTCAAGTTAGCACGAGCCACTCAGTTGATCTTCTCACCGAAACTATAAAAAACTCTGTCTCCTTTACAGAAAGGGGAACTGTAGGAAAACAAAAGTGGTTCTGCAAAGAATGCGAAAAAGCAAGAGCTAAATCTTTTAGACTCCTTAAACTAGTACGAACAAGAAATGGGGAATTTTTCAGAAAAGCTTACGTAGAGGCTAATGCACAATATAAAGAGTTATGCAAAACAAAGAAAAAAGAGTACTTCTCGGGGATAGCAAGGAAGTTAAGCGATGTAAGAGATTCTTCGCAGTTCTGGAAGATTGTTAACGAACTAAAAGGGCGTAGATTTAAAATAGGGAAGAGTTTAGATGCAAATAATTTAGCTGCTTATTTCGAAAACCTGTTAAATCCAACTCTTACCGCAGAACCAATGTCCTACGCTGAAAATTTTGTGATCTTAGACTCTTTTGAACATGATGTTACGCCGGATGAAATACTCTTGGTACTGAGCAAGGCAAAAAATAATAAGGCACCTGGAGATGATGGAGTTCCATACGAGTTCTTCAAAAATGCACCTCAAATATTTTTAGCACAGTTAGCTAAAGTTTACTCGAAAATTTTGCATACTGCTGAAGTACCTCAAAGTTTTAAAAATTCACTAATTTTCCCGATCCACAAAAAAGGTGACATTAATAATGTTGAAAATTACAGGGGTATCTCTTTTATAAACATTATAGCCAAAATTTTTACAGGGGTCATACTGAAAAGGATCGAAGCTTGGGTAGAAGAAAACAATTTGCTAAACGAGTTTCAAGCAGGCTTCCGCGCGGGCTACACAACGGTCGATCTTCAAAATATAGCAAATTACTACCTGGAAAATGGGAAAAAATTATATGCAATGTTTGTAAACTTCAAAGACGCTTTTGACAGCATTGATTGGCGAGCACTGTTCTATAAGCTTAATGCCCTGGGTTTGTCAACTAAAATTTTAAATGTACTCAAAAATATTTATGAAAATACAATTTCGGCGGTATGGGATGGTGAGCGAAAGTCGGAATGGTTCAGAACCTTAAGTGGAGTGCGCCAAGGATGTTTGCTGTCGCCATTACTCTTTATTCATCAACGACATAGTTGATGCCTTGCCAAACGGAATCCAAATTTCTGGCCTGAGAATAAAATGCCTCCTGTATGCCGATGATTTAGTCATGTTTGCGGATTCACCTGAAAGCCTCCAACTTATGATAAATAAACTCAGCACTTACTGCAGTTTATGGAACTTGATGATTAATACATCAAAGTCAAAAGTAATGGTTTTTAGAAGAGGGAGAGGCAGGTATTGTAGGAACGAGAGATTGGTTTTACATGGTGAAAGCATCGAGGTCGTTGAGGAGTATAACTATCTGGGTATCTTACTGACACCACAGCTCAATCTAAAAAAACACTTCCAGAATAAGCTAAAGAGGTCGTTGTCAGCAATCAATTCAACTTGGAAAAGCTTATTCAGAAGAAGAAATGTTCCGCACAGTGTGAAGTTCAAAGTCTTCGAAGCAGCTTTAAGGTCTATTATGACATATGGTTGCCAGGTATGGGGGTATGAAGAACATGATGAGGTGGAAAAATTACAACGTATTTTTCTGAAGAAAAGCTTTAGTTTACCGCTGTCAACCCCTTATTACATGCTACTCCTAGAAACTGGTCTACCACCTATTTACCTGTTTACGCTAAAAATGCATTTTGAATACGTTAGAAAAGTACTATCCTATGAAGATAATCGCCTCCCGAAAATTCTCGCGAAACATAGTATAGAAAAAAATATCAGCTGGTTTAGGAAATGGGAAGATGTTCTTTTGATGTGCGGAGCCTCAGTGCAATCCTTAAACATGGAAGACGGATCTTTGAAAGAAAACTTATTTAACGTCTTGAGGTCATTAGATGAAAAGCTGCGGTCAGATTTAACAGAGGAGGCTAAAGGCTTCTCTCGTAGATCTGTGTACCCAAAATTGGTGTATAATTTAGGTGACCTGAACTATTTCTCAGATGAGCGGAGCATATATGAGATCTCGCAAATCTTTCGAATAAGAGGAGAACTCCTCGACCTGAATAACAAGCCTTACTTTAAAGATCGCAGTTCGCTCTGTTCTTTGTGTAATTTGCAGGAACAAGAAACGTCATACCATTTTCTGTCTGTGTGTCCCATTTTAAGAGAACTAAGATTTCTATACTTTGAAAAGTCAAAATTAAGCGAATCAGAAACACTAAATATTCTTAACGGGAGGGACTGGAAGCTTCTTACCAGTTATTGCACTGAAGCCTTAATATACAGAAAAGACTTTATTGATTTCTAATTACATTATCAGATTAACCATTCCTTAACACACGCCTTGTGTATCTTTCTTATTTTTGTTAACGTGAATTCTATCTTTGTTGTGGCAAGTAAAGTTCATTACATGACAACACTTTAAAATTTAAAAAATATTTTTAAATTTGTTTTTTGTTACCAAAAAATTTGTTTAATTTTAATTAAAATCACTATCATGTATAAATTAAAATTGTATTAAGAATAATTATGTTGAATTGGCATCTGGCAGACGGTTTCAAACCAAGGCCAAATTTATTTTATTTGGTTTAAAAAAAAAAAAAAAATGTAACTTTGTACATACATGAATTCAAATAAATTACTTACTTACATACTTACTTACTTACATACGCAGTAGTAAAAAAATCCTGTCAATAAAAAAAAAAAAAATGGGCTGGGAGCTGAAAATTGTGAACAGTTTTTAACAGTTTTTAACTGTTCTCGCAAAATCAATTTTTCCCTGTCTGGGGAAAAATTGATTTTGCGAGATCTTCCACCTGAAAAGAAACAAATTAAATATTAAAGGAGTATAAATTACTGTTATGTGGCAACAAGAAATAAAACATCACGCAGGAGTCGCTGAGTGCACCCATCGATTCACTGAACGAACATACCCAACTGTCATTCCAGTCATCTGACAGCAGCTGTCATATTCGAAGTCCGAATTTCGATTTCCCCTCCTTGAAATTCAGCGGGGGAGTACCAGTGGAAAGTTGCCAAAGGGGAAACATGGAACGTACTAGAAGGTGCTTAATTTTGTGTAAATACACGGGTGACAGGCTCGTACAGACAGTTATAAATATTTTAAACGTTGACTTGTGAAAATCGGTTATAAAGTGAAAAGTAATTTAATTGAAATTGAAATGTGAAATTGAAAAGTGTTGAATTCTAAGTAGTAAAGTTGAATAAAGCAGCGGTGTCACAAGGCAAAGGAACAGAAACAGAATTTCATACATTAGCAACGCAATACAAAAGCATTCAGCGAATTTGCGTTGTCACAAGCACTTACGTTGCTTGTGACTAAAACGATTTATTTTTGCAGTGGAATTTCCCAGAGATATCGTGTGTGTAAACATTGTCGGTGACTCATACAAATTTGACTGTGGAATATTCCGGATATATTGAAACTGATTGTGCGATAAAGCTATATTTAACTAAGTTATAAAAACAGTGTCCGTGATTTGATTACTCGCGAGTGAATTTTCTGGAACAGATATAAAGCATAAACTGATTGTGTTCTGAAAAGTGTGTGAAGACAATTTAAAATGGGTCGAAAAATTAATAATTGACTACAGCTGAGTTGAAAGCAGAATTGGGTAAAAGAAATCTCCAGACTCCAGGGCTAAAAAGGGAATTATTGCTGCGACTCCAGGATGCTATTACCGAGGAAGGTGGAGACCCAGACTCGAAGCTGTTCGAAGTCCAAGAAGAACAGCAACAAAGCACAGTAAGTACAGCCGTGGAAATGCCCGCTTTCAAGAAGTTGCTTTAGGAAGAGTTCGGAAATCTGGACGAGAAATTCGAGAAGCTGGAGAGCGGCCAGATAGAACAAAAGACTGCTCTCGAAAGCAAGCCCGACGAACAAAAGAATTCTTTGGAAAGCAAGTTTGACGAACAAAAGAATGCTCTAGAAAAGCAGATACATGAACAAAAGAATGCACTAGAAAGTAAACTCGATTCCCAGAATGCGCTTTTTGAGGAAAAGCTCCAAGCAATAGATCAAAAATTTTAAAGCGTGGAGGATTTGAAATTCACTGAATTCAAATCGGAAGTAGAACAACTGGCTAAGGAACTGGAGTTGGTTAAGAAACAGAAAGCCTGAGAATGTTTGCCCGACGGTCCACGACGAAAAGAAATGAAGCCGCCTGTCTTCGATGGCCAAACACCATGGCCGATTTATAAGAGACAATTCGAAGCTGCAGCGTTGACAAGCAACTGGGACAATGAAGATAAATCGATTGCTCTCACGCTGGCGCTCAGAGGAACAGCTGCCGAATGGCTGCAGCTCCGAAGAAAAGCAAAAGGATTATGATGCCATGGTAAAGGCCATCGAGATGAGGTTTGACGACAACCACATGCAGCAAGTTAAGCGGGTCCAGTTGCGCCGAAGAGTTTAGACAAGGTGTGAGACGCTTCAACAGTTGCAAGCCGACATCGAGCGATTGGCACCAGCAGGGAAATTATCAACGAGTTAGTGACCGGTGCATTTACTAATGCCATTGCGAATGGAAAGCTACAAATGGCTGTAAGAATGACAGGTAAGAAGACTCTTGCTAAAGCACAAGCATTCGCCTTGACAATGGAAGCTGCAGACCAAGCTTCGTAAGGTTGCTATCGCATCAGGGAAATGGCTACACTAGAATGCTCATGTCAGCGCAAAAGACGAACACCGCTAGGGGACAAATGAGATGCTGGAATTGTAACAAGCTGGGACACCTACAGCGACAGTGCAGATCTCCAGCTAGACAATCGAGCTGCCCACATTGCGCTAGAAGAAGGCAGAACGAAGAAGTATCTGGCGGGGACAACTTTCACCCTGCTGAACAAGCTTCGGAGAAACAGCAGTCGGGAAACGCCTAAGAACCAACTTCGCGGGGCAGAAGTTGGTTGATGGAATCGACGCCCCCAGGACCATCATCCAAGTTTCGCAAACAAAACGCTGCAACAAGAAACTGACAGTGGAGGCAATCATCGCCAACAGAAAATGTGTGGCCACTATCGACACAGGTGCCCCGGCCTCCATCATCCGAAGAGACCTTGTTCAGACGTCCTGGCTACATAACACCAGCTTCTACAGTCTGAAGACAGCTTCAGGAGAAGCGGCCAAAGTATACGGGGAGGTGTTTCTACAGATACATCTAGCGGGATTGACCTTCTCACATTCATTCTTGGTAGCCGACATATGCGATGAATGCATCATTGGAGTGGACTTCATGAAGGCACACGAGGTGATTCTAGACCTTCGAATACACATACAATATCGAACCTTCGAAATCCCTATTGTTGCTGACAACACTGCATAATGGATGATAATCGCACCTCGATTACAAAAGTGCTGCTGGTAACACCAACGAAAATTTGTGATTAGCTACACAGCAGCAGGAGTCGTCGCCACAAGGAGCAAAAAACAAATTTATTTTTTAGGTAACATTTTAGACTTAACTTTTTTCTCTTTATGTACTTACTTACTATTCCTAATTCCTTATAAAGCTTATTGCCACGAAAGGAGCTTAAAAAATTTGTTGACCGCGTTGCGACGATTTCATTTGAGGAACAACATTTCTAAAAAATAAATTTTTCTTTGAAAACATCAAGACGAGCGACGCCTCAAACAGCCAGACGTGATTCAAAATGCCGAAACGAACAGATTGTGACTGTGCATCATGTGAAAGAGCGAATAGTGCAGAAGACATGGTCCAATGCGACAAATGCCAGAGGTGGTTTCATTATTCATGTGCCGGCGTAGATGAAACGGTTGGCGAGCAGACCTGGGAGTGCAGAGCATGCAGGGAACTCGACGCAACTACTGCGAGCGACGGTACGATGATCGAAGCAAACAACGGCGATAAAGAGCACTCCAACGTCGGAGTTGGAAAAAGAAATAACGTAGATGCACAGTCTGTAAAAGTAAGTGTTACTTCATCAGGCAGGAGTCGACGTACTTTGAGGCTGGAAATGCAGGGCCTTGAAGAGGAAAGAGAAATGGAAGAGAAGTTTTTCGAAGAAAAACAAAAGAGGCAACAAAACTTCGTAAAAAAGAAGTATAAGTTGTCGACGCTTGAACAGGAAGAAGCATGCTATAGTGTTGTGGATAACATCAGCCAAAGAAGAACTTTCGAATGGGTGTCCAACGCGCAAAAGGAAGTAGTCGAGGATGTAGCAAAAAAAGCCGACCACAAAAAGACGGAACCGGTGTTGACGGAGACAACCAATCAAGTTGACGTTGTTGAGGAACAAGTACCACTAAATCAGCGACACATAGCGGTGCGTAAAGGCCTGGTGAAAGAACTTCCCATTTTCTCAGGAAAGCCAGAAGAGTGGCCGCTTTTTATTAGCAGTTACGAAAACTCAACACAGCTGTGTGGATTTTCTCACAACGAAAATTTGTGGCGCTTGCAAAGGTCTCTCAAAGGCAAGGCTCTAGAGGCTGTAGCAGCAAATTTACTTGTCCCGTCCAATGTTCCTGAAGTCATATCAACTCTTCGCATGCTGTTTGGCAGCCAGAGTATGTGGTTCAAATGCTGCTTAGTAAAATTCGATCGGAACCACCACCGAAGGCAGAGCGACTAGAGACGATCATCAACTTTTCTCTATCTGTTTCTCTATCTCTGAAATTTGCACAGCACCATGTTGGCATCTGGATTGACAAGCCACCTGAATAATCCAACACTACTACAAGAGCTCATCGACAAGCTCCCACCGTCAATAAAGCTGAACTGGGCGATGAGCAGCAATACAACTAGTCAGAATCTGACACAGTTTAGTGAGTGGTTGTTCAGGATGGCAGAAAAGTTAGCCACAGTAACACCTTTTGGAGTCAGCGTTGGAAGGAGTGAGAAAAGGAATGCCTTCGTCCATTCCCATTCGCAAGCAAAAGCATCACCTGGAACAACAAGTCGGAGCATTGCAGTCAGTGGGTGCTACATGTGCGAAAAAGGCAACAGACTTGTGGAATGCGATCGCTTCAAAGAATTGACTCAGCCGAAGAAGTGGGACTGGATAAGGGTCAAGAACATTTGTGAGCGGTGTTTGAGTCATCCAAGGAAGTTTAAGTGTCGAAGCTCACGAGCCTGTGGAGTAAACGGATGTGCAAGTCATCATCATTCGCTGTTGCACGAGGAAAATAAGGCAAGCGAAACGTCAGATCCAGCAACGAAAAAAAGCTGCCATGCACACACCAAAGCAAACGAAGAGAAAACATTTTTTAACGTCGTTCCGGTAGTCCTGTATGGCAAAGACAAGGCAATAGAAACATTTGCGTTTCTCGACAGTGGTTTATCACTTACTCTAGTTGACGAAGCAGTGGCAGATGATTTGCAACTGGATGGAGAGGCAAAGCAGTTATGCCTCAAGTGGACAGCGGGTACAACTCGCTTGGAAAAGCAGTCGAGAATCGTACCAATACAGATCCCAGCTATCGGAGGTGACCAACCCAAAAAATACTGGCTTAAGGACGTGCGCACAGTTGCAAAGCTAGCGCTGCCTGTGTAATCTTTCGACGTTGAGGCAATGCAGGCAAAGTATCCACACCTGCGACGCCTATCACTCCACTCGTATAAGAAAGCACATTGCGGTATTCTCGTCGGGCTGAACAATCAACAACTGTTACTCCCTCAAAGAGTTCGAGAGGGAGGGTGGAACGATCCAGTGGCGTTAAAGACAAGATTGGGATGGTATGTAAGCGGCTGCGATGTTGACGAGAGCGGCGGACTATTTCATATGGTTCAATCATGTAGTTGCAATAAAGACTTACATGATATGGTGTGCGAACACTACGTTCTGGAAGACCAAGGCATCAGGCAGTACAATGAATCGGCCGACGACGTACGTGCTAAGGACATCCTAAGGGCGACAGTAAAAAGAGATGGCAATACCTTAAGTAGTGGTTTGCTATGGAAGTACGATAAAATAGTTTTTCCAGAAAGCTACTCCATGGCTCTAAAGAGGTTAAGATGCTTAGAGAAGAAAGCTTCAGCGGATGAAGCTATGCTGCAGACAATCAACGGACAGATCAATGACTTGTTGAAGAAAGGATATGCCAGGAAGTTATCTCAGCGAGAAATCGACGACCGAAGTTCAAAGGTGTGGTACCTACCTACATTTATTGTGACGAATGAAAAGAAGCCAGGAGAGGTAAGGCTAGTGTGGGACGCAGCAGCCTCAACAAGTGGCGTGTCGTTGAACAGCATGTTGTTGAAGGGCCCTGATGAACTAAGACTCTTGACGGATGTTCTTCAATCGTTTCGAATGCATCGTGTAGCAATTGCTGGGGATATTGAAGAAATTTTTCACCGTGTCAGTGTGCGAAAGGAGGATCAGCAATGCCAGAGGTTCTTGTGGCGTTTTGGTGAAGTGAACCGGGAGCCAGATGTCTTTGTGATGCAGGTGCTGACATTTGGTACAACGTGTTCCCCGAGTATTGCACAGCACGTGAAAAATACCAACGCTATGGAAGTCGATAATTCAGCACCACTACGTAGACGACATGCTGGATAGTGTGGACACCGTTGAAGAAGCGATTCAGCTGTGCAAGGATGTGAAGTATATACATGCTAAGGCCGGGTTCAACATAAGAGACTGGTTGTCGAATTCTGAAGAGGTTTTGAGAGCGCTTGAACCGCCAGATGATGCTCCTAAAACTAAGCAGGAGATTTTCAAAGACGGACTAGTTTCAGCAGGATGTCAAGAGTTCAGCTGCACATATTCGTGGATGTCAGCGAGGATGCGATGGCTGCTGTAGAATATTTCCGCTATACAGATGGTAAGATGATAGAATTGACATTAGTCAGAAGCAAGAGCAAGGTGGCGCCACTAAAGCCAGTGTCCATTCCACGTCTGGAGCTGCAGGCTGCTCTTATTGGATCAAGGTTGGCAGATGCAATCGTGAAGAGGCATGAACTATGCATAGAAAAAAGATTCCTTTGGACCGACTCCCGAAACGTTTTTTCCCGGTTAGAAGCAGACGCTAAGAAGCTGAAACAATGCGTTTTGTTCCGAGTTGTCGAGATTTTGGAAAATACCAAGCAGGACGAGTGGAGATGGGTGCCTACCCGAAGCAATGTCGCGGATGAAGCAACGAAATGGACAAAGTCTCCAACCTTCCAAAGTAGTGATCGATGGTTTAAGGGTCCGAGTTTCTTGTACCAAAACGATGAATATTTGCCAGCAAGGAGGAGATAAGGCCAAAGTATCTCCTACTAACAGATGCAGTAAATGCAATGAACAACGAGCTTGAAATAGATGTTTTCCACCTTGGCGGCACTTGCATCGTGCTATGGCTTGGTATTGACGTGGTATTGACATCTTCAAGAAGAGGAGAAACCATTGTTTAGCTAGTCCTGGCATATTATCAACGATGGAGCTTCGAAAGGCTAAGACAATCTTAATACAGATGGCACAGAGGGATGCATACAAGGAGGAGTTAGCTGCGCTGAGGCAATCCAAGGTAATTACTAAGTCAAGTCCGTTATTTAAGTGCTTCGCATATATGGATGAAGAAGGAGTGCTTAGAGTAAAAGGTAGGATTGACAGTGCGTGGTATGTGGGAGACGACACGAAAAGACCCATCATCATGCCAAGACACCATCGAACAACCTTCCTGATGGTGGATAATTATCATCAGCGCTACCATCATAGATGCCAAGAAACTGTAGTCAACGAGTTTCGGCAAAAATATTGGGTTCAGAACTTAAGAGCACTAATAAAATCTATGCGTCGAAGATGTCAGCATTGCCGAATAACTGATGCAGTGCCGAGGTGTCCAGAGATGGCTCCGTTACCAGAAGCTAGATTGGCAGCGTACGTAAGGCCTTTTTCTTACACGGGCGTTGATTACTTCGGTCCAATTCTCATCAAGGTTTGCAGAAGAACTGAGAAACGTTGGGGCGTCCTCTTCACGTGCCTTACGATACGAGCAGTCCATGTTGAGGTCGCCAACAGTCTTACTGCTGATTCCTGTATTATGTGCGTTCGGAACTTTATGTCAAGGCGTGGAACTCCGAGGGAGATATATTCAGACAATGGCACCAACCTGAGAGGAGCAGAGAAAGAACTTCGGGAAGCTTATCACCACATGGATAAAGGTAAGATCCAGCGTACCTTCACCAGCGATGAGACAAAAGGGTATTTTAATCCACCTGGAACACCACATATAGGAGGCTCTTGTGAGAGGTTGGTTGGATCCGTGAAAGGTGTACTCATGGAAGTTACAAGAGGACAGCGGCTTCAAGAGGAGTCGATCCATGCTGATTGAAGTCGAGGGAGTAGTGAACTCACGTCCTTTAACACACGTGTGTGTAGCGATTGATGACATGGAGGCGCTTACACCCAACCACTTCTTGCTTGGGTCCTCGAGTGGATAAAAGCCACCTGGAGAGTTCAGCGACAAGGACCTTCTTCTCAATAAGAGCTGGCGGATTAGTCAACGTCTATCACAACATTTTTGGGAACGTTGGATAAGGGACGACGATGACCAGAAGGACTAAGTGGTTTAATCCAGTCAAGAACATAGAAATCGGAGACGTGGTGATAGTTGTGGACGAAAACTTGCCAAAGGGTTCCTGGCCGAAAAGTTTAGTAATTGATACGATCAAAGCAAAGGACGGCATAGTCAGAAGAGCTACAGTGCGAACTGCGAATGGGGTATACCAAAGGCCAGCTGTGAAGTTAGCGGTGTTGGATGTCAGCCAAGAAGTACAAGATGAAGCAACATTGGAGGAAGCTGCTTCACCGAGGAGGAGAAATGTTGCTGACAACACTGCATAATGGATGGTAATCGCACCTCGATTAAAAAAGTGCTGCTGGTAACACCAACGAAAATTTGTGATTAGCTACGCAGCAGCAGGAGTCGTCGCCACAAGGAGCAAAAAACAAATTTATTTTTTAGGTAACATTTTAGACTTAACTTTTTTTTCTTTATGTACTTACTTACTATTCCTAATTCCTAATAAACCTTAATGCCACGAAAAGAGCTTAAAAAATTTGTTGACCGCGTTGAGACGATTTCATTTGAGAGACAAGACCTATGGTATATGGAAACTAAAACGCTGGGAATCTTTGGGCGATAATTAGAAGCGATGAAGTTCTGCGGCCCTCTTCAGATACAGTACTTTGGACACGATTGAAGGGTGATCCTGGGAACCACCAATTCTATCTCGTTGAGCTAAATAATGAAAGGGAATTTAAAAGATATATAGTGGGAAAGATACTTGCAGAACCAATGATCAACATGGTGCCAGTAAGACTGATGAACCCAAAAAAAACCCACCGTTAAGCTCAGACAAGAAGAGGTGATCGGAAGATGTGTATCTGATGCAGCCATTTCGACAATAGCTGAGATTTAGCTTGCGAGTCCTGTCTCTCCATCAAAATTGTCCGAGGTATGTAATGTCCGAGGTATATAATGTCCGAGTATATAACTATACTCGGAGACTGTGAGCTAAATCAGGGGCAGCGAACCATAGCGGAAAATCTCATTGGCGAGTTTGCTGATATATTTGCCTCACAGGATGGAGACTATGGTTGAACACACTTAGTACAACATCGTATAGACACCGGAGATGCTAGACCAATCCGCCAACCTGCCAGACGACTTCCGTTGGCGAAACAGGATGAGGCCGCCGAGATGATATCGACCATGGAAAACGAAGGTTTGATAGAAGGCTCGAAAAATCCGTGAGCGACGCCTGTTGTACTGGTGAAAAGGAAGGATGGCAGCACTCGATTCTGCGTAGATTACCGGAGGCTTAACGATGTCACAAAGAAGGACAGCTACCCTTTACCTCGAATAGATGACACATTGGACACACTCTCTGATGCAAAATGGTTTTCCACTCTCGACCTGCAAAGTGGCTACTGGCAGGTACAGATCCATCCAGAAGACAAAGAGAAGACCGCTTTCACAACTGACAATGAACTATGGCAGTTTACAGTAATGCCATTTGGTTTGTGTAACGCTCCGGCCACCTTTGAAGGTCTTATGGAACGTGTCTTGCATGGTCTGACGTGGAAAACCTGCCTGGTATATTTGGATGACGTCATCGTTTTGGGAAAGACGTTCGCTGAACATCGCGACAACTTGAGGGAAGTGTTCTCACGACTTCGATCAGCACACTTGAAGCTCAATCCGAAGAAGTGTGCGCTCTTCAGAGCAGAAGTTAAGTATCTGGGACATGTGATATCGACAGATGGAGTGAAGACGGATCCAGAGAAAATGGAAGCTGTGAAAAGTTGGCCAGTTCCCAAAGACAACACCAGCTAAAGAGCTTCCTCGGTCTTGCTACGTACTACAGGAGGTTTGTCAAAGATTTCGCCGGGGTTGCAAAGTGTCTGCACCAGCTCACTGAGAAAGGAAGGCAATTTAATTGGTCAGGTGAGTGCGAAAGAAGCTTTCAGCATCCGAAGCAGCGACTTTGCGAAGCACCGGTACTAGCTAACCCCATCCCCGGCAAGACATTTATTGCGGACGCAGACGCTAGCAATGTGGGTGTTGGTGCAGTATTGTTGCAGTTACACGATGGGAAGGAGAAAGTCGTAGCATACTTCAGTAAAGTTCTTACCCGACCAGAGAGAAATTATTAAGTTACCAGGCGAGAACTCCTTGGTTTAATACTGGCGACGAAACATTTCCAGAAGTACCTGAGCGGCCAGAAGTTCATCTTGCGTACCGACCACGCCGCGCTCAAATGGTTACTGCAGCTTAAAAATCCTGAGGGCCAAGTCGCAAGATGGATCGAGCGATTGCAGGCTTATGAATTCGAGATACAACATCGCAAAAGGAAGACTGCACTGCAACGCGGACGCATTATCCCGGAGACCATGTGAGCCCAATTGTAAGCATTGCATGCGACAAGAGGAAAAGGACGAATGTACTGCCCAGAGAGTAAGAGCCGAACCTGCAGAAGGCTGGAGTACTGAGGAACTTCGCAACGCACACCAAGAAGATCCTGACATTAAGCCAATCCTTGCATGGAAGGAATCTATGGAGAAACCGAGCGCAAGGGATATATCCGACAGAAGTCCCACATTAAAGGTATATTGGGCGCAGTGGGACTCTCTCCATGTACAAGATGGCGTTCTGTGAAAAAAATGGGAAGTGCCGGATGGAAAATCCCTTAAAATGCGGCTTGTGGTTACACGGTCGAAAGTCCAGGAGATTCTACGGAAAATGCACGATGGAGTGTCTGGTGGGCACTTAGGCATAAACAAAACCCTGGAAAAAGTATGGGAACGTTTTATTGGCAAGGAGCGACGTTGAGAACTGGTGTCGGAAGTGTACTACTTTCGCTGCTAATAAGGGACCGAAAGTTAAAACCAGGGGTAATATGCACCAGTACAATGTGGGTGCTCCCTTTGAAAGGATCGCCGTCGACATCGCAGGACCGTTTCCGGAAACTGAATGCGGTAATCGTTACATCCTGGTGGCAAAAATGAGGGGAAATTAAGGGGAAAACTGACATTTCTCGAATCTGAAATCGCAGAATAAAATCTCGATTTTTAGCAAGATTCATTTTCAGATTTACCAATACCAACAGACTGTGTTGACAGTTCGCTTGTTTACTTCGTGTAAATTTGGAACGAGTTGGTCTTTCTGCAGAAATAAATTTGTTTTGTTTTATAAAATGTTTGTAAATTAAAGCAAGCAGGCTTCGAAATGCGTATGTTATAAGGTACTTGGTGCACAAATGTAGTAGCAAATAATAAAGTGTAGGTTTTTGAACAGAAAATTTCCCGCAACAAAGCCACAGCAAAATGTTAACAAACTAGGGATGGGAAAAAATTTTCCAGTTGGTACCTAACAAAGTAGGGATGGAAAACAATTTTTTCCATCAATACTAAAACGGAGCCAATGTACTCAGATTAGCTTTGCGTTGAAAAAAATAATTTGCCAATTAGAATAAAAGTTTTTAATGGGTAATATTCGTATAGCTCTGCATTTTTACAAAAATAAAATCTCGAATTATCGCTAATTTGAGCAAAATGAGTGCAATCCAGAAGCACTTTCAATTCCTAAGCAGAATAAAACTTGAATTTTCGCTAAAGTAAAAAGTGTATTACAAGCTAGGTTGGTATGGTATATAGACATCTTCAATGAATTTTTTGAAACCTTGAATGTTTTGAACCTCTTTTTCATCTTGAAAATGAATTTCAAGACATTCAGCTCTTTTCTCGTAAATATATCACATTGAGCAAACAAAATATTTGTCATAATTTCGTAGTAAAACGGCAGCAACTTTAATTAAAGCATAAGAAGTTCTTTATCGAAACGCCTACAAAGTACTATCTTAAACGTTCGTTAACAGAGTATTTCGGCGTAGTATGATTTCAATACTTTAGATATTTTTGGCGAATGTAAATCAAAGTAAAAATGAAACACCATTTCGCATCGAAGTCTCTCTTTTTGTTGCGCTAACTTATGCGTAACGATTTATTTACGCTAACGCCGCATTGTCATTGTTTTTGTTTTTAAAACAGTCACTTATGGTTATTGTTGCATAGTGCCGTCAACATATTGCTGAAATAAAAACATTCTGGTTAAGTAAATTACCATTTAACCTTGAAGAAAACATAGTTTTTACAAAACATTGTACTTTTACTCCGATTGTACTTTTTTGCTTAACCCGACCCAGTACAATTATATTGGCCTTCCCACCCTTCAAACAAAACTAAGGTATGGCAGGTCTCAACTATTCCCACCTATACTGTCACAAAAAATCTCAATTTAATTTTTTGTTTGATTCAACCACGAAAAAATAAAACTTGGTTTTTAATTTACCCGATACCAAAAAAAAAACACATAAAAGTTACAAGCGACCTCATGAAGACGAGATACGATGCGCGGGCGATGGCACCCGAGTTGAACGAGGGAGATCTGGTATGGCTCTACAACCCACATCGTAAAAAGGGAAGATCACCAAAGTTTCAGAAGGACTGAGAAGGTCCCTACCAAGTTGTAACGCGAATTAATGATGTCGTATTCCGAATCCAAAGAGGACCAAGACCGCAAATAAAAGTTGTCCATGTTGACCGCCTACATCGCTACCACGGAAGCAATGATGACGTTCTTGTTCGGGACGAACAAAACTAAGAGGGGAGCAATGTTGTGTAGCGACAAAAAATAAAACAGCACGCAGGAGTCGCTGAATGCACCCATCGATTCACTAAACGTACATACCCAACTGTCATTCCCAGCAGCTGTCATATTCGAAGTTCGAATTTCGATTTCCCCTCCTTGGAATTCAGCGGGGGAGTACCAGTGGAAAGTTGCCAAAGGGGAAGCATGGAACGTACTAGAAGGTTCTTAATTTTGTATAAATACACGGGTGACAGGCTCGTACAGACAATTATATTTTAAACATTGACTTGTGAAAATCGGTTATATAGTGAAAAGTGATTGAATTCAAATAAAGTGTTGAATTCTAAGTAGTAAAGTTGAATAACAGTGTGATTTGAATTTAAATAAGTTTTGTTTGATAAATAAAGTGTTTCATTGTGTAATTATAAAAGTGAAATTGAGTTTTATTCGACGAACCCCAGGCGAAAACATCACATTACTTTGCTTTATAAATGCATATAAGTCTAATGAACATTTAAATCCGAAACTAAAGCTAGTGAAAACTGTTTAAAACTTAAGAAAATAAGTGATAATTGTGTTATTTGAGGAATGCTTAAAATAAGGTGGAAAAAGTCATACGACAGATAATTCTCAGAAAAGTCATTAATTTTGAAACTAAATTTCAATAAAATGTTATATACGTTTTAAGAAACAAATAGCTTTTTTCGTATATCCACTTTGAATGATAGAAGCTTCTAGCTTTCAAATGAACAACGTTTACTTACACCTAAAGGTTTGCAATAAACTTAACTTAAGCAATAACTTAAACTATCCCCGATTAACACAAAACTTCAAATTAAACATATAGAGTTTCGTAACAGCTCGGGGTGAACAAAGGCCAAACTTCTCAATAACTAATATATGCTGTCATTTTAAATAACACTATAACAGAATTAGTTTATTATATATTATAAGAATACAAATTCATCATATAAATCCTCAAAATTACGAAATTTTAAATAAAAATTAAAATTCTCTCCACAAGCAATTAAAAATAAGTCTCCTCCTAAATTTCATTCACCCTTTGCACAAACCTCCTTTATGACAGTTCAAACTTTTTTTTTCTTTTTTTTACACTCAAAAAAGGAGATATAAACTGTCCAACTATAACAGATTTGCCTTTTCTATTGAGCTTTTTCCGCCCCTGGGAAATGTCATTTTCACTTCCTTTTGAGAGCCATAATGACAACATGGTGCTCAAACTCGCATCAAGCTAATCTTATGTTTGTTCGTTGGACTTTGGAGACGCATTTACGATTTTTTTTTTACAAAAATATTGCATTTCAAAACTTTCGAACAAGTAATCTGGGAGAGGGGGGCACATTTTTGTTACTTCAATAAATCAAAAAGGGTATAAGCTGCTGTCATCAAAACGTAGAACATTTTAATTTTTACTATTCGTTTTGGAAAAATAAATTCAAAACAGTTTTAAAACAAAATTAATAAAATATGTTTCATTTTGGTGCGGGATATAAAGGGGACTATAAAAAGGATTCCACTCAACTCACCTCGTTCCGCGTTTAAAAGCTGAAGCTCCCTTGAACTCTGCATATAAACGAAGCGAATATAAAAAAAAATCATCTTGTTTAGAATTGGCCAGAATGACTGAGGCTGTAGAATCTCACCCAATCACCCCTACTAGTGGTAAGGTAAATGCATACCTAATGGCCGCTTTTAAAAACGCAATATTTTTGGGACGTGTGTAGTTTCTAAAAAATTTTGCTTACAAAAACTCGAAAAATTTATTTCAAACAAGTATGTATTACTTAAAACTTAATCTGAACGCAAAAAAAGCAGGCACATTCGGGTGACAATGGCAACATTTCATGTAAAAAAATTACACGGTCGTTCGTACGCGTTTACTTAAAATTTGAACAAAGCAAAGAAAACTAAATCCTTTAACATTCGGCGTGTAAAAAGTGCAACGCTTTAATCATACGGTTAAAAAAATTTGTTTGTATAAAAAAATATCGCATATAATAGAAATGGTATCAAACCCCGCACCTGCATATTGGAAGCAATTTTTCTGTTTTTTTTTCTCCACACCAGCAATAGGCAGTAGCTGATTAATATTTATTACATATGAAATTTAATACACCTTGTTTACCAAATATTTTCTGTTAATTCTTTACTTAAAAAAAAGTTTTCTCAAAAGCGATTATAAAATCAATTAACATACTATATTGCAGCAAACGGAGGACTCATCCATCAATAAGAGAAAAATCAGCAAAACGCACCGCAATAACATTTGTTCCAGATATCGCGTTAATCCACGTTTCCATTCAGCAGATTAATTGTGCTCTGTTGTTGGCATGTCAAAACTGAGGTCGCCAACAGTTTATGTAGGGCGTCTCTTTGTTTAGCGCTAAATAGCTCAAAGCTAAGTTTGGGCTCTGAAGTTCTTCTCCGCAGTTCTGTCTACTACCTGCCCTGCTCGTTAATTTTGGCTTAATTCTGATATAACTCACGTCTCGTAGTAAAAATGTCTATCTCTAGGCGACGGGACATCAATCCAAAGCTGCGCATGGATAGGCAACCCGCTATTACGAGAATAACAGGTACCTATCACATCGTCTAATACTAAATCCTCGCACCTATTTATTTTCTCCTAAATTTGTTTTGATGAATTTTCTTTGGTAAGGTCGCTAATTTTGTTGGTATGTTTCATAAAGAGAATTAATGACTTAAATACATAGATTTCAAATTTTATAAGAACGAATGCATTCAATCAAACGTATTAAATATGATACCTATTTTGTTTATGGGAAGCAAATGCGCTGTGTGTCGGCTGATACACATGTAAACAACGTTGACATTCGTTCATTCAAGACACCTTTAAAAATTTTAATATTTCGCTAATATGTCATTCACTTGACTTCCTTTTGCATTGCCATCTATAGATCCTAGTTTGCCTGCTGGAAAACGGCGAGAAATAGACAACGTAATGAAAAAGGCACGAGCGAACACCAATGATTATTGGGACAAAAAACTTTTAGAAGCAGAAGAGAAAGATCCAAATCGTTGGCGTCACACAGGATATAAAAAAATGTATATTCAGGGTGAAAGCAGCTCTGGAGAAAGCGATCGCGAGGGTAATTTCCGCTACAGCAGTAGTGCCGTCGCAAGTGGTCCCAGTGGAGGGGCAGGACCTTCTACCGGAAACGGTCGTAGTGGCGGTGGTCCATACCACCGTCAATCAAGGTCGCCGCGTAGTCGTAGTCGTTCGCGTTTACGGAAGACACCACCGCAATCGCCGCCAATTCGTCGTCGTTCGCCATCTGATCACGTGCGTCGCGTGTCCCCGCCGCTGATGGATCGTCGTCCACGTTCTCCTGAACAGAAAAGAAGAATTATTCCGCCGCGTTCACCTCCGGACATTATAAATCGTCGTCCGGGACCAAGACCACGGTCGCCGCCTGAGACTTTGAGTAATATGCGTCGTATCAAATCGCCGCGATCTCCCTTTGGTCGCCGTCGCTCGCCGAGTGGGATACCTTCGGGTAGGCGTCGTTCACCGAATGGAAACGGTTCATTGCCATTAAACAAAAGAGGGGAAATCTTACCCCGGTCTAAAAGACCGCCGTCACCTCCACCAAGAGTAAGTTAAACCCAAACAAGAATTTATGTCAATTATATAAATAATATTTTCAGAACTCGTGTCGTTCGCGATCGAACAGTTCTGTAAGCAGTTGCTCAGATGATTCGTGCTCGGTTTGCTCTCCAAAGCATAGCCGTCAGTATTCTAGGTAAGTCGTAACGTGATATTTAATTTGAATTATTTATTGGCTACATGAAATTTGGTCCCACGAAAAAAGGGCGTAAAGTGAAAATGAAAAAGGGCCACCTTAAACATTTACGTATAAAGCCGCGTTGTTACAAGGAACAGAAACAGAATTTCTTACATTAACAACTCAAAAAGCATTCTGAGAATTCAGGTTACAGTTGCTAATGTATGAGATTCTGTCTTTGTTTTTGATATACCTTGCTTGTGACACCGCGGCTTAAGGCAAAAACAACGAAAAATTGTCGAATTGAGGCCATATTTCATTTTTCTTTGGCGATTTTTCATTTTCAAAATTGGGGCTATGTTTTATTAAGAAAAAGTAAGTGCAAGAAATCTTCTGTGACAAACTTTTATGTACCCCACCTTATATACCGTGATACACCAAATCTTAAAGCTATTTAGTCCGAATCCATATATTATTTGTATAGGCCACGCCCCCAAAAGTGGGCAGGGGCTAAAAACTAAAGTTAATTGATATAATAAGAATTTAAACTGTGCAATCTTAATTGATCATAAACTAGTGGGGGGGTTACAATCCGCTTTTAGACGAATCGTTGGATACCCCATCCCAATTGACCACTTTCAAGATCCGAATTGTGTCATAAATCTTGATTGTTAAATTTTAGTTTCTATTAACTTCAAATGTATTTAGAATTTATCAGTTAAAGAATCTTCTCCCTTAAAAAAGGGCGTGGCACCCACCCCTTTTCCATTAATCTTTGTTTTTTGTTTTCATTTTTTATCAGAAGTGATATACACGTCTTGTTGCATTTTCACATTAAAAATTTGGTTTATACTTAAAAACGGCCCCAAAAGTGAGCGTGGCAAAAATTTATTCTTTAAGCTGATAGCTTACGTACATATCTGAAGATTTTATAGTCCAAGTTTTTTGGACTATAAAATAGAATATATTAGAATAGAATATATCGAATAAAAACCATTTATGAAAATGCATATTATATATGACCACGCCTACAAGGGGGCGGTTTTCGCTTTTTTTTTTTTCAATGCCAATCACAATATACTTAAGCGAGGATAACGCGTACCAAATTTCAGCTTCCTACGACAACTTTGAGTTTTCATGCTAATAAGTAAAGTGGGCGTGTCAGTGGGCGGATTTTGAAAATTTTTACACTTGTAATGGTTTGGGACCTAGAAAGAACAGATATTAAGTTTCAAGTTCCTAGCTTAAATTTAAGGCCTAAAAACTACCGACACGGACGGACGGACGGACATAGCTCATTCGACTAACAATTCGGTCTCGATCATATGCCCTTAAGGTCTTGGGGGTCTACGGTGATTATTTCTATATGTTACAAACTATGAATCAAACTTAATATACCTCCTATCCTATGGGATGGGGTATAAAAACAAAAGGGGATTCCTTATTGATTGCACAATTATTATCAATTCGATTACCTTGACGTGTTTCGATAAAGCCTGTCTACACGACTAAAGATGAAAGCGAGAATCCGTTCATACCTCTACAGAGTTCAAGTCAGCGTCAGCGCTCGTAGCGAAGCAGTACACACACAAAACAAAAAAACAAATACAAACCGAATTTATTGGCAAAGCGGAGACAGTTAAATGATCCTGCGCGGAGGATTATAAAAAAAAACGCGAACGTCGGCCCTGAGGGCCGACCCAATCGTCCGACTTACAAATGAAACGCGGGTTTTAATACTTGATTATAAAGATTATTTATTATTCCGGGATATAGTAGTCTACGCTGTGTCTCCATTAAGACTAACCTAAAATACCTAACTCCCTGTCACTCGCAACCTCCGATGTGCACCTCTCCCGCTGAGTCAGCTTTCCTGGCCTGCGCGTGCATCCCATGTAATGCGATGCGTCTGCGTGCGACTGTGGGAACATGTTCGCACCTGCATAAAACTTAGGTGCTGCATCAGCAAGTATCTGTCATGCTCCTACCGCGTGGCTCGTGTGCGTCGTGATAACTCTTCCCCTTTCGAAAATCTACGTCCCGTAGATCTGTGACCTCAGTGGTTGCTAGTGATGTTGTTCTTAGGTTTTGAGCGGTGACTGAGGCTGTATCCTGTAATCTCACGATCGGCAGGTTCAGCTTCCCGTTAACCTTCCTCCATACGGCGTATGCTAGGGTAATCAGCGATAAGATAATAAGTCCATCCGAAAGTGTGGACATCTTCACTCTGGACGTCAGGTTACTAAGGCGTTCGATGTTCTGAAGACTCAGGTTATGAACGAACTGAAGATCCACCCTGTGTCCTTTACTAGTGATATTTGTCAAGGTTGGTGGCAGCACCTGAAGCGTCGTCGCGCTCGAACTCACGAATGTCCTGTTCTTCAGTTGGATCGTTTCGTTGCTTAGTTGTACAATAAAGGTGCCTTCTAACGTCTGCGTTAGGTTTCCTGAGGTGAGTTCGCCGTGGAAGTTCGTTAGGAAGATGGTATCCTTTTCAATAAGTTCCATTATCTCATCGGTATTTGTACGATATGTGCATGTTGCATGACCTCCTTTCAGCAGTCTGGACGTACAATGTTCCTCCGGTATTTTCTCCAAAGCTTCTTCCTTGCAAATGGTCGAATTGCTCATGGTGATGCAGTCATTCCGTAATCCGTAGGTTGCCTTTTGGTTTATGAGGACTCTGCTGAACTCGACGTTAACTTGTTTTCCATTGATGATTGATGGCCTTATTATGAGTAGATTAAAGTCTTCCCGTTTGACCTTCGGGATCGATAAAGTATACAATAGCATTGAACCATTTGTGTAAATTGAAGGTGTTGCGAATTCGATGGCTTCGATTTCGTTTCCGTAAGGGAGGAACTCAAGTTCATTTACCAAAAGATTGATCTCCCCGTGATCTAGCAGATTCGTATTGATAATACCACCCTTTGCCATCTGACAGGCTCGCACTATTTCGTTAACCTCTCCCTTGATCGTCAGGACTTGACTGAAGATGTCTTGCTCAAGCTTCCGGATATCAGCCACTCCTATGTCGTTGTTTGATTTGTCGATGACCCAGTTGATTCTCGTCGTGATATCATCGACTATACCGAAGAGTTTCTCGTTGACCTTGTACTGGTGATTGTTGTTCTCGATTATCTGCTGTTGGCTTCGCAAGATCTTGTCCCAGTCTGCAGCATCTGGATTTCCTGCAACCCATTTCCAAGCAGAGCCTATCCAGTCAATTGATCTTGGTTTCCTTCGTGGTTTTCCTCGCAGTGAGCCTACACGATTTGTGACTTGAGCAAGATGGAAATTTATTAGCTGCTTTTTTTCATTATCCTTGATGTTTGTTTCCATGGCGTTGCTGAGTTCTGTTAATTGTTGCTCGAATTTCCCTAAGTCGACCATGTGGACTAGGTTGAAGTTCCCGTCGATTATCCAGGCCTTTCCCTCTTTGATAGAAATAAGTGGCACGGTGTATTTGAACACTTGGATTGCTTCCGCTGTTGCCAGGACGACAAGGTAAGCTAATCTGTAAAGGTTAGTTCTGAATTTGTTAACTTAAAATTTCTTATAGACTTAAAGGTTGACAATAGGAATTACATAGCGAAATCGATAACTCTTAAGCAAACACATGCTAATTAAAAAAGATTTAAATGGAAATTTTTTGATTTTTAGAACAGCAACGTAATATATCAAATTTTAACGAATGTATTTAATCCTTAAATAGTAATGTAAAATATCTTAAATCAAATCTTAATCTAGCTTACAGAATTTCCATTAAATTTTTCATTTCAAACATAAGTGCTAGGTGAGAAGGAAATATATAGGTAAGTATATATATATGAGTCTTGTGAACCCTTCTACCGCTGGTGGTCACAACGGTCACCTTATTATTTCTTGCCACAACTTCCCTTCGGAAAAGGGGCTTGCTTTTCGCTTTAATGCCCTTACAAGCTGTATATATAACATCCCCCTTCTTGTACTTTTTCGGGGAGGTTCGTTTTTTATTCCGAAAAAGGTTACTTTCTCTTTGCTTTTTTTCTATTTCACCTCTTAGGTCCTTGTTGACTTTGGTTCGGAAATCGATTAGGTTTTGGAAGTTAAATCTTGCGGATAGGTCGAAGAAAATGTCCGAAGGTTTTCGCTTGGATTCGTTTGCCCTAATTTGGGCATTTTCGCCTCTGGTTAGAGCAGTAAGAGGCTTGGCAATTTTGTAGTACGAGGTTAGTCCCAAGAAACTTTTTAGGTCTTTCAATGTTTTAGGGGGCAAGATTTTTTGTATTGCCAACACCTTTTTTGGGTCTGGTTGTATGCCTTCTGAGGATATAATATACCCTAGGAATTCTACGTTAGTTTTCATGAATTGTGTCTTTTCTAGATTAACCTTCAAATTGGCTTGGAGAAGCCTTGCGAATATAATGTCGATGTTCCTAAGGTGCTCGTCTTCCGACCGTCCAAAGACAATTATGTCGTCTATATAGACATAACATAACTTTCCGATAAACTCCTTCAGAACGTCGTCGATCATACGTTGGAAGATTGCCGGCGCATTTTTCAGTCCAAACGGCAATCTTAAGAATTCATATTTGCCATTCATGGTCGAAAAGGCGGTTTTCGGGACATCTGAAGGTTTCATCGGAATCTGATGAAACCCAGAAGTCAGGTCCAGCGTGGTAAAATACTTCGCCTTGCCCAGGCTCGCTAACGTAGAATTTATGTCTGGTATCGGATAAGCGTCTGCTATGGTGACCTTGTTTAGTCGTTTATAGTCTATCACCATACGATATTGCTTTTCCCCCGAAGGCTTGGGTTTCTTTGGTACCACCCAAAGTGGAGAGTTGTAAGGACTCTTGGAAGCACGGATAGTTCCTTCCTCAAGTAAAGCCTTTATCTCTTTCTCCACTACCTCCCTCATACACGCCGGGTACGGGTAACTCTTGGCGTATATTGATTCATCTGTGTTGGTCTTTATTTCCGCTTTCACTGTCGTCTTAACGACCTCGCTTGTATCAATCGGGCCGAAAATTGGCTCGTTTTTCGAAATTATTTTGCGGAGCTTTAACTTTATGTCCTCTGAAAGGGATTCGTCGAATACCGCATTCACTTGGGTAGACACTCTTGCTTTCAGAGGAATCACGATACCTGGCTTAAGAGTGAGAGTGTTCTCTTTACGGTCTATAACACCTTCGAGCTCTTTTAGGGTGTCATCGCCTACGAAGCCTTCAAATGAGGTGAGACCAGGGAGAACATAGAATGTTAGAACTGAGTCGTTACCAACTTTCTGAAAGAATTTGCCAGTTACTTTTTCATTGACCACTATGTTACCGGCGGCACAGCGTACTGTAAACGGTTTCTTTAAACGTGAAGTTTTTTGCGATAAGGAAGGGCTTATAAAGTTCTTATTTGCGCCAGTGTCAATGGGAAATTTGAGTCTGGCGCCATCTCGTGTCACATATTCTATATATGGAACGCTGGAGAGGCGTTCGTCATAAAATTTACCGTGTCCTCAATGTTTTCCTCAGCCTCATTGCTATACTCCTCTAGCGTCATTTCGGTATTGTACAGCCTTTGCTGCTTCCCGTGATTTGAACGATAGCCGTCAGATCGAGCACCCCTTTTGAATGGGTTGCTTCCGTGAGGCCGATTCATGTAGTTCACTTGACGCGTTTGCATGGATCCTAGCTCCATCTTTTCATGTGGTTTTGGAGCCGTCGGCCTTGATGGTGAAAAATTATCACTATTATATTGGGGTGAGTTTGGATAGCGGAAAAACTTTTTCTGTGGCAATGGGGGCCTGCCATCGCCTGCCTTAATGTTCGTTGGCCTAAACGATTGGTTAACGGGGGCAGTTACCGTATTGGGTAAATTTGGTGCGTGGATCGTATTGTTCCTATAATTCACATTCTGAATCTCAAGGCACGCTGTGTAAGCCTCAGGAAGTGTTTTTGGCTTTTGCACTATCAACATACGCGACAAATCGCCATTTAAACCGCGTATGAACACGTCTAATGCTCGGTTACGATAAGTTTCAACTAGAGCGTTCACGGTTTCTTGCGAATAAGTTTCAGTTTTGATCGTATTGATCAGAAGGGAAAACTGATGGTTGACTGTGGCATAGAACTCGTCCAGCTTTGAGCCTTTCTGCGCCAACTGGTTTAGTTGATGCTCGAGGGTTCTGATGTCCCTCTTGTCTGCGTAATGCAGAGAAAGACACCTTTTCATTGCCTCCCAATCGTCATCGAAAATATTGTACGATATTAAGGCGGTATCTGCATTTCCCCGAATTTTTTGCCGAATATGTTGTAAAATTGCACGGTATAAGAGCTTACCTTGTACTATTTTAAAGTCCGGTAGGATACCCTCGACCGTATGTACCCACGATACATACTGCGTCGGGTTTCCGTCGAACACCTGCAGCTCCTTTACGCAATCCGGGAGTCGGCTAATATCCTTCAGATCCGACTCCGTTTTCGGGCCTACCAATGGCGTTACTTCCTGCACATTCACACTCACACCCGCACTACCATTCTCTAGCGCCACGATCCGCCCTTCCATACCTTTTAGTTGCTCGAGAATGAGGTTTACCGACTTTTTCATTTCCTCCATTTTAATTATAGGAAATATTTCTTTTTCACCTCACAGCACTCGATTTCACAATAATTTTCCTTTTGGAAATTGGATATTATTTATTATTTTAATGTGGAATAATATTTCCTTATTTCACAATAACTTTCCTTTTGGAAATTGTATATTATTTTTTATTTTAATGTGGAATAATATTTCCTTTTTTCCAGTTCTTAGGTTTTTCACTGGATTATTATTTTTCTCTAAACCTTATCCAAGCGGCTACTTTTTACTATTAACAAGCTAATTTAGTTTTGAACACTGAATAACTTTTTCCTCTCTTTAATGCTCTTTTTATCGATTCTACAATTTTAGTCACAATGTTTTATTGCACCAGTCACAAATAGGCTTTTGATGCTTTGAAAATTGGCATTATACAGTTCTCACGATCTCTCTTGTTCTGGAAAATTAAAAGGAAACAACGCGGGTTTTAATACTTGATTATAAAGATTATTTATTATTCCGGGATATAGTAGTCTACGCTGTGTCTCGATTAAGACTAACCTAAAATACCTAACTCCCTGTCACTCGCAACCTCCGATGTGCACCTCTCCCGCTGAGTCAGCTTTCCTGGCCTGCGCGTGCATCCCATGTAATGCGATGCGTCTGCGTGCGACTGTGGGAACATGTTCGCACCTGCATAAAACTTAGGTGCTGCATCAGCAAGTATCTGTCATGCTCCTACCGCGTGGCTCGTGTGCGTCGTGATAA
Source organism: Neoascia interrupta (assembly GCA_947623515.1). Taxonomy (NCBI): domain Eukaryota; kingdom Metazoa; phylum Arthropoda; class Insecta; order Diptera; family Syrphidae; genus Neoascia; species Neoascia interrupta. Next base: position 118,316,926 of record OX392462.1, read on the forward strand.
CTAGACACTGTGGTGGCAAATCGAAACAAAAAGCGAAAAATTATTGAGTCAGGTGGAACAATATAGAATTAATGTTTCCATTGTCGGCGTTCATCGAATTCCTATGCCTTTGTATGTAGTAACTTTCGTATGCATCTAGTCGTCCAAAGACCTTAAGGGCATATAATCGAGACTGAATTGTAAGTCGAACGAGCCATGTCCGTCCGTGCGTCCGTCTGTCGGTAGTTTTTAGGCCTTAAATTTAGAACTAGGAGCTTGAAACTGGATATCTGTTCTTTCTAGGTCCCGAAGCCGTACAAGTTTTTATACCCCATCCCATAGGATAGGAGGTATATTAAGTTTGATAATTTGTAACATAGAGAAATAATCACCGTAGACCCCCAAAAGGGCATATGATCGAGACCGAATTGTTAGTCGAATGAGCGATGTCCGTCCGTCCGTGTGTCGGTAGTTTTTAGGCCTTAAATTTTTAGCTAGGAACTTGAAACTTAGTATCTGTTATTTCTAGGTCCCGACGCAGTACAAGTGTAAACATTTTTCAAATCCGCCAACTGACACGCCCACTTTACTTATTAGCTTGAAAAATCAAAGATGTCGCAGGAAGCTAAAATTAGGTATGCGATATCCTCGCTTAAGTGTATTGTAATCGGCATTAAAAAAAAAGCGAATACCGTCCCCTTGTAGGCGTGGTCATACTTAATATGCATTCTAATAAACTATTTTTATTTGATATATTTGCTTTAAATCCAAAAAACTTGCACTATAAAATGTTCAGATATTTGCGTAACCTATCAACTCACGTGCATAAATTTTTTGCCACGCCTACTTTTGGGGGCGTTTTTAAGTATAAACCAAATTTTTAATATGAAAATGCAATCAACACGTGTATACCACTTCTGATAAAAAATATAAAAAAAAAATACGATCTTATTGAAAAGGGGTGGATGCCACGTCCCTTTCTTAGGTAGAAGATTCTTAACTGAGAAATTCTAAATACAATTGAAGTTAAATGAAACCGAAAACCAAACAACCAAGATTTATGACACAATTCGGAGCTTGACAGTGGTCAATTGGGATGGGGTATCCAACGATTCACCTAAGCGGATTGTAACCCTGCCACTAGTTATACCCCATTCCATAGGATAGGGGGTATATTAAGTTTGATTCATCGCTTGTAACATAGAGCAATAATCACCAATCGGTAGTTTTCAGGCCTTAAATTTTTAGCTAGGGACTTGAAACTTGATATCTGTTCTTTCTAGGTCCCGAAGCAGTAAAGTGTAAAATTTTTTGAATTCGGTAACCGATATCCACGCTTAAGTGTATTGTGATTGACATCTAAAAAAAAGCGAAAACCGCACCTTGTTGGCGTGGTCATATTTAATATGCATTCTAATAAACGGTTTTTATTTGATACATTTGCTTTAAATTCAAAAAACTTGCACAATAAAATGTTCAGATATGTGCGCAAGCTATCAACTAAAATGAATTAATTTTAGCTACGCCCACCTTTGGGGCGTTTTTATGTAAAAAATCAAATTTTTAATATAAAACTGCGATCAACACGTGTATACTACATCTGATAAAAGATATGATAAAAAAAAATTATGGTATTGAAAAGGGGTTGATGCCACGCCCCTTTTTTAAGAAAAAATATTCTTAACTGACAAATGTAAATGGAAACTGAAATTTAACAACCAAGATTTTTGACGCATTTTGGAGATTGACAGTGGTCAATTGGGATGGGGTATCCAAAGATTCGCCTAAGCGGATTGTAACCCTCTCACTAGTTTTTTTTTTTTTTAATACTAGGGTGGACGGATCTTTCAAAGATACCAATACGCCCAATATAGCAGGTATATAATACCGAAGTAGACGATATTGGTTATGCCCGATTTCAACGTGCTAAAAAAACCACCCATTTATGAGAGACACTATGAAAACTGCAAAAACGCACTTCATAGTAGTAAATTTTCGGTCTCTCAAATTCTTCTTGACTACAACTAAGTTAGCTTAACAAGTAGTTTACGCTTCCGTAGCGTTTATTGCATCTACTAAAACCGTTCGATCGTGCGGCTTCACCCTACGTCTCTAGATCGAAGGGTCTTGTTCTTTGTAGTCGTCGCTCGTTGTTTACATCGTTAAGAGTCTCGTTGAGAGTACGGATCATTTCATTGTTGCAATGAACATGAAGGCGAGCATTTAGCTTTCGAGCAAAGTTTGTTACTTCTTCGCTCACGGTAGCTATTCCTAAAACTCTGTGAATATAACTATTGCTTATATACCATAGAGCATTCACAATTGCTCTAAGTGTCTTGTTTTGGAAAGTCTGCAACATGGATATGTTGCTCGGCTTGGTACAACCTCAAAGTTGTATACCGTATTGTTGAATTCAAGAATTGATTCGTTAAAAGAGAAGAGCGCGTAGAAGATGGCAAGGCACGAGGGCTCCCCCAGAACTTACAGTGGAAAATAATACAAACAAATTTTGTGCGCGGGTGTTGTAAAAAAAATTAACACTAGCAAGTGATAGGCCAACTTAAGATAACACAAGTACGAAAATCAAATACATATAGGGAGCTCCTGTTCTAAAAATGAATAAAAACAGAAATTTGGCATATGGATATGTGGGAAACTAGAGCTTAAAATTCGGGGAAGAGCTTATGTATTGAAAAACAAATTGACTGTGCTTCATACTTCAATGTAAGAAACATGATGAATAACAATTACGTTATAATTGCGTAGGTACTCAATAGAAAAAAAATACCTATAAGGGTAACAAAAAATTTAACAGTTAGATTTACTTATTTGAATTAAAAATAGAGCAAAGGAATAGATTTTGCCTCAGTTTTGTACCTAGGTACTACACCTAAAAGTTAGTAAAACTGTTTCGTATCTTGTTTTTTATACTTGCAGTTACATAGCTATACTTTTCAAAACCGATCTCACTAAACGATTTGTTGTTAAAAAAGGCTTGTCAATAAAGGCAAGTTTTATTCGAGGAAAATAGTGTGAACCCCTGAAATAAGACCTGACGAGCCGATACTGTCTGGGACGCCAGACCAGAAGAGTTTGCACCCATCAGCGAAGTCTTCGGTTGCAGAAACCTTCCACTTAGTTGAGGAGATGCCATTTGCATCGAGCTGATACTTTTTGGCCTCAACAACCGGTTCAAATTCCTTCCGTTGTCGATTTGTCTTGGCGCTGTCCCCCTCCGCCCCCCGTAACGGGCTGCTCGTAATTTCTTCGCGTTAAACCCGGTGGGATGCCGAGCGGGAACTTCCGATCACCAAGCGTTCGCATGCTGACACCCCTCAGGCCTACCTCCAAAGGGTGTTCTGAATTACCTGGATCAGCAAATATCCGAGGCTGTTTTCATTTTTTTATTAGGGTTTGGGCCGGGTGGTGTCGGTGCATTTTATACCTTGCTGCCAGGTTTAAATTCGGCCGATCCTAACACGGAAACCTAAGGCGCTCATCCCGAGACAGACGTTCCTGGATTTTTGTTATATAAAGTTCAGCCGCCTCTCTGGGACTAGTCGCATACCAACGAGCTGCACAATATGTATCACACGCTGCTGGATTTTATTTAAGCCTTCGGGCTTATCTTTCAGCTATAACTATACTGCCAGGGGTGGCCCTACCAGGAGTATGTAGACTCCCTACAGCATCACTTATAACATGCTGAAGACTTCCTTTCAGTGGATTTTAGTAGGCTCTTACGGCAGGCATACCTTACCTAAAGACTGTTCTAAAACCCGACCTTGCAGGGTAAAGTAATAATCTGCAAGCAAATCTACTGGGCTAAAGCATGGTGAACGCTCTTTCAACAGACTGGTATTGATTTCAGGTGGGATCTCAGGTCTGATTGGAACATATTGCATACTTTACTTTTTATCAAACTAAAGTAAGACCACTGGCTAAGTAACACCAATGAAGCACAGTTTCACGACGAATACTGGAACTTAGATTATGCGTACACACCGAATTACTTTAATGACATCAAGCCCCGTGACATGATCAGCCTAGCGTTCAATGCAAGATGTGGACTACTCAATCTAAACCCAAGTGCCTTCAGGAACGATACAGTTGGCATATGTGCGCTTTGAAATCACGACACAAGCATGAAGACTTTCCATTTTGTTGCAGCCTGCCCCATATTTAAAGCTTACAGGAAACATTTTCTCGGGAGTGATGCTTTAGATCGCGCTCAATTCCTCAGTGTTTTGAATGGAATAAACTACATACAACTATACAATTCTTATAAAGCTGTCTCAAATACTACCAGTTGAGCTTCAGTGAACACGATTGATTCTTTGTCCAGATTCGACCACCTCACTAGTTTATTCCTTACGTATGCTATATTCGTTGCTATTCTTTGTAGCTGATTAGGAATGGCACTTGTGTTAGTGAATTTCGCTCATAGCTGCTTGACTACGTGTTTCGTCCGCTAACATTTCAACTTCACTCACGACTAAAAACAGAATTCAGTTCCAATATGAATTTCATTGTTATATTCTTCTTCAATTATAATAGATCGCTGCAATTCATATGCATAAAAGAAAACAAATGAGTAAGCAAAGCAAAGAAAAAAAAGATAAAAAGGGAAGAAAGAAATAAAGTTAAAACCAGTTGATTTCACCAGTCGTTTTAATAAGTTTTCGTCACCATATTGTTCGACGCAGTAACAGTAGCAAAATTCAGTTATCATAGGAGAAAGTATTGTGGTGATTACTAGCTGTTAACATTTACATACTTGGGCATTGGTGATTACATTATTTCATTATTATTACAGTGGTGTAAAAAACTATTTCAACACACCCCCACAATACAATACTATCTTTCTGATTTGTTAACAAATTGACAAGCCCATTATGTATCCTTAATTGCGTATGTTTCGGCGAATTCTTTGTCAGCACATCGGCCATCATGTCTCCCGTGAACTGGTACTCCCAATTTGTTGATGTCAGCTTAAAGAAGTTCTCGGACAAAGTGGTACCGTATGTCTATATGTTTGGTACGGGGATGATGCACCGGATTCTTCGCAAGTTTTTGGGCTCCTTAACTTTCATTAAATAGAACAAAGTGGTTATTTTTCATTTCTTTACTGGCTTGAGACAAAGCCATATACTTAGCTTCTTCTACATAAATTACAACATCGCGACGAGCTATTTTCCTCCGCAGTATCAGCTGGCAGATGAAGATCTTGCTCTGCTCTTTGATTCACTTGGGTCAAACTTTATCATCGGCGGGGACTTAAACGCGAAAAATACTTTTTGGGGCTCACGGTGCAATTCAACAAGAGGCAGAGCCCTCTTTAAAGCAAGTACAAAACGCGGCGTAATCCTCTTATCGACGGGAAAGCCAACATATTGGCCAACCGACAGAAATAAAATACCTGATCTCGTCGACTTCTTTATCGCCAAGGGGGTACCTCGTTACTTTACGAACGTAGAAAATCGGCGGAAGCCTAGCGAAAAAGAATAGAGCGCCTAGATTAACTAACAACAACATCGACTGGGACGGCTTTAGAAAATACTGCAAAGAAAACATAGCTTTAAATGTACCGCTCAAAACGCCACTTGAAATAGAAGACGAATTAGATAAACTCGTGAGAGTTATTCAGAGCGCTGCGTGGAATAACACTTCTTTTCGGAGGTCCGAATTATCGAACAGCGGAACAATATATCCGCCAGAAATAGAAGAGCTAATATGCGAAAAGAGGAGAGCGCGCAAGAGATGGCAACGTTCGCGAGCACCCCCGGATAAGACCATCTTGAACCACCTTTCTAACAAACTGAAGCACGAACTTCAAGATTTTAAAAGTCACGAGACTACTGCTTACTTCGAAAGTCTGACTGCCGATAAAGAATCGAACTACTCTCTTCGGAAAGCAGTCAAGTCCGTTAAGAAGCCTATAGCACACTCTGCGCCATTAAGAAAAGCCAACGGCGAATGTGCAAGAGAAGGCAAAGAAAAAGCGGATTTATTTGCAGATTACCTAGAAGAAAATGCGTGGAATACAGGAATTACAGGAAAATGTCCGAACGACAAAAAGTCATACAGACCTATTTCGCTACTGCCGATAATATCTAAGGTGTTCGAGAAACTGTTGCTTTAAAGGTTGCAACCAATCATTGAAGAAAGACGATTGATTCCGGATCACCAATTCGGATTTAGGAAAAAGCATTCAACAATCGACCAGGTCTATCGAATAACAAACGAAATCGAAAAAGCTCTGGAAGCGAATAAGATATTTACCAGCGCTTTTCTCGACGTATCGCAAGCCTTCGACAAGGTGTGGCACGAAGGCCTGAAGTACAAGTTAAGGCTTAGCTTACCAGAAAAACTCTATAGAATCTTAGACTCGTACCTTAAAGACAGAATCTTTCGCGTAAGGTACGACAATGAGTACTCGGAATTCAAAGAGATAAATGCCGGTGTCCCTCAAGGAAGCGTTCTCGGCGCAATATTATTTTTGCTTTATACAAGAAACATTCCCCACGATGAGGGAACAATTTTAGCTACGTTCGCTGGCGACACTGCTATTCTCGCTATTGATATGACAGTTGAATTATCAACAGGGAAACTCCAGCGCGCTTTAGACAAAATATGCGACTGGACGAAGAGCTGGCGAGTCGTCCTTAACGAGACTAAGTCAACGCATGTTAACTTTACTTATAAAAAGATAAACAACAAACCTTTATTCATTAACTCGGTACAAATCCCGTACTCAAATGAAGCGAAATATCTAGGAATGACTCTGGACGCAAAACTTAAATGGAAGCCGCACGTTAAAAAAAAAAAACGCGACGAGCTCGAAATCAAGTTAAGAGAAATGAATTGGCTTATCGGAAGATTTTCGAAACTAAGCATATATAACAAACTGCTTTTGTATAAGCAAGTGCTAAAACCATCTTGGACGTACGGTATACAACTCTGGGGTTGTACTAAACCAAGCAATATATCTATTTTAGAAACCTTTCAAAATAAGACACTCAGAGCAATCGTTAATGCTCCATGGTACATAAGAAATAGCGATCTACACCGAGATCTAGGAATCGCAACCGTGTCTGACGAAATAACAAACTTTGCTCGCAAACTTAGTACTCGTCTTCGCGGACACTGCAACAATGAAATTATCCAAACTTTGGATCAGACAAATCTTATGCGCCGACTACAACGAATGAGACCGTTAGATCTAGCAGCATAAGATGAAACCGCATAAATTGACGGTATTGTAGGTGCCTTCGTTGGAAGGCAGCCTGCCACACGCGATAACTACAGAAGCTTGAACTACTTGTTAAGGAAACTTAGTCGTAGTCTGACGGAAAATGGGAGGTTTTTTAGTGAGTAAGCATCTCACACTACTAAGAGCACGCGAGTTACATGTAAACACGAGCCAACCATCAAACACCATCGGTCATCGAAAATATTTTAATTAATTTGATATTTTCCCATATCAGTCAGCAAAATAAATTTATTTATTTCCGTTCGCACAGTCAGCGTTTACGCCGACTGTGGGAACGGAAACGAAAACGTCGATGACCGATGGGCAACTTTGAGTGTGGGAATTCAAGTTCATTTTTAGTTGTAAGAAAGTTTTATGTTCATATTTTTAAGTCAGTCTTAAGACCATATTCGTCACGGTAACATCAATAAAGTTTATAAATCTTGTTTCGGATTCATGTTGTTTTATTTTATTACGCAACCAAAAAAAGTCTTTTATTTAACTAATCTTGTTTCGGATTCATGTTGTTTTATTTTGTTTCACAACCCAAAAATCTTTTATTTAACTGGCGCAGTCGGTGTTTTCTAAAAGTCCAAAGACATTAGAAAAAAAAAGTGAACCTAACTTATATTCCAAGTGATATATGCTGGTATATAGTGGAACTTATATACAAAACAGTGATTTGCAACATTGACAGTGACAATTAGACATTATAGACAATAAATAAGAACAATAAGGAAAAAGTCACAAAATTGATCGGCAAAGGCTAAGAGAGCAGTTATTCGACGAAAACCGCAACATGGCCCAGGAGCAGATCCAGCAGTGCTTAATAGCACTTACCCAAATAATCACACAGAATCAGCAACCGAGGGCCAGAATTGAAAAGGAGATTCAATTCTTGCCAATTTTCGATGGCAAACAAGGAACGCTGCCATCATTTGTAGCTGCTGTTTCACGAGTATTAACGAATAATCGTGAAGCTGCGGAGTACTTCCGCATAATCTACGACTTGAAAATAATAGGAACCGCAAAGAACCTACTGAATGCCAACCCCCCTTCAACTTGGGATGATTGCAAAGAAGCTCTAAAAAGGCATTATCGAGCCTCCAAGGACCAGATGACCCTGACGAAACAAATTGGAGAGCTGAAAGTGAGTAGTATAGTAGAATTAGATTATAAGTTAACAGAATATATTGAAGATATAACAGAATATGTAGCTTTTGTAGAGAATCAAGATGTCCAGTTAGATATTTTTAGTGGGATGTTAGTTCAAAAGGTAAAAGAAATAGTTTCAGGTTCATTAGCTTATGCAATAATGGATAAGTACAAGTTATCCGAAATTCGGGATATAGTGCACAAATTTGTTGGGTTTGATCAAGGTAATCTAAATTATACCTATATGAAAAAGAAAAGCAATCAACCAGCTCGAAGCGTTGGTTATGTTCAAAACTACAATAAGCCAAGTTCAGGCCGATACTCTCAGAACTCTCAGAACAATGAACAAAATAGTTCAGGACAGTTTCGTGGTAATGATTGGTTGCAAAACACAAATTTTTCAGGTAACAACAATAGCTCAGGATTCTCAAGGCAAAATCAAAGCTCAGCGCAGTACAGAAATAATAATTCGGGACAATTTAGGCATAATGGACAGAACCGATACAATAACTCGGGACAGTCTAGAAGAAATATAGGCTCAGGAACACATCGAAATAATAACTTTCAATCAGACTTACCAAACAATTTTCGAAATAGACAGCTCGAACAAAACCCGATGGAAATAGATACCTTGCAGGGACAAGATGTAAATTTTCAAAACGAGCCTCGGGAAGCAGATTGCCCATAGTTATTTTAACAATAAATAACCAAAAAATAAAATGCCTTATAGACACAGGTTCGGATACTAGCGTCCTCAAACCAAATGTGCTGAAAGACTTTTCTGAAGAAGAGCTTTCCAGGCCGTTGTATTTCACGACACTTAATGGTATAAACAAGGTAACGAATAAATTAGTTACCCCAATACCTTCTGAATTCAGTGTTCCCGGGACTATTTCATGGAAAATAATTGAATTACAGCATCGAAAATATGATGCAATTATAGGTCAAAATTTTTTAACCCCTCTTAAAGCTAAAATCGATTTAGAAAATAAATATTTAGAAGTTCACGGAAAAAAAATCCTATTCGAAAATAACGAATACCCCTTTGCGATCAACGAAATTTGCAGTCTAGAAAGCTGTAAACTTGATCAACTAAGATTAGAGCATTTAAACCCCGAAGAAAGGAGAAAACTTACCCCAATTCTTAAACGTTACAAGAATTTATTCTTTCAAGAAGGTGATCAATTAACATCTACTCATGAAATTGAACATGAGATAATTACCACCACAAATGACCCAATTTACTCAAAAATATATAGATACCCCCAAGTCCACGAAAAAGAAATAGAAAGGCAAATACAGGACATGTTAGAACAAAATATAATTCAAGAAAGCAACTCTGCTTATAGTAGTCCTCTATGGGTTGTGCCCAAGAAAACTGACAATTCAGGAAAACAAAAATGGAGGATAGTAGTGGACTACAGAAGACTTAATAACGTAACTGTCAGTGACAAATTCCCAATGCCAAACATCGATAGCATATTAGACAAATTAGGAAGAGCACAATACTTTACAACTATCGACCTAGCCAAGGGCTTTCATCAAATACCGGTCAAACCCGAAGACAGAAAAAAAAACAGCATTTTCTACCCCTTTTGGGCATTTCGAATTCCTGCGGATGCCATTTGGTCTCAAGAACGCCCCGTCGACGTTCCAGAGACTTATGAATAGTGTGCTTAGGGAGTATTTAAACAAAATCTGTGTAGTTTATCTCGATGATGTACTTATATTTAGTACATCATTAGAAGAGCATATGGAAAATATTAAAAAAATATTTGATCGGCTACAAAGAGCAGGATTGAAAATTCAAATAGACAAGTGCAATTTTCTCCTAAAGGAAACGGAGTTCTTGGGACACATATTGACATCTGAAGGAGTCAAGCCAAACCCAAAGAAAATTGAAGTTATCAAAGATTTAAAACTCCCTAAAACACAGAAACAAATAAGGTCTTTTCTAGGTATTACAGGCTTCTATAGAAAGTTCATAAAGAACTACGCCCATATAGCTCAACCAATCACCAAGTATTTAAAGAAAAATAGTAGAATCAATAGTAACGATCCAAATTTCATATCCGCTTTTGAGAAATTAAAACAAATTATTACTGAACATCCCATCTTAAAATACCCAAATTATAATAAGAAGTTTAAATTAGTCACTGATGCCAGCAATTTTGCGATAGGTGCAGTTTTGATGCAAGAGGGGCACCCAGTCTGTTATGCTTCAAGAACCTTAAATGACCACGAACGCAACTACGCAACAATAGAAAAAGAATTGTTAGCTGTAGTATGGGGCACGAAATATTTCAGACCATATTTATATGGAAAAGAGTTTGATTTGCAGACAGACCACCAACCAATAAAATGGCTGTACAGTAAATATTCAGGAAAAGATATAAACCCAAGATTGCAAAGATGGCTTATTCAATTAGGTGGTTCTAATATCAATATTGGCTACATAAAAGGTAAAGACAATAAAGTGGCAGATTTCCTCAGTCGCTTAAATGTAGAAAAGAATGAAATAAATACGGTCGACAACAGTACCAACGAACCCGGAATCCCCTGCATATCTCTGCAAGACTTGTTTGAAACTGTCGCCGATTCAAATAGTTTTAAAGAAATTAATAATAACGAATCCATAGACATGCAAACAAATCATTCGCAAGAAGAAAATTTTAACGACCATATTCCAATTCTAGAAACAGTAGTCAATCGTTTTAGGACTCAAATTATTTTGCAAGAAAAGAAAGAAAAAGAGTTTATGAATTCCTTTAAAAACAAACGTATATTTATCGAAAAACAAGATCTAGACAACGGAAACGCAGACAACATAATACGGCGGTATATAAGTAAGGGCAAAATAGGAATCTTTTCAGAACTTGACGATCACGAGTATAACAGACTGCAGAATGTAATAGTTAGTCTATTTTCCGGTGATAACAATGTTAAATTTGTAAAGTGCAGTTATTTTGCGTTGGATATAGAGGACGAAGAAAAATTAAACAAGCAAATAGCCCTCTTCCACAAAAATGAATGAGGACACTCGGGAATAATACAAACATACGAAGGGATTAAAAATAAAATCTACAACCCACAATTGCAAATAGCAATTCACAGAATAATTAATAACTGTGACATATGTTTAGGCGCTAAGTATGACAGAAACCCCATTAAAAATAAATTCCATTTTACCGAAACCCCTTCAACAATTAATGAGATAGTTCATGTTGATATCTATACTAATAGCAAACATTGCTTTATTATTTTCATTGATAAATTCTCCAAACATGCCGTTAGTTTTTACCTGGAAGATAAGACAAATCAAACTGTAATCGAGAAAATTAGGCATTTCCTATCGGTGAAAGGCAAAATTAAAAAGTTCGTTTTCGATAATGAATTTAAGACCAACAATTTAAGGGAAGTTTGTAAAGAAGAGAACATAGAGTACCACATTACGAAGCCACACAGTCACACTGGAAACTCAGACATAGAACGTTTTAATAGTACAGTAACGGAACGCATAAGAGCTCTTAATTTAGATGAAAAACAACCAATTCAAACACAAATGCTTAAAGCAATGAAATTTTATAACAATTCCTACCACTCTGCAATTAAGACAACCCCCATAACCGTACAAGAAAACAAGATAGATTACAGCATTATTAAGCAAAGAATAGATGAAACTAAAGAAAACGTGTTAGCTAAACGCAATATTAATAGAGAGGATTACGTAGAAAAACGAGAGGAAGGTTATATTTGGAATTACAAATCTCTTAGACATAAAGAAGAGCCCAAATTCAGAAAATATAAACTTGAAAATGTCCACGAAAAAAATATTAAGAGACCTCAAAAATTTTCAGGCGAAACTGCTTTTCCTACTGGCGCTGATACTAATAATACCCTTCAGCCACCAAACGATGATAGTTGAAAAAATCGAAACGGATCTGGGATATACTACAATCAAAATTGAGGAAATAGAAATCATCAATGAAACAAACACAGTTTTGCATATTATCAATCCACAAGAAATGGTGACTATGCTTAATCAAATAGAAAGCAACGTTAATAGTTTAAACATAGATAATAAGGAATTATTAAAAAACACAATAATTAACATTAGAGCTAAAATAAGGTCGATTATGCCAACTTTTAATAGAAGAAGAAGAGGACTTATTAATTTTGTAGGTGTGGCCCAAAAATGGTTGTTTGGAACCATGGACGATGCAGATAGGGTAGAAATAGTAAAACAGCTAGACATTAATGAAAAAAACAATAATAGGGCAATTACAAACTTGAACCAACAAATTTTGATCAACACTCATTTTAATGATTCAATAAGCACTTTGAAAGCTGCTATATTAAACGACAGGGACAAAATTACAACTTCCTTAAACGCAGTACAAGAAGAATATTCCGAAATAAAAAAGCACACAATGTTTTTAGATCAAAATTTAAAATTAATGTACTTAGAAAATAAAATTGATCAAATTCAGGATACCATTGTCTCAGCAAAAAGTAACATGATTCACCCCGGAATATTGACATCAGAAGAAATAGAAAGGTTTCAAATCGATTTCGACAAATTAAAATTAATAAAAATGGGAGTATTAAAATATAAAGACCATTCGCTTGTTATAGCTTTGAAAATACCAAATTCATTCAAGAAGGTAGATTTAAAACTAGTCATCCCACTACCAAACAATAACTATATGGAAATAGACGAAGGTAACGAATATTTTGTAAATATAGATAACAAAATTTTAACATATAAGGAAGATACTATATTAAAAGACCTAAAACTTAGTAAACATTGTGTTTTCAAAAATAATTGTAAACTTAGACTTAATAATAAGACAAAAATAGAAATAATTGACGATGAAACTATTTTAATTAAAAACGCATTTAAAGAAAAATTAATTCAAAATTGTGACGACAGAAATATAACCTTAACAAAGAACTACCTTATAAACTTCAACAACTGCCAAGTTAGTTTGTATCAAGAAATATTTTCCAGCAATAAAACAAGAATAAATGTAAAATATTTTTATCCAAATAATGATTTCAATTCAAATATTTCAATAAAACCCACAACTTTTGAGAAATTAAATATTAGTGAAAATTTTAAAAACATTGAATTCATCAACGAAATTAAATCATATAAAACTGTTTCTTATAGTATGAATATTGTTCTATTTGTAATAATGTTTATAATAGTAATTTATATTGTTTGTAAATCAAGAACATCAAAAACAAAAATTAATATTGTTGCAAAAGAAAATGCTTTTAAAAGAACTCAGGAGAGTTCTCTTTCTGGCCGTGGAGGAGTTACATGTAAACACGAGCCAACCATCAAACACCATCGGTCATCGAAAATATTTTAATTAATTTGATATTTTCCCATTGCAGTCAGCAAAATAAATTTATTTATTTCCATTCGCACAGTCAGCGTTTACGCCGACTGTGGGAACGGAAACGAAAACGTCGATGACCGATGGGCAACTTTGAGTGTGGGAATTCAAGTTCATTTTTAGTTGTAAGAAAGTTTTATGTTCATATTTTTAAGTCAGTCTTAAGACCATATTCGTGACGGTAACATCAATAAAGTTTATAAATCTTGTTTCGGATTCATGTTGTTTTATTTTATTTCGCAACCAAAAAAAGTCTTTTATTTAACTAATCTTGTTTCGGATTCATGTTGTTTTATTTTGTTTCACAACCCAAAAATCTTTTATTTAACTCGCGCGGCCGGTCCTCGTAGTGCCTATGAAGGTTTTTCCTACCCACGAAAAAAAAAAAAATACTTAGCTTCTGTGCTACTGAGTACCACTGATGTTTGCTTTTTGATTCCAAAGAAATCGCTGCTCCTCCCAAAAGGAAAACGTATGACGATAGGAAAACCTGTATAGTATTTCCTATCGTCAAGACTCCCTGGCCAATCTGCGTCAATGTAGCCTTTAAGATCCTCAAATGTTTTTGCAAAGGTAAGCTTAGAGTCCCATGTGGTACTGAGATATCGCAACAAATGCTTTAGGGCAACCGCATGCTCAGTGTGTGGATCAGTATTAAATTGCGATAACTTGCTTATGGTATGAACAATATCCGGGCGCTTGATACCTGGATCCAATAAGTTAAATTGAGGTTTGCATGTTTCCATCCGCTGACCTTTAAGCACGCCCATTAAATACTGCTTTTGGTGTATATCTATTGGTCCCCTAATTCCATTGCGCTCAACCTGAATCCTGAAGGTATTTGAGGTTGCCTTTGTCAACGCAGTCGAATTGGTCACAAATTTGTCGCTTTATGTCGCTAAAAGACTGTTCATCAGAACATGCAATCATGATGTCATCTACATAAATCACTATGATGTTAAAGTCGCTCTCTGTGTTCATAGCTTATACACAGCTATCGCCGGTACATCTCGAAAAACCAATACCATGTAGAACACAATCAAGCCTTTTGTTCCACTCACGGCCTGATTGCTTGCGGCCATATAATGATTTAAGCAATTTACATGCTTGGTTAGGATGTTCAGCGCCAATAAACCCATCCGGTTGGGACATGTAGACGGTAACCTCCAAATCACCATTCAAGTAAGCAGACTTTACGTCCAATTGATGTAATATGAGCTCATACTCCACAGCTAAGGCAATAACTAGGCGGTTCGTTGAAAAACGTGCTAAGGGTGAAAAGGTATCTTTATAATTAACTAAATACTTCTGTCCATAACCTTCCGCTACAAGCTTGTACTTGAACCATCTGCATTTCTTAACGCTAAAAACCCAGTTGCATCCTATGACCTGACGTTTTTCAGGCCGATCAACCAACTCCCAAGTGTTGTTTTTATACCCCATCCCATAGGAAGGGAGGTATATTCAGTTTGATTCATAGTTTGTAACATAGAGAAATAATCACCGTAGACCCCAAAGACCTTAAGGGCATATGATCGAGACCGAATTGTAAGTCGAATGAGGCATGTCCGTCCGTCCATCCGTCTGTCGGTAGTTTTTAGGCCTTAAATTTTGAACTAGGAACCTGAAACTTGATATCTGTTCTTTCTAGGTCCCGAAGCAGTACAAGTGTAAAATTTTTTGAAATCCGCCCACTGACGCGCCCACCTTACTTATTAGCAGGAAAAATCAAAGTTGTCGCAGAAAGCTCAAATTTGGTATGCGATATCCTCGCCTAAGTGGATTGTGATTGGCATTTAAAAAAAAGCGAATACCGCCCCCTTGTAGGCGTGGTCATTCTTAATATGCATCCTCATAGACGATTTTTATTTGATATATTTGCTCTAAATCAAAAAAACTTGCACTATAAAATGCTCAGTTATGTGCGTAAGCTATCAACTCAAGTGTATAAATTTTCGCCACTTTTGGGGGCGTTTTAAAGTATAAACCAAATTTTTTATATGAAAATGCGATCACCACGTGTATACCAAACAAAAATACGATGTTATTGAGAAGGGGTGGATGCCACGCCCCTTTCTTAGGGAGAAATAATTCTTAACTGAGAAATTCTAAATACGGTTGAAGTTAAATGAAACCGAAATTTAACAAGCAAGATTTATGACACAATTCGGAGCTTGACAGTAGTCAATTGGGATGGGGTATCCAACGATTCGCCTAAGCGGATTGTAATCCTCCCACTAGTTTAATAATGCGTCCATTTTGGCATTCATGGCATCCTTCCATTTATCCGCGTCTGCACATGACATAGCATCTGTAACCGTCACTGGGGCAGCTGGGATCTTCACTGAATGCACATCCTCTCGGAATCGACTATAAAGCTTGAGCATCCTCAGAATTCACAGCTTTTTTGACGTTGTACTGTTTCGCTGGACGACTGGGTTTACCAGTGCGAATGATTCTGGGCGTCCCGGTCCTCTCACATAGTGCGGGCTTTTGGTCTTCTCCTCCTCTTTGACATTTTGAGGCAGGTGTTCTAGTTCAATTATTAGAAATTCGTTTAAGTTAGCGCCTAAAAATGTTCGAAAGTCCTCAAAAAATGTAACGTCTCTGCTTTTTTTCACCTTTATGCTATGGGGATCATATAAGCGATACGCCTTGGATTCATCAGAATAACTCAGCACGTAGCACTCTCCTCCTTTAGCAGAAAACTTTGACCGACCTGGCTTCTTGTCTAACATCACTGCTTCAGATCCAAAAAATTTAAAATGCGAAATTTCGGGTTTACGACCAGACCAAAGCTCATATGTCGTTGAATCTCCAGCTACATTTGTTGGCGATCTATTTCTTAGATATACGGCTGTATTTATGGCTTCGGCCCACAAATATTCAGTAAGCTCAGGTCCCACTAACAGTTGTATGTTAGCCATTTCTACTTAAGTTCGGTTGGCACTCCCCGCCACGCCATTCTGTTGAGGAGTATACTACAGTAAGCTGCCTCTTTATTCCGTTCTCTTCTTAATACTCGCAGAATGAATTGCTTGAATACTCCATCCCATCATCGCTTTGTAAGGTTTTAATCTTGCACCCGGACTGTAGTTCAACAATTGCCTAAAACTTGATCCTTGCTCTTGATGAAATATACAAATATTTTGCCCGACAAATAATCTATAAATATAAGAAAGATACTTGCTCCACCAGCTGAAGTCACTCTCATCGGGCCGCAGAGGTCTGTGTGAACCAACTGTGGCAACTTCTTGCTTCGATGTAAGGATTGCTTAGGAAACGGTTTAACAATTATTTTTGTCTTTGCACACACTAAGCAATCGAGCTTGGAAACTTAAGAATTAAAGTTGAGACCTACGACCATACTTTTGTCTTTCAGCTGGTGCAGACTTTGGCCGCTTAGGTGCCCAAACCGTTGGTGCCATTTATGAAAGCTATCAACATCATTGCAGGAGCTGAAATTGATAACTTCCCCTTTCAGATTCAAAACAAACAAATTATTTTTACGTCTTGCCTTCAATACAGGTTTATTGCATGCATCCTTTATAATAGCCATGTTTTCGATGAAATCTACGACGCAATATGTTGGGTTATTTTGCTTACAGATACAAAATTCCCACGAAGCTGAGGAACACAGAGCAAATTCTTCAAAATAAGGTTTCCGCTCGACAACTTAAGGTTTTTTTTAAACCGCACATAATGACGGTATTGCAGGTGCTTTCGTTGGAACGTAACCTGCCAAACGCGATTATTATACAGAAGCTTGAACTACTTGTTAAGGAAACTTAGTCGTAGTCTTACAAAGATTGGGAGGTTTTTTTAGTGAGTAAGAATCTCACACTACTATGAGCACGCGCGTTCGATTCTCATAGTGCCTATGAAGGTTTATACCTACCCACGAAAAAAAAAACCTTAAGGTTCACCGTAACTATCCCACTGGACAAAACTGATTCGTCATTTGTATGGTCCCTGAACTAGCTGTATGGTCCCTGAACGAAACTCAAACTACAGAAAAGGTTTTTGTTGCAGCACACATGCGAAGTCGCTCCGCTATCCATGCCCATTCATGACGTTTTAGCACATTAGAATTAATTGAAGAAAATAATCCATACATCGTTGTTGAATTTGATGATCGACTCTTGTTATGACGACATTGTGCGTCGAAATGTCCTCTCTTCCCACATGCATAGCATTTGCCCTTGGCCCTTACACCTATTTTTTGATTCGATTTTACAGAAAAAACCTGATGATTCATGCTACTACTCTTTTTTTCATGTCGCCTCAAAGGCAAACTATCTCGGCGAGCGCTTTCCCATCACCAGTTTTCCATGCTGCTATCTGTTCCTCCTTCGTATCCTCAGTTGGAAGAATGTTGGATCCATCCACGAAACACCACAAATCCGCATGCACGGGGACGCTTTTCATTTGTATTGTCCACGTGGATCTCAATTTGACATAGCGAACTCATTTATATAAAAAAATCAATTACCGGATAAAACTTATTTATAAACGAAATATTTTACTGTACACGATTAACTTTTCGCTATGTAGGCCCATAACCATATCTTTATTCAAGTAAGTATAAAAGAAGATTGAACAAGAGTACTTGGGCGAAAAGAAGAGAAAGTACATGAAAAATTCAGTTATCATAGGAGAGAGTATTGTGTTATTACTAGCTGTTAACATTTATATACTTAAGCCGTGGTGATCACATTATACCATTATTATTCCAGTGGTGTAAAAAACTATTTCAACACTTCCAAATTCTTTGGGCTGTCGATAAGAGAACCTTTGTCACTCGCGCTGTGTTTGATGTATATAAAGCTTTTTCTAGTGTAAGTCGAGTGAAGTTCTTTATTTCTCCTTAGCTGGTTGGCAAGCTGCAGTGTTGCTGAGTTTTTTTTTAAATCATACTCTCATTGACGAAGAACAGTTAAGATCGTTGCGGCTGCGAGTGTGACTCGAAGCTAAAAACACTCAGGCACAGCTTGTGAGGCAGTTTGCAATGCACATTTACGGCGTGCAGAAAAGCATTTCTCTCCTACAATGTTGAACTTCATATTAGTATTCGGACTACTTTGGTTGCCTGCCACGCACACGGAAAATTATTTTGAGCGCTGGTGGCTTGTAGATCAATAAGCAAAGGCCTTTCAAGAGGTGCATGAGATTCTCATCCTGTATTGCCGGATTCCCAATCAGTAACGCATCTTCAGCAATGGACTTGCGCTCTTGCAGTTCACATTGTTTTTCGAGCTGAGAGATTTGATTTCGTAGCTGGTTTTCGGATGAATTTTCTTCAAGCCTCTCTACTCTAATTACACGCTCTTCCTTTTCCACGAATCAATTTTTCGATTTCGAGCGGATATGCAGTTTGAAGTTGCATATGCATATGAAGTTTATTCCTGAGTGGACTGAGCAAAGGTCATTCATAACATTCTTTGACTCGCGTAAGGTAGTTGGAGGTACCCGTTGACATTGAAAAAGTCGACAAGGTCAGGCTTTTTATTTTATTCCTGTTGGTTCCCCAATACATTGGCATTCCCGTGGAGAAAAAGTCCACACCACCTTTCTAGTCCAAGAGGCGACCGCAAACAATTTAGCCAATAAGATTAATTAAAGAATGGTTCTCGAAAAGGCGGTGTCGAGATTTCCACAAATAGGCCATTTCCATTGCTAAATTATTATGCAGTTACTAATTATAAAGTATGCAGTTACTAATTATATGCCTCCGTGTAATAAACAATGGGTTGCCTAATCTCAGACTGTCGCTAATATAAGGCAACCTGCTTCAGAGTTTTCGTAATTGTATGCATTCAGGCCAATGTGCTTAGAAAGGCGTTAAATAAAACACCAAATTATAGACCCAACCATAACAATTTAGGCAAAAATACGCATTTGGAACGCAAAATGGTGGTATTCTAAGAAACTAAAGACAACACTGTTCCTCTTCGAAGCTTGTGATAAAATTCGACTTAATTAAGTCATATATACGATCAAGATCGTCTTCCAACAGTTTATATCCAAGCCAAAAGGAGATAACAATATCCGATGTTGTAATGTAAACAGTTAATTTTTACAGAAACTTAACTTATCTGCATAGAGTCTAGCTCAACTTCTGTGTTCTTGAATTACCTTATGCAGTTTTTGATGTAGAGGAGGATCATCCTCTAGAATTTTGGAAGAATTTGGAAAGGGTGATGTGCGTGATCGTCACTGTAAACTTTTATTTTGGGTCCAGACCCCTTTTTAAGGTGATTTTTCGTAATCAGTCTAAAATCAATATTATTATTCCGTGGAAATACTTCTAGTTCGTCCATTTTATTGTCCATTTTATTGTTTGTCATAATTAAAGTTGGTTAATTTTAGTCTGATCCTCAAGTTTTTTGTTGTGGGCGATCTTGCCTTGCTTTCGCCTGACGCAACCGGTGCGTACGATTTCGGTCCAACCAGTGGTGGTTTCTTCGCTGCAGTTTAATTGGCGACGCGCTTTTGTGCAGCTTTTACTCCTTTTGTCTTGGCTTCCTTTGCCAAGCTCGCACTTGGATTCTGACTTGGAATCTTAAGAGTTTCTAGTACAGTTCTAGTCTACACTCAACAGTCAATAGAATCGAGTGTTGAGTGTAATCAGACTTTTATACTGGTGCCCGCTTTTTGCTTCATTTTAGTCTTTTATCTTCTCGTCTGCTGTTCTAAGCTAATATTCTGCAAAACATATTTGATCCTGGCATTGTTTTTATCCAACTCACATTTTCGGTGAGTTCGGATTTATCTTAAATTACAAAAACTAAGATTATTCATCGAGAAATCGGAAATCTGTCATCAGGAGACAGCTGAGAGCGCCATCTATCGTGAAGTAGCAGCACTTGTGGACACAACTACGCCCCCTGTGTTTAATCTCGGAAGCAATATATTCACCCCCGTTGCCACTAGTCGAAAATTTTTTAGAAAGGCCTGTAATTATGTTTTGCAGTGGAGTATGTGAATCATCGTTTCACTATAAATGTTGTAATTTAGAAGTAGTATCATATGAAAAAATTATAAAGAACAACAATATTCATTATTTCTGCGACTCTTGCAACTTTTCGAAAATGGCTCACCTGAATAAGAAAATTGACGAAAACAGTAAACTTATTAAACAGCTGTTTGATACCATAAATGCACTACATGGAATTGTTTTGTCATCATCTCCACCACCAAACGTTCCTGCTTAAATTATTTCGCTCGCCACTGAAGATTCAACACCAGTCCCCATGAATATTCCGGAAAATACTGACGCAACACTTACTGATACAGTTAACAACCTAACACATTTATCTAAAACCACAGAATCAGAAGCAGAACAACATATATCCAGCCCATCTACTAGCGATACTTCGCGAAAACGCAAGGTTAAACTACATACTCCAATTTACTCTACTGCGCCTGAAGTCAGCAGATTCGTTTCCTACAGCTGCAAGACCTATAAACAACCCATTTAAAGCAAATAGTAGCCAGCTTCCTGGACCATCTATTCGGACTTCCCCCCCTACACTAAGCAATCGAGCTTGGAAACTTAAGAATTAAAGTTGAGACCTACGACCATACTTTTGTCTTTCAGCTGGTGCAGACTTTGGCCGCTTAGGTGCCCAAACCGTTGGTGCCATTTATGAAAGCTATCAACATCATTGCAGGAGCTGAAATTGATAACTTCCCCTTTCAGATTCAAAACAAACAAATTATTTTTACGTCTGGCCTTCAACACAGGTTTATTGCATGCATCCTTTATAATAGCCATGTTTTCGATGAAATCTACGACGCAATATATTGGGTTATTTTGCTTACAGATACAAAATTCCCACGAAGCTGAGGAACATAGAGCAAATTCTTCAAAATCAGGTTTCCGCTCGACAACTTAAGGTTTTTTTTAAACCGCACATAATGACGGTATTGCAGGTGCTTTCGTTGGAACGTAACCTGCCAAACGCGATTATTATACAGGAGCTTGAACTACTTGTTAAGGAAACTTAGTCGTAGTCTTACAAAGATTGGGAGGTTTTTTTAGTGAGTAAGAATCTCACACTACTATGAGCACGCGCGTTCGATTCTCATAGTGCCTATGAAGGTTTATACCTACCCACGGAAAAAAAAACCTTAAGGTTCACCGTAACTATCCCACTGGACAAAACTGATTCGTCATTTGTATGGTCCCTGAACTAGCTGTATGGTCCCTGAACGAAACTCAAACTACAGAAAAGGTTTTTGTTGCAGCACACATGCGAAGTCGCTCCGCTATCCATGCACCATTCATGACGTTTTAGCACATTAGAATTAATTGAAGAAAATAATCCATACATCGTTGTTGAATTTGATGATCGACTCTTGTTATGACGACATTGTGCGGCGAAATGTCCTCTCTTCCCACATGCATAGCATTTGCCCTTGGCCCTTTCACCTATTTTTTGATTCGATTTTACAGAAAAAACCTGATGATTTTGATTCTTCATGCTACTACTCTTTTTTTCATGTCGGCTCAAAGGCAAACTATCTCGGCGGGCGCTTTCCCATCACCAGTTTTCCATGCTGCTATCTGTTCCTCCTTCGAATCCTCAGTTGGAAGAATGTTGGATCCATCCACGAAACACCACAAATCCGCATGCACGGGGACGCTTTTCATTTGTATTGTCCACGTGGATCTCAATTTGACATATCGAACTCATTTATATAAAAAAATCAATTACCGGATAAAACTTATTTATAAACGAAATATTTTACTGTACACGATTAACTTTTCGCTATGTAGGCCCATAACCATATCTTTATTCAAGTAAGTATAAAAGAAGATTGAACAAGAGTACTTGGGCGAAAAGAAGAGAAAGTACATGAAAAATTCAGTTATCATAGGAGAGAGTATTGTGTTATTACTAGCTGTTAACATTTATATACTTAAGCCGTGGTGATCACATTATACCATTATTATTCCAGTGGTGTAAAAAACTATTTCAACACTTCCAAATTCTTTGGGCTGTCGATAAGAGAACCTTTGTCACTCGCGCTGTGTTTGATGTATATAAAGCTTTTTCTAGTGTAAGTCGAGTGAAGTTCTTTATTTCTCCTTAGCTGGTTGGCAAGCTGCAGTGTTGCTGAGTTTTTTTTTTTAAATCATACTCTCATTGACGAAGAACAGTTAAGATCGTTGCGGCTGCGAGTGTGACTCGAAGCTAAAAACACTCAGGCACAGCTTGTGAGGCAGTTTGCAATGCACATTTACGGCCTGCAGAAAAGCATTTCTCTCCTACAATGTTGAACTTCATATTAGTATTCGGACTACTTTGGTTGCCTGCCACGCACACGGAAAATTATTTTGAGCGCTGGTCGCTTGTAGTTTATCAATAAGCAAAGGGGTTTCAAGAGGTGCATGAGATTCTCATCCTGTATTGCCGGATTCCCAATCAGTAACGCATCTTCAGCAATGAACTTGCGCTCTTGCAGTTCACATTGTTTTTCGAGCTGAGAGATTTGATTTCGTAGCTGGTTTTCGGATGAATTTTCTTCAAGCCTCTCTACTCTAATTACACGCTCTTCCTTTTCCACGAATCAATTTTTCGATTTCGAGCGGATATGCAGTTTGAAGTTGCATATGCATATGAAGTTTATTCCTGAGTGGACTGAGCAAAGGTCATTCATAACATTCTTTGACTCGCGTAAGGTACTTGGAGGTACCCGTTGACATTGAAAAAGTCGACAAGGTCAGGCTTTTTATTTTATTCCTGTTGGTTCCCCAATACATTGGCATTCCCGTGGAGAAAAAGTCCACACCACCTTTCTAGTCCAAGAGGCGAACGCAAACAATTTAGCCAATAAGATTAATTAAAGAATGGTTCTCGAAAAGGCGGTGTCGAGATTTCCACAAATAGGCCATTTTCATTGCTAAATTATTATGCAGTTACTAATTATAGAGGCCTCCGTGTAATAAACAATGGGTTGCCTAATCTCAGACTGTCGCTAATATCAGGCAACCTGCTTCAGAGTTTTCGTAATTGTATGCATTTAGACCAATGTGCTCAGAAAGGCGTTAAATAAAACACCAAATTAAAGACGTGGGTGCCGTGGCGCAGTGGTTAGTGTGTGTGCCTCTGACGCCGGAGGTCTGGGTTCGAATCCTGCCTCTGCCACCTGAAAAAAAGACTTGTTCTTTTTCACGGCTCCCACCTCCGCGAGGGTCTGACAAACCCTCTGAGAGTAACATTTGTCTTGAAAAAACTTCTCAAAGTGCCGTTCGGATTCGGCAAAAAATTGTAGGTCCCCTTTGTATGTGAAAAAAATATAGCACACACAGCATACATTGTTGAGAACATTGTTGAGATACATTGCCCTGGTTCACCTCGAGCTGTTGCGCCACTCTATTTATTTTTAAATTAAAGACCCAACCATAACAATTTAGGCAAAAATACGCATTTGGAACGCAAAATGGTGGTATTCTA
Organism: Neoascia interrupta; assembly: GCA_947623515.1. Lineage (NCBI taxonomy): Eukaryota > Metazoa > Arthropoda > Insecta > Diptera > Syrphidae > Neoascia > Neoascia interrupta. The sequence goes on from OX392462.1 coordinate 118,341,180, forward strand.
AGAAACTAAAGACAACACTGTTCCTCTTCGAAGCTTGTGATAAAATTCGACCCAATTAAGTCATATATACGATCAAGATCGTCTTCCAACAGTTTATATCCAAACCACAAGGAGATCACAATATCCGATGTTGTAATCTAAACAGTTAATTTTTACAGAAACTGAACTTATCTGCATAGAGTCTAGCTCAACTTCTGTGTTCTTGAAGTACCTTATGCAGTTTTTGATGTAGAGGAGGATCATCCTCTAGAATTTTGGAAGAATTTGGAAAGGGTGATGTGCGTGATCGTCACTGTAAACTTTTATTTTGGGTCCAGACCCCTTTTTAAGGTGATTTTTCGTAATCAGTCTAAAATCAATATTATTATTCCGTGGAAATACTTCTAGTTCGTCCATTTTATTGTTTGTCATAACTAAAGTTGGTTAATTTTAGTCTGATCCTCAAGTTTTTTGTTGTGGGCGATCTTGCCTTGCTTTCGCCTGACGCAACCGGTGCGTACGATTTCGGTCCAACCAGTGGTGGTTTCTTCGCTGCAGTTTAATTGGCGACGCGCTTTTGTGCAGCTTTTACTCCTTTTGTCGTGGCTTCCTTTGCCAAGCTCGCACTTGGATTCTGACCTGGAATCTTAAGAGTTTCTAGTACAGTTCTAGTCTACACTCAACAGTCAATAGAATCGAGTGTTGAGTGTAATCAGACTTTTATACTGGTGCCCGCTTTTTGCTTCATTTTAGTCTTTTATCTTCTCGTCTGCTGTTCTAAGCTAATATTTTGCAAAACATATTTGATCCTGGCATTTTTTTTTATCCAACTCACATTTTCGGTGAGTTCGGATTTATCTTAAATTACAAAAATTAAGATTATTCATCGAGAAATCGGAAATCTGTCATCAAGAGACAGCTGAGAGCGCCATCTATCGTGAAGTAGCAGCACTTGTGGACACAACTACGCCCCCTGTGTTTAATCTCGGAAGCAATATATTCACCCCCGTTGCCACTAGTCGAAAATTTTTTAGAAAGGCCTGTAATTATGTTTTGCAGTGGAGTATGTGAATCATCGTTTCACTATAAATGTTGTAATTTAGAAGTAGTATCATATGAAAAAATTATAAAGAACAACAATATTCATTATTTCTGCGACTCTTGCAACTTTTCGAAAATGGCTCACCTGAATAAGAAAATTGACGAAAACAGTAAACTTATTAAACAGCTGTTTGATACCATAAATGCACTACATGGAATTGTTTTGTCATCATCTCCACCACCAAACGTTCCTGCTTAAATTATTTCGCTCGCCACTGAAGATTCAACACCAGTCCCCATGAATATTCCGGAAAATACTGACGCAACACTTACTGATACAGTTAACAACCTAACACATTTATCTAAAACCACAGAATCAGAAGCAGAACAACATATATCCAGCCCATCTACTAGCGATACTTCGCGAAAACGCAAGGTTAAACTACATACTCCAATTTACTCTACTGCGCCTGAAGTCAGCAGATTCGTTTCCTACAGCTGCAAGACCTATAAACAACCCATTTAAAGCAAATAGTAGCCAGCTTCCTGGACCATCTATTCGGACTTCCCCCCCTACACTAAGCAATCGAGCTTGGAAACTTAAGAATTAAAGTTGAGACCTACGACCATACTTTTGTCTTTCAGCTGGTGCAGACTTTGGCCGCTTAGGTGCCCAAACCGTTGGTGCCATTTATGAAAGCAATCAACATCATTGCAGGAGCTGAAATTGATAACTTCCCCTTTCAGATTCAAAACAAACAAATTATTTTTACGTCTGGCCTTCAACACAGGTTTATTGCATGCATCCTTTATAATAGCCATGTTTTCGATGAAATCTACGACGCAATATGTTGGGTTATTTTGCTTACAGATACAAAATTCCCACGAAGCTGAGGAACATAGAGCAAATTCTTCAAAATAAGGTTTCCGCTCGACAACTTAAGTTTTTTTTTAAACCGCACATAATGACGGTATTGCAGGTGCTTTCGTTGGAACGTAACCTGCCAAACGCGATTATTATACAGAAGCTTGAACTACTTGTTAAGGAAACTTAGTCGTAGTCTTACAAAGATTGGGAGGTTTTTTTAGTGAGTAAGAATCTCACACTACTATGAGCACGCGCGTTCGATTCTCATAGTGCCTATGAAGGTTTATACCTACCCACGGAAAAAAAAACCTTAAGGTTCACCGTAACTATCCCACTGGACAAAACTGATTCGTCATTTGTATGGTCCCTGAACTAGCTGTATGGTCCCTGAACGAAACTCAATCTTCAGAAAAGGTTTTTGATGCAGCACACATGCGAAGTCGCTCCGCTATCCATGCACCATTTATGACGTTTTAGCACATTAGAATTAATTGAAGAAAATAATCCATACATCGTTGTTGAATTTGATGATCGACTCTTGTTATGACGACATTGTGCGGCGAAATGTCCTCTCTTCCCACATGCCCTTACAGCTATTTTTTGATTCGATTTTACAGAAAAAACCTGATGATTTTGATTCTTCATGCTACTACTCTTTTTTCATGTCGGCTCAAAGGCAAACTATCTCGGCGAGCGCTTTCCCATCACCAGTTTTCCATGCTGCTATCTGTTCCTCCTTCGAATCCTCAGTTGGAAGAATGTTGGATCCATCCACGAAACACCACAAATCCGCATGCACGGGGACGCTTTTCATTTGTATTGTCCACGTGGATCTCAATTTGACATAGCGAACTCATTTATATAAAAAAATCAATTACCGGATAAAACTTATTTATAAACGAAATATTTTACTGTACACGATTAACTTTTCGCTATGTAGGCCCATAACCATATCTTTATTCGAGTAAGTATAAAAGAAGATTAAACAAGAGTACTTGGGCGAAAAGAAGAGAAAGTACATGAAAAATTCAGTTATCATAGGAGAGAGTATTGTGTTATTACTAGCTGTTAACATTATACCATTATTATTCCAGTGGTGTAAAAAACTATTTCAACACTTCCAAATTCTTTGGGCTGTCGATAAGAGAACCTTTGTCAATCGCGCTGTGTTTGATGTATATAAAGCTTTTTCTAGTGTAAGTCGAGTGAAGTTCTTTATTTCTCCTTAGCTGGTTGGCAAGCTGCAGTGTTGCTGAGTTTTTTTTTAAATCATACTCTCATTGACGAAGAACAGTTAAGATCGTTGCGGCTGCGAGTGTGACTCGAAGCTAAAAACACTCAGGCACAGCTTGTGAGGCAGTTTGCAATGCACATTTACGGCGTGCAGAAAAGCATTTCTCTCCTACAATGTTGAACTTCATATTAGTATTCGGACTACTTTGGTTGCCTGCCACGCACACGGAAAATTATTTTGAGCGCTGGTGGCTTGTAGTTTATCAATAAGCAAAGGCGTTTCAAGAGGTGCATGAGATTCTCATCCTGTATTGCCGGATTCCCAATCAGTAACGCATCTTCAGCAATGGACTTGCGCTCTTGCAGTTCACATTGTTTTTCGAGCTGAGAGATTTGATTTCGTAGCTGGTTTTCGGATGAATTTTCTTCAAGCCTCTCTACTCTAATTACACGCTCTTCCTTTTCCACGAATCAATTTTTCGATTTCGAGCGGATATGCAGTTTGAAGTTGCATATGCATATGAAGTTTATTCCTGAGTGGACTGAGCAAAGGTCATTCATAACATTCTTTGACTCGCGTAAGGTAGTTGGAGGTACCCGTTGACATTGAAAAAGTCGACAAGGTCAGGCTTTTTATTTTATTCCTGTTGGTTCCCCAATACATTGGCATTCCCGTGGAGAAAAAGTCCACACCACCTTTCTAGTCCAAGAGGCGACCGCAAACAATTTAGCCAATAAGATTAATTAAAGAATGGTTCTCGAAAAGGCGGTGTCGAGATTTCCACAAATAGGCCATTTCCATTGCTAAATTATTATGCAGTTACTAATTATAAAGTATGCAGTTACTAATTATATGCCTCCGTGTAATAAACAATGGGTTGCCTAATCTCAGACTGTCGCTAATATAAGGCAACCTGCTTCAGAGTTTTCGTAATTGTATGCATTCAGGCCAATGTGCTTAGAAAGGCGTTAAATAAAACACCAAATTATAGACCCAACCATAACAATTTAGGCAAAAATACGCATTTGGAACGCAAAATGGTGGTATTCTAAGAAACTAAAGACAACACTGTTCCTCTTCGAAGCTTGTGATAAAATTCGACTTAATTAAGTCATATATACGATCAAGATCGTCTTCCAACAGTTTATATCCAAGCCAAAAGGAGATAACAATATCCGATGTTGTAATGTAAACAGTTAATTTTTACAGAAACTTAACTTATCTGCATAGAGTCTAGCTCAACTTCTGTGTTCTTGAATTACCTTATGCAGTTTTTGATGTAGAGGAGGATCATCCTCTAGAATTTTGGAAGAATTTGGAAAGGGTTATGTGCGTGATCGTCACTGTAAACTTTTATTTTGGGTCCAGACCCCTTTTTAAGGTGATTTTTCGTAATCAGTCTAAAATCAATATTATTATTCCGTGGAAATACTTCTAGTTCGTCCATTTTATTGTCCATTTTATTGTTTGTCATAATTAAAGTTGGTTAATTTTAGTCTGATCCTCAAGTTTTTTGTTGTGGGCGATCTTGCCTTGCTTTCGCCTGACGCAACCGGTGCGTACGATTTCGGTCCAACCAGTGGTGGTTTCTTCGCTGCAGTTTAATTGGCGACGCGCTTTTGTGCAGCTTTTACTCCTTTTGTCGTGGCTTCCTTTGCCAAGCTCGCACTTGGATTCTGACCTGGAATCTTGGATTCTGACCTGGAATCTTAAGAGTTTCTAGTCCAGTTCTAGTCTACACTCAACAGTCAATAGAATCGAGTGTTGAGTGTAATCAAACTTTTATACTGGTGCCCGCTTTTTGCTTCATTTTAGTCTTTTATCTTCTCGTCTGCTGTTCTAAGCTATTATTTTGCAAAACATATTTGATCCTGGCATTTTTTTTATCCAACTCACATTTTCGGTGAGTTCGGATTTATCTTAAATTACAAAAATTAAGATTATTCATCGAGAAATCGGAAATCTGACATCAAGAGACAGCTGAGAGCGCCATCTATCGTGAAGTAGCAGCACTTGTGGACACAACTACGCCCCCTGTGTTTAATCTCGGAAGCAATATATTCACCCCCGTTGCCACTAGTCGAAAATTTTTAGAAAGGCCTGTAAATCTTGCGGACTAGAAATAGGAGCAAATGAGCGTTATGTTTTGTGCAGTGGAGTATGTGAATCATCGTTTCACTAAAAATGTTGTAATTTAGAAGTAGTATCATATGAAAAAATTATAAAGAACAACAATATTCATTATTTCTGCGACTCTTGCAACTGTTCGAAAATGGCTCACCTGAATAAGAAAATTGACGAAAACAGTAAACTTATTAAACAGCTGTTTGATACCATAAATGTACTACATGGAATTGTTCTGTCATCATCTCCACCACCAAACGCTCCTGCTTAAATTATTTCGCTCGCCACTGAAGATTCAACACCAGTCCCCATGAATATTCCGAAAAATACTGACGCAACACTTACTGATACAGTTAACCACCTAACACATTTATCTAAAACCACAAAATCAGAAGCAGAGCAACATATATCCAGCCCATCTACTAGCGATACTTCGCGAAAACGCAAGGTAAAACTACATGCTCCAATTTACTGTCTAAGCGCCTGAAGTCAGCAGTTTCGTTTCCTACAGCTGCAAGACCTATAAACAACCCATTTAAAGCAAATAGTAGCCAGCTTTCTGGACCATCTATTCGGACTTCCCCAATTACAAGTGGTTTGAAAGTTGTCGAAGGGATGAAATGTGTGTTCGTCTCTAAACTGTTCCCCAACACCACCATTTACGATGTAAGAGACCATTTGTCTTCTATATGTGACCTTGACGACTCAACTTTCATCGAGAAACTTAAACAAAGAGAGAGCAGCGGAGCTTATAAAAAATACCCTTCCTTCAAAATTCACGTTAAGGAATCACTTTTTAAATCAATAAACGATGCTGCTGCTTGGCCTTCCGGACTTATTCATACCAGCTTAACTACGGATTCTGTACAATACTCTCATCTTTACGATATAGACTTTTCTATAGATGAAAAAGTTCTCTGGCCGGCTCTAAGTAAGCTTCAAGAAAGCTATTCCGTCCCTCTATTTCTGTCCCTCTGACTTTTCTCTTTAATAAATCTATTTGTGCTAACATATTTCCTGACTTTAGAAGGAAGCACGCTTTTATTATTCCTACTCACAAAAAAGGCTCAAGAAACGATGTTGCTAATTATAGACCATTGCGAAATTGTCCGAAATTGTCCGCAATGCACATTTACGGCGTGCAGAAAAGCATTTCTCTCCTACAATGTTGAACTTCATATTAGTATTCGGACTACTTTGGTTGCCTGCCACGCACACGGAAAATTATTTTGAGCGCTGGTGGCTTGTAGTTTATCAATAAGCAAAGGCGTTTCAAGAGGTGCATGAGATTCTCATCCTGTATTGCCGGATTCCCAATCAGTAACGCATCTTCAGCAATGGACTTGCGCTCTTGCAGTTCACATTGTTTTTCGAGCTGAGAGATTTGATTTCGTAGCTGGTTTTCGGATGAATTTTCTTCAAGCCTTTCTACTCTAATTACACGCTCTTCCTTTTCCACGAATCAATTTTTCGATTTCGAGCGGATATGCAGTTTGAAGTTGCATATGCATATGAAGTTTATTCCTGAGGGACTGAGCAAAGGTCATTCATAACATTCTTTGACTCGCGTAAGGTAGTTGGAGGTACCCGTTGACATTGAAAAAGTCGACAAGGTCAGACTTTTTATTTTATTCCTGTTGGTTCCCCAATACATTGGCATTCCCGTGGAGAAAAAGTCCACACCACCTTTCTAGTCCAAGAGGCGACCACAAACAATTTAGCCAATAAGATTAATTAAAGAATGGTTCTCGAAAAGGCGGTGTCGAGATTTCCACAAATAGGCCATTTCCATTGCTAAATTATTATGCAGTTACTAATTATAGAGGCCTCCGTGTAATAAACAATGGGTTGCCTAATCTCAGACTGTCGCTAATATCAGGCAACCTGCTTCAGAGTTTTCGTAATTGTATGCATTTAGACCAATGTGCTCAGAAAGGCGTTAAATAAAACATCAAATTAAAGACCCAACCATAACAATTTAGGCAAAAATACGCATTTGGAACGCAAAATGGTGGTATTCTAAGAAACTAAAGACAACACTGTTCCTCTTCGAAGATTGTGATAAAATTCGACCCAATTAAGTCTATATACGATCAAGATCGTCTTCCAACAGTTTATATCCAAACCACAAGGAGATAACAATATCCGATGTTGTAATCTAAACAGTTAATTTTTACAGAAACTGAACTTATCTGCATAGAGTCTAGCTCAACTTCTGTGTTCTTGAAGTACCTTATGCAGTTTTTGATGTAGAGGAGGATCATCCTCTAGAATTTTGGAAGATGGAAAGGGTGATGTGCGTGATCGTCACTGTAAACTTTTATTTTGGGTCCAGACCCCTTTTTAAGGTGATTTTTCGTAATCAATCTAAAATCAATATTATTATTCCGTGGAAATACTTCTAGTTCGTCCATTTTATTGTTTGTCATAACTAAAGTTGGTTAATTTTAGTCTGATCCTCAAGTTTTTTGTTGTGGGCGATCTTGCCTTGCTTTCGCCTGACGCCACCGGTGCGTACGATTTCGGTCCAACCAGTGGTGGTTTCTTCGCTGCAGTTTAATTGGCGACGCGCTTTTGTGCAGCTTTTACTCCTTTTGTCGTGGCTTCCTTTGCCAAGCTCGCACTTGGATTCTGACCTGGAATCTTAAGAGTTTCTAGTACAGTTCTAGTCTACACTCAACAGTCAATAGAATCGAGTGTTGAGTGTGATCAGACTTTTATACTGGTGCCCGCTTTTTGCTTCATTTTAGTCTTTTATCTTCTCGTCTGCTGTTCTAAGCTAATATTTTGCAAAACATATTTGATCCTGGCATTTTTTTTATCCAACTCACATTTTCGGTGAGTTCGGATTTATCTTAAATTACAAAAATTAAGATTATTCATCGAGAAATCGGAAATCTGTCATCAAGAGACAGCTGAGAGCGCCATCTATCGTGAAGTAGCAGCACTTGTAGACACAACTACGCCCCCTGTGTTTAATCTCGGAAGCAATATATTCACCCCCGTTGCCACTAGTCGAAAATTTTTAGAAAGGCCCGTAATTATGTTTTGCAGTGGAGTATGTGAATCATCGTTTCACTATAAATGTTGTAATTTAGAAGTAGTATTATATGAAAAAATTATAAAAAACAACAATATTCATTATTTCTGCGACTCTTGCAACTTTTCGAAAATGGCTCACCTGAATAAGAAAATTGACGAAAACAGTAAACTTATTAAACAGCTGTTTGATACCATAAATGTACTTCATGGAATTGTTTTGTCATCATCTCCACCACCAAACGTTCCTGCTTAAATTATTTCGCTCGCCACTGAAGATTCAACACCAGTAATTGTATGCATTTAGACCAATGTGCTCAGAAAGGCGTTAAATAAAACACCAAATTAAAGACCCAACCATAACAATTTAGGCAAAAATACGCATTTGGAACGCAAAATGGTGGTATTCTAAGAAACTAAAGACAACACTGTTCCTCTTCGAAGCTTGTGATGAAATTCGACCCAATTAAGTCATATATACGATCAAGATCGTCTTCCAACAGTTTATATCCAAACCACAAGGAGATAACAATATCCGATGTTGTAATCTAAACAGTTAATTTTTACAGAAACTGAACTTATCTGCATAGAGTCTAGCTCAACTTCTGTGTTCTTGAAGTACCTTATGCAGTTTTTGATGTAGAGGAGGATCATCCTCTAGAATTTTGGAAGAATTTGGAAAGGGTGATGTGCGTGATCGTCACTGTAAACTTTTATTTTGGGTCCAGACCCCTTTTTAAGGTGATTTTTCGTAATCAGTCTAAAATCAATATTATTATTCCGTGGAAATACTTCTAGTTCGTCCATTTTATTGTTTGTCATAACTAAAGTTGGTTAATTTAAGTCTGATCCTCAAGTTTTTTGTTGTGGGCGATCTTGCCTTGCTTTCGCCTGACGCAACCGGTGCGTACGATTTCGGTCCAACCAGTGGTGGTTTCTTCGCTGCAGTTTAATTGGCGACGCGCTTTTGTGCAGCTTTTACTCCTTTTGTCGTGGCTTCCTTTGCCAAGCTCGCACTTGGATTCTGACCTGGAATCTTAAGAGTTTCTAGTACAGTTCTAGTCTATACTCAACAGTCAATAGAATCGAGTGTTGAGTGTAATCAGACTTTTATACTGGTGCCCGCTTTTTGCTTCATTTTAGTCTTTTATCTTCTCGTCTGCTGTTCTAAGCTAATATTTTGCAAAACATATTTGATCCTGGCATTTTTTTTATCCAACTCACATTTTCGGTGAGTTCGGATTTATCTTAAATTACAAAAATTAAGATTATTCATCGAGAAATCGGAAATCTGTCATCAAGAGACAGCTGAGAGCGCCATCTATCGTGAAGTAGCAGCACTTGTGGACACAACTACGCCCCCTGTGTTTAATCTCGGAAGCAATATATTCACCCCCGTTGCCACTAGTCGAAAATTTTTAGAAAGGCCTGTAATTATGTTTTGCAGTGGAGTATGTGAATCATCGTTTCACTATAAATGTTGTAATTTAGAAGTAGTATCATATGAAAAAATTATAAAGAACAACAATATTCATTATTTCTGCGACTCTTGCAACTTTTCGAAAATGGCTCACCTGAATAAGAAAATTGACGAAAACAGTAAACTTATTAAACAGCTGTTTGATACCATAAATGTACTACATGGAATTGTTCTGTCATCATCTCCACCACCAAACGCTCCTGCTTAAATTATTTCGCTCGCCACTGAAGATTCAACACCAGTCCCCATGAATATTCCGAAAAATACTGACGCAACACTTACTGATACAGTTAACCACCTAACACATTTATCTAAAACCACAAAATCAGAAGCAGAGCAACATATATCCAGCCCATCTACTAGCGATACTTCGCGAAAACGCAAGGTAAAACTACATGCTCCAATTTACTGTCTAAGCGCCTGAAGTCAGCAGTTTCGTTTCCTACAGCTGCAAGACCTATAAACAACCCATTTAAAGCAAATAGTAGCCAGCTTTCTGGACCATCTATTCGGACTTCCCCAATTACAAGTGGTTTGAAAGTTGTCGAAGGGATGAAATGTGTTTTCGTCTCTAAACTGTTCCCCAACACCACCATTTACGATGTAAGAGACCATTTGTCTTCTATATGTGACCTTGACGACTCAACTTTCATCGAGAAACTTAAACAAAGAGAGAGCAGCGGAGCTTATAAAAAATACCCTTCCTTCAAAATTCACGTTAAAGAATCACTTTTTAAATCAATAAACGATGCTGCTGCTTGGCCTTCCGGACTTATTCATACCAGCTTAACTACGGATTCTGTACAATACTCTCATCTTTACGATATAGACTTTTCTATAGATGAAAAAGTTCTCTGGCCGGCTCTAAGTAAGCTTCAAGAAAGCTATTCCGTCCCTCTATTTCTGTCCCTCTGACTTTTCTCTTTAATAAATCTATTTGTGCTAACATATTTCCTGACTTTAGAAGGAAGCACGCTTTTATTATTCCTACTCACAAAAAAGGCTCAAGAAACGATGTTGCTAATTATAGACCATTGCGAAATTGTCCGAAATTGTCCGCAATGCACATTTACGGCGTGCAGAAAAGCATTTCTCTCCTACAATGTTGAACTTCATATTAGTATTCGGACTACTTTGGTTGCCTGCCACGCACACGGAAAATTATTTTGAGCGCTGGTGGCTTGTAGTTTATCAATAAGCAAAGGCGTTTCAAGAGGTGCATGAGATTCTCATCCTGTATTGCCGGATTCCCAATCAGTAACGCATCTTCAGCAATGGACTTGCGCTCTTGCAGTTCACATTGTTTTTCGAGCTGAGAGATTTGATTTCGTAGCTGGTTTTCGGATGAATTTTCTTCAAGCCTTTCTACTCTAATTACACGCTCTTCCTTTTCCACGAATCAATTTTTCGATTTCGAGCGGATATGCAGTTTGAAGTTGCATATGCATATGAAGTTTATTCCTGAGGGACTGAGCAAAGGTCATTCATAACATTCTTTGACTCGCGTAAGGTAGTTGGAGGTACCCGTTGACATTGAAAAAGTCGACAAGGTCAGACTTTTTATTTTATTCCTGTTGGTTCCCCAATACATTGGCATTCCCGTGGAGAAAAAGTCCACACCACCTTTCTAGTCCAAGAGGCGACCACAAACAATTTAGCCAATAAGATTAATTAAAGAATGGTTCTCGAAAAGGCGGTGTCGAGATTTCCACAAATAGGCCATTTCCATTGCTAAATTATTATGCAGTTACTAATTATAGAGGCCTCCGTGTAATAAACAATGGGTTGCCTAATCTCAGACTGTCGCTAATATCAGGCAACCTGCTTCAGAGTTTTCGTAATTGTATGCATTTAGACCAATGTGCTCAGAAAGGCGTTAAATAAAACACCAAATTAAAGACCCAACCATAACAATTTAGGCAAAAATACGCATTTGGAACGCAAAATGGTGGTATTCTAAGAAACTAAAGACAACACTGTTCCTCATCGAAGCTTGTGATAAAATTCGACCCAATTAAGTCATATATACGATCAAGATCGTCTTCCAACAGTTTATATCCAAACCAAAAGGAGATAACAATATCCGATGTTGTAATCTAAACAGTTAATTTTTACAGAAACTGAACTTATCTGCATAGAGTCTAACTCAACTTCTGTGTTCTTGAAGTACCTTATGCAGTTTTTGATGTAGAGGAGGATCATCCTCTAGAATTTTGGAAGAATTTGGAAAGGGTGATGTGCGTGATCGTCACTGTAAACTTTTATTTTGGGTCCAGACCCCTTTTTAAAGTGATTTTTCGTAATCAGTCTAAAATCAATATTATTATTCCGTGGAAATACTTCTAGTTCGTCCATTTTATTGTCCATTTTATTGTTTGTCATAATTAAAGTTGGTTAATTTTAGTCTGATCCTCAAGTTTTTTGTTGTGGGCGATCTTGCCTTGCTTTTGCCTGACGCAACCGGTGCGTACGATTTCGGTCCAACCAGTGGTGGTTTCTTCGCTGCAGTTTAATTGGCGACGCGCTTTTGTGCAGCTTTTACTCCTTTTGTCGTGGCTTCCTTTGCCAAGCTCGCACTTGGATTCTGACCTGGAATCTTGGATTCTGACCTGGAATCTTAAGAGTTTCTAGTCCAGTTCTAGTCTACACTCAACAGTCAATAGAATCGAGTGTTGAGTGTAATCAAACTTTTATACTGGTGCCCGCTTTTTGCTTCATTTTAGTCTTTTATCTTCTCGTCTGCTGTTCTAAGCTATTATTTTGCAAAACATATTTGATCCTGGCATTTTTTTTATCCAACTCACATTTTCGGTGAGTTCGGATTTATCTTAAATTACAAAAATTAAGATTATTCATCGAGAAATCGGAAATCTGACATCAAGAGACAGCTGAGAGCGCCATCTATCGTGAAGTAGCAGCACTTGTGGACACAACTACGCCCCCTGTGTTTAATCTCGGAAGCAATATATTCACCCCCGTTGCCACTAGTCGAAAATTTTTAGAAAGGCCTGTAAATCTTGCGGACTAGAAATAGGAGCAAATGAGCGTTATGTTTTGTGCAGTGGAGTATGTGAATCATCGTTTCACTAAAAATGTTGTAATTTAGAAGTAGTATCATATGAAAAAATTATAAAGAACAACAATATTCATTATTTCTGCGACTCTTGCAACTGTTCGAAAATGGCTCACCTGAATAAGAAAATTGACGAAAACAGTAAACTTATTAAACAGCTGTTTGATACCATAAATGTACTACATGGAATTGTTCTGTCATCATCTCCACCACCAAACGCTCCTGCTTAAATTATTTCGCTCGCCACTGAAGATTCAACACCAGTCCCCATGAATATTCCGGAAAATACTGACGCAACACTTACTGATACAGTTAACCACCTAACACATTTATCTAAAACCACAAAATCAGAAGCAGAACAACATATATCCAGCCCATCTACTAGCGATACTTCGCGAAAACGCAAGGTAAAACTACATGCTCCAATTTACTGTCTAAGCGCCTGAAGTCAGCAGTTTCGTTTCCTACAGCTGCAAGACCTATAAACAACCCATTTAAAGCAAATAGTAGCCAGCTTTCTGGACCATCTATTCGGACTTCCCCAATTACAAGTGGTTTGAAAGTTGTCGAAGGGATGAAATGTGTTTTCGTCTCTAAACTGTTCCCCAACACCACCATTTACGATGTAAGAGACCATTTGTCTTCTATATGTGACCTTGACGACTCAACTTTCATCGAGAAACTTAAACAAAGAGAGAGCAGCGGAGCTTATAAAAAATACCCTTCCTTCAAAATTCACGTTAAGGAATCACTTTTTAAATCAATAAACGATGCTGCTGCTTGGCCTTCCGGACTTATTCATACCAGCTTAACTACGGATTCTGTACAATACTCTCATCTTTACGATATAGACTTTTCTATAGATGAAAAAGTTCTCTGGCCGGCTCTAAGTAAGCTTCAAGAAAGCTATTCCGCTGTCCAGATGGCCTACCATCGCCATCCTTAAAAAATGTGCTAAATCGCTTTCTGTCCCTCTGACTTTTCTCTTTAATAAATCTATTTGTGCTAACATATTTCCTGACTTTAGAAGGAAGCACGCTTTTATTATTCCTACTCACAAAAAAGGCTCAAGAAACGATGTTGCTAATTATAGACCATTGCGAAATTGTCCGTCATACCAAAGCTGTTTAAATCCCTCATCTGTGATACTTTAATGTTTAATGTCAAAGCTATTGTTAATGATTGTCAGCATGGATTTGTTAAAAACAAATCTACCACTACTAATCTTTTGGATTTCAGTATTGCTTTGAATCGTTCTCTAGATGTAAACAAGTAGACTGCATTTTCACTGAGCTTTTGACAAGCTTTCACACACTGTTCTACTAAAAAAAACTATCATCGCTCGGATTCGGCAACAAGTTTGTATGTTTGTTAGAATCTTACTTAAAAGATAGATCGTATGAAGTTCTGTTTAAGTCCTCTAGCTCTAAAGTGTTTTTCGTTAACTCAGGTGTACCTCAAGGTAGTCACTTCGGTCCCTTTCGGCAGATGAGCGATCTGCCCGCTAGAATATTTAGAATTATAAATACTTCAACTGATTGGTTAATGCTTCAACAGGACCTCGACTATTTTGCAAATTGGTGCAATAATAACCATCTCTTCTTTAGCTTCGATAAATGTAAAGTGATTACATTTTCAGGCAAGAGGATCCCATTTATAAGAAACTACTTACTAAGCCTTAATGTGTTAAACCGTGTAAGTCTTATACCTGACCTTGGCGTAACTTTAGATTGTTGTTAGACTTCAAATCCCACACTAATGTAATTGTTTAAAGAGCCAACTCTGTTCTTGGATTTGTGAAAAGGTTCGCACGTGAATTTGATGATCCTTACGTTTTAAAATTATTGTTCATTAGTTTCGTTCGTCCTACGCTTGAATATGCGTGTATTGTGTGGTCTCCATATTATGAGGTTCATATAGACAGAATTGAATCCATCCAAAGAAGATTCCTTAGGTTTTAAGATTGTTAAATTAATTGACTTACCTTTACTTTCAAAACGTAGAGAATATCTTAGATTATGCTTTTGTCAAAAACTCTTTAACGGATCCATTAATTTACCAAATATTTTAAACCATATTAACATAAATATTAATGTTAGAAACCTAAGACACATTAACCTATTTTACATAAAAACAATGCGTCACAATTATTTTATGCTTGGTCCTGTTCAACAAATTATTAAAACAGGAAATAACTACAATCAACTAATAGATCGCTTCTGCTGATAATACCGAAAGTATTCGAGAAACTTCTGCTGAAGCGATTACAACCAATAATTGCAGAAAGACGCTTGATCCCGGATCATCAATTCGGTTTCAGACCTTACCATTCCACAATAGATCAAGTCTACAGAATAACGCATGAAATTGAAAAATCCTAAGAAGAAAATAAAATATATTCAAGTGCTTTCCAAGGTATGGCACGAAGGCTTGAAATATAAGCTACGGCAAAACTTCGACAAAACGGAAGATATGTTTAGAATATTGAAAAACTATCTTGAAAGTATACTCTTTTGTGTTAGGTGTAATACTGAATACTCGAGTTTCAAGCAAATTCGAGCTTGAGTACCCAAGGGAAGTGTCCTCAGTCCGACACTGTTCCTGCTCTACACAAGAGACATACCTCTAGATAACGAGACAGTCGTGGCCACGTTTGCGGGCGATACGGCTATCCTGGCAACAGGTGAATCAGTCGAGTCATCAACGAGAAACCTCAAACGAGCATTGGACAGAATTTGTGTGTGGACGAAGACTTGGCAAATCGCTCTTAACGAGAACAAGTCAACGCATGTGAATATTACTTGCAGAAGGGTTAACAATTTACCTCTGTTCATAAATTCTGCTTGAATACCTTATGCAAATGAAGCGAAATATCTAGGGATGACACTGTACGCTAAACTAAGGTGGAAACCACACGTAAGGAAGAAGCGTGACGAGCTCGAGATTAGGCTCAGGGAAATGTATTGGCTTATCGGAAGATTTTTGAAACTAGGCATATATAACAAACTGCTCTGGTACATGTGTTAAAGCCGTCCTGGACATACGGTATACAACTTTGGGGCTGTACCAAGCCGAGCAACATGTCCATGTTGCAGACTCTTCAAAACAAGACACTAAGAGCATTTGTGAATGCTCCATGGTATATTAGGAATAGTGATATTCACAGAGATTTAGGAACAGCTACCGTGAGCGAAGAAGTAACAAACTTTGCTCGAAATGCAATGTTGTTCCGTACTCTCAACGAGACTCTTAACGATGTAAACAACGAGCGACGACTACAAAGAACAAGACCCTTCGATCTAGCGACGTAGGGTGAAGCCGCACGAATGAACAGCTTTAGTAGGTGCATTCACTGGATAGCAACCTACCCAATGCGATAAACACTACGGAAGCGTAAACTACTTGTTAAGTTAACTTAGTTGTAGTCAAGAAGTATTATGAGAGAGCGAAAATTTACTACTATGAAGTGCGTTCTGGCAGTTTCATAGTGTCTCTCAAAAATGGGTGGTTTTTTTAGCACGTGGAAATCGGGCATAACCAATATCAGCTACTTAGGTATTATAAAGCTGCTATAGTGGGCGTATTGGTATCTTTGAAAGATTTTGGAGTCTTAGCCTCCGCCCACCCTTACTTACTTACTTACTTAAGGTGGCGCTACAGTCCGGGGTGGACCTGGGCCTCAGCCAACAAGCTTCGCCAGCCAGTTAATCGTCTCCAGTTTTGCACGCGAAGTTGGCTGAGGTCCCCTTCCACTTGCGTGCGCCACCTGAGTCTCGGTGCTCCTCTACCGCGCCGTCCCTGCGGTGTGGATTCGAAGGTTTTCCGGGCCGGGGCGTTGATGTCCATCCGCTCTAGATGACCCAGCCATCGTAGACGTTGTGCTTTGATTCTTTTGGCTAGGTCGGTATCGCTGTACAGCCCGTACAGTTCGATGTTATATCTCCTCCTCCACTCTCCGTCTCTGCAGACGGGACCGTAAATCGTCCGAAGAATTTTCCTCTCGAAGCAGCCTAAATAGTTTTCATCCGCCTTTTGACAGGGTCCATGCTTCTGCACCGAAAAGCAGGACTGGGATGATGAGGGTCCTATACATAGACACTTTAGTTGCTCGAAAGAGGGCTTTGCTACTCAATTGCCTCCTTAGCCCAAAGAAACAGCGATTGGCAAGAGTTATCCTTCGTTTGATTTCAGCGCTGGTGTCATTGTCTGAATTGATAGCGGAACCCAGGTAGACAAAGTCCCTAATGGTCATGTTTTGTCGATGGTGATGTTTTGTCCAAGACGTCGGTGTTTTGTGTCTTTTCTTGATGACATATACTTGGTTTTGCCCTCATTGCCTGCTAAACCCATATTCGCGCTTCCGTCCCAATACTGGGATGCGAGTAGTTGAACGGACTTTTGAAAGATTGTACCTCTGGTGTTGCGCCAGAGTTCTGCACAATTCTCTCAAGTATGATGTTAAAGAAGTCGCATGACAGCGCGTCGCCTTGTCTAAATCCTTTTTTGACATCAAAGGGGTCGGTGAGGTCTTTGCCAACCTTGACGGAACAGCGTGAGTTTTCCATCGTCATCCTGCACAGACTGACGAGTTTCGCAGGGATGCCAAAACTAGACATTGCGCTATATAGCTCGTCTCTATAGATGCTGTCATACGCGGCCTTGAAAACGATGAAGAGGTGGTGTGTATCGATTTGGAATTCCTGGGTTTTCTCCAAGATCTGCCGCAGTGTGAATATTTGATCGATGATGGACTTTCCTGGCCTAAAGTCACACTGATATGTGCCTATCAGATTGTTGACAAACGGCTTCAGGCGTTCACACAGTACAGCAGAAAAGATCTTGTATGCGATGTTAAGAAGACTTATGCCCCTGTAGTTGGCGCAACTCAGAGGGTCTCCTTCAAGATCGGGCAAACAATGCTGAGGTTCCAGTCGTAGGGCATGCTTTCTTCCGACCATATCCTGCAGATGAGCTGGTGCATGCTCCTAACCAGCTCATCGCCAGCGGATTTAAAAAGTTCGGCAGCTAGGCCGTCTGCTCCGGCTGCTTTGTTGCACTTGAGCTGGTGCGGGTGGGCGGTATCGTTCGTATGCTTCGTCGGTTACGTCTTCGCCCGGGTTGAATGGTTCGTTCTGCCTGACAGCGGTATTTGGTTCGTCCTCGCCGTTATACAGTCTGCAGAAGTGGTCTTTCCAAATCCTCAGCACCGACTGCGATTCTACAACGATGTTCCCTTGATGGTCCTTACAGGCTTCAGTTCGAAGTTTATACCCTTGGCAGGACCTTTTGATCCTTTGGTAAAACTTTCTAACCTCATTCCTGTTGTAACATCTCTCTATCTCTTCAACCGCGCGCTTCTCGTGCTCTCTCATTTTCCTTCGGAGAAGCCGGTGTTCCTCTCTCCTCCTCTGCTCGTAGAGCTCGCGAGCAGCTCTAGTCCTTCTGTGCAGCGCCGCTTTGTATACTTCCTGTTTAGCTGCATGTGCTTGCCGGCATTCATTGTCAAACCAGGGGTTTCGTTGTGGTGGCCGTGTGAAACCCAGCACTTCAGAGGCGGCGTCTCTGATGGCATTTTGGCAATGTTGCCACTGGCTATCAATACTTGATATTGGCTGCATAGGACTTTGTAGAAGGTTTTGAGAGACTCGGTTGGAGAAGGACCTGGCGATCTTTTGCGATTGTAGTCGGCCGACGTCAAACTTCCTCACAGTATTTCCATTACTTGGCGCTGGTCGGGATATCCGCAGCCGTACCTTGGCTACAACAAGGTAATGATCCGAGTCCATGTTGGCCCCTCGGAAAGTTCGGGCATCCATTACACTGGACGAGTGCCTTGCGTCGATCGCAATATGGTCAATCTGGCTGACAGTTGATTGATCGGGAGATCTCCATGTCCCTTTGTGGATATTGAGGTGCCGGAACTGTGTACTTTCTACCACAACGTGTCGCCCCGCAGCAAAGTCGATCAGCCTGAATCCGTTATCGGAGGTCGTGTCGTGCAGGCTATGCTTTCCGACAGTACGACCAAAGATGCCATCCCTTCCTAGCTTGGCATTAAAATCGCCTAGGACAATCTAATTGTCGTAGCTAGGGCACTGCTCATAAGTTTTGTCCAGGAGCTCGTAGAACATATCTTTGGTCTCGTCATCTTTCTCGTCTGTGGGGGCATGTGCCCATATGAGGCTAATGTTGGCAAATTTAGCCTTGATGCGGATCGTCGCGAGGCGCTCGCTTACAGGGTTGAAGCTCAAGACTTTTTGCCTAAGTCTGCCTCCAACAACGAAACCACATCCAAATAGGCGCTGTCTTTCATATCGATAGCAGTCGCCATAGTAGATTTCGCAGTTTTTCATCCTTCTTTTGCCGGCCCGTCCCACCGCATTTCTTGGATGGCAGTAATGTCTGCCTTGCAGTCGTTAGGGGGCTCCGCTAGTTGCTCGGCAGCACGTGGTCTGTTAAGGGACCTAACATTCCACGTGCAGATCCGGAGCTCGTTGTCCTTTTCTCGTTTGCATTGGTCGTCAACAGTAAATCCGTCCGAATCCGAGGCTTGTTTCTGCTTCGTGACTGGTGTTTCTTTACCTGGCCTGGAAGACACCCCGACGGCACGACCCCCAACCTGGAGGACCAGATCCTTTGTTTAGCTCTAAGGACGGAGAGCTGGATAACCCGCTCCTTACAGGCCTGAGCTCCGAATACGTCGTAGTAGCCCATATAAGGTGTTCACTAAGTAGTTCGGCCTGACTGGAACTATGGACGCCACCGTTGATTCCATCTGGGGAATTCCTCCGCTGCCGTCCGGATGTAAGGAGAAGTGCCTTAGTGGGAACACTCCTCCCCCGCTCTCGTCTGCTACCCCCAACAACCTTCCAAAGGGGTTGGAACCCAATCTCCAGTTGTGGTACTAGGCACTCGGTGTCCACCACGGGGAGGTGAGAGTGTGAGTTGATAGACAGAGGTGGGTTTAGAAAACCTGTGGATGCTTGTATCCTCTTGAGTGCACATGTCTATCCTTTGACCACCCTCCGTCCACCCTAGTATTCAAAAAAAAAATTAATTGTTCTTTTTCATGACAATCTTAAAACAAAAACAATCAAGAGCTTAGTATACGCTGAAATTTAGGTATCTATAACTTAATGTACAAATTGTAATACTTTAATTGTAAACCTAAAGCGTTAGTTCCAGCTCTATGGCTACTACGCATACCCGATTATATGCGGCATGGCTTCAGTTGCAAGTGGTGGAAACTGCTGGAGCCTATACTCTGTTGAGAGGTGTTTACCGGCACATTGCACACAACGTCGTTTTTTTTTGGCAGCAGGCAATTGTGTGCCTGAATTCTTGGCATCTCTTACACTGTGATATCAGTCTCTATTGCCCTTACACATGTGTTCGATTTTAACCCTGATGTTAAGTTTTATTTTTATTTTATAAATATCGTTTATACTCTTAATTATTTCAAAGGAAAGTGTCGTCGACTCGAGGGACGGCTACTGAACATCCAAAACCCAGAACATCCAAATCCAAACGATTGAACCGAATAGGTCTTATATGAAGTTTATTTCTGTGAACAAGTATTTCAGTATTGGGTAATTAGGTACATATTACATATATTACTTACCGCAGTTTTACTCCCTCTTTACTTGTCGACAGACAGCTTGCAAATGTGCAGAGTTAAAGGAAATTGAGCTCAAATGGCTGACATTGACGAAAGACGGATAAAGCGAATGTCAAAGAAGAAATGAAGAGGGAGTAAAACTGGGTTTACATTAGGTGGTTTCACATCGGTTGACGTGACGAGTTGAGTTTATTGGCTGTTCTGCGACATCCTCACCCCCGTGAATCAACCTCCGATTCACTCATGTCCAAGTCAAGAACAGCCAGTTTACTCGCAGGGCGTCTTATAAGTCCCTTCGATGTACGGACGTCGGCTCTTCGAACCACTCCATCAGCCCCGGTGTACACTAACTCGACCTGGCCACGGCACCACTGCCTCCGAGGTACGTTCACGTCGCAAATAACCAAGTCTGCGATCGTTATCGGTCTGGAGGGCTGGCACCATTTTGTTCGGCGTGTCAAAGTTGGCAAGTACTCGGATATCCATTTTCTCCAAAAACGGTCTCTCAGCTGGCGTGCTATGCGCCATTGCTTCTTTAGACGATAAAGTTCCTCCGGTGGCTCATCTGCACTCGGGGTCCGTGCTGTATTGGCTGATCCTAACAAAAATTGGTTAGGCGTGAGTGGTTCTTCTTGATCAGGCTCGATGGGTAAATGCGTAAGTGGTCTGGAATTAACCACGTTTTCAGCTTCAATTATAAGGCATTGTAGAGTATGCTCCCGCGGTGATACTTCTTTGAGGGTGTGAAATAGCACCCGTTTTACGCTCTGTACCATGCCCTCCCACGCTCCACCTTCCGATGGATTGGCTGGACAGTTGAACACCCACTTGACTCCCCTAGCGGCTAAGTCATCACGTACGTGGTCACAGTCGAAAACCTCAGAAAATCGCTTCGCTTCCTGGTCAGCACCAACAAAATTTGTCCCATTGTCGGAGCGAATTTTCACAGGCACGCCCCTTCGGTTAATGAAGTTGCGGATCGCTAAAATGCAGGCGTCAGTGGAGAGGTCGTGAACGATCTCAAGATGAATAGCCCGCACGACCAGGCAGGTGAACAATGCAATCCACCGCGTCTCTGTACGTCGTCCAATCGAAACTGTTATTGGCCCAAACAAGTCCAGACGTATACGAAAATGGTCTTACGTATGGTGTGAGTCTATCTTCCGGTAACGGGCCCATCATGGGAGAAACTGGCATAGCTTTGAGTATCCTGCATTCGGGGCAGCTGGCGATGACCTTGCGCATTGTTTGCCTTAGACGAGGAACCCAGTACGTCAGACGAATTTCGCCTATGGTGGCTTCGAGGTTCTGATGCTTCATTCTGATATGTCCATCGGCGAGTACAAGTGATGTGAATTTATGGGTTGATGGCAGTATAACTGGTCGCTTAGCAGCGTAGGTAAGCCAACTGGCTGCGTCGACTCTTCCACGGACCCGGAGAATGCCATCGCTGTCAATAAAGGGCGAGAGCTTGAACAAAACGCTTCCCTTTTTGACTGTCTCGTTACACTTTATTTGCCGTATCTCGTTGGGAAACGCTTCTGTTTGGACCTGACGGTAGAGGAACTTTCTTGCGGCATCCAGTTCGTTGATGGGTAGACTCTTTGTTGTGTTATCATAGTTTCTATTGCGACATCGGTCCACAAATCGAAAAACCCATGCCATTGTTTTTACAAGTCTGTTGAGAGAGGAAAAACGACTAAAGTCTACTAGGTATATACTCACGATGACTAAAGAATATTTTGGGCGGAGCTCCTCTTCACCGGATTGAAGATCTTTATCGGCTGTTGTAGAATGAGACGGCCAATCATCTTCTTTTCGTTGCAGGAATTTGGGGCCTCTTAGCAAGCTTGAGTTGTGGCTGAAGTCAGGAAAACCACTTGAACGTGTAGCTTCGTCGGCGGGGTTTTTCTTTGTTGGAACCCATCTCCAATCGCTTGGGTTGGTAACCGCTAGGATCTCCGCAATCCTATGTGCTACGAACGGTTTGTACCGACGATGCTCACTAGCGATCCATTTAATAATTGTTGAAGAATCGGTCCATAGGACGCGTCGAGTTGCATGTACGGAGTGCTGTTCCACTAATGTCGTCATCAGGCGGACTCCCAGGACAGCCGCCTGGAGTTCAAGGCGGGGGATTGTACGCGGTTTCATGGCGCACATTTCGTCTTTGAGCAGACAAAGGACGTCTCTACTTCGTCGTTCGTGTTCACAGCTCTCCAGTAAACAACTGCAGCAAATGCGTCCTCACTTGCATCAACAAATATGTGGAGCTGGAGGCCTTTGGGAGAACCTCCTCGAAAATAGAAACGTGGCACACTAAATTCGACCACTTCTAACAGCATTGATCTACACCTGCTTCACTCTCTAAGAACCGCGTCAGGCAATGACTCATTCCATTCAGCATCAACAGTTTGGCCGATATGGTAAAGTGACTCAGGAATCCCAGAGGATCGAAAACCGACATTATAACACTTAACAGCTCTCTTTTAGTAGGGCTTCTCTCCCCGTTGATAACGCTTTTATCGACGTGGTGAAACAGCAGTTGGAACATAAAGTTGTCATTGGTTGGCTGCCAAAACAAGCCGAGTACCTTTTCGTTCTCCCTTTGGCCCCCATTAGCACTCACAAACACAGCCGAATCTTTGCCATGCAAAGCGTCTAGGACATCTGGCGAATTTGATGTAAAATTGCGTAGCTCAAACCCTGCATCTTTGTGAATATCCCTTACTTGAAGCGATATTTCAATGGCTTGCTTGATGGAACTAAAACTGTCGACGAAGTCGTCTACATAGTGATGGTCCAAGATAGCTTTCACTGCACGTTGATGATGGCTTAGATGCTCTGATGCGTTTACTGTTTTAATATTTTGGGCTGCACAAGGTGAACAGCTAGCCCCAAACGTCATAACGAGCATTTCGTAAGCATCTGGTGGTCTTGAATCATCCCCGTCACGCCAGAGAAACCTTTGGGCGCACCTGTCTTCCGGCTGGATAAGAACTTGGTGAAACATCTCCTTGATGTCACCACACACCGCGATGGCTCCTTCCCGGAAATGAAAGAAGACCGAAGGCAACGACTGATACTGCTGCGGTCCTTTCAAGAGATGCGTATTCAGTGATGTACCCTTTACCTCAGCTGCGGCATCAAAGACGAGGCGTAGTTTGGACGGCTTGTTGGGGTTTACCACTCCAAAATGCGGCAGGTACCATGTTTTTGGTCCAGTCGTAGCGGCTTCAGTTGGTTGTAGTTTCCGGGCATAATTTTTGCTGACGTAGGGTTCGATGATGCAGCTATAGTCACTGGCGAAATTATTGTCTTGTTTCATTTTGCGCTCTATTCCCACGAGGCGCCTCATTGCCATGGGATAACTCTCGGGAAGCTCCACATCATCAGTCTTCCATAAGAGTCCGATTTGAAATCTATCACCTACTCTTTTTGTTGTCGATTGAAGGATGGTTTAAGCTCGAACGTCAGCTTCACTTTCGATCGGGGGTGAAGGCTTTATCCCAAAACTGTCGATGTCGAAATAATCTGCAATCAACTTATGCAGCATTTCGTCACTCGGCGCATAGATTGCAAGGCATGAAAGAATGGTGGACGCGATGCGTGTAGTTGGACCAAACACTATCCAACCAAACTCCGTGTTTACAGCATGTGGCCCATTTTTGTTGATTGACTGGAGTTCGTTTGGTAGTCCCAAGTGACAGTGATCTAGGCCAATTAACAGCTTAGGTTTGGCGTTGGAATACGGCTGCAGGTTCAATCCTCTAGGGCTATTGAGACTTCGAAGCTCTCCTTCGCCCAAGCTTTAAGTGGGTAGGTCCAGATTTTGCACACCGTGGACGTTTCGGAGCATGTGCCTCCCTCTCTTACCAAGCGCACTGATGAGAACATTGACCATTAATGGGGACTCTTGAGTCTGCATTTCTCCCACCCATTGCATGGTCAGTGTTCGCTGTTGACAACACAATCCCAGCTGCTTGACCAAGTCGGCATCCATCATGGTTATAGATGAGCCTTCGTCCAGCCGCGCAAAGGTATCGATGCTTTTCGCTGAACCGTAGAGCGTAACTGGTAGTACACGGAAGAGCAAACTGTCACTTTCTGCGATACGCTGCGTGGCTAACAATGTACTACCAGAAACCGTTGCTGGATGATCTTTGATTATTTCGTTCTCTTTCTGTGGCTGTGGAGCCAAGTGCTGACGTAGGTCTTCGTGGAGCAGCTCGTGGTGACGTCTCTGGCAACCACTGATAGTGCAGAGGCTCCTGGAGGGGCAGTCGCGTATTAGATGCCCAGGTCGAAGACATTTGAAATATAACCGATTTTGTTTGGCGGTCGACCATCTCTCAGATAACCCTAAGTCCACAAATCGTTTGCAGTCACCGATGCTGTGCTGACCTTGGCATAAGGAGCACTTCATGATGGATTGACGGTCACTTTCAGCAGCGTGAAGAATTGTTACACGCTTCTTGGACTCCCTGGCGTCGCTATCTGACACCATACAGATCATGTTGGCTGATTCACTTAACCAGTCACTGAAATGGACGATTGTCGGATATGGTCGTACTTGTGCGGCACACCTGGCCCACTCAAGCATTTTGCTCATGGGAAGCTTATGGACGAGTTCTTCCAGCAATGTTGGATTCGAGATGTGTTGTTCGCCATTTGCTGTTTGCAGGAACACGGCAAGGTTCTTCACTTTAGTTGCGAATGGTACAAGACGAGTCATTCCGTTTAAGCTGATGGGTGCAATCTCACGTACTTGGTTTAGTTGGCTGCGTATAAGCTGTTCGGGCGTCCGAAGCGAAAACGCAGCTGTGCAATGATGGCATCCACATTGTCAGGGTGAATTAGGAGTGATTCAACAGTCTCCTTGGCCTCACCGGTTAAAGCTTTCTGTAAACGTTGGTTGTTTTCCAGATTTGTGTATCCATAAGCGGCTGTGGACTGTAAAAACGCTGTAAAAAAAGACTGGCCAGTCCTCAGGCCGTCCACCGAACTCTGGATTTTGCGAGACACCATTGCATGTCTGGGGTAGCTAGAGCTCAAGGCGTACTGTTGCGGTATTGCACCGTTAATTGAAGAAGTCGGTTGTGGAGCTATGTGGATCGGCGTACGGGTAAGATCAACGTTGCATGCAGCTGTATTCAAAAAACTGTTGCTTATTGGTGGCAAAAAGGCATACGTTCCGTAACTCGTCGGTCATAGAGTAGCATACGTGCTGTAGCTCGTTGGTGGAAGAGTAGCGTATATCGATGGTAAACTCATAGCTGACTGTGTATTAATGCCGTTGCAAGGGCTCTGTCTGGGCTGGAACACGCATGGCATTGGTTGAAAGTCAGATGACGAGTTGGCCACGGAGGCCATGACTGGCTGACGTACTGTTGTTTCAGGAACCGTTGTCGTAGGTGCGAGTATAATGGCTGACGGTTCTTGACTTGGCACCGATATTTCAAGTGAACGGTGTTGCGATTCCCTTTCATTTAGCTTGGCTTGTGTGGTTTTAAGCTGATTTTCCAAGGCGACAAATCTTCTCTGCAGAGCTTGAAGTATGGCTTGTGTGTCTGCGGCGGCGGTTGCAGCGCTTGTATCCACGGGCGATTGGGCTGCTCTGGCGATAACGGTCCCAAACAGCTGAGCCGCACTAGTTTGTGCTGCGGCGGCGGTGGCAATGGTTGCTTGCAGAAGTGGCGGTGCTCTGCTGGTAATAATACTAACAGACGGATGGGCAGTGCTGTTATGAGCTGCGGCGGCAGTGGCAGCATTTGTTTGCACAGATGGCTGAGCTTTGCCGGTAATACTTACAGGCGGCTGGGCTGTGCCGGCGAAAGTACTCACAGACGGCAAGGCTGTGCTTGTATGAGCTGCGGCGGCAGTGGCAGCACTTGTTTGCACAGACGGCTGGGCTGTGCCGGCGAAAATACTTGCAGACGGCAAGGCCTTGCTAGTATGAGCTGCGGTGGTAGTGGCAGCATTCGTTTGCACAGGCGGCTGAGCTGTGCTGGCGGTAATATTCACAGACGGCTGGGCTGTGCTTACGGTGGTAGATGCCGCTACTGTCACGGTGGCAACGAGATCTAGTCCAGCGGATTTCTGTTTTATCCATCTTGACGGAGGCTGGAACGACACTAGCAGCTTCGTGGGGCAAACGTGTGCTCTTTCGTTGTGGCGGAGGCGTACGTTGCATTCGACGGGTTTGTACAATATCGATGAACGATACAACTGCTTCGGTTGCGACGCGGCAGTTAAGTTCTCGAACAACCTCGTTGCGGTGGCGACAATTGCAATGGCGGCAATTCGCTGTAAATGCGAAATAAAGATGTCGTCGACTCGAGGGACGGCTACTGAACATCCAAAACCCAGAACATCCAAATCCAAACGATTGAGCCGAATGGGTCTTATATGAAGTTTATTTCTGTGAAAAAGTATTTCAGTATTGGGTAATTAGGTACATATTACATATATTACTTACCGCCGTTTTACTCCCTCTTTACTTGTCGACAGACAGCTTGCAAATGTGCAGAGTAAAAGGAAATCGCGCTCAAATGGCTGACATTGACGAAAGACGGATAAAGCGAATGTCAAAGAAGAAATGAAGAGGGAGTAAAACAGGGGCTTACATTAGGTGGTTTATCATCGGTTGACATGGCGAGTTGAGTTTATTAGCTGTTCTGCGACAGAAAGCATGAAAAATGGATGGCTGCGTCTCTTCACAGTGTCTCTTTCTTCTTTCGTCTGTTGCTTTTAATTTTTAATTATATTAACGGCATCAATAATTTTAATGCCTTTGGTTTTTACCTCTTTTACAACGTCTTCTATTGTGCAGGAAACGTGGAGCCCCCTAATGTTGAATCGCTCGATCTATATTATACACCTAATATACACTCGATCGCTTCTGCATTCAGCGCACGAAATGTGGGCTTCTGCTTCCATTTTTAGATGTAGCCACCCCTTTGGAGATATGCGGCGACCAGTGATCCGCACCGTTGACATACGCTTAATTTTTATTAAACCTTCAGATCCACCTATAAGTAAAAACTTTGCTTTAAAAAGTTTCCCCAAAGTTCCCCCCCCCCCCCCCCCCTTTAGCCGGGAGGGGAATAAATGCATTTCATTTTCGCTTTCGTTCTCACAAAAAAAGGGCGATTACTCTTGGGACTCATTTTCTTCCGATAAAAAATTCTTATTAGGGTTCGGGGATCATTATTTTCTTCGTTGTCGGAGTCTTGCTCGGATTTGGCTGCAGCTTTTCCCGCAGCAAATTTTGCAGATAGTCGACCATTTTATTCCAACTTTTCGACAGCTGCACGCTATGCCGCATTTTTTTTCACGTGCAAGATATACCGACCAGGATCGATGGAATTGTAGCTCCTGTTATCATCACGGATTCTAGTTCTATTGAACTTCGTTTCCAGCCCCATTCCTCTGGTTCTAAAACATGGCCGTAAACACTAACACAATATTTATCTTTTCCGCGTTTCTTACCACAAATTATAATAAATTAATAAATTATAATAATAATAAATTAAAGCTAAAATTTTCTTAAACGAAACACAAACGTAAAGTAAACACACATTTTAAATAAAAAAATAAAAGTGCACTTAAGCTTACTGTAACTTTTTTAAATGTAAAAACACAATCTCCTGCAGAAAAGCCAAGGCTTCGCAGGTACTTATAAAAATTGTTAAGACTTTTCATGAATAAACACCTTCAAAATCAAAAAAAAAAAAAAAAAACATATAATCTATGGGACTGCACCCCAACTGCACCCGAAATATCCACTTACGTTAACAGTTGACTATCAGCACAAGGATAGTGTTGAGTTTGGGTTGTTGTATGTATTTCTGAAACTAATCTTTGCCCGGACACAAACAGATAGTTTGCATATTTATTTATTTATGATACGAATCAGCGGTGTTGCAAGCAATTTTTATTAAACTAAACGTGTATTTGTCCAATTTTTTTTCTTTTCTAGGTCAACGTCGCTATCGCGCTCGCGTCCTTCTGGTGGTCCGCGCTCACCGCCACCAAAAGAACCTCTTAGTCGTGGTGTGCCAATTTCGCGCCCACCAATGCAGTATAGGGGCGTTCCTCCTAATCCTATTCCGTCGTCGTCCCGTGTACGACCTTCGACTCCTCCACAAGTTCGTGGTGATAAATATAGGGAAGAAAAGGTAACTGATTAATTGTTTTACTATAAATACTAAAACAAATATTTTCCCAGCTTCGTCGCCTTGGTAGCAGAGAACGTAGTCGCGAAATGCTTATCGAAAGAGTACCGTCCGATGATGTACTTAAAGTTACGCGCTCGGGTCGTCATTCGCCGCCGGAAGATCCTCGTCTTAAAAACAGGCCACCAGAACCTGTGGCACCATCAGTTGTTTCGAAGAAAAAAAAGAAAGACGCCGTCGACAAATTGGTAACTTTGAAATATTCTTTCCAACATTGAAAAGGTTGACTGTTAAACTAATTACTTTTTAAGGTTCGTACGCGCGTTAAAATCGAAGGTGAAAAACGAAAAAAACACGGTTCATCGTCAGAATCAGAAGATTCTGGTACAGACAGTGAGAGTTCGTTACCAACATTTACCGCGACAACACGCCTAACATTATCTGAAAGGTTTGGGAAGATGGCGCAATGGAGTATAGACCGAAGTAATATGGAAAACATGCGGATCACAAAGGATTCCACTGGAGGAGCTCTTAAAGTAATGATCGAAGAAGGCTTGGAGTCTCCACCTCGTCGATATTCGTATTCTCCAGCTCCCGCAGGTCATTTTCCTGAGGAATTAGCTACAACTGCACCATCGGGCATGTTATCGTGGGACGACGTCAGAGTTCGTTATGAATATTACAAAAATCGTGGATATTTACGTGATTTAGATTTAAAGGTACGTAAAACCAGACTTAAATATATGTAGTATCCCCAAAGTATGCAATGTCCGGGTTCAATATTCATGCCGAAAGTCGGTCATTCATATTGGATCCCAACTAAAAAGCAACGTTATTCGATCGCGATAGTTCATGACACATTGTGTTCATCAGCACATCACGAGAGCTCTGCTCGTTGCCATATTTAATGCTTTCATGAAAGCGTCGAATTACCAAGTCTGTTTGTTGACATTTGTTAACTGTACTTGTGTTTATTTTATCTTTTGTTTTTGCAATGTGAGTGGGTACACACACCCTCACCCTTAAGCGGGGGTTATTATTATTATTATTTGAAAAAAATTTTTACAAGAAGCTGCTCGTTTATCGGATATACTCTGGAGATGTTTTACATAGTTATACTTTAATAGTTGTGTTACTTTTCAGAGATGCCATGGATTATCTTAAGTATATGATTGTTGAGTTTTTTGTGTTCTCCTATTATATCCACTATTGAATTTACATTGTCTGACTTTATTATCTTATAAGGTCCGTGGTAGGGACTTTGTAGCTTTTTTTACTTTCTAATTTTACAAATACTAAGGGCGGTATTCACGAAGCAATCTTAAACTATGAGCTTCGTAAGCCTATGCACCAACGGTTTTTAGCGTCAGTTTATTAGCGCTCATAAAACTTATGAGATGTCATACCCACTATTAAGTTGACAGCGGTACTATATTCCAAAATTCGAAATTAACTGTGACTTGTGACACAAATATTTCAATCTAGTTCTCATTTGGTTTCACTTCACGACTCCTAGGATACAAAAAGCTTTTAAATACATAAAATTAAAATATATTCGTGGAATATTTTTTTTTTATTTTAGATTTTGTCTTTTCCAAAAAGGTAGTTTGATCTTTCGTTTTCATCAGAGGCTGGTGTAGGCGGACGAAGGACTTAATGGAGCATTATGTACGTTCATCATGGTGCTTGCCTGCATCATACGTTATTATGCACTTAAAAATGGGACTAATTCTTGAGTGCCTTATTGAATTAACTGCGATCTGTATCGGTAATGATAATCGAGATTTAAAATATTCTAAAAAATAAAAGATTTTGTCAAAAGCCATCTTTTCTATACAACAGTAATTTTTGGGTAAACCTTAAAGCTTCCACGAAGATGTTCACTTACTTCTTTTGAAACTAAATCAGAACTACGAAAACAGTCCAAAATATTATGCTTAAGTTTTTTAACATTGTTTGACAGCAAACAATTTCGAAAAAGATTTCGAAAACCTCTTTCGCATAATTCGAATTTATCATAGACAGTAACCTATTGTACAACCAGTAACCTAAGGTGAATACGGAGCAAAAATTTAAAAATAAGAGCTACTTAAATTTAAAATCGATAAAAGATTGCTTCGTGAATACCGCCCTAAATCTCCTACTTTAAAATTTCAAACATTTACGTTTTCTTTTCTATTGTTCTTAATGATATTTATAATAATTCTTTTTTTATCGATTGAATGTTTAAGTCTTATTCATAATTCATTAGCATATTCTTTTATATTGCCTATTTTCTTATTGCTATAGATAATATCGTTTGGCAATCGCGATAATTTTCCAAACACTAATTCGTATGGTGTATATTCAGTATCTATGTTAGGTGTTGTATTGAATGAGAATGTGTAATACGGGATCCAAATATTCCATTCATGGTCTTCTGGAAAGAAGAAGAAACATGTTTGAAATGCTAAGAGACGCATAGAACAAGTGACAGCATAAAGGAAACAGAGCGATGAATTGACAAGAAAATTTTCGAATTCATCGCGTTAATAACTATTTTTAATGAGTACAATACTAGACTCACCCCGAACGTTTCGCCAAAGTTGCATTGAGCATGGTCGCCGGAAAACTGCTATGAAAGTGTTATCGCTGAGATCGGCTGCGTAGATTGTACCGGACGATTATAGTTAGACTCATCTCTGAGTCTATCAAACCTCATTTGATTATTGTATTCTGATTTGAGCAACCAGGGTCAAATCGACCGCGTCCAAAGACATGCGAAGTATTCTACGATGCAGCAGGTTTACGCCACTAGGGCTCGAAGCACTAAGCTGGCTTAAAATCAAGCAAAGGTTAAACCTAAATATGCTTCTGGCAGTATTCAAAATAAAATACGGCCGAGCACCAACATATTTGGCGGATTAGGTTAGGCAAGTAGGAGAATTACAACCGTATAGGCTTCGAAATGCAAATGACTTCAGACTGGCAAACCAGTACTCCACCGCGCCCGAAATACAATTATTTGTAAGGGCTTTCAATTGTTTAACAATTTGCCACCCGATGTAAAAAATGAACAATCTTAAGACTGTTCAAAAGAAAATGTATTCAATTTTTCAAAAATAATTGTTAATAGCAAGAAAGCGACTGAAATTATAATTATTTTATACCTTTATGTTAAAACAATTTAATACTACGTTTTCATTAGAGCCGAAATGAGCTCATTATGAAATTCGGGAAAAAAAGTGTTTTCATTTATAATTTTCGTATTAGCTTTGGCAGCTGTTACAGGGACGGAGTTGAACTCTCACTGCAAAAAAATTCAATTCTCATTGCAAAAATTCATTTTTATTAGCATGATTTATTTATTTATTTTACCATAGTGTAAAATGAATGTGCAATGTAGGACTTTGATCAGGGGGGAAAGCGTTTAAATCAATTTGGAATTGATTATAAATTAACCGTAAAAATCCATGTAAATCCAAAACGTCAAGTCCTCTCTTGTTATGTTAATAGGGTACTACAACTGGTGTCTTGCAAAGAGTAAGGGCAATGCGAATTAATTTTCATTGCTTTTATATTTATGCTAGAAAGTCCATATCTTTGCTTAAAAATTTCGTGTAACAGAAAAAGCCATCACTGCAAAATGGCTTTTTTATTAATAAAAAATAGGATTAAGTGAAAAGCCTGCATTAAACAGGTGTGTGTCACTTGTTTTAAAAATCTGCACACATCTTTATGTTTTTATGTTTAATGTCATCATCATTGACATAATATATATGGACTGCCAGTTGCCTATTTTCATCTAGTCGAAACATAAGTAACGACGCCAAAATGCAAGCGGAAAAATACAGAAACGCAAAAAAAAGCATTGCCAGTTCAAACTATTCGAGCATTCAAAAATTAGTAAAAACTGTGTAGGCATTTTTTATTTGAAGTAGATATTTTAAATTGTACCTATAAACCACAAAAATATTTTCCCTTGTGTACCTTTACTCTCATAAAGCAATTTGAATTTTAGAATAAGACTTCCAATGTCACTTCTCATCGGAAAACAGGCAAAGAATTTCGAGTTGTTCAATAGACTGCTCGAATGCAGTTTTCACGGAAGCACACAAGAATGCTGTCATTTGACATTGAAATAAAGACAAAGAAGAAGTTTTAAACTATTTTCAAGCGGTGCATTCGTTTTAAGTCCGAGTTAAACAAAGATCTGTTAATTTTAAAGAAAACGAGTCGGGTTAACTAAACGAGTGCGGTTTTCAGTACACTAACTCTGTCAATAAAGTTATCGAAATCTTCGACTCTTGCAATTATTGCCTCTCCTCTCTCTAAGTGTCAGTTAACTGTTCGCATAAGAAAAACAAGCAAAGGACTTCGACTCGTTCTAAAAATATAGAAAAAATATAAACAAACAACATTGTTTTTCTTGAACTTCTAAAAGTAAATTTCAGTGGATTTTTCAGTGGATTTTTCAGTGGATAAAACCGAAATGTGGTTGTAGTATTTAAAGTGTATGCCGCTCGTGTGTAGAATGTGTTTGATCATTCTAAATTTCACCGCTTCGCATACGACCAAAGATCTCAATGAAGTTTCAGCACACAGATAAGCCTTGAAGATTGGTAACATACAGAGAGACAGATGGAATGGACATAGCTCTTTCAAATGTCAATTATGAGTACCTATAACATAACTAATTTTTGTTCCTGTGGTAACGACAATAATTGTTACTTTTTATGAAATTTACCTTAACTACCTTTTGTTACCTTTATGAAATAAGGTGACAGACGGATTTTCCAAATTTTAAGGAGAAGATTTTAAATAACCACATTATTATTTGTTCGTTATCATGTAATTTTATATTTTTATCAATTTATAAAAGTCGTTCGATGTCATGCAAGTAAAAAGAATACAAAAAAAATCTGAAAAAATCATAAAGTTGGTAACGCCGACCTTGTTTTGCAAATATAAAAAGCTTGTATCAGTTTTACATAGGTGACGCACTAATATATGCGTATTTTTCTATTTTTTCAAGAACCCGGTGTGAGAATTTGATTTTCTACTGTTTTTTCCTAATAGATGACCTAGCTTTTTTGAGAGTTTTTCCAGGTGACAGGCATTTTGATACAATTTTTTGCCGCTTGCATTTTCGAGGGGCGACAGATCTTGCGACTCGTATTTTGAGCAAATTAGTATGAAAATGACGCTTGACTAGCAGTCCATGTATACTATGTCAATGGTCATCATAATCTATACGGTGAGCGGGCCCTCTAAATTCGGAACTCGCAGTGCCGTGGACCCTGTGAACCATCAGCAGCGCCACTGGCTTTTTTGGTTGTCAAACAAAAAAACGTCGCTCAAAGCGATAAACTTCGTTTGGTTTGTTTTGATTTTTCCTCATTAGCAACCGAATTAAATGCTAATGTGATGATAATGAGGTAATTCCATAATGTGAATCAGTATGGGAAATGAGGTCGTATTTCGAAATATTTTGCGAAATGATCTCATTAGCTCTAGTGAAAACATAGTTTAAAATTAATTTTTAAAAGTATAACAAATACTAATACTAAAGAATTAACTACTACTACTACTACTTATTTCCACTATAGAATTTACATTGTCTGTACACAGCTCACTTAGCTGATTATATCTGTGGTACCACTGTACGTTGGAAGTTTTAATTAATGTTAGCGTGAAGGCTTTTCTTATTCTGTTTGCTTAATGTCGTCATTTTAATTTTTAGCCCATGGCCACTTTTGGGGGCGTGGCCTATACAAATAATATATGAATTCGGGCCAAGAAACTTTAAGATTTGGTGTTACACGGTGTATAGGGTCGGGTATAGAGAAGTTTGTCACAGACGAACTCTTGCACTTAATCACATGTTTTATTTATTTATTTTTTTTTTTTTTCTTAAAAATTAACTTAAAAGCTTATTGTTTTTTTAAAGCTGTTGTGTTGGTTAACGTTCATGTGGTTATGTCTGCGGCAAATTTGGTTGATGCAAAATAAGCGGCCCAGAAGTTAATTTCAAAAGATGGACTACGTTCGTTAGTTATTTTTTTAAATTTCTGCCTCTTACCGTTTCGAAAATAGAGGGAAGTACATATATTATTATGGCTCTTTTTACTATTTTTAAAATTTAAAATCCATAATCCATTTTTTTCAATGGTTTATGGATTTTAAATTTTTTTCAATATCAATGGTTGATATTGGTTTTGCCCAATTTTTACGTACTAAAAAAACCGTCCATTTATGAGAGACACTATGAAAACTGCCAGAAAGCACGTCATAGTAGTAAATTTTCGCTCAATCATAATTCTTCTTGACTACAACTAAGTTAACTTAGTTATAAAGTTACTAAGCGTAAACTGCGGAAGCGTAAACTACTTAACTGAATAAGTAGTTTACGCTTCCGTAGTGTTTATCGCGTGGGGTAGGTTGCTATCCAGTGAATGCACCTACTAAAACCGTCAGTTCGTGCGGCTTCACCCTACGTCGCTAGATCGAAAAGTCTCGTTCTTTGTAGTCGTCGCTCGTTGTTTACATCGTTAAGAATCCGGATCATTCGGATCATTACGGATCATACATTGTTGCAAAGAACATGAAGCACTTAGCTTTCGAGCAAAGTTCGTTACTTCTTCGCTCACAGTAGCTTTTCGTAAATCTCTGTGAATATCACTATTCCTAATATACCATTGTGGGGTGCCGTGTCGTAGTGGTTAGGGTGTGTGCTTACTACGCCGGAGATCTGGGTTCGAATCCTGCCATCGTCACCTAAAAAAAAGACTTGTTCTTTTTGACGGTCCCCACCTCCGCGAGGGTCTGACAAGCCCTCCGAGAGTATCATTTGTATTGAAGAACTTCTCAAAGTGCCGTTCGGATTCGGCAAAAAATTGTAGGTCCCCTTGTATGTGAAGAAATTAACACACACAGCATACATTGTTGAGAAGTTGGCCCTGGTTCACCACGAGCTATTGCGCCATATACCATGGAGCATTCACAATTGCTCTTAGTGTCTTGTTTTGGAAAGTCTGCAACATGGACATGTTGCTCGGCTTGGTACAACTCCAAAGTTGTATACCGTATGTCCAGGACGGCTTTAACGCCTGCATGTACAAGAGCAGTTTGTTATATATGCTTAGTTTCGAAAATCTTCCGATAAGCCAATACATTTCCCTGAGCCTAATCTCGAGCTCATCACGCTACTTCTTTACGTGTGGTTTCCACCTTAGTTAAGGGTCTTGTGTCAGCACTAGATATTTCGCTTCATTTGCATAAGGTATCTGTGCAGAATTCATGAACAGAGGTAAATATTTAACACTTCTGTAAGTAACATTCACATGCGTTGACTTGTTCTCGTTAAGAGCGATTCGCCAAATCTTCGTCCACACACAAATTCTTTCCAATGCTCGTTGGAGGTTTCTCGTTGATGACTCGACTGATTCACCTGTTGCCAGGATAGCCGTATCACCCGCAAACGTGGCCACGACTGTCTCGTCATCTAGAAGTATGTCTCTTATGTAGAGCAGGAACAGTGTCGGACTGAGGACACTTCCCTTGGGTACTCCAGCTCGAATTTGCTTGAAACTCGAGTATTCAGTACTACACCTAACACGAAAGAGTCTGCTTTCAAGATAGTTTTCCAGTATTCTAAACATGTCTTCTGGCCCCCATCGGGTAGGGGTTAGAATATACCCGAGGTAAGGCATGCCTGTCGTAAGAGGCGACTAAAATCCACCCTCCGTATGCCGAGCGCGTAGCGCATACAAACCATGCAATGGACAAAACGAACGGAAGTTATACCCCAGGTGGTAATCCAGCATCACTGGCAAATCCACCTTCTTCGGAGGTAGGCTCTACGGATTCTGGGGAGAGCCATTTATTGCTTTCAAATCCCTTTATGAAGAAACCAAGGGTACCTCGATCGCCACCACCTAGATCGATCATCTCCGGGAAAGGAAGTCCGCCGGTTAATCGGGACTCAGCGAAAACTAAATGCTTTGAAGCGGAAAACAACGAACTCCGCGCTCAGCTTAAAGATATGGAACGTCTCTACCATGAGCTCAAAGATGAAGTAGATTCGTTACGAAAAGAAAACGAGGCTCTTAGGAATCCCCGTGATACTACGAAACGTGAGGACACGCCGAAGCGTCAAAGCGAATACGTGACAGACGAAGAAGAGCTTGCACGTGAAACTAATCCGGCTCTTAAGAAAAGATCTACCAAAAAACGTGTAGTTGAGGCCGTATATAAACACGATGAAACACCAACCGTGTCAAAAAAAGCGACAGCGAAAATTGAAGAAAAAATTCGCCGACCGCCTGCAATAAATGTCGTTGGGGTCGCAGACTACGGAAAGCTGCGAAATATCTTAAAAAATACTCTGGGGACGAAGTATAATTTAATTTCTCTTCGAAATAATGTATGGAAAGTCAATGTCGATGACTCTGATGCCTATCGTGCACTTTCGCAAAAATTAAATACCGAGAATGTACAATGGTATACTTACGAAAACAAATTCGAGAAGCCGCTTCGGGTTTTCGCTAGGGGACTTCACCCAACCTGCACGAAGGAAGAAATTGTTGAAGACGTTCAAGCCCAAGGCTTTAAAATTCTTGATGCCGTGAACATACTTAAGAAAGAAAAACAACGTACGGAAGGAGAAAAAGACACCGCGGTCAAGCGCGCTCTTCCTATTTTCATGCTGACGTTCGATAGGATTGAAAACATAAACGAAATATATAAAATAAAAACAATCCTAAATATCAGGGTAAAAATTGAGCCCAAGCGAAGGGGCAATAGACTAGTACCTCAATGTAAGCGATGCCAAGGCTTCCGACATACTCAAGCGTACTGCCAAAAAGAACTGCGATGTGTCAAATGCGCCGGTGGACATCTTTCAAAAGATTGCAACGTAAGCAGTCAGGACCCAGCGACTTGCGTCAATTGTAATGGAAGTCACCCGGCGAGCTATAGAGGTTGCGAAATCGCTATAGAGCTACAAAAACGTCACGAAACTGTTAAGCAACATATTGTGGATAGGGCCATAACCCCAAAATGTTCTAGAGCTGACAAGCCGAAAACTCCAAAATCGGTCAGAAATACGAGATTGACAAGGAAAAAAATACAAACTCCGCAAGAAAACGCCGCCGGTCCAAGTACAAAGGGAAAATCATCACTCATCGGCCCAAGATCGTAAACCTCTAGAACCTACCGCAACAGATTCGGTATCTCAAATATTATTTATGATATTCGAAAAGCTTGAGCAACAAACTAAAGTTAATTAAGTAATATTTGACAAACTGAGCGAGCTAGAGTTTAAACTTCGCAAAACGAATAACAAATCATGAATATGAAGCTCATTTACATACTTACATGGAATTCAAATGGTCTTTTAAAGAAAATCGACGAACTAGAAGTATTTCTACGGAAAAAAAATATTGACCTATGCCTGATTTCGGAAACACACTTTAAGAAGGGATCCGGACCCAAAATTAGAGGTTACATCGACTTCCACGCACATCATCCATCAAAAAATTCGAGAGGCGGATCCTCTCTCTACATCAAAGGCTGCATTAAGCATTACAAAAACGAAGAAATTGAGCTTGACTCTATGCAAATAACTTCAGTATCGGTAAAAATAGGTCACCTAGATTATAATATTGCCTCGAGTTATTTTCCTCCACAGTATAGGCTAGCGGACGACGATCTTTCTCCCCTCTTTGACTTACTTGGGTCGAATTTTATCATAGGCGGGGACTTTAATGCGAAAAACACCTTTTGGGGATCACGGTGCAATTCAACAAGAGGTAGAGTACTCTTCAAAGCTAGCATGAAACGTGGCGTGGTTTTCATTTCGACGGGAAAGCCAACGTATTGGCCAACCGACAGAAACAAAGTACCTGACCTTGTCGACTTCTTTATCGCAAAAGGGGTCCCTCGCCACCTCACAAATGTAGAAGAAGGCTATGATCTCTGTTCGGATCACTCGGCAGTCGTTTTGAAAATCGGCGGAAGTCTAGCAAAAAATGAGAGAGCGCCTAGGCTAACTAATAACAACACCGTCTGGGATGGCTTTAGGAAATACTGCAAAGAAAATGTATCTCTACATGTACCACTTATAACCCCTTTAGAAATAGAAGACTAAGTCGATAAACTCGTTAGAACTATTCAAAACGCTGCTTGGAACAATACTTCTTTCCGGAAGACTGGAGTAAGGAAAAGCGGATTAATTTACCCGCGCGAAAATGAAGAGCTCATACGCGAAAAGAGAAAGGCTCGAAAGAGGTGGCATTTGTCTCGAGCTCCTCCTGATAAAACCATTCTGAATGGGCTATCTAATAAATTAAAGCACTTACTTCAAGATTTTAAAATTCGCGAGATTACCAACTACCTCGAAAACTTGACTGCCGATAGAGGGTCAAACTATTCACTTTGGAAAGCCGTGAAGTCCATTAAAAAGCCCATAGTACACTCGGCGCCAATAAGATAACGGTGAATGGGTAAAAGGCGACAAAGAGAAAGCAGATGTATTTGCAGAACATCTAGAAGAAACATTCAAACCGTTTGACGGGGAGCCGTTGGTTGACGATCTATATCGCAATGCGGAACTAGACAATTATCGAATGAAAACCGTGACACTCTCTGAACTTCGTCAAACAATCCGAAATTTGAAGAATAACAAAGCTCCGGGCTACGACCTAATTACTGGGAAAATTTTGAAGGAGCTACCGAAAAGAGCTTTAGTCAAGCTTCTCTACATCATAAACGCATCAATGAGAATTTCATACGTTCCACAGCAATGCAAAGTCGCAGTGGTAATAATGGTTCCGAAACCAGGGAAATGCCCGAACGACAAAAAATCATATAGACCGATTTCGCTTCTGCCGATTATATCTAAAGTCTTCGAGAAACTTGTGCTCAAACGACTGCAACCAATAATTGAAGAAAGACGATTGATTCCGGATCACCAATTCGGCTTTAGGGTCAAACATTCAACAATTGACCAGGTCTATCGAATAACTAATGAAATTGAGAAAGCCTTAGAAGCGAAAATGATATGTTCTACCGCTTTTCTTGACGTATCCCAAGCCTTTGATAAAGTTTGGCAGGGCCTTCTTGAAATATAAGCTACGGAAAGTTTTGCCGGAAAAAATGTATGAACTCTTAGAGTCTTATCTTGACAACAGACTATTTCGAGTGAGATACGGGAGCGAAAACTCAGAATTCAAAGAAATACAAACCGGCGTTCCACAAGGTAGCGTCCTCGGTCCAACACTGTTTTTACTTTTTACAAGAGATGTACCTCAAGTAGAGACAACGACTATAGCCACGTTCGCTGACGACACGGCTATCCTCGCTACGGATAAGACAGTCGAACTATCAACGGGAAAACTCCAACGCGCTTTGGATAAAATATGCGAATGGACAAAGGCTTGGCGAATCCTCCTAAATGAGGATTAATCAACTTACCTCTATTTATAAACTCGGTACAAATTCTGTACGCAAACGAGGCGAAATATTTAGGCATGACCCTAGACGCAAAACTTAAGTGGAAGCCACACGTTAAAAAGAAACGCGATGAACTTGAAATCAAGCTACGAGAACTGAATTGGCTTATCGGACGTTATTCGAAACTAAGCGTATATAACAAACTGCTATTGTATAAGCAAGTGCTAAAACCATCTTGGACGTACGGTATACAACTTTGGGGTTGTACCAAACCAAGCAACATATCTATTTTAGAAACTTTTCAGAATAAGACACTAAGAGCAATCGTAAATGCTCCATGGTATATAAGAAATAGCGATTTACATCGTGATCTAGGCATCGCAACCGTGACCGACGAAGTAAGAAACTTTGCTCGCAAACTTCACACTCGTCTTCACGGCCATTGCAACCACGAAATAATCCGAACTCTGGATCAGACAAATCTTGCACGCCGACTTCAACGAACAAGACCGTTGGATCTAGCGTCGTAAGAGGAAACCGCACATAATGACGGTATTGCAGGTGCTTTCGTTGGAAGGTAGCCTGCCAAACGCGATTACTATACAGAAGCTTAAACTACTTATTAAGGAAACTTAGTCGTAGTCTTACAAAGATTGGGAGGTTTTTTAGTGAGTAAGAATCTCACACTACTATGAGCACGCGCGTTCGATTCTCATAGTGCCTATGAAGGTTTTTACCTACCCACGGAGAAAAAAAAATGTCTTCCGGCAAGTTTTGCCGTAGCTTATATTTCAAGCCTTCGTGCCATACCTTGTCGAAGGCTTGCGATACGTCGAGGAAAGTACTTGAACATATTTTTTTCCTTTTAAGGCTTTTTCAATTTCATGCGTTACTCTGTAGACTTGATCTATTGTGGAATGGTAAGGTCTGAAACCGAATTGATGATCCGGGATCAAACGTCTTTCTGCAACTATTGGTTGTAATCGCTTCAGCAGAAGTTTCTCGAATACTTTCGATATTATCGGCAGAAGCGATATGGGCCTATAAGATTTTTTATCATTTGCACATTTCCCCGGTTTTGGAACCATAACGACTTCAGCAATTTTCCATTGCCTTGGAACGTATAGAAGTCTAAGAGAAGCGTTTATCATATAAAGTAGCTTGACTAATGCCTTTTTTTTAGTTCTTTCAATATTTCGCCAGTGATCAAGTCGTAACCCGGCGCCTTATTATTTTTAAGTTTGCTTATTGTCTGTCGGAGTTCAACTAACAGAACTCTTTTCATTCTAAAGCTAACAGGTTCCGCGTTGTTGTTTTGAACTTCAGCCAGCGGCGGACCGTCGAAAGGCTTGAATGTTTCTTCTAAATGTTCAACAAACAAACCTCTTTCTCTCTGTCTTCTTTTGCCCATTCGCCGTTAGCTTTTTTTATTGGTGCCGAGTGGATTTTAGGTTTCTTGATAGACTTAACTGCTTTCCACAGCGAGTAGTTTCAGCTCCTATCCGCCGACAAGCTTTCAAGGTATCAGTGATCTCAAAGTTCCAAGATTTGCAAAATCTTGGAACATTTCTTTCAGTTTGTTAGAGAGGTGTTTCAAGAGGGTTTTGTCTGGGAAGCTCTCGTGCCTTGCCATCTTCTACGCGCTTTTCTCTTTTCACGAATCAATTCTTCGATTTCGAGCGGATATGTTGTGCGTACATGCCCGTCGGTGCTAGCTGCGTTTTTTTGGGACGAAGTGTTGTTCCAAGCAGCGGCATGAATTGCTTCAATGAATTTGTCAACTGCGGTTTCTTTCTCGAAAGGAGTTCTCAATGGCACCTTCAAATTAACACGCTCCTTACAGTTCTTTCTGAAGGCGTCCCAGTTCATGTTTTTGCTAGTTTATCTATTTAATATTAGATATTTTTTATAGTTTAAGTTTAGTTTCTTCTTCATATTTTTCCTCTTATCTATTTTTTCTTTCATCTGTTCTCTCTCTTGGGATGCTACCGAATTTGTTTTGCAACATATGTTCTATTTGCTGTGGTTATTTAGTTTGCGATTATGCTTGCGTGAATTTCTTTGAATATAATAATGGTTAGAAACGACTTATTAAATGTTAGCCCAGTCTTGAATGGAAATTCAACCCGTACGATGTTGGGTGTTTTGAAGAACCATCGTAATGGTTTAAGAGTGGTGCATTTTAATGCCCGAAGCCTGAATGCGCGTAAACTTGATTACGTGCGATATCTTTTTGTTAATTCTGAAATAGATGTCTTATGTGTTGATGAGACAGGGTTCGATCCTAATTTAGGGAATGATATCTATAAAATCAATGGTTATAATCTATTTCGCAACGATAGAGTGACGAAGACAATTGGTGGCGGAGTGGCAATTTATTGCATTGACACCCTTAGGTGTAGGGAAGTTCTAAAGTC
Organism: Neoascia interrupta; assembly: GCA_947623515.1. Classification (NCBI taxonomy): domain Eukaryota; kingdom Metazoa; phylum Arthropoda; class Insecta; order Diptera; family Syrphidae; genus Neoascia; species Neoascia interrupta. The sequence continues at coordinate 118,383,663 of OX392462.1, forward strand.
TTATAATTCAGATGTTGAGTACCTAATTTGCGAGATATGTGATAACTTTGAGAAGTGTTTAGTTGCCTGTTGCTATAACCCTAACAGGCAATTTTCCCCCGAACCATTTTTCTCTGCGATTTCGACTTTTTCACCTTAATACGACAACATTATTTTATCGGGTGACTTTAATGCAGACTTACTTAAGAGGACTTCTCGCGCGTCTCAGTTTAAGGACTTTGTTGCTTCTTGTGGGCTCTCAGTCGTTAACAATTGTAGCCCCATATGTTTTCGCCCTAATGAAACACCTAGTTTGCTTGATCTGTTCATCGTTTCGGACCTATCATCAGTCCTTTTATTCGACCAACTTTCTCTTGATGTGGTATCTGAGCACGATTTGATTTTTTGTACATACGTTATTGTTTTCAACCGTTTTATTGCACCTTCTTGTTTTACGTATAGGGACTTCAAGTCTATCGATAACAATTCTCTTCGTATTGCAGCGTCTTCCGTCCCTTGGGAAAATTGTTATCAGATAGCTGATTCAAATCAAAAGCTTGCATACTTGCAATATTTTATTGAATTTCTTTATAATCAATTTGTTCCTATAAAAAGAGTTGCAATTCGTAATAAAGCTTGTCCCTGGTTTACTTCGGATGTCTTAAGAGCAATAAAAAATAGAAACTGCCTTCATAGCAAATGGAAGCGAAATCGTACCTCAGCGTGTTGAGATTCTTACAAAGTTGCACGTAACAATGCTTCACTAGTTGTTCGTGAATCCAAACGCAACTTTTATGCACATAAATTAAATGCGTGCTTACCCCCCAAAGAACTTTGGAAAAATCTTCATGAGATCGGAGTGGGCAGGAAAAACAACAGAGAGTGTGCCCTGGACCCCGATGAACTGAACAACTTTTTCTTGGAAGCAGAATAAACATCGAAGAGCTTTGACTTAGATTCCAAACCCGAAGCCATTCTACCATTTCAAGCTGATTTTGAGGTTGTCACGGAAAATGAAAAACTTTCTGCGTTTGCTTCTTTGAAGTCCAATTCCACCGGTGAAGATGGTATACCGCTCAGGTTTTTACGACTGATAATGCCCGAAATAATCCGTCCTCGAACCCATGTAATAAACTCATGCATCATGACGTCTACTTTTCCACAAGCTTGGAAGTGTACTAGAGTTATCCCGATTGCGAAAAAAGCCAATGCTTCTACAGCTAATGAGTACCGGCCTATTAGCATTCTGCCGTGCTTATCCAAAGTCTTTGAGAAAGTAATTGCAAAGCAAATCTTAAGCCACCTCTCTGTCAAGGCCTTACTTTATCCTCTTCAATCGGGTTTCCGTGAAGCCCACAGCTGCTCCACTGCAATGGTCAATATTCTCGAGGATTTACGTAAGGATTTTGATCAGGGTCTTATAGGGCTGGTGGATCTTTTAAACATCGACTTGACAGCCATTAATGACTGGTCAGTAAAAAATGGTCTTCTTTTAAACCCAGATAAATGTTTAGTGTTGTTAATATCAAATAAACTGTTTGAATTAGTGTGGTTCCCGACATTTGGCTTTCTAACTGTAGGCTATAGTTAGAATAGTTGAATTTGCCACCTGCCTTGGCTTTGTCCTGAACCGAAAGCTGTTTGAGGAAACTTTGGCGAGCTGCTAGTTTTACCCCAGTTGATACTAGACAAAAGCTCGTTAGTACCCTTATGATGCCTTTAATCACGTATTCGGAGGTGGTATATCCGAACCCTGATTCTCTTTCGCTACATAAGCTTAAGGTAGCGTTCAACGACATGGTTCGGTATATCCATGGACTACGTAGGTTCGACAGAATATCGGCTCACGCAAACACTTTTTTAGGACGATCTCTTACTCAGCATATAAATGCCAGGAATTGCATATTCCTGCATAAAATTCTAATATCCAAGTCTCCTCGGTATTTATTTGATAAATTGGATTTCTCACGTTCACGTCGCACCATGAATATAAATATTCCTCCCTTCAAATACTTAACTTCATCTCGGTTGTTTTTCATTCATACAGTAAGGCTGTGGAACTCGTTACCTGCGTACATCAAAACTATTAGCAGCCCCGCAATCTTTAAGTCCACAATTTTCAATCACTTTTCTCAGTAGCATTCTCTAAAACTTTTATCTTTTCTAAACACCTTTTTTTCTTTTCTCTCAACCTTCTTTTCACCGGTAATACTTACCAGATTGCTCTTACTTTTTCTCACCTCTCTTACTTATAACTAGATTTAAGAAAAACTGTTTAGTTTAATAAGGTCCAAAAACATATGTTATCATAATATGTACTTAAAAAGACCAGGTCTTAATGTACAGCCGTATAATAATAATAAATTGAAAGGCAAAAAAAATCTGGAAGCTCCTTCTATTTTCGCGCGTCTTCCACCCATCTTCAAGATTAGCCCTGAGTTGTCTGACTAAAGATAATAACACTCTTCGACTTGCGTAAGGTATTTGGGGTACCCTTTAGCGATGAAGAAGTCGACAAGGACAGGCTTTTTATTCCAGTCGGTTGGCCAATATGTTGGCTTTCCTGTGGAAAAAAAGTCCACCCCGCGTTTCATACTGTTTTTGTACAGTAATCTGTCTCTTCTTGAATTACACCTTGAACCCCCAATAATAAAATTGGACCCATTGAAGTCATACATACGATCAAGATCGTCTTCCACCAGTCTATATGCCGGCGGGAAATAACAAGATGCCAGATTAGATTACAAATCTAAGCAGTAAATTTTTACTGTTCTATTTTACTGTTTTACAATTCTTACTTTACAAGAAACTGAACTTATCTGCATAGAGTCTAGCTCAACCTCCGTGTTCTTGAAGTGATGCAGTTCTTAACGTAGAGGGAGGATCCTCCTCTCGAATTTTGCGAAGGGTGATGTGCGTGATATTCAGTGTAGCCTTTAAGTTTGGGTCCAGACACGTTTTTTAGGTGAGTTTCCGTAATCATGCAAATATTAATATTATTTTTCCGTAGAAATATTTCTAGTTCGTCTTTTTTATTCAGGCAATTTGCATTCCATGTAAGTATTTTAAATAACTGTTTCGTATTCATGTTCTCCTGTAATTTTTTCGAGGCCTAAACTCGACCTTGCTCAGTTTGTCAAATATAAGTTTGTTGATATAAGTCTGACCCTCAAGTTTTTCCAAGATTACAACGAGGATCTGAGACGCTGCATCTGTTGTGGGCGATCTTGCCTTGTTTTCGTTTGACGCAACTTGTGCGTATGATTTCGGTCCGACCAGTGGCGGTTTCTCAGCTGCACTTGAACTGGCGTTACTCTTTTGTGGAGCTTTTACGCCTTTTGTCGTCGCCTCCTTTGCCAATCTCGCGCTTTTGATGGGCTTTGGCGTCTTTGGAGTCTTTGGCTTAGGAGTTTCAGCAGTTTTTGGACGTCCTAGGCTTGGATTCTGACCTCGAGTATGTTCCTTAAAAGGTTCTCGTCCCTTTTGCAATAGACTAGAATGGTGTTTTCCGGCCCTTTTGCAATAGACTAGAATGGTGTTTTCCGGCCCTTTTGCAATAGACTAGAATGGTGTTTTCCGGCACATTTCACGCAACGTGGTTCTTTTTGGCAGTAGGCACTTGTGTGCCTGAATTCTTGGCATCGCTAACATTGTGGTATCAGTCTATTGCCTTTTCGCATGGGTTCGATCATAACCCTGATGTTAAGTATCATTTTTGTTTTATAAATATCGTTTTTACTCTCAGTTCTTTCAAAGGAGAGCATAAAAATTGGAAGGCCGCGTCTGGTCACAGTGTCTCTTTCTCCTTCCGTGCGTTGCTTTTCCTTTTTAATGATATTGGCGGCATCAATAATTTTAAGGCCTTTGGTTTATATGTCTTTTACAACGTCTTCTTTCGTGCGTGATGGGTGGAGCCCCCTAACAATGACTCGCAGTGTTTTTTCGAACTTATTTTGATAAGTATACCACTCGATTCTTTCTGACAGCGCGCGATAGGAATCGGCGTTGTCAACATTTACTTTCCACACGATATATCGGTGCGAAGTAAGCTTATATTTTTCTGTTCTCACCGTGTTTGCAAGAAGGTTGCGTAATCTCCCGAAGTCTGCTATCCCGACGATGTATATTGCGGGAGGTGGACGAATTTTCGCTTCTGATTTAGCTTTGTTTGAGCCAGAGGGCTTATCCTCTTTTTGTATTACTTGGGGAGATGAATTCGCCTTACGCTTCTTGCTAGACCTTTTCCTTAAAACTGAATCGGTCCCTGGTGCAAGATCGTCCTCGCCCGTAAAGTATTCGCTTGCTGGTCGGTCCGGTGTTACACACTCTTTCGTTACCTCACAGTCTTTCGTTATGCGAGTATTTTTAATATCCTCGTTTTCTTTTCGCAGAGAGTCAACTTCCAGTTTAAGATCGTGGAAGAGTCGCTCCATTTCAGTAAGCTTAGCTCGGAGTTCATTATTCTCCTTTTCTAAGCTCTTAATTTTCACTGGGTCCTGGTTTACCGGTGGACTGCTTTTTCCGGATATGTTCGATCGAGGTTTTGGTGATCGATTAAATTTTGACCTTTTCTCAAAAGGATTTATGAGCAATAAAAGGCTCTCCCCAGAATCCGTAGAGCCTGCCGCTGGAGAGGGTGGATTTTCACCACTTGGGTTAATCAAATCTTTCATTTTATTCATTGCCATGTTTATGCCCGACCCAGGGTATATTAAGCTTGATGTATAGTTTGTAACGCAGTGAAATAATCACCGTAGACCCCTAGGACCTTTTAGAGGACCTTTTATCCGTCCGTCCGTATGTAAACAACTTTTAGGCCCTACATTTTAAGGTACAGAGCTGAAATTTTGTGGGTTGGCTGGAAGTCCATTGGACCAGATCAAGTTTAAAAACTATCCGGATCCGCCCACAGACACGCCCACTACAGGCCCGTATGTGTGACCATCTCTAAATTTAAAAAATACTTTTTCTAAATTTTAGCTATGTTAAAATAGTGCTAGCGCATTCATTTTTGGTGTGTAACATTGCCTTGTAATTGTCTTTGAAGTGGCCAAAAAATTTTAGCCTTTTCATTGACCAGGCCCACTTTTTTAAGGGACTTTAGTTTAAAATGGTTTTTTTTTTTTCTTATTTGACTAAATTTCATATTTTCTTATATATGAAATTTGACTAAAAATTATATGACCAAAGTTGTAGATATTAGCATTTTCTAACTTTCATGTATCAGGACAATGTGCCTCCGCCCACTTTTGTAGGCGTGGCGTTAAAAAAAGTGATTTTTGAGGTTAAAAAGGCGGAGTTTTAGACCGAAATGTATGCAAGCAACAGTATAAAGCATTTAACAGTTATATTTTTGTATCCCGCCCACTTTTTGGAGGCATGGCAGCTTTTTTTTTGGTATGGTCGAGTATTTTGCAATACGTCGTTAAATACCAAATTTTTAATATGATAATGCAATCACCACGTGTATACCACTTCTGATAAAAAATGTTATTGAGAAGGGGTGGATGCCACGCCCCTTTCTTAGGGAGAAGATTCTTAGCTTAGAAATTCTAAATACAATTGAAGTTAAATGTAACTGAAATTTAACAGCCAAGATTTATGACACGATTCGGAGCTTGACAGTGATCAATTGGGATGGAGTATCCAACGATTCGCCTAAGCGGATTGTAACCCTCCCACTAGTTTTTTTTTGTAATTGCACAATGTGGCCGCGTGGAATGCAGACTAAGCGTCTGGAAGATTTTAATATTATGGAGCAAAATCAATACAATCAATACAACAACAATATTGCATTATAATAATTCTAAGTAAATTGTGATTGCTCAGGTGACCGCATGAAATGCAAACTAGGCGTCTAGGAGGTTTTCGCTCCACATAATATTTTATGCGATCACCTTGGCAAATATTAAGTATAGTCAGTCAGTTCAGTTGTAATTTGTAGTTTATTCAATAAAGACAATTTTTTTTATTGAACGCGTTTGCCTCGTCACTTAACTCGCGCCCCGGGCGGTCCCACCCACGCTAGGCCTATGAAGTTACAGTACGTAAAACAGACCCTTGAATACGCTATCCTATCCCACATTGTAAACTGTTGATGTTATTGTTATTTTTTGACATTTTACAAGAAGTGCAAACTTTTAAAAGGGGCGTGGTCCAAACGGCCTTAATTACAAGCTATCAATTATAACGCAGATGTTATGCTTATATGTACTTTAAAATGCATTTTTTTGGTTCAAATTGAATACTTTTGAAAAATCGACTCCCAAAAATGGGGCGTGGCTAAAAACTTTGTATAAACGAAATCTGGAATAAAGTCTCGTTTATATAACCTGCTAATTCAGTTTTTTTATTCTTTCCTATATTAGGCTTAAGGCAAATCGAAATTACGTTTTTCTTATGAACGAAATATAGAACTATGTGTTTTCTTCATAATATATATGTATTAAGTAAAATTTTTTTGACTCGGAACGAAAATATGAAATAAAATGCATTTGAAAAATTAACGTGCCACGCATACTAGGGGAGGTAAAGCGATTAAATTTTTATTTTGTGTATGTTACAATAAACAGGAGGTAATAAATACAAAATTTCTGGGTTTTAGGAAGTCTTACAGCTTTGAAAACTCTGGAGGTAGTTTCACAATTGCACCGATTGTAGGCGTGTCTTTGGACGAATTTCACAAGACTCACTTATACTGCGTCTGAAAACAATGAACCCATGTTCCAAATTTTAGCTTTCTAGCTTAAAATTTAAGGCCTAAAAACTGGTGGCATACAGAGAGACGGACGGACATGGCTCATTCGATTCAGAATTCGGTTTCAATCATATGCCCCTAGGATCTTGGTGGTCTACCATTATTATTTCACCGTGCTACAAACTATGTGCCAAACTAAATATACCTCCTATCCTATGGGATGGGGTATAAAAACAAATAAAAGCAAGAAACAGTATCAAAACACACAAGTGTGGCTACCAATACTGCGAGCTACCGACTACAAACTTACGAAGCAAGGGAGAAAATGACGAAAGCATTTTATAAACCAGTGAGCAAGTGCTACACACTGTACACACTGCACGCAGAAGTTTCAGTCCGTAAAACAGACCGTTGAATACACCATTCTACCCACATTTTAAAATTCTGAAATTATTGTTATTTTTTGACATTTTATGAGTAGTGCAACCTGTGAAATGGGGCGTGGTCCAACCGCCCTTATTTACAAACAATCAATAATTACATGGATATTTGCAATTTACGCTTAAATGTATGTAAAAATGCAATTTTTTGGTTCAAATTTAATATTTTTGTAAAATCGACCCCTAAAAAAGGGCATGGCTGAAAACTTTGAATAACCGAAATCTTGAACGAAGTCCCGTTTAATCTCGCCTGCTAATTTTTATTTTTTATTCTTTCTTAACTTAGGCTTAAGCCCAGTCGAAATGGCAATCGAAATTTATACCCGACCCAGGGTACACTCCTCGTCACATTAGATGCAGTCATTTTTTAAATGTTAACTCGTTATTTTTCCCGTTATATGATCGATTAGAAAAAAACGACTATGGTTAATGATAGACTATTTTCTTGACAACAAAATACAAAAGGTGCATATACAACAGATTTAGCTAATGGAACTTAGAAGACAAATCGTAAAATGAGTAAAGAATAATGCGGAAAAAACCGCGTCATTAGATTAGAAGCAGTGAACAAATTAACGTTTTTCGTATAGTGAATGCATTTTTATACCCGACCCAGGGTATATTAAGTTTGATGTATAGTTTGTAACGCAGTGAAATAATCACCGTAGACCCCTAAGACCTTTTAGAGATATGAAACTATGGGACCGACAGGAGAATCGATTAAGCCATGTCCGTCCGTCCGTCCGTATGTAAACAACTCTTAGGCTGAATTTTAAGGTAGAGAGCTGAAATTTTGTGGATTGGCTGGAAATCTATGGGACCAGATAAAGTTTGAAAATTAGCTGAATCCCCCAACAGACACGCCGCCTACAGGCCTGTATATGCGACGAGATCACTTATTTAAAAAAATACTTTTTCTAAATTTTAGCTATGTTAGAATGGTGCTAGCGCATTCATTTTGGGTATGTAACATTGCCTTGTAATTGTCTTTGAAGTGGCTAAATTTCAGTCTTGATTGACCATTCCCACTTTTTTATGGGATTTTAGCTTAAAATGACGGTTTTTCAATAAATATTTTTTGCATTTTTTGTATGGTCGGGTATTTTGCAATCCGTCGTAGATGGACTGAAGCTTTTGCATACACACTGTTGCACTTTCCCACTAGATTTTGTTTTTTTAAACTTGTCGTTTTTATGAGAAATAGATCAGTCACTTCTATTTTCATTTTTAAATACAGCCGCCCCTTTGAAGACAGGCGCCGACCATTGAGCCGCACAATGTGTGACAGACGCTTCTGGATTTTAATTTAACCTTCAGATTCATCTATAAGTTTAAACATTACTGCCAAAAGTTAGCCCAAATGGAGCAGCATCTACAGCATTCGTTGAAACATTAAAGAGTACTTCTTCCGGTGGACTTAAGTCGGCTCTTACGACAGGCATACCTTACCTCAAGGCTATTCTAACCCCAACCTTGCAGGGGTAAACGGAAAAACGGTAAAACATGTTGTTTTCTTTTTCGTTTGATTTAATAGGTTTTAAAACTTTAGGTTCGAAACGCCAATATTGAAACTTTTTAAATGCAGTAAACTTGCGTTGTAAACGCTTCATACTTCAGTCAAATTTAAATTAGAACGTCATTACCGTTAATAGACTAGCAACCTTTGAAAATTCGTTTTCGAAAATAGATTTACGTTTTCGAGCCAAATCTTCGAAGTTTTTTAACATTCGAAGTTTGCTTTAGTTCACATGAATTCTCAGAAGATAGACTGTGCCCGTTATTTATTTCAAACCTATACTTTATACCGCTAGGGAGCTAGACGGAGAGACATACCTTTCATAAAATAACTATTTTTAATTTTGTTTCAGTTCCCGTTAGACTTTTTTCAAATAGCGCAACTACATGCAATAGCATTGGATGTTTATACCCGACCCAGGGTATATTAAGTTTGATTTATAGTTTGTAACGCAGTGAAATAATCACCGTAGACCCCTAGGACCTTTTAGAGATATGAATGGGAGCGACAGGAGAATCGATGAAGCCATGTCCGTCCGTCCGTATGTAAACAACTTTTAGGCCTTACATTTTAAGGTACAGAGCTGAAATTTTGTGGGTTGGCTGGAAGTCCATTGGATCAGATCAAGTTTGAAAACTATCCGGATCCGCCCACAGACACGCCCACTACAGGCCCGTATGTGTGACCATCTCTAAATTTAAAGAATACTTTTTCTAAATTTTAGATATGTTAAAATAGTGCTAGCGCATTCATTTTTGGTATGTAACATTGCCTTGTAATTGTCTTTGAAGTGGCCAAAAAATTTTAGCCTTTTCATTGACCAGGCCCACTTTTTTAAGGGACTTCAGTTTAAAATGGTTTTTTTTTCTTATTTGACTAAATTTAATATTTTCTTATATATGAAATTTGACCAAAAATTATATGACCAAAGTTGTAGATATTAGCATTTTCTAACTTTCATGTATCAGGACTATGTGCCTCCGCCCACTTTTGTAGGCGTGGCGTTAAAAAAAAGTGATTTTTGAGGTTAAAAAGGCGGAGTTTTAGACCGAAATGTATGCAAGCAACAGTATAAAGCATTTAACAGTTATATTTTTGTATCCCGCCCACTTTTTGGAGGCATGGCAGCTTTTTTTTTTGGTATGGTCGAGTATTTTGCAATACGTCGTTAAATACCAAATTTTTAATATGATAATGCAATCACCACGTGTATACCACTTCTGATAAAAAATATAAACAAAAATACAATGTTATTGAGAAGGGGTGGATGCCACGCCCCTTTCTTAGGGAGAAGATTCTTAGCTTAGAAATTCTAAATACAATTGAAGTTAAATGTAACTGAAATTTAACAGCCAAGATTTATGACACGATTCGGAGCTTGACAGTGGTCAATTGGGATGGAGTATCCAACGATTCGCCTAAGCGGATTGTAACCCTCCCACTAGTTTTTCTTTGTAATTGCACAATGTGACTGCGTGGAATCCAGACTAAGCGTCTGGAAGATTTTAATATTGTGGAGCAAAATCAATACAATCAATCCAACAACAATATTGCATTATAATAATTCTAAGTAAATTGTGATTGCTCAGGTGACCGCGTGAAATGCAAACTAGGCGTCTAGGAGGTTTTCGCTCCACATAATATTTTATGCGATCACCTTGGCAAATATTAAGTATAGTCAGTCAGTTCACTTGTAATTTGTAGTTTATTCAATAAAGACAATTTTTTTATTGAACGCGTTTGCCTCGTCACTTAACTCGCGCCCCGGGCGGTCCCACCCACGCTAGGCCTATGAAGTTACAGTACGTAAAACAGACCCTTGAATACGCTATCCTATCCCACATTGTAAACTGTTGATGTTATTATTATTTTTTGACATTTTACAAGAAGTGCAAACTTTTAAAAGGGGCGTGGTCCAACCGGCCTTAATTACAAACTATCAATTATAACGCAGATGTTATGCTTATATGTACCTTAAAATACATTTTTTTGGTTCAAATTCAATACTTTTGAAAAATCGACTCCCAAAAATGGGGCGTGGCTAAAAACTTTGTAAAAACGAAATCTGGAATAAAGTCTCGTTTATCTAACCTGCTAATTCAGTTTTTTTATTCTTTCCTATATCAGGCTTAAGGCAAGTCGAAATTACGTTTTTCTTATGAACGAAATATAGAACTATGTGTTTTCTTCATAATATATATGTATTAAGTAAAATTTTTTTGACTCGGAACGAAAATATGAAATAAAATGCATTTGAAAAATTAACGTGCCACGCATACTAGGGGAGGTAAAGCGATTAAATTTTTATTTTGTGTATGTTACAATAAACAGGAGGTAATAAATACAAAATTTCTGGGTTTTAGGAAGTCTTACAGCTTTGAAAACTCTGGAGGTAGTTTCACAATTGCACCGATTGTAGGCGTGTCTTTGGACGAATTTCACAAGACTCACTTATACTGCGTCTGAAAACAATGAACCCATGTTCCAAATTTTAGCTTTCTAGCTTAAAATTTAAGGCCTAAAAACTTGTGGCATACAGAGAGACGGACGGACATGGCTCATTCGATTCAGAATTCGGTCTCAATCATATGCCCCTAGGATCTTGGTGGTCTACCATTATTATTTCACCGTGCTACAAACTATGTGCCAAACTAAATATACCTCCTATCCTATGGGATGGGGTATAAAAACAAATAAAAGCAAGAAACAGTATCAAAACACACAAGTGTGGCTACCAATACTGCGAGCTACCGACTACAAACTTACGAAGCAAGGGAGAAAATGACGAAAGCATTTTATAAACCAGTGAGCAAGTGCCACACACTGTACACACTGCACGCAGAAGTTTCAGTCCGTAAAACAGACCGTTGAATACACCATTCTACCCACATTTTAAAATTCTGAAATTATTGTTATTTTTTGACATTTTATGAGTAGTGCAACCTGTGAAATGGGGCGTGGTCCAACCGCCCTTATTTACAAACAATCAATAATTACATGGATATTTGCAATTTACGCTTAAATGTATGTAAAAATGCAATTTTTGGTTCAAATTTAATATTTTTGTAAAATCGACCCCTAAAAAAGGGCAACTTATTCAAAGGAAAACTTTGAATAACCGAAATCTTGAACGAAGTCCCGTTTAATCTCGCCTGCTAATTTTTATTTTTTATTCTTTCTTAACTTAGGCTTAAGCCCAGTTTTAAATGTTAACTCGTTATTTTTCCCGTTTTATGATCGATTAGAAAAAAACGACTATGGTTAATGATAGACTATTTTCTTGACAACGAAATACAAAAGGTGCATATACAACAGATTTGGCTAATGGAACTTAGAAGACAAATCGTAAAATGAGTAAAGAATAATGCGGAAAAAACCGCGTCATTAGATTAGAAGCAGTGAACAAATTAACGTTTTTCGTATAGTGAATGCATTTTTATACCCGACCCAGGGTATATTAAGTTTGATGTATAGTTTGTAACGCAGTGAAATAATCACCGTAGACCCCTAAGACCTTTTAGAGATATGAAACTATGGGACCGACAGGAGAATCGATTAAGCCATGTCCGTCCGTCCGTCCGTCCGTCCGTATGTAAACAACTCTTAGGCTGAATTTTAAGGTAGAGAGCTGAAATTTTGTGGATTGGCTGGAAATCTATGGGACCAGATAAAGTTTGAAAATTAGCTGAATCCCCCAACAGACACGCCGCTTACAGGCCTGTATATGCGACGAGATCACTTATTTAAAAAAATACTTTTTCTAAATTTTAGCTATGTTAGAATGGTGCTAGCGCATTCATTTTGGGTATGTAACATTGCCTTGTAATTGTCTTTGAAGTGGCTAAATTTCAGTCTTGATTGACCATTCCCACTTTTTTATGGGATTTTAGCTTAAAATGACGGTTTTTCAATAAATATTTTTTGCATTTTTTGTATGGTCGGGTATTTTGCAATCCGTCGTAGATGGACTGAAGCTTTTGCATACACACTGTTGCACTTTCCCACTAGATTTTGTTTTTTTAAACTTGTCGTTTTTATGAGAAATAGATCAGTCACTTCTATTTTCATTTTTAAATACAGCCGCCCCTTTGAAGACAGGCGCCGACCATTGAGCCGCACAATGTGTGACAGACGCTTCTGGATTTTAATTTAACCTTCAGATTCATCTATAAGTTTAAACATTACTGCCAAAAGTTAGCCCAAATGGAGCAGCATCTACAGCATTCGTTGAAACATTAAAGAGTACTTCTTCCGGTGGACTTAAGTCGGCTCTTACGACAGGCATACCTTACCTCAAGGCTATTCTAACCCCAACCTTGCAGGGGTAAACGGAAAAACGGTAAAACATGTTGTTTTCTTTTTCGTTTGATTTAATAGGTTTTAAAACTTTAGGTTCGAAACGCCAATATTGAAACTTTTTAAATGCAGTAAACTTGCGTTGTAAACGCTTCATACTTCAGTCAAATTTAAATTAGAACGTCATTACCGTTAATAGACTAGCAACCTTTGAAAATTCGTTTTCGAAAATAGATTTACGTTTTCGAGCCAAATCTTCGAAGTTTTTTAACATTCGAAGTTTGCTTTAGTTCACATGAATTCTCAGAAGATAGACTATGCCCGTTATTTATTTCAAACCTATACTTTATACCGCTAGGGAGCTAGACGGAGAGACATACCTTTCATAAAATAACTATTTTTAATTTTGTTTCAGTTCCCGTTAGACTTTTTTCAAATAGCGCAACTACATGCAATAGCATTGGATGTTTATACCCGACCCAGGGTATATTAAGTTTGATTTATAGTTTGTAACGCAGTGAAATAATCACCGTAGACCCCTAGGACCTTTTAGAGATATGAATGGGAGCGACAGGAGAATCGATGAAGCCATGTCCGTCCGTCCGTATGTAAACAACTTTTAGGCCTTACATTTTAAGGTACAGAGCTGAAATTTTGTGGGTTGGCTGGAAGTCCATTGGATCAGATCAAGTTTGAAAACTATCCGGATCCGCCCACAGACACGCCCACTACAGGCCCGTATGTGTGACCATCTCTAAATTTAAAGAATACTTTTTCTAAATTTTAGATATGTTAAAATAGTGCTAGCGCATTCATTTTTGGTATGTAACATTGCCTTGTAATTGTCTTTGAAGTGGCCAAAAAATTTTAGCCTTTTCATTGACCAGGCCCACTTTTTTAAGGGACTTCAGTTTAAAATGGTTTTTTTTTCTTATTTGACTAAATTTAATATTTTCTTATATATGAAATTTGACCAAAAATTATATGACCAAAGTTGTAGATATTAGCATTTTCTAACTTTCATGTATCAGGACTATGTGCCTCCGCCCACTTTTGTAGGCGTGGCGTTAAAAAAAAGTGATTTTTGAGGTTAAAAAGGCGGAGTTTTAGACCGAAATGTATGCAAGCAACAGTATAAAGCATTTAACAGTTATATTTTTGTATCCCGCCCACTTTTTGGAGGCATGGCAGCTTTTTTTTTGGTATGGTCGAGTATTTTGCAATACGTCGTTAAATACCAAATTTTTAATATGATAATGCAATCACCACGTGTATACCACTTCTGATAAAAAATATAAACAAAAATACAATGTTATTGAGAAGGGGTGGATGCCACGCCCCTTTCTTAGGGAGAAGATTCTTAGCTTAGAAATTCTAAATACAATTGAAGTTAAATGTAACTGAAATTTAACAGCCAAGATTTATGACACGATTCGGAGCTTGACAGTGGTCAATTGGGATGGAGTATCCAACGATTCGCCTAAGCGGATTGTAACCCTCCCACTAGTTTTTCTTTGTAATTGCACAATGTGACTGCGTGGAATCCAGACTAAGCGTCTGGAAGATTTTAATATTGTGGAGCAAAATCAATACAATCAATCCAACAACAATATTGCATTATAATAATTCTAAGTAAATTGTGATTGCTCAGGTGACCGCGTGAAATGCAAACTAGGCGTCTAGGAGGTTTTCGCTCCACATAATATTTTATGCGATCACCTTGGCAAATATTAAGTATAGTCAGTCAGTTCACTTGTAATTTGTAGTTTATTCAATAAAGACAATTTTTTTATTGAACGCGTTTGCCTCGTCACTTAACTCGCGCCCCGGGCGGTCCCACCCACGCTAGGCCTATGAAGTTACAGTACGTAAAACAGACCCTTGAATACGCTATCCTATCCCACATTGTAAACTGTTGATGTTATTATTATTTTTTGACATTTTACAAGAAGTGCAAACTTTTAAAAGGGGCGTGGTCCAACCGGCCTTAATTACAAACTATCAATTATAACGCAGATGTTATGCTTATATGTACCTTAAAATGCATTTTTTTGGTTCAAATTCAATACTTTTGAAAAATCGACTCCCAAAAATGGGGCGTGGCTAAAAACTTTGTAAAAACGAAATCTGGAATAAAGTCTCGTTTATCTAACCTGCTAATTCAGTTTTTTTATTCTTTCCTATATCAGGCTTAAGGCAAGTCGAAATTACGTTTTTCTTATGAACGAAATATAGAACTATGTGTTTTCTTCATAATATATATGTATTAAGTAAAATTTTTTTGACTCGGAACGAAAATATGAAATAAAATGCATTTGAAAAATTAACGTGCCACGCATACTAGGGGAGGTAAAGTGATTAAATTTTTATTTTGTGTATGTTACAATAAACAGGAGGTAATAAATACAAAATTTCTGGGTTTTAGCAAGTCTTACAGCTTTGAAAACTCTGGAGGTAGTTTCACAATTGCACCGATTGTAGGCGTGTCTTTGGACGAATTTCACAAGACTCACTTATACTGCGTCTGAAAACAATGAACCCATGTTCCAAATTTTAGCTTTCTAGCTTAAAATTTAAGGCCTAAAAACTTGTGGCATACAGAGAGACGGACGGACATGGCTCATTCGATTCAGAATTCGGTCTCAATCATATGCCCCTAGGATCTTGGTGGTCTACCATTATTATTTTACCGTGCTACAAACTATGTGCCAAACTAAATATACCTCCTATCCTATGGGATGGGGTATAAAAACAAATAAAAGCAAGAAACAGTATCAAAACACACAAGTGTGGCTACCAATACTGCGAGCTACCGACTACAAACTTACGAAGCAAGGGAGAAAATGACGAAAGCATTTTATAAACCAGTGAGCAAGTGCTACACACTGTACACACTGCACGCAGAAGTTTCAGTCCGTAAAACAGACCGTTGAATACACCATTCTACCCACATTTTAAAATTCTGAAATTATTGTTATTTTTTGACATTTTATGAGTAGTGCAACCTGTGAAATGGGGCGTGGTCCAACCGCCCTTATTTACAAACAATCAATAATTACATGGATATTTGCAATTTACGCTTAAATGTATGTAAAAATGCAATTTTTTGGTTCAAATTTAATATTTTTGTAAAATCGACCCCTAAAAAAGGGCATGGCTGAAAACTTTGAATAACCGAAATCTTGAACGAAGTCCCGTTTAATCTCGCCTGCTAATTTTTATTTTTTATTCTTTCTTAACTTAGGCTTAAGCCCAGTCGAAATGGCAATCGAAATTTATACCCGACCCAGGGTACACTCCTCGTCACATTAGATGCAGTCATTTTTTAAATGTTAACTCGTTATTTTTCCCGTTATATGATCGATTAGAAAAAAACGACTATGGTTAATGATAGACTATTTTCTTGACAACAAAATACAAAAGGTGCATATACAACAGATTTAGCTAATGGAACTTAGAAGACAAATCGTAAAATGAGTAAAGAATAATGCGGAAAAAACCGCGTCATTAGATTAGAAGCAGTGAACAAATTAACGTTTTTCGTATAGTGAATGCATTTTTATACCCGACCCAGGGTATATTAAGTTTGATGTATAGTTTGTAACGCAGTGAAATAATCACCGTAGACCCCTAAGACCTTTTAGAGATATGAAACTATGGGACCGACAGGAGAATCGATTAAGCCATGTCCGTCCGTCCGTCCGTATGTAAACAACTCTTAGGCTGAATTTTAAGGTAGAGAGCTGAAATTTTGTGGATTGGCTGGAAATCTATGGGACCAGATAAAGTTTGAAAATTAGCTGAATCCCCCAACAGACACGCCGCCTACAGGCCTGTATATGCGACGAGATCACTTATTTAAAAAAATACTTTTTCTAAATTTTAGCTATGTTAGAATGGTGCTAGCGCATTCATTTTGGGTATGTAACATTGCCTTGTAATTGTCTTTGAAGTGGCTAAATTTCAGTCTTGATTGACCATTCCCACTTTTTTATGGGATTTTAGCTTAAAATGACGGTTTTTCAATAAATATTTTTTGCATTTTTTGTATGGTCGGGTATTTTGCAATCCGTCGTAGATGGACTGAAGCTTTTGCATACACACTGTTGCACTTTCCCACTAGATTTTGTTTTTTTAAACTTGTCGTTTTTATGAGAAATAGATCAGTCACTTCTATTTTCATTTTTAAATACAGCCGCCCCTTTGAAGACAGGCGCCGACCATTGAGCCGCACAATGTGTGACAGACGCTTCTGGATTTTAATTTAACCTTCAGATTCATCTATAAGTTTAAACATTACTGCCAAAAGTTAGCCCAAATGGAGCAGCATCTACAGCATTCGTTGAAACATTAAAGAGTACTTCTTCCGGTGGACTTAAGTCGGCTCTTACGACAGGCATACCTTACCTCAAGGCTATTCTAACCCCAACCTTGCAGGGGTAAACGGAAAAACGGTAAAACATGTTGTGTTCTTTTTCGTTTGATTTAATAGGTTTTAAAACTTTAGGTTCGAAACGCCAATATTGAAACTTTTTAAATGCAGTAAACTTGCGTTGTAAACGCTTCATACTTCAGTCAAATTTAAATTAGAACGTCATTACCGTTAATAGACTAGCAACCTTTGAAAATTCGTTTTCGAAAATAGATTTACGTTTTCGAGCCAAATCTTCGAAGTTTTTTAACATTCGAAGTTTGCTTTAGTTCACATGAATTCTCAGAAGATAGACTATGCCCGTTATTTATTTCAAACCTATACTTTATACCGCTAGGGAGCTAGACGGAGAGACATACCTTCCATAAAATAACTATTTTTAATTTTGTTTCAGTTCCCGTTAGACTTTTTTCAAATAGCGCAACTACATGCACTAGCATTGGATGTTTATACCCGACCCAGGGTATATTAAGTTTGATTTATAGTTTGTAACGCAGTGAAATAATCACCGTAGACCCCTAGGACCTTTTAGAGATATGAATGGGAGCGACAGGAGAATCGATGAAGCCATGTCCGTCCGTCCGTATGTAAACAACTTTTAGGCCTTACATTTTAAGGTACAGAGCTGAAATTTTGTGGGTTGGCTGGAAGTCCATTGGATCAGATCAAGTTTGAAAACTATCCGGATCCGCCCACAGACACGCCCACTACAGGCCCGTATGTGTGACCATCTCTAAATTTAAAGAATACTTTTTCTAAATTTTAGATATGTTAAAATAGTGCTAGCGCATTCATTTTTGGTATGTAACATTGCCTTGTAATTGTCTTTGAAGTGGCCAAAAAATTTTAGCCTTTTCATTGACCAGGCCCACTTTTTTAAGGGACTTCAGTTTAAAATGTTTTTTTTTTTCTTATTTGACTAAATTTCATATTTTCTTATATATGAAATTTGACCAAAAATTATATGACCAAAGTTGTAGATATTAGCATTTTCTAACTTTCATGTATCAGGACTATGTGCCTCCGCCCACTTTTGTAGGCGTGGCGTTAAAAAAAAGTGATTTTTGAGGTTAAAAAGGCGGAGTTTTAGACCGAAATGTATGCAAGCAACAGTATAAAGCATTTAACAGTTATATTTTTGTATCCCGCCCACTTTTTGGAGGCATGGCAGCTTTTTTTGTTGGTATGGTCGAGTATTTTGCAATACGTCGTTAAATACCAAATTTTTAATATGATAATGCAATCACCACGTGTATACCACTTCTGATAAAAAATATAAACAAAAATACAATGTTATTGAGAAGGGGTGGATGCCACGCCCCTTTCTTAGGGAGAAGATTCTTAGCTTAGAAATTCTAAATACAATTGAAGTTAAATGTAACTGAAA
Source organism: Neoascia interrupta (assembly GCA_947623515.1). Lineage (NCBI taxonomy): Eukaryota > Metazoa > Arthropoda > Insecta > Diptera > Syrphidae > Neoascia > Neoascia interrupta. The sequence goes on from OX392462.1 coordinate 118,402,410, forward strand.
TTTAACAGCCAAGATTTATGACACGATTCGGAGCTTGACAGTGGTCAATTGGGATGGAGTATCCAACGATTCGCCTAAGCGGATTGTAACCCTCCCACTAGTTTTTCTTTGTAATTGCACAATGTGACTGCGTGGAATCCAGACTAAGCGTCTGGAAGATTTTAATATTGTGGAGCAAAATCAATACAATCAATCCAACAACAATATTGCATTATAATAATTCTAAGTAAATTGTGATTGCTCAGGTGACCGCGTGAAATGCAAACTAGGCGTCTAGGAGGTTTTCGCTCCACATAATATTTTATGCGATCACCTTGGCAAATATTAAGTATAGTCAGTCAGTTCACTTGTAATTTGTAGTTTATTCAATAAAGACAATTTTTTTTATTGAACGCGTTTGCCTCGTCACTTAACTCGCGCCCCGGGCGGTCCCACCCACGCTAGGCCTATGAAGTTACAGTACGTAAAACAGACCCTTGAATACGCTATCCTATCCCACATTGTAAACTGTTGATGTTATTATTATTTTTTGACATTTTACAAGAAGTGCAAACTTTTAAAAGGGGCGTGGTCCAACCGGCCTTAATTACAAACTATCAATTATAACGCAGATGTTATGCTTATATGTACCTTAAAATGCATTTTTTTGGTTCAAATTCAATACTTTTGAAAAATCGACTCCCAAAAATGGGGCGTGGCTAAAAACTTTGTAAAAACGAAATCTGGAATAAAGTCTCGTTTATCTAACCTGCTAATTCAGTTTTTTTATTCTTTCCTATATCAGGCTTAAGGCAAGTCGAAATTACGTTTTTCTTATGAACGAAATATAGAACTATGTGTTTTCTTCATAATATATATGTATTAAGTAAAATTTTTTTGACTCGGAACGAAAATATGAAATGAAATGCATTTGAAAAATTAACGTGTCACGCATACTAGGGGAGGTAAAGCGATTAAATTTTTATTTTGTGTATGTTACAATAAACAGGAGGTAATAAATACAAAATTTCCGGGTTTTAGGAAGTCTTACAGCTTTGAAAACTCTGGAGGTAGTTTCACAATTGCACCGATTGTAGGCGTGTCTTTGGACGAATTTCACAAGACTCACTTATACTGCGTCTGAAAACAATGAACCCATGTTCCAAATTTTAGCTTTCTAGCTTAAAATTTAAGGCCTAAAAACTTGTGGCATACAGAGAGACGGACGGACATGGCTCATTCGATTCAGAATTCGGTCTCAATCATATGCCCCTAGGATCTTGGTGGTCTACCATTATTATTTCACCGTGCTACAAACTATGTGCCAAACTAAATATACCTCCTATCCTATGGGATGGGGTATAAAAACAAATAAAAGCAAGAAACAGTATCAAAACACACAAGTGTGGCTACCAATACTGCGAGCTACCGACTACAAACTTACGAAGCAAGGGAGAAAATGACGAAAGCATTTTATAAACCAGTGAGCAAGTGCTACACACTGTACACACTGCACGCAGAAGTTTCAGTCCGTAAAACAGACCGTTGAATACACCATTCTACCCACATTTTAAAATTCTGAAATTATTGTTATTTTTTGACATTTTATGAGTAGTGCAACCTGTGAAATGGGGCGTGGTCCAACCGCCCTTATTTACAAACAATCAATAATTACATGGATATTTGCAATTTACGCTTAAATGTATGTAAAAATGCAATTTTTTGGTTCAAATTTAATATTTTTGTAAAATCGACCCCTAAAAAAGGGAATGGCTGAAAACTTTGAATAACCGAAATCTTGAACGAAGTCCCGTTTAATCTCGCCTGCTAATTTTTATTTTTTATTCTTTCTTAACTTAGGCTTACGCCCAGTCGAAATGGCAATCGAAATTTATACCCGACCCAGGGTACACTCCTCGTCACTACATTAGATGCAGTCATTTTTTAAATGTTAACTCGTTATTTTTCCCGTTATATGATCGATTAGAAAAAAACGACTATGGTTAATGATAGACTATTTTCTTGACAACAAAATACAAAAGGTGCATATACAACAGATTTAGCTAATGGAACTTAGAAGACAAATCGTAAAATGAGTAAAGAATAATGCGGAAAAAACCGCGTCGTTAGATTAGAAGCAGTGAACAAATTAACGTTTTTCGTATAGTGAATGCATTTTTATACCCGACCCAGGGTATATTAAGTTTGATGTATAGTTTGTAACGCAGTGAAATAATCACCGTAGACCCCTAAGACCTTTTAGAGATATGAAACTATGGGACCGACAGGAGAATCGATTAAGCCATGTCCGTCCGTCCGTCCGTCCGTATGTTAACAACTCTTAGGCCTTAAATTTTAAGGTAGAGAGCTGAAATTTTGTGGATTGGCTGGAAATCTATGGGACCAGATAAAGTTTGAAAATTAGCTGAATCCCCCAACAGACACGCCGCCTACAGGCCTGTATATGCGACGAGATCACTTATTTAAAAAAATACTTTTTCTAAATTTTAGCTATGTTAGAATGGTGCTAGCGCATTCATTTTGGGTATGTAACATTGCCTTGTCTTTGAAGTGGCTAAATTTCAGTCTTGATTGACCATGCCCACTTTTTTATGGGATTTTAGCTTAAAATGACGGTTTTTCAATAAATATTTTTTGCATTTTTTGTATGGTCGGGTATTTTGCAATCCGTCGTAGATGGACTGAAGCTTTTGCATACACACTGTTGCACTTTCCCACTAGATTTTTTTTTAAACTTGTCGTTTTTATGAGAAATAGATCAGTCACTTCTATTTTCATTTTTAAATACAGCCGCCCCTTTGCAGACAGGCGCCGACCATTGAGCCGCACAATGTGTGACAGACGCTTCTGGATTTTAATTTAACCTTCAGATTCATCTATAAGTTTAAACATTACTGCCAAAAGTTAGCCCAAATGGAGCAGCATCTACAGCATTCGTTGAAACATTAAAGAGTACTTCTTCCGGTGGACTTAAGTCGGCTCTTACGACAGGCATACCTTACCTCAAGGCTATTCTAACCCCAACCTTGCAGGGGTAAACGGAAAAACGGTAAAACATGTTGTGTTCTTTTTCGTTTGATTTAATAGGTTTTAAAACTTTAGGTTCGAAACGCCAATATTGAAACTTTTTAAATGCAGTAAACTTGCGTTGTAAACGCTTCATACTTCAGTCAAATTTAAATTAGAACGTCATTACCGTTAATAGACTAGCAACCTTTGAAAATTCGTTTTCGAAAATAGATTTACGTTTTCGAGCCAAATCTTCGAAGTTTTTTAACATTCGAAGTTTGCTTTAGTTCACATGAATTCTCAGAAGATAGACTATGCCCGTTATTTATTTCAAACCTATACTTTATACCGCTAGGGAGCTAGACGGAGAGACATACCTTCCATAAAATAACTATTTTTAATTTTGTTTCAGTTCCCGTTAGACTTTTTTCAAATAGCGCAACTACATGCACTAGCATTGGATGTTTATACCCGACCCAGGGTATATTAAGTTTGATTTATAGTTTGTAACGCAGTGAAATAATCACCGTAGACCCCTAGGACCTTTTAGAGATATGAATGGGAGCGACAGGAGAATCGATGAAGCCATGTCCGTCCGTCCGTATGTAAACAACTTTTAGGCCTTACATTTTAAGGTACAGAGCTGAAATTTTGTGGGTTGGCTGGAAGTCCATTGGATCAGATCAAGTTTGAAAACTATCCGGATCCGCCCACAGACACGCCCACTACAGGCCCGTATGTGTGACCATCTCTAAATTTAAAGAATACTTTTTCTAAATTTTAGATATGTTAAAATAGTGCTAGCGCATTCATTTTTGGTATGTAACATTGCCTTGTAATTGTCTTTGAAGTGGCCAAAAAATTTTAGCCTTTTCATTGACCAGGCCCACTTTTTTAAGGGACTTCAGTTTAAAATGTTTTTTTTTTTTCTTATTTGACTAAATTTCATATTTTCTTATATATGAAATTTGACCAAAAATTATATGACCAAAGTTGTAGATATTAGCATTTTCTAACTTTCATGTATCAGGACTATGTGCCTCCGCCCACTTTTGTAGGCGTGGCGTTAAAAAAAAGTGATTTTTGAGGTTAAAAAGGCGGAGTTTTAGACCGAAATGTATGCAAGCAACAGTATAAAGCATTTAACAGTTATATTTTTGTATCCCGCCCACTTTTTGGAGGCATGGCAGCTTTTTTTGTTGGTATGGTCGAGTATTTTGCAATACGTCGTTAAATACCAAATTTTTAATATGATAATGCAATCACCACGTGTATACCACTTCTGATAAAAAATATAAACAAAAATACAATGTTATTGAGAAGGGGTGGATGCCACGCCCCTTTCTTAGGGAGAAGATTCTTAGCTTAGAAATTCTAAATACAATTGAAGTTAAATGTAACTGAAATTTAACAGCCAAGATTTATGACACGATTCGGAGCTTGACAGTGGTCAATTGGGATGGAGTATCCAACGATTCGCCTAAGCGGATTGTAACCCTCCCACTAGTTTTTCTTTGTAATTGCACAATGTGACTGCGTGGAATCCAGACTAAGCGTCTGGAAGATTTTAATATTGTGGAGCAAAATCAATACAATCAATCCAACAACAATATTGCATTATAATAATTCTAAGTAAATTGTGATTGCTCAGGTGACCGCGTGAAATGCAAACTAGGCGTCTAGGAGGTTTTCGCTCCACATAATATTTTATGCGATCACCTTGGCAAATATTAAGTATAGTCAGTCAGTTCACTTGTAATTTGTAGTTTATTCAATAAAGACAATTTTTTTTATTGAACGCGTTTGCCTCGTCACTTAACTCGCGCCCCGGGCGGTCCCACCCACGCTAGGCCTATGAAGTTACAGTACGTAAAACAGACCCTTGAATACGCTATCCTATCCCACATTGTAAACTGTTGATGTTATTATTATTTTTTGGCATTTTACAAGAAGTGCAAACTTTTAAAAGGGGCGTGGTCCAACCGGCCTTAATTACAAACTATCAATTATAACGCAGATGTTATGCTTATATGTACCTTAAAATGCATTTTTTTGGTTCAAATTCAATACTTTTGAAAAATCGACTCCCAAAAATGGGGCGTGGCTAAAAACTTTGTAAAAACGAAATCTGGAATAAAGTCTCGTTTATCTAACCTGCTAATTCAGTTTTTTTATTCTTTCCTATATCAGGCTTAAGGCAAGTCGAAATTACGTTTTTCTTATGAACGAAATATAGAACTATGTGTTTTCTTCATAATATATATGTATTAAGTAAAATTTTTTTGACTCGGAACGAAAATATGAAATGAAATGCATTTGAAAAATTAACGTGTCACGCATACTAGGGGAGGTAAAGCGATTAAATTTTTATTTTGTGTATGTTACAATAAACAGGAGGTAATAAATACAAAATTTCTAGGTTTTAGGAAGTCTTACAGCTTTGAAAACTCTGGAGGTAGTTTCACAATTGCACCGATTGTAGGCGTGTCTTTGGACGAATTTCACAAGACTCACTTATACTGCGTCTGAAAACAATGAACCCATGTTCCAAATTTTAGCTTTCTAGCTTAAAATTTAAGGCCTAAAAACTTGTGGCATACAGAGAGACGGACGGACATGGCTCATTCGATTCAGAATTCGGTCTCAATCATATGCCCCTAGGATCTTGGTGGTCTACCATTATTATTTCACCGTGCTACAAACTATGTGCCAAACTAAATATACCTCCTATCCTATGGGATGGGGTATAAAAACAAATAAAAGCAAGAAACAGTATCAAAACACACAAGTGTGGCTACCAATACTGCGAGCTACCGACTACAAACTTACGAAGCAAGGGAGAAAATGACGAAAGCATTTTATAAACCAGTGAGCAAGTGCTACACACTGTACACACTGCACGCAGAAGTTTCAGTCCGTAAAACAGACCGTTGAATACACCATTCTACCCACATTTTAAAATTCTGAAATTATTGTTATTTTTTGACATTTTATGAGTAGTGCAACCTGTGAAATGGGGCGTGGTCCAACCGCCCTTATTTACAAACAATCAATAATTACATGGATATTTGCAATTTACGCTTAAATGTATGTAAAAATGCAATTTTTTGGTTCAAATTTAATATTTTTGTAAAATCGACCCCTAAAAAAGGGAATGGCTGAAAACTTTGAATAACCGAAATCTTGAACGAAGTCCCGTTTAATCTCGCCTGCTAATTTTTATTTTTTATTCTTTCTTAACTTAGGCTTACGCCCAGTCGAAATGGCAATCGAAATTTATACCCGACCCAGGGTACACTCCTCGTCACTACATTAGATGCAGTCATTTTTTAAATGTTAACTCGTTATTTTTCCCGTTATATGATCGATTAGAAAAAAACGACTATGGTTAATGATAGACTATTTTCTTGACAACAAAATACAAAAGGTGCATATACAACAGATTTAGCTAATGGAACTTAGAAGACAAATCGTAAAATGAGTAAAGAATAATGCGGAAAAAACCGCGTCGTTAGATTAGAAGCAGTGAACAAATTAACGTTTTTCGTATAGTGAATGCATTTTTACACCCGACCCAGGGTATATTAAGTTTGATGTATAGTTTGTAACGCAGTGAAATAATCACCGTAGACCCCTAAGACCTTTTAGAGATATGAAACTATGGGACCGACAGGAGAATCGATTAAGCCATGTCCGTCCGTCCGTCCGTCCGTATGTTAACAACTCTTAGGCCTTAAATTTTAAGGTAGAGAGCTGAAATTTTGTGGATTGGCTGGAAATCTATGGGACCAGATAAAGTTTGAAAATTAGCTGAATCCCCCAACAGACACGCCGCCTACAGGCCTGTATATGCGACGAGATCACTTATTTAAAAAAATACTTTTTCTAAATTTTAGCTATGTTAGAATGGTGCTAGCGCATTCATTTTGGGTATGTAACATTGCCTTGTCTTTGAAGTGGCTAAATTTCAGTCTTGATTGACCATGCCCACTTTTTTATGGGATTTTAGCTTAAAATGACGGTTTTTCAATAAATATTTTTTGCATTTTTTGTATGGTCGGGTATTTTGCAATCCGTCGTAGATGGACTGAAGCTTTTGCATACACACTGTTGCACTTTCCCACTAGATTTTTTTTAAACTTGTCGTTTTTATGAGAAATAGATCAGTCACTTCTATTTTCATTTTTAAATACAGCCGCCCCTTTGCAGACAGGCGCCGACCATTGAGCCGCACAATGTGTGACAGACGCTTCTGGATTTTAATTTAACCTTCAGATTCATCTATAAGTTTAAACATTACTGCCAAAAGTTAGCCCAAATGGAGCAGCATCTACAGCATTCGTTGAAACATTAAAGAGTACTTCTTCCGGTGGATTTAAGTCGGCTCTTACGACAGGCATACCTTACCTCAAGGCTATTCTAACCCCAACCTTGCAGGGGTAAACGGAAAAACGGTAAAACATGTTGTTTTCTTTTTCGTTTGATTTAATAGGTTTTAAAACTTTAGGTTCGAAACGGCAATATTGAAACTTTTTAAACGCAGTAAACTTGCGTTGTAAACGCTTCATACTTCAGTCAAATTTAAATTAGAACGTCATTACCGTTACTAGCAACCTTTGAAAAATCGTTTTCGAAAATAGTTTTACGTTTTCGAGCCAAATCTTCGAAGTTTTTTAACATTCGAAGTTTGCTTTAGTTCACATGAATTCTCAGAAGATAGACTATGCCCGTTATTTATTTCAAACCTATACTTTATACCGCTAGGGAGCTAGACGGAGAGACATACCTTCCATAAAATAACTATTTTTAATTTTGTTTCAGTTCCCGTTAGACTTTTTTCAAATAGCGCAACTACATGCACTAGCATTGGATGTTTATACCCGACCCAGGGTATATTAAGTTTATTTATAGTTTGCAACGCAGTGAAATAATCACCGTAGACCCCTAGGACCTTTTAGAGATATGAATGGGAGCGACAGGAGAATCGATGAAGCCATGTCCGTCCGTCCGTATGTAAACAACTTTTAGGCCTTACATTTTAAGGTACAGAGCTGAAATTTTGTGGGTTGGCTGGAAGTCCATTGGATCAGATCAAGTTTGAAAACTATCCGGATCCGCCCACAGACACGCCCACTACAGGCCCGTATGTGTGACCATCTCTAAATTTAAAAAATACTTTTTCTAAATTTTAGCTATGTTAAAATAGTGCTAGCGCATTCATTTTTGGTATGTAACATTGCCTTGTAATTGTCTTTGAAGTGGCCAAAAAATTTTAGCCTTTTCATTGACCAGGCCCACTTTTTTAAGGGACTTCAGTTTAAAATGGTTTTTTTTTTCTTATTTGACTAAATTTCATATTTTCTTATATATGAAATTTGACTAAAAATTATATGACCAAAGTTGTAGATATTAGCATTTTCTAACTTTCATGTATCAGGACTATGTGCCTCCGCCCACTTTTGTAGGCGTGGCGTTAAAAAAAAGTGATTTTTGAGGTTAAAAAGGCGGAGTTTTAGACCGAAATGTATGCAAGCAACAGTATAAAGCATTTAACAGTTATATTTTTGTATCCCGCCCACTTTTTGGAGGCATGGCAGCTTTTTTTTTTGGTATGGTCGAGTATTTTGCAATACGTCGTTAAATACCAAATTTTTAATATGATAATGCAATCACCACGTGTATACCACTTCTGATAAAAAATATAAACAAAAATACAATGTTATTGAGAAGGGGTGGATGCCACGCCCCTTTCTTAGGGAGAAGATTCTTAGCTTAGAAATTCTAAATACAATTGAAGTTAAATCTAACTGAAATTTAACAGCCAAGATTTATGACACGATTCGGAGCTTGACAGTGGTCAATTGGGATGGAGTATCCAACGATTCGCCTAAGCGGATTGTAACCCTCCCACTAGTTTTTCTTTGTAATTGCACAATGTGACAGCGTGGAATGCAGACTAAGCGTCTGGAAGATTTTAATATTATGGAGCAAAATCAATACAATCAATACAACAACAATATTGCATTATAATAATACTAAGTAAATTGTGATTGCTCAGGTGACCGCATGAAATGCAAACTAGGCGTCTAGGAGGTTTTCGCTCCACATAATATTTTATGCGATCACCTTGGCAAATATTAAGTATAGTCAGTCAGTTCAGTTGTAATTTGTAGTTTATTCAATAAAGACAATTTTTTTTATTGAACGCGTTTGCCTCGTCACTTAACTCGCGCCCCGGGCGGTCCCACCCACGCTAGGCCTATGAAGTTACAGTACGTAAAACAGACCCTTGAATACGCTATCCTATCCCACATTGTAAACTGTTGATGTTATTATTATTTTTTGACATTTTACAAGAAGTGCAAACTTTTAAAAGGGGCGTGGTCCAACCGGCCTTAATTACAAACTATCAATTATAACGCAGATGTTATGCTTATATGTACCTTAAAATGCATTTTTTTGGTTCAAATTCAATACTTTTGAAAAATCGACTCCCAAAAATGGGGCGTGGCTAAAAACTTTGTATAAACGAAATCTGGAATAAAGTCTCGTTTATCTAACCTGCTAATTCAGTTTTTTTATTCTTTCCTATATTAGGCTTAAGGCAAGTCGAAATTACGTTTTTCTTATGAACGAAATAAAGAACTATGTGTTTTCTTCATAATATATATGTATTAAGTAAAATTTTTTTGACTCGGAACGAAAATATGAAATAAAATGCATTTGAAAAATTAACGTGCCACGCATACTAGGGGAGGTAAAGCGATTAAATTTTTATTTTGTGTATGTTACAATAAACAGGAGGTAATAAATACAAAATTTCTGGGTTTTGGGAAGTCTTACAGCTTTGAAAACTCTGGAGGTAGTTTCACAATTGCACCGATTGTAGGCGTGTCTTTGGACGAATTTCACAAGACTCACTTATACTGCGTCTGAAAACAATGAACCCATGTTCCAAACTTTAGCTTTCTAGCTTAAAATTTAAGGCCTAAAAACTTGTGGCGTACAGAGAGACGGACGGACATGGCTTATTCGATTCAGAATTCGGTCTCATTATCATTAATAATAATAATCATTACCATTATTATTTCACCGTGCTACAAACTATGTGCCAAACTAAATATACCTCCTATCCTATGGGATGGGGTATAAAAACAAATAAAAGCAAGAAACAGTATCAAAACACACAAGTGTGGCTACCAATACTGCGAGGTACCGACTACAAACTTACGAAGCAAGGGAGAAAATGACGAAAGCATTTTATAAACCAGTGAGCAAGTGCCACACACTGTACACACTGCACGCAGAAGTTTCAGTCCGTAAAACAGACCGTTGAATACACCATTCTACCCACATTTTAAAATTCTGAAATTATTGTTATTTTTTGACATTTTATGAGTAGTGCAACCTGTGAAATGGGGCGTGGTCCAACCGCCCTTATTTACAAACAATCAATAATTACATGGATATTTGCAATTTACGCTTAAATGTATGTAAAAATGCAATTTTTTGGTTCAAATTTAATATTTTTGTAAAATCGACCCCTAAAAAAGGGAATGGCTGAAAACTTTGAATAACCGAAATCTTGAACGAAGTCCCGTTTAATCTCGCCTGCTAATTTTTATTTTTTATTCTTTCTTAACTTAGGCTTAAGCCCAGTCGAAATGGCAATCGAAATTTATACCCGACCCAGGGTACACTCCTCGTCACTACATTAGATGCAGTCATTTTTTAAATGTTAACTCGTTATTTTTCCCGTTATATGATCGATTAGAAAAAAACGACTATGGTTAATGATAGACTATTTTCTTGACAACAAAATACAAAAGGTGCATATACAACAGATTTAGCTAATGGAACTTAGAAGACAAATCGTAAAATGAGTAAAGAATAATGCGGAAAAAACCGCGTCGTTAGATTAGAAGCAGTGAACAAATTAACGTTTTTCGTATAGTGAATGCATTTTTATACCCGACCCAGGGTATATTAAGTTTGATGTATAGTTTGTAACGCAGTGAAATAATCACCGTAGACCCCTAAGACCTTTTAGAGATATGAAACTATGGGACCGACAGGAGAATCGATTAAGCCATGTCCGTCCGTCCGTCCGTCCGTATGTTAACAACTCCTAGGCCTTAAATTTTAAGGTAGAGAGCTGAAATTTTGTGGATTGGCTGGAAATCTATGGGACCAGATAAAGTTTGAAAATTAGCTGAATCCCCCAACAGACACGCCGCCTACAGGCCTGTATATGCGACGAGATCACTTATTTAAAAAAATACTTTTTCTAAATTTTAGCTATGTTAGAATGGTGCTAGCGCATTCATTTTGGGTATGTAACATTGCCTTGTAATTGTCTTTGAAGTGGCTAAATTTCAGTCTTGATTGACCATGCCCACTTTTTTATGGGATTTTAGCTTAAAATGACGGTTTTTCAATAAATATTTTTTGCATTTTTTGTATGGTCGGGTATTTTGCAATCCGTCGTAGATGGACTGAAGCTTTTGCATACACACTGTTGCACTTTCCCACTAGATTTTTTTTTAAACTTGTCGTTTTTATGAGAAATAGATCAGTCACTTCTATTTTCATTTTTAAATACAGCCGCCCCTTTGCAGACAGGCGCCGACCATTGAGCCGCACAATGTGTGACAGACGCTTCTGGATTTTAATTTAACCTTCAGATTCATCTATAAGTTTAAACATTACTGCCAAAAGTTAGCCCAAATGGAGCAGCATCTACAGCATTCGTTGAAACATTAAAGAGTACTTCTTCCGGTGGATTTAAGTCGGCTCTTACGACAGGCATACCTTACCTCAAGGCTATTCTAACCCCAACCTTGCAGGGGTAAACGGAAAAACGGTAAAACATGTTGTTTTCTTTTTCGTTTGATTTAATAGGTTTTAAAACTTTAGGTTCGAAACGGCAATATTGAAACTTTTTAAACGCAGTAAACTTGCGTTGTAAACGCTTCATACTTCAGTCAAATTTAAATTAGAACGTCATTACCGTTACTAGCAACCTTTGAAAAATCGTTTTCGAAAATAGTTTTACGTTTTCGAGCCAAATCTTCGAAGTTTTTTAACATTCGAAGTTTGCTTTAGTTCACATGAATTCTCAGAAGATAGACTATGCCCGTTATTTATTTCAAACCTATACTTTATACCGCTAGGGAGCTAGACGGAGAGACATACCTTCCATAAAATAACTATTTTTAATTTTGTTTCAGTTCCCGTTAGACTTTTTTCAAATAGCGCAACTACATGCACTAGCATTGGATGTTTATACCCGACCCAGGGTATATTAAGTTTGATTTATAGTTTGCAACGCAGTGAAATAATCACCGTAGACCCCTAGGACCTTTTAGAGATATGAATGGGAGCGACAGGAGAATCGATGAAGCCATGTCCGTCCGTCCGTATGTAAACAACTTTTAGGCCTTACATTTTAAGGTACAGAGCTGAAATTTTGTGGGTTGGCTGGAAGTCCATTGGATCAGATCAAGTTTGAAAACTATCCGGATCCGCCCACAGACACGCCCACTACAGGCCCGTATGTGTGACCATCTCTAAATTTAAAAAATACTTTTTCTAAATTTTAGCTATGTTAAAATAGTGCTAGCGCATTCATTTTTGGTATGTAACATTGCCTTGTAATTGTCTTTGAAGTGGCCAAAAAATTTTAGCCTTTTCATTGACCAGGCCCACTTTTTTAAGGGACTTCAGTTTAAAATGGTTTTTTTTTTTTCTTATTTGACTAAATTTCATATTTTCTTATATATGAAATTTGACTAAAAATTATATGACCAAAGTTGTAGATATTAGCATTTTCTAACTTTCATGTATCAGGACTATGTGCCTCCGCCCACTTTTGTAGGCGTGGCGTTAAAAAAAAGATTTTTGAGGTTAAAAAGGCGGAGTTTTAGACCGAAATGTATGCAAGCAACAGTATAAAGCATTTAACAGTTATATTTTTGTATCCCGCCCACTTTTTGGAGGCATGGCAGCTTTTTTTTTTTGGTATGGTCGAGTATTTTGCAATACGTCGTTAAATACCAAATTTTTAATATGATAATGCAATCACCACGTGTATACCACTTCTGATAAAAAATATAAACAAAAATACAATGTTATTGAGAAGGGGTGGATGCCACGCCCCTTTCTTAGGGAGAAGATTCTTAGCTTAGAAATTCTAAATACAATTGAAGTTAAATCTAACTGAAATTTAACAGCCAAGATTTATGACACGATTCGGAGCTTGACAGTGGTCAATTGGGATGGAGTATCCAACGATTCGCCTAAGCGGATTGTAACCCTCCCACTAGTTTTTCTTTGTAATTGCACAATGTGACTGCGTGGAATGCAGACTAAGCGTCTGGAAGATTTTAATATTATGGAGCAAAATCAATACAATCAATACAACAACAATATTGCATTATAATAATACTAAGTAAATTGTGATTGCTCAGGTGACCGCATGAAATGCAAACTAGGCGTCTAGGAGGTTTTCGCTCCACATAATATTTTATGCGATCACCTTGGCAAATATTAAGTATAGTCAGTCAGTTCAGTTGTAATTTGTAGTTTATTCAATAAAGACAATTTTTTTTATTGAACGCGTTTGCCTCGTCACTTAACTCGCGCCCCGGGCGGTCCCACCCACGCTAGGCCTATGAAGTTACAGTACGTAAAACAGACCCTTGAATACGCTATCCTATCCCACATTGTAAACTGTTGATGTTATTATTATTTTTTGACATTTTACAAGAAGTGCAAACTTTTAAAAGGGGCGTGGTCCAACCGGCCTTAATTACAAACTATCAATTATAACGCAGATGTTATGCTTATATGTACCTTAAAATGCATTTTTTTGGTTCAAATTCAATACTTTTGAAAAATCGACTCCCAAAAATGAGGCGTGGCTAAAAACTTTGTATAAACGAAATCTGGAATAAAGTCTCGTTTATCTAACCTGCTAATTCAGTTTTTTTATTCTTTCCTATATTAGGCTTAAGGCAAGTCGAAATTACGTTTTTCTTATGAACGAAATATAGAACTATGTGTTTTCTTCATAATATATATGTATTAAGTAAAATTTTTTTGACTCGGAACGAAAATATGAAATAAAATGCATTTGAAAAATTAACGTGCCACGCATACTAGGGGAGGTAAAGCGATTAAATTTTTATTTTGTGTATGTTACAATAAACAGGAGGTAATAAATACAAAATTTCTGGGTTTTGGGAAGTCTTACAGCTTTGAAAACTCTGGAGGTAGTTTCACAATTGCACCGATTGTAGGCGTGTCTTTGGACGAATTTCACAAGACTCACTTATACTGCGTCTGAAAACAATGAACCCATGTTCCAAACTTTAGCTTTCTAGCTTAAAATTTAAGGCCTAAAAACTTGTGGCGTACAGAGAGACGGACGGACATGGCTTATTCGATTCAGAATTCGGTCTCATTATCATTAATAATAATAATCATTACCATTATTATTTCACCGTGCTACAAACTATGTGCCAAACTAAATATACCTCCTATCCTATGGGATGGGGTATAAAAACAAATAAAAGCAAGAAACAGTATCAAAACACACAAGTGTGGCTACCAATACTGCGAGCTACCGACTACAAACTTACGAAGCAAGGGAGAAAATGACGAAAGCATTTTATAAACCAGTGAGCAAGTGCCACACACTGTACACACTGCACGCAGAAGTTTCAGTCCGTAAAACAGACCGTTGAATACACCATTCTACCCACATTTTAAAATTCTGAAATTATTGTTATTTTTTGACATTTTATGAGTAGTGCAACCTGTGAAATGGGGCGTGGTCCAACCGCCCTTATTTACAAACAATCAATAATTACATGGATATTTGCAATTTACGCTTAAATGTATGTAAAAATGCAATTTTTTGGTTCAAATTTAATATTTTTGTAAAATCGACCCCTAAAAAAGGGAATGGCTGAAAACTTTGAATAACCGAAATCTTGAACGAAGTCCCGTTTAATCTCGCCTGCTAATTTTTATTTTTTATTCTTTCTTAACTTAGGCTTAAGCCCAGTCGAAATGGCAATCGAAATTTATACCCGACCCAGGGTACACTCCTCGTCACTACATTAGATGCAGTCATTTTTTAAATGTTAACTCGTTATTTTTCCCGTTATATGATCGATTAGAAAAAAACGACTATGGTTAATGATAGACTATTTTCTTGACAACAAAATACAAAAGGTGCATATACAACAGATTTAGCTAATGGAACTTAGAAGACAAATCGTAAAATGAGTAAAGAATAATGCGGAAAAAACCGCGTCGTTAGATTAGAAGCAGTGAACAAATTAACGTTTTTCGTATAGTGAATGCATTTTTATACCCGACCCAGGGTATATTAAGTTTGATGTATAGTTTGTAACGCAGTGAAATAATCACCGTAGACCCCTAAGACCTTTTAGAGATATGAAACTATGGGACCGACAGGAGAATCGATTAAGCCATGTCCGTCCGTCCGTCCGTCCGTATGTTAACAACTCCTAGGCCTTAAATTTTAAGGTAGAGAGCTGAAATTTTGTGGATTGGCTGGAAATCTATGGGACCAGATAAAGTTTGAAAATTAGCTGAATCCCCCAACAGACACGCCGCCTACAGGCCTGTATATGCGACGAGATCACTTATTTAAAAAAATACTTTTTCTAAATTTTAGCTATGTTAGAATGGTGCTAGCGCAGTCATTTTGGGTATGTAACATTGCCTTGTCTTTGAAGTGGCTAAATTTCAGTCTTGATTGACCATGCCCACTTTTTTATGGGATTTTAGCTTAAAATGACGGTTTTTCAATAAATATTTTTTGCATTTTTTGTATGGTCGGGTATTTTGCAATCCGTCGTAGATGGACTGAAGCTTTTGCATACACACTGTTGCACTTTCCCACTAGATTTTTTTTTAAACTTGTCGTTTTTATGAGAAATAGATCAGTCACTTCTATTTTCATTTTTAAATACAGCCGCCCCTTTGCAGACAGGCGCCGACCATTGAGCCGCACAATGTGTGACAGACGCTTCTGGATTTTAATTTAACCTTCAGATTCATCTATAAGTTTAAACATTACTGCCAAAAGTTAGCCCAAATGGAGCAGCATCTACAGCATTCGTTGAAACATTAAAGAGTACTTCTTCCGGTGGATTTAAGTCGGCTCTTACGACAGGCATACCTTACCTCAAGGCTATTCTAACCCCAACCTTGCAGGGGTAAACGGAAAAACGGTAAAACATGTTGTTTTCTTTTTCGTTTGATTTAATAGGTTTTAAAACTTTAGGTTCGAAACGGCAATATTGAAACTTTTTAAACGCAGTAAACTTGCGTTGTAAACGCTTCATACTTCAGTCAAATTTAAATTAGAACGTCATTACCGTTACTAGCAACCTTTGAAAAATCGTTTTCGAAAATAGTTTTACGTTTTCGAGCCAAATCTTCGAAGTTTTTTAACATTCGAAGTTTGCTTTAGTTCACATGAATTCTCAGAAGATAGACTATGCCCGTTATTTATTTCAAACCTATACTTTATACCGCTAGGGAGCTAGACGGAGAGACATACCTTCCATAAAATAACTATTTTTAATTTTGTTTCAGTTCCCGTTAGACTTTTTTCAAATAGCGCAACTACATGCACTAGCATTGGATGTTTATACCCGACCCAGGGTATATTAAGTTTGATTTATAGTTTGCAACGCAGTGAAATAATCACCGTAGACCCCTAGGACCTTTTAGAGATATGAATGGGAGCGACAGGAGAATCGATGAAGCCATGTCCGTCCGTCCGTATGTAAACAACTTTTAGGCCTTACATTTTAAGGTACAGAGCTGAAATTTTGTGGGTTGGCTGGAAGTCCATTGGATCAGATCAAGTTTGAAAACTATCCGGATCCGCCCACAGACACGCCCACTACAGGCCCGTATGTGTGACCATCTCTAAATTTAAAAAATACTTTTTCTAAATTTTAGCTATGTTAAAATAGTGCTAGCGCATTCATTTTTGGTATGTAACATTGCCTTGTAATTGTCTTTGAAGTGGCCAAAAAATTTTAGCCTTTTCATTGACCAGGCCCACTTTTTTAAGGGACTTCAGTTTAAAATGGTTTTTTTTTTTTTTTATTTGACTAAATTTCATATTTTCTTATATATGAAATTTGACTAAAAATTATATGACCAAAGTTGTAGATATTAGCATTTTCTAACTTTCATGTATCAGGACTATGTGCCTCCGCCCACTTTTGTAGGCGTGGCGTTAAAAAAAAGTGATTTTTGAGGTTAAAAAGGCGGAGTTTTAGACCGAAATGTATGCAAGCAACAGTATAAAGCATTTAACAGTTATATTTTTGTATCCCGCCCACTTTTTGGAGGCATGGCAGCTTTTTTTTTTTGGTATGGTCGAGTATTTTGCAATACGTCGTTAAATACCAAATTTTTAATATGATAATGCAATCACCACGTGTATACCACTTCTGATAAAAAATATAAACAAAAATACAATGTTATTGAGAAGGGGTGGATGCCACGCCCCTTTCTTAGGGAGAAGATTCTTAGCTTAGAAATTCTAAATACAATTGAAGTTAAATCTAACTGAAATTTAACAGCCAAGATTTATGACACGATTCGGAGCTTGACAGTGGTCAATTGGGATGGAGTATCCAACGATTCGCCTAAGCGGATTGTAACCCTCCCACTAGTTTTTCTTTGTAATTGCACAATGTGACTGCGTGGAATGCAGACTAAGCGTCTGGAAGATTTTAATATTATGGAGCAAAATCAATACAATCAATACAACAACAATATTGCATTATAATAATACTAAGTAAATTGTGATTGCTCAGGTGACCGCATGAAATGCAAACTAGGCGTCTAGGAGGTTTTCGCTCCACATAATATTTTATGCGATCACCTTGGCAAATATTAAGTATAGTCAGTCAGTTCAGTTGTAATTTGTAGTTTATTCAATAAAGACAATTTTTTTTATTGAACGCGTTTGCCTCGTCACTTAACTCGCGCCCCGGGCGGTCCCACCCACGCTAGGCCTATGAAGTTACAGTACGTAAAACAGACCCTTGAATACGCTATCCTATCCCACATTGTAAACTGTTGATGTTATTATTATTTTTTGACATTTTACAAGAAGTGCAAACTTTTAAAAGGGGCGTGGTCCAACCGGCCTTAATTACAAACTATCAATTATAACGCAGATGTTATGCTTATATGTACCTTAAAATGCATTTTTTTGGTTCAAATTCAATACTTTTGAAAAATCGACTCCCAAAAATGAGGCGTGGCTAAAAACTTTGTATAAACGAAATCTGGAATAAAGTCTCGTTTATCTAACCTGCTAATTCAGTTTTTTTATTCTTTCCTATATTAGGCTTAAGGCAAGTCGAAATTACGTTTTTCTTATGAACGAAATATAGAACTATGTGTTTTCTTCATAATATATATGTATTAAGTAAAATTTTTTTGACTCGGAACGAAAATATGAAATAAAATGCATTTGAAAAATTAACGTGCCACGCATACTAGGGGAGGTAAAGCGATTAAATTTTTATTTTGTGTATGTTACAATAAACAGGAGGTAATAAATACAAAATTTCTGGGTTTTGGGAAGTCTTACAGCTTTGAAAACTCTGGAGGTAGTTTCACAATTGCACCGATTGTAGGCGTGTCTTTGGACGAATTTCACAAGACTCACTTATACTGCGTCTGAAAACAATGAACCCATGTTCCAAACTTTAGCTTTCTAGCTTAAAATTTAAGGCCTAAAAACTTGTGGCGTACAGAGAGACGGACGGACATGGCTTATTCGATTCAGAATTCGGTCTCATTATCATTAATAATAATAATCATTACCATTATTATTTCACCGTGCTACAAACTATGTGCCAAACTAAATATACCTCCTATCCTATGGGATGGGGTATAAAAACAAATAAAAGCAAGAAACAGTATCAAAACACACAAGTGTGGCTACCAATACTGCGAGCTACCGACTACAAACTTACGAAGCAAGGGAGAAAATGACGAAAGCATTTTATAAACCAGTGAGCAAGTGCCACACACTGTACACACTGCACGCAGAAGTTTCAGTCCGTAAAACAGACCGTTGAATACACCATTCTACCCACATTTTAAAATTCTGAAATTATTGTTATTTTTTGACATTTTATGAGTAGTGCAACCTGTGAAATGGGGCGTGGTCCAACCGCCCTTATTTACAAACAATCAATAATTACATGGATATTTGCAATTTACGCTTAAATGTATGTAAAAATGCAATTTTTTGGTTCAAATTTAATATTTTTGTAAAATCGACCCCTAAAAAAGGGAATGGCTGAAAACTTTGAATAACCGAAATCTTGAACGAAGTCCCGTTTAATCTCGCCTGCTAATTTTTATTTTTTATTCTTTCTTAACTTAGGCTTAAGCCCAGTCGAAATGGCAATCGAAATTTATACCCGACCCAGGGTACACTCCTCGTCACTACATTAGATGCAGTCATTTTTTAAATGTTAACTCGTTATTTTTCCCGTTATATGATCGATTAGAAAAAAACGACTGATAGAATGGTTAATGATAGACTATTTTCTTGACAACAAAATACAAAAGGTGCATATACAACAGATTTAGCTAATGGAACTTAGAAGACAAATCGTAAAAAAGAATAATGCGGAAAAAACCGCGTCATTAGATTAGAAGCAGTGAACAAATTAACGTTTTTCGTATAGTGAATGCATTTTTATACCCGCACCAGGGTATATTAAGTTTGATGTATAGTTTGTAACGCAGTGAAATAATCACCGTAGACCCCTAAGACCTTTTAGAGATATGAAACTATGGGACCGACAGGAGAATCGATTAAGCCATGTCCGTCCGTCCGTCCGTCCGTATGTAAACAACTCTTAGGCTGAATTTTAAGGTAGAGAGCTGAAATTTTGTGGATTGGCTGGAAATCTATGGGACCAGATAAAGTTTGAAAATTAGCTGAATCCCCCAACAGACACGCCGCTTACAGGCCTGTATATGCGACGAGATCACTTATTTAAAAAAATACTTTTTCTAAATTTTAGCTATGTTAGAATGGTGCTAGCGCATTCATTTTGGGTATGTAACATTGCCTTGTAATTGTCTTTGAAGTGGCTAAATTTCAGTCTTGATTGACCATTCCCACTTTTTTATGGGATTTTAGCTTAAAATGACGGTTTTTCAATAAATATTTTTTGCATTTTTTGTATGGTCGGGTATTTTGCAATCTGTCGTAGATGGACTGAAGCTTTTGCATACACACTGTTGCACTTTCCCACTAGATTTTGTTTTTTTAAACTTGTCGTTTTTATGAGAAATAGATCAGTCACTTCTATTTTCATTTTTAAATACAGCCGCCCCTTTGAAGACAGGCGCCGACTATTGAGCCGCACAATGTGTGACAGACGCTTCTGGATTTTAATTTAACCTTCAGATTCATCTATAAGTTTAAACATTACTGCCAAAAGTTAGCCCAAATGGAGCAGCATCTACAGCATTCAATGAAACATTAAAGAGTACTTCTTCCGGTGGATTTAAGTCGGCTCTTACGACAGGCATACCTTACCTCAAGGCTACAACCTTGCAGGGGTAAACGGAAAAACGGTAAAACATGTTGTTTTCTTTTTCGTTTGATTTAATAGGTTTTAAAACTTTAGGTTCGAAACGGCAATATTGAAACTTTTTAAATGCAGTAAACTTGCGTTGTAAACGCTTCATACTTCAGTCAAATTTAAATTAGAACGTCATTACCGTTAATAGACTAGCAACCTTTGAAAAATCGTTTTCGAAAATAGTTTTACGTTTTCGAGCCAAATCTTCGAAGTTTTTTAACATTCGAAGTTTGCTTTAGTTCACATGAATTCTCAGAAGATAGACTATGCCCGTTATTTATTTCAAACCTATACTTTATACCGCTAGGGAGCTAGACGGAGAGACATACCTTCCATAAAATAACTATTTTTAATTTTGTTTCAGTTCCCGTTAGACTTTTTTCAAATAGCGCAACTACATGCACTAGCATTGGATGTTTATACCCGACCCAGGGTATATTAAGTTTGATTTATAGTTTGCAACGCAGTGAAATAATCACCGTAGACCCCTAGGACCTTTAAGAGATATGAATGGGAGCGACAGGAGAATCGATGAAGCCATGTCCGTCCGTCCGTATGTAAACAACTTTTAGGCCTTACATTTTAAGGTACAGAGCTGAAATTTTGTGGGTTGGCTGGAAGTCCATTGGATCAGATCAAGTTTGAAAACTATCCGGATCCGCCCACAGACACGCCCACTACAGGCCCGTATGTGTGACCATCTCTAAATTTAAAGAATACTTTTTCTAAATTTTAGATATGTTAAAATAGTGCTAGCGCATTCATTTTTGGTATGTAACATTGCCTTGTAATTGTCTTTGAAGTGGCCAAAAAATTTTAGCCTTTTCATTGACCAGGCCCACTTTTTTAAGGGACTTCAGTTTAAAATGGTTTTTTTTTCTTATTTGACTAAATTTAATATTTTCTTATATATGAAATTTGACCAAAAATTATATGACCAAAGTTGTAGATATTAGCATTTTCTAACTTTCATGTATCAGGACTATGTGCCTCCGCCCACTTTTGTAGGCGTGGCGTTAAAAAAAAGTGATTTTTGAGGTTAAAAAGGCGGAGTTTTAGACCGAAATGTATGCAAGCAACAGTATAAAGCATTTAACAGTTATATTTTTGTATCCCGCCCACTTTTTGGAGGCATGGCAGCTTTTTTTTTTGGTATGGTCGAGTATTTTGCAATACGTCGTTAAATACCAAATTTTTAATATGATAATGCAATCACCACGTGTATACCACTTCTGATAAAAAATATAAACAAAAATACAATGTTATTGAGAAGGGGTGGATGCCACGCCCCTTTCTTAGGGAGAAGATTCTTAGCTTAGAAATTCTAAATACAATTGAAGTTAAATCTAACTGAAATTTAACAGCCAAGATTTATGACACGATTCGGAGCTTGACAGTGGTCAATTGGGATGGAGTATCCAACGATTCGCCTAAGCGGATTGTAACCCTCCCACTAGTTTTTCTTTGTAATTGCACAATGTGACTGCGTGGAATGCAGACTAAGCGTCTGGAAGATTTTAATATTATGGAGCAAAATCAATACAATCAATACAACAACAATATTGCATTATAATAATTCTAAGTAAATTGTGATTGCTCAGGTGACCGCATGAAATGCAAACTAGGCGTCTAGGAGGTTTTCGCTCCACATAATATTTTATGCGATCACCTTGGCAAATATTAAGTATAGTCAGTCAGTTCAGTTGTAATTTGTAGTTTATTCAATAAAGACAATTTTTTTTATTGAACGCGTTTGCCTCGTCACTTAACTCGCGCCCCGGGCGGTCCCACCCACGCTAGGCCTATGAAGTTACAGTACGTAAAACAGACCCTTGAATACGCTATCCTATCCCACATTGTAAACTGTTGATGTTATTATTATTTTTTGACATTTTACAAGAAGTGCAAACTTTTAAAAGGGGCGTGGTCCAACCGGCCTTAATTACAAACTATCAATTATAACGCAGATGTTATGCTTATATGTACCTTAAAATGCATTTTTTTGGTTCAAATTCAATACTTTTGAAAAATCGACTCCCAAAAATGGGGCGTGGCTAAAAACTTTGTATAAACGAAATCTGGAATAAAGTCTCGTTTATCTAACCTGCTAATTCAGTTTTTTTATTCTTTCCTATATTAGGCTTAAGGCAAGTCGAAATTACGTTTTTCTTATGAACGAAATATAGAACTATGTGTTTTCTTCATAATATATATGTATTAAGTAAAATTTTTTTGACTCTGAACGAAAATATGAAATAAAATGCATTTGAAAAATTAACGTGCCACGCATAGTAGGGGAGGTAAAGCGATTAAATTTTTATTTTGTGTATGTTACAATAAACAGGAGGTAATAAATACAAAATTTCTGGGTTTTAGGAAGTCTTACAGCTTTGAAAACTCTGGAGGTAGTTTCACAATTGCACCGATTGTAGGCGTGTCTTTGGACGAATTTCACAAGACTCACTTATACTGCGTCTGAAAACAATGAACCCATGTTCCAAATTTTAGCTTTCTAGCTTAAAATTTAAGGCCTAAAAACTTGTGGCGTACAGAGAGACGGACGGACATGGCTCATTCGATTCAGAATTCGGTCTCATTATCATTAATAATAATAATCATTACCATTATTATTTCACCGTGCTACAAACTATGTGCCAAACTAAATATACCTCCTATCCTATGGGATGGGGTATAAAAACAAATAAAAGCAAGAAACAGTATCAAAACACACAAGTGTGGCTACCAATACTGCGAGCTACCGACTACAAACTTACGAAGCAAGGGAGAAAATGACGAAAGCATTTTATAAACCAGTGAGCAAGTGCCACACACTGTACACACTGCACGCAGAAGTTTCAGTCCGTAAAACAGACCGTTGAATACACCATTCTACCCACATTTTAAAATTCTGAAATTATTGTTATTTTTTGACATTTTATGAGTAGTGCAACCTGTGAAATGGGGCGTGGTCCAACCGCCCTTATTTACAAACAATCAGTAATTACATGGATATTTGCAATTTACGCTTAAATGTATGTAAAAATGCAATTTTTTGGTTCAAATTTAATATTTTTGTAAAATCGACCCCTAAAAAGGGAATGGCTGAAAACTTTGAATAACCGAAATCTTGAACGAAGTCCCGTTTAATCTCGCCTGCTAATTTTTATTTTTTATTCTTTCTTAACTTAGGCTTAAGCCCAGTCGAAATGGCAATCGAAATTTATACCCGACCCAGGGTACACTCCTCGTCACTACATTAGATGCAGTCATTTTTTAAATGTTAACTCGTTATTTTTCCCGTTATATGATCGATTAGAAAAAAACGACTATGGTTAATGATAGACTATTTTCTTGACAACAAAATACAAAAGGTTCATATACAACAGATTTAGCTAATGGAACTTAGAAGACAAATCGTAAAATGAGTAAAGAATAATGCGGAAAAAACCGCGTCATTAGATTAGAAGCAGTGAACAAATTAACGTTTTTCGTATAGTGAATGCATTTTTATACCCGACCCAGGGTATATTAAGTTTGATGTATAGTTTGTAACGCAGTGAAATAATCACCGTAGACCCCTAAGACCTTTTAGAGATATGAAACTATGGGACCGACAGGAGAATCGATTAAGCCATGTCCATGATTTATAGTTTGCAACGCAGTGAAATAATCACCGTAGACCCCTAGGACCTTTTAGAGATATGAATGGGAGCGACAGGAGAATCGATGAAGCCATGTCCGTCCGTCCGTATGTAAACAACTTTTAGGCCTTAAATTTTAAGGTACAGAGCTGAAATTTTGTGGGTTGGCTGGAAGTCCATTGGATCAGATCAAGTTTGAAAACTATCCGGATCCGCCCACAGACACGCCCACTACAGGCCCGTATGTGTGACCATCTCTAAATTTAAAAAATACTTTTTCTAATATTTAGCTATGTTAAAATAGTGCTAGCGCATTCATTTTTGGTATGTAACATTGCCTTGTAATTGTCTTTGAAGTGGCCAAAAAATTTTAGCCTTTTCATTGACCAGGCCCACTTTTTTAAGGGACTTCAGTTTAAAATGGTTTTTTTTTTCTTATTTGACTAAATTTCATATTTTCTTATATATGAAATTTGACTAAAAATTATATGACCAAAGTTGTAGATATTAGCATTTTCTAACTTTCATGTATCAGGACTATGTGCCTCCGCCCACTTTTGTAGGCGTGGCGTTAAAAAAAAGTGATTTTTGAGGTTAAAAAGGCGGAGTTTTAGACCGAAATGTATGCAAGCAACAGTATAAAGCATTTAACAGTTATATTTTTGTATCCCGCCCACTTTTTGGAGGCATGGCAGCTTTTTTTTTGGTATGGTCGAGTATTTTGCAATACGTCGTTAAATACCAAATTTTTAATATGATAATGCAATCACCCCGTGTATACCACTTCTGATAAAAAATATAAACAAAAATACAATGTTATTGAGAAGGGGTGGATGCCACGCCCCTTTCTTAGCGAGAAGATTCTTAGCTTAGAAATTCTAAATACAATTGAAGTTAAATGTAACTGAAATTTAACAGCCAAGATTTATGACACGATTCGGAGCTTGACAGTGGTCAATTGGGATGGAGTATCCAACGATTCGCCTAAGCGGATTGTAACCCTCCCACTAGTTTTTCTTTGTAATTGCACAATGTGACTGCGTGGAATGCAGACTAAGCGTCTGGAAGATTTTAATATTATGGAGCAAAATCAATACAATCAATACAACAACAATATTGCATTATAATAATTCTAAGTAAATTGTGATTGCTCAGGTGACCGCATGAAATGCAAACTAGGCGTCTAGGAGGTTTTCGCTCCACATAATATTTTATGCGATCACCTTGGCAAATATTAAGTATAGTCAGTCAGTTCAGTTGTAATTTGTAGTTTATTCAATAAAGACAATTTTTTTTATTGAACGCGTTTGCCTCGTCACTTAACTCGCGCCCCGGGCGGTCCCACCCACGCTAGGCCTATGAAGTTACAGTACGTAAAACAGACCCTTGAATACGCTATCCTATCCCACATTGTAAACTGTTGATGTTATTGTTATTTTTTGACATTTTACAAGAAGTGCAAACTTTTAAAAGGGGCGTGGTCCAACCGGCCTTAATTACAAACTATCAATTATAACGCAGATGTTATGCTTATATGTACCTTAAAATGCATTTTTTTGGTTCAAATTCAATACTTTTGAAAAATCGACTCCCAAAAATGGGGCGTGGCTAAAAACTTTGTATAAACGAAATCTGGAATAAAGTCTCGTTTATCTAACCTCCTAATTCAGTTTTTTTATTCTTTCCTATATTAGGCTTAAGGCAAGTCGAAATTACGTTTTTCTTATGAACGAAATATAGAACTATGTGTTTTCTTCATAATATATATGTATTAAGTAAAATTTTTTTGACTCGGAACGAAAATATGAAATAAAATGCATTTGAAAAATTAACGTGCCACGCATACTAGGGGAGGTAAAGCGATTAAATTTTTATTTTGTGTATGTTACAATAAACAGGAGGTAATAAATACAAAATTTCTGGGTTTTAGGAAGTCTTACAGCTTTGAAAACTCTGGAGGTAGTTTCACAATTGCACCGATTGTAGGCGTGTCTTTGGACGAATTTCACAAGACTCACTTATACTGCGTCTGAAAACAATGAACCCATGTTCCAAATTTTAGCTTTCTAGCTTAAAATTTAAGGCCTAAAAACTTGTGGCGTACAGAGAGACGGACGGACATGGCTCATTCGATTCAGAATTCGGTCTCATTATCATTAATAATAATAATCATTACCATTATTATTTCACCGTGCTACAAACTATGTGCCAAACTAAATATACCTCCTATCCTATGGGATGGGGTATAAAAACAAATAAAAGCAAGAAACAGTATCAAAACACACAAGTGTGGCTACCAATACTGCGAGCTACCGACTACAAACTTACGAAGCAAGGGAGAAAATGACGAAAGCATTTTATAAACCAGTGAGCAAGTGCCACACACTGTACACACTGCACGCAGAAGTTTCAGTCCGTAAAACAGACCGTTGAATACACCATTCTACCCACATTTTAAAATTCTGAAATTATTGTTATTTTTTGACATTTTATGAGTAGTGCAACCTGTGAAATGGGGCGTGGTCCAACCGCCCTTATTTACAAACAATCAGTAATTACATGGATATTTGCAATTTACGCTTAAATGTATGTAAAAATGCAATTTTTTGGTTCAAATTTAATATTTTTGTAAAATCGACCCCTAAAAAAGGGAATGGCTGAAAACTTTGAATAACCGAAATCTTGAACGAAGTCCCGTTTAATCTCGCCTGCTAATTTTTATTTTTTATTCTTTCTTAACTTAGGCTTAAGCCCAGTCGAAATGGCAATCGAAATTTATACCCGACCCAGGGTACACTCCTCGTCACTACATTAGATGCAGTCATTTTTTAAATGTTAACTCGTTATTTTTCCCGTTATATGATCGATTAGAAAAAAACGACTATGGTTAATGATAGACTATTTTCTTGACAACAAAATACAAAAGGTTCATATACAACAGATTTAGCTAATGGAACTTAGAAGACAAATCGTAAAATGAGTAAAGAATAATGCGGAAAAAACCGCGTCATTAGATTAGAAGCAGTGAACAAATTAACGTTTTTCGTATAGTGAATGCATTTTTATACCCGACCCAGGGTATATTAAGTTTGATGTATAGTTTGTAACGCAGTGAAATAATCACCGTAGACCCCTAAGACCTTTTAGAGATATGAAACTATGGGACCGACAGGAGAATCGATTAAGCCATGTCCATGATTTATAGTTTGCAACGCAGTGAAATAATCACCGTAGACCCCTAGGACCTTTTAGAGATATGAATGGGAGCGACAGGAGAATCGATGAAGCCATGTCCGTCCGTCCGTATGTAAACAACTTTTAGGCCTTACATTTTAAGGTACAGAGCTGAAATTTTGTGGGTTGGCTGGAAGTCCATTGGATCAGATCAAGTTTGAAAACTATCCGGATCCGCCCACAGACACGCCCACTACAGGCCCGTATGTGTGACCATCTCTAAATTTAAAAAATACTTTTTCTAATATTTAGCTATGTTAAAATAGTGCTAGCGCATTCATTTTTGGTATGTAACATTGCCTTGTAATTGTCTTTGAAGTGGCCAAAAAATTTTAGCCTTTTCATTGACCAGGCCCACTTTTTTAAGGGACTTCAGTTTAAAATGGTTTTTTTTTTCTTATTTGACTAAATTTCATATTTTCTTATATATGAAATTTGACTAAAAATTATATGACCAAAGTTGTAGATATTAGCATTTTCTAACTTTCATGTATCAGGACTATGTGCCTCCGCCCACTTTTGTAGGCGTGGCGTTAAAAAAAAGTGATTTTTGAGGTTAAAAAGGCGGAGTTTTAGACCGAAATGTATGCAAGCAACAGTATAAAGCATTTAACAGTTATATTTTTGTATCCCGCCCACTTTTTGGAGGCATGGCAGCTTTTTTTTTGGTATGGTCGAGTATTTTGCAATACGTCGTTAAATACCAAATTTTTAATATGATAATGCAATCACCACGTGTATACCACTTCTGATAAAAAATATAAACAAAAATACAATGTTATTGAGAAGGGGTGGATGCCACGCCCCTTTCTTAGCGAGAAGATTCTTAGCTTAGAAATTCTAAATACAATTGAAGTTAAATGTAACTGAAATTTAACAGCCAAGATTTATGACACGATTCGGAGCTTGACAGTGGTCAATTGGGATGGAGTATCCAACGATTCGCCTAAGCGGATTGTAACCCTCCCACTAGTTTTTCTTTGTAATTGCACAATGTGACTGCGTGGAATGCAGACTAAGCGTCTGGAAGATTTTAATATTATGGAGCAAAATCAATACAATCAATACAACAACAATATTGCATTATAATAATTCTAAGTAAATTGTGATTGCTCAGGTGACCGCATGAAATGCAAACTAGGCGTCTAGGAGGTTTTCGCTCCACATAATATTTTATGCGATCACCTTGGCAAATATTAAGTATAGTCAGTCAGTTCAGTTGTAATTTGTAGTTTATTCAATAAAGACAATTTTTTTTATTGAACGCGTTTGCCTCGTCACTTAACTCGCGCCCCGGGCGGTCCCACCCACGCTAGGCCTATGAAGTTACAGTACGTAAAACAGACCCTTGAATACGCTATCCTATCCCACATTGTAAACTGTTGATGTTATTGTTATTTTTTGACATTTTACAAGAAGTGCAAACTTTTAAAAGGGGCGTGGTCCAACCGGCCTTAATTACAAACTATCAATTATAACGCAGATGTTATGCTTATATGTACCTTAAAATGCATTTTTTTGGTTCAAATTCAATACTTTTGAAAAATCGACTCCCAAAAATGGGGCGTGGCTAAAAACTTTGTATAAACGAAATCTGGAATAAAGTCTCGTTTATCTAACCTCCTAATTCAGTTTTTTTATTCTTTCCTATATTAGGCTTAAGGCAAGTCGAAATTACGTTTTTCTTATGAACGAAATATAGAACTATGTGTTTTCTTCATAATATATATGTATTAAGTAAAATTTTTTTGACTCGGAACGAAAATATGAAATAAAATGCATTTGAAAAATTAACGTGCCACGCATACTAGGGGAGGTAAAGCGATTAAATTTTTATTTTGTGTATGTTACAATAAACAGGAGGTAATAAATACAAAATTTCTGGGTTTTAGGAAGTCTTACAGCTTTGAAAACTCTGGAGGTAGTTTCACAATTGCACCGATTGTAGGCGTGTCTTTGGACGAATTTCACAAGACTCACTTATACTGCGTCTGAAAACAATGAACCCATGTTCCAAATCTTAGCTTTCTAGCTTAAAATTTAAGGCCTAAAAACTTGTGGCGTACAGAGAGACGGACGGACATGGCTCATTCGATTCAGAATTCGGTCTCATTATCATTAATAATAATAATCATTACCATTATTATTTCACCGTGCTACAAACTATGTGCCAAACTAAATATACCTCCTATCCTATGGGATGGGGTATAAAAACAAATAAAAGCAAGAAACAGTATCAAAACACACAAGTGTGGCTACCAATACTGCGAGCTACCGACTACAAACTTACGAAGCAAGGGAGAAAATGACGAAAGCATTTTATAAACCAGTGAGCAAGTGCCACACACTGTACACACTGCACGCAGAAGTTTCAGTCCGTAAAACAGACCGTTGAATACACCATTCTACCCACATTTAAAAATTCTGAAATTATTGTTATTTTTTGACATTTTATGAGTAGTGCAACCTGTGAAATGGGGCGTGGTCCAACCGCCCTTATTTACAAACAATCAGTAATTACATGGATATTTGCAATTTACGCTTAAATGTATGTAAAAATGCAATTTTTTGGTTCAAATTTAATATTTTTGTAAAATCGACCCCTAAAAAAGGGAATGGCTGAAAACTTTGAATAACCGAAATCTTGAACGAAGTCCCGTTTAATCTCGCCTGCTAATTTTTATTTTTTATTCTTTCTTAACTTAGGCTTAAGCCCAGTTTTAAATGTTAACTCGTTATTTTTCCCGTTTTATGATCGATTCGAAAAAAACGACTATGGTTAATGATAGACTATTTTCTTGACAACGAAATACAAAAGGTGCATATACAACAGATTTGGCTAATGGAACTTAGAAGACAAATCGTAAAATGAGTAAAGAATAATGCGGAAAAAACCGCGTCATTAGATTAGAAGCAGTGAACAAATTAACGTTTTTCGTATAGTGAATGCATTTTTATACCCGACCCAGGGTATATTAAGTTTGATGTATAGTTTGTAACGCAGTGAAATAATCACCGTAGACCCCTAAGACCTTTTAGAGATATGAAACTATGGGACCGACAGGAGAATCGATTAAGCCATGTCCGTCCGTCCGTCCGTCCGTATGTAAACAACTCTTAGGGCTTAAATTTTAAGGTAGAGAGCTGAAATTTTGTGGATTGGCTGGAAATCTATGGGACCAGATAAAGTTTGAAAATTAGCTGAATCCCCCAACAGACACGCCGCCTACAGGCCTGTATATGCGACGAGATCACTTATTTAAAAAAATACTTTTTCTAAATTTTAGCTATGTTAGAATGGTGCTAGCGCATTCATTTTGGGTATGTAACATTGC
Source organism: Neoascia interrupta (assembly GCA_947623515.1). Classification (NCBI taxonomy): domain Eukaryota; kingdom Metazoa; phylum Arthropoda; class Insecta; order Diptera; family Syrphidae; genus Neoascia; species Neoascia interrupta. The sequence continues at coordinate 118,433,310 of OX392462.1, forward strand.
CTTGTAATTGTCTTTGAAGTGGCTAAATTTCAGTCTTGATTGACCATGCCCACTTTTTTATGGGATTTTAGCTTAAAATGACGGTTTTTCAATAAATATTTTTTGCATTTTTTGTATGGTCGGGTATTTTGCAATCCGTCGTAGATGGACTGAAGCTTTTGCATACACACTGTTGCACTTTCCCACTAGTTTTTTTTTTAACTTGTCGTTTTTATGAGAAATAGATCAGTCACTTCTATTTTCATTTTTAAATACAGCCGCCCCTTTGAAGACAGGCGCCGACCATTGAGTGACAGGCGCCGCACAATGTGTGACAGACGCTTTTGGATTATAATTTAACCTTCAGATTCATCTATAAGTTTAAACATTACTGCCAAAAGTTAGCCCAAATGGAGCAGCATCTACAGCATTCGTTGAAACATTAAAGAGTACTTCTTCCGGTGGATTTAAGTCGGCTCTTACGACAGGCATACCTTACCTCAAGGCTATTCTAACCCCAACCTTGCAGGGGTAAACGGAAAAACGGTAAAACATGTTGTTTTCTTTTTCGTTTGATTTAATAGGTTTTAAAACTTTAGGTTCGAAACGCCAATATTGAAACTTTTTAAATGCAGTAAACTTGCGTTGTAAACGCTTCATACTTCAGTCAAATTTAAATTAGAACGTCATTACCGTTAATAGACTAGCAACCTTTGAAAAATCGTTTTCGAAAATAGATTTACGTTTTCGAGCCAAATCTTCGAAGTTTTTTAACATTCGAAGTTTGCTTTAGTTCACATGAATTCTCAGAAGATAGACTATGCCCGTTATTTATTTCAAACCTATACTTTATACCGCTAGGGAGCTAGACGGAGAGACATACCTTCCATAAAATAACTATTTTTAATTTTGTTTCAGTTCCCGTTAGACTTTTTTCAAATAGCGCAACTACATGCACTAGCATTGGATGTTTATACCCGACCCAGGGTATATTAAGTTTGATTTATAGTTTGTAACGCAGTGAAATAATCACCGTAGACCCCTAGGACCTTTTAGAGATATGAATGGGAGCGACAGGAGAATCGATGAAGCCATGTCCGTCCGTCCGTATGTAAACAACTTTTAGGCCTTGCATTTTAAGGTACAGAGCTGAAATTTTGTGGGTTGGCTGGAAGTCCATTGGATCAGATCAAGTTTGAAAACTATCCGGATCCGCCCACAGACACGCCCACTACAGGCCCGTATGTGTGACCATCTCTAAATTTAAAGAATACTTTTTCTAAATTTTAGATATGTTAAAATAGTGCTAGCGCATTCATTTTTGGTATGTAACATTGCCTTGTAATTGTCTTTGAAGTGGCCAAAAAATTTTAGCCTTTTCATTGACCAGGCCCACTTTTTTAAGGGACTTCAGTTTAAAATGGTTTTTTTTTTTCTTATTTGACTAAATTTCATATTTTCTTATATATGAAATTTGACTAAAAATTATATGACCAAAGTTGTAGATATTAGCATTTTCTAACTTTCATGTATCAGGACTATGTGCCTCCGTCCACTTTTGTAGGCGTGGCGTTAAAAAAAAGTGATTTTTGAGGTTAAAAAGGCGGAGTTTTAGACCGAAATGTATGCAAGCAACAGTATAAAGCATTTAACAGTTATATTTTTGTATCCCGCCCACTTTTTGGAGGCATGGCAGCTTTTTTTTTGGTATGGTCGAGTATTTTGCAATACGTCGTTAAATACCAAATTTTTAATATGATAATGCAATCACCACGTGTATACCACTTCTGATAAAAAATATAAACAAAAATACAATGTTATTGAGAAGGGGTGGATGCCACGCCCCTTTCTTAGGGAGAAGATTCTTAGCTTAGAAATTCTAAATACAATTGAAGTTAAATGTAACTGAAATTTAACAGCCAAGATTTATGACACGATTCGGAGCTTGACAGTTGTCAATTGGGATGGAGTATCCAACGATTCGCCTAAGCGGATTGTAACCCTCCCACTAGTTTTTCTTTGTAATTGCACAATGTGACTGCGTGGAATGCAGACTAAGCGTCTGGAAGATTTTAATATTATGGAGCAAAATCAATACAATCAATACAACAACAATATTGCATTATAATAATTCTAAGTAAATTGTGATTGCTCAGGTGACCGCATGAAATGCAAACTAGGCGTCTAGGAGGTTTTCGCTCCACATAATATTTTATGCGATCACCTTGGCAAATATTAAGTATAGTCAGTCAGTTCAGTTGTAATTTGTAGTTTATTCAATAAAGACAATTTTTTTTATTGAACGCGTTTGCCTCGTCACTTAACTCGCGCCCCGGGCGGTCCCACCCACGCTAGGCCTATGAAGTTACAGTACGTAAAACAGACCCTTGAATACGCTATCCTATCCCACATTGTAAACTGTTGATGTTATTGTTATTTTTTGACATTTTACAAGAAGTGCAAACTTTTAAAAGGGGCGTGGTCCAACCGGGCTTAATTACAAACTATCAATTATAACGCAGATGTTATGCTTATATGTACCTTAAAATGCATTTTTTTGGTTCAAATTCAATACTTTTGAAAAATCGACTCCCAAAAATGGGGCGTGGCTAAAAACTTTGTATAAACGAAATCTGGAATAAAGTCTCGTTTATCTAACCTCCTAATTCAGTTTTTTTATTCTTTCCTATATTAGGCTTAAGGCAAGTCGAAATTACGTTTTTCTTATGAACGAAATATAGAACTATGTGTTTTCTTCATAATATATATGTATTAAGTAAAATTTTTTTGACTCGGAACGAAAATATGAAATAAAATGCATTTGAAAAATTAACGTGCCACGCATACTAGGGGAGGTAAAGCGATTAAATTTTTATTTTGTGTATGTTACAATAAACAGGAGGTAATAAATACAAAATTTCTGGGTTTTAGGAAGTCTTACAGCTTTGAAAACTCTGGAGGTAGTTTCACAATTGCACCGATTGTAGGCGTGTCTTTGGACGAATTTCACAAGGCTCACTTATACTGCGTCTGAAAACAATGAACCCATGTTCCAAATTTTAGCTTTCTAGCTTAAAATTTAAGGCCTAAAACTTGTGGCGTACAGAGAGACGGACGGACATGGCTCATTCGATTCAGAATTCGGTCTCATTATCATTAATAATAATAATCATTACCATTATTATTTCACCGTGCTACAAACTATGTGCCAAACTAAATATACCTCCTATCCTATGGGATGGGGTATAAAAACAAATAAAAGCAAGAAACAGTATCAAAACACACAAGTGTGGCTACCAATACTGCGAGCTACCGACTACAAACTTACGAAGCAAGGGAGAAAATGACGAAAGCATTTTATAAACCAGTGAGCAAGTGCCACACACTGTACACACTGCACGCAGAAGTTTCAGTCCGTAAAACAGACCGTCCGTAAAACAGACCGTTGAATACACCATTCTACCCACATTTAAATTCTGAAATTATTGTTATTTTTTGACATTTTATGAGTAGTGCAACCTGTGAAATGGGGCGTGGTCCAACCGCCCTTATTTACAAACAATCAGTAATTACATGTATATTTGCAATTTACGCTTAAATGTATGTAAAAATGCAATTTTTTGGTTCAAATTTAATATTTTTGTAAAATCGACCCCTAAAAAAGGGAATGGCTGAAAACTTTGAATAACCGAAATCTTGAACGAAGTCCCGTTTAATCTCGCCTGCTAATTTTTATTTTTTATTCTTTCTTAACTTAGGCTTAAGCCCAGTCGAAATGGCAATCGAAATTTATACCCGACCCAGGGTACACTCCTCGTCACTACATTAGATGCAGTCATTTTTTAAATGTTAACTCGTTATTTTTCCCGTTATATGATCGATTAGAAAAAAACGACTATGGTTAATGATAGACTATTTTCTTGACAACAAAATACAAAAGGTTCATATACAACAGATTTAGCTAATGGAACTTAGAAGACAAATCGTAAAATGAGTAAAGAATAATGCGGAAAAAACCGCGTCATTAGATTAGAAGCAGTGAACAAATTAACGTTTTTCGTATAGTGAATGCATTTTTATACCCGACCCAGGGTATATTAAGTTTGATGTATAGTTTGTAACGCAGTGAAATAATCACCGTAGACCCCTAAGACCTTTTAGAGATATGAAACTATGGGACCGACAGGAGAATCGATTAAGCCATGTCCATGATTTATAGTTTGCAACGCAGTGAAATAATCACCGTAGACCCCTAGGACCTTTTAGAGATATGAATGGGAGCGACAGGAGAATCGATGAAGCCATGTCCGTCCGTCCGTATGTAAACAACTTTTAGGCCTTACATTTTAAGGTACAGAGCTGAAATTTTGTGGGTTGGCTGGAAGTCCATTGGATCAGATCAAGTTTGAAAACTATCCGGATCCGCCCACAGACACGCCCACTACAGGCCCGTATGTGTGACCATCTCTAAATTTAAAAAATACTTTTTCTAATATTTAGCTATGTTAAAATAGTGCTAGCGCATTCATTTTTGGTATGTAACATTGCCTTGTAATTGTCTTTGAAGTGGCCAAAAAATTTTAGCCTTTTCATTGACCAGGCCCACTTTTTTAAGGGACTTCAGTTTAAAATGGTTTTTTTTTTCTTATTTGACTAAATTTCATATTTTCTTATATATGAAATTTGACTAAAAATAATATGACCAAAGTTGTAGATATTAGCATTTTCTAACTTTCATGTATCAGGACTATGTGCCTCCGCCCACTTTTGTAGGCGTGGCGTTAAAAAAAAGTGATTTTTGAGGTTAAAAAGGCGGAGTTTTAGACCGAAATGTATGCAAGCAACAGTATAAAGCATTTAACAGTTATATTTTTGTATCCCGCCCACTTTTTGGAGGCATGGCAGCTTTTTTTTTTGGTATGGTCGAGTATTTTGCAATACGTCGTTAAATACCAAATTTTTAATATGATAATGCAATCACCACGTGTATACCACTTCTGATAAAAAATATAAACAAAAATACAATGTTATTGAGAAGGGGTGGATGCCACGCCCCTTTCTTAGGGAGAAGATTCTTAGCTTAGAAATTCTAAATACAATTGAAGTTAAATGTAACTGAAATTTAACAGCCAAGATTTATGACACGATTCGGAGCTTGACAGTGGTCAATTGGGATGGAGTATCCAACGATTCGCCTAAGCGGATTGTAACCCTCCCACTAGTTTTTCTTTGTAATTGCACAATGTGACTGCGTGGAATGCAGACTAAGCGTCTGGAAGATTTTAATATTATGGAGCAAAATCAATACAATCAATACAACAACAATATTGCATTATAATAATTCTAAGTAAATTGTGATTGCTCAGGTGACCGCATGAAATGCAAACTAGGCGTCTAGGAGGTTTTCGCTCCACATAATATTTTATGCGATCACCTTGGCAAATATTAAGTATAGTCAGTCAGTTCAGTTGTAATTTGTAGTTTATTCAATAAAGACAATTTTTTTTATTGAACGCGTTTGCCTCGTCACTTAACTCGCGCCCCGGGCGGTCCCACCCACGCTAGGCCTATGAAGTTACAGTACGTAAAACAGACCCTTGAATACGCTATCCTATCCCACATTGTAAACTGTTGATGTTATTGTTATTTTTTGACATTTTACAAGAAGTGCAAACTTTTAAAAGGGGCGTGGTCCAACCGGCCTTAATTACAAACTATCAATTATAACGCAGATGTTATGCTTATATGTACCTTAAAATGCATTTTTTTGGTTCAAATTCAATACTTTTGAAAAATCGACTCCCAAAAATGGGGCGTGGCTAAAAACTTTGTATAAACGAAATCTGGAATAAAGTCTCGTTTATCTAACCTCCTAATTCAGTTTTTTTATTCTTTCCTATATTAGGCTTAAGGCAAGTCGAAATTACATTTTTCTTATGAACGAAATATAGAACTATGTGTTTTCTTCATAATATATATGTATTAAGTAAAATTTTTTTGACTCGGAACGAAAATATGAAATAAAATGCATTTGAAAAATTAACGTGCCACGCATACTAGGGGAGGTAAAGCGATTAAATTTTTATTTTGTGTATGTTACAATAAACAGGAGGTAATAAATACAAAATTTCTGGGTTTTAGGAAGTCTTACAGCTTTGAAAACTCTGGAGGTAGTTTCACAATTGCACCGATTGTAGGCGTGTCTTTGGACGAATTTCACAAGACTCACTTATACTGCGTCTGAAAACAATGAACCCATGTTCCAAATTTTAGCTTTCTAGCTTAAAATTTAAGGCCTAAAAACTTGTGGCGTACAGAGAGACGGACGGACATGGCTCATTCGATTCAGAATTCGGTCTCATTATCATTAATAATAATAATCATTACCATTATTATTTCACCGTGCTACAAACTATGTGCCAAACTAAATATACCTCCTATCCTATGGGATGGGGTATAAAAACAAATAAAAGCAAGAAACAGTATCAAAACACACAAGTGTGGCTACCAATACTGCGAGCTACCGACTACAAACTTACGAAGCAAGGGAGAAAATGACGAAAGCATTTTATAAACCAGTGAGCAAGTGCCACACACTGTACACACTGCACGCAGAAGTTTCAGTCCGTAAAACAGACCGTTGAATACACCATTCTACCCACATTTAAAAATTCTGAAATTATTGTTATTTTTTGACATTTTATGAGTAGTGCAACCTGTGAAATGGGGCGTGGTACAACCGCCCTTATTTACAAACAATCAGTAATTACATGGATATTTGCAATTTACGCTTAAATGTATGTAAAAATGCAATTTTTTGGTTCAAATTTAATATTTTTGTAAAATCGACCCCTAAAAAAGGGCAACTTATTCAAAGGAAAACTTTGAATAACCGAAATCTTGAACGAAGTCCCGTTTAATCTCGCCTGCTAATTTTTATTTTTTATTCTTTCTTAACTTAGGCTTAAGCCCAGTTTTAAATGTTAACTCGTTATTTTTCCCGTTTTATGATCGATTAGAAAAAAACGACTATGGTTAATGATAGACTATTTTCTTGACAACGAAATACAAAAGGTGCATATACAACAGATTTGGCTAATGGAACTTAGAAGACAAATCGTAAAATGAGTAAAGAATAATGCGGAAAAAACCGCGTCATTAGATTAGAAGCAGTGAACAAATTAACGTTTTTCGTATAGTGAATGCATTTTTATACCCGACCCAGGGTATATTAAGTTTGATGTATAGTTTGTAACGCAGTGAAATAATCACCGTAGACCCCTAAGACCTTTTAGAGATATGAAACTATGGGACCGACAGGAGAATCGATTAAGCCATGTCCGTCCGTCCGTCCGTCCGTATGTAAACAACTCTTAGGGCTTAAATTTTAAGGTAGAGAGCTGAAATTTTGTGGATTGGCTGGAAATCTATGGGACCAGATAAAGTTTGAAAATTAGCTGAATCCCCCAACAGGCACGCCGCCTACAGGCCTGTATATGCGACGAGATCACTTATTTAAAAAAATACTTTTTCTAAATTTTAGCTATGTTAGAATGGTGCTAGCGCATTCATTTTGGGTATGTAACATTGCCTTGTAATTGTCTTTGAAGTGGCTAAATTTCAGTCTTGATTGACCATGCCCACTTTTTTATGGGATTTTAGCTTAAAATGACGGTTTTTCAATAAATATTTTTTGCATTTTTTGTATGGTCGGGTATTTTGCAATCCGTCGTAGATGGACTGAAGCTTTTGCATACACACTGTTGCACTTTCCCACTAATTTTCATTTTTAAATACAGCCGCCCCTTTGAAGACAGGCGCCGACCATTGAGTGACAGGCGCCGCACAATGTGTGACAGACGCTTTTGGATTATAATTTAACCTTCAGATTCATCTATAAGTTTAAACATTACTGCCAAAAGTTAGCCCAAATGGAGCAGCATCTACAGCATTCGTTGAAACATTAAAGAGTACTTCTTCCGGTGGATTTAAGTCGGCTCTTACGACAGGCATACCTTACCTCAAGGCTATTCTAACCCCAACCTTGCAGGGGTAAACGGAAAACGGTAAAACATGTTGTTTTCTTTTTCGTTTGATTTAATAGGTCTTAAAACTTTAGGTTCGAAACGCCAATATTGAAACTTTTTAAATGCAGTAAACTTGCGTTGTAAACGCTTCATACTTCAGTCAAATTTAAATTAGAACGTCATTACCGTTAATAGACTAGCAACCTTTGAAAAATCGTTTTCGAAAATAGATTTACGTTTTCGAGCCAAATCTTCGAAGTTTTTTAACATTCGAAGTTTGCTTTAGTTCACATGAATTCTCAGAAGATAGACTATGCCCGTTATTTATTTCAAACCTATACTTTATACCGCTAGGGAGCTAGACGGAGAGACATACCTTCCATAAAATAACTATTTTTAATTTTGTTTCAGTTCCCGTTAGACTTTTTTCAAATAGCGCAACTACATGCACTAGCATTGGATGTTTATACCCGACCCAGGGTATATTAAGTTTGATTTATAGTTTGTAACGCAGTGAAATAATCACCGTAGACCCCTAGGACCTTTTAGAGATATGAATGGGAGCGACAGGAGAATCGATGAAGCCATGTCCGTCCGTCCGTATGTAAACAACTTTTAGGCCTTGCATTTTAAGGTACAGAGCTGAAATTTTGTGGGTTGGCTGGAAGTCCATTGGATCAGATCAAGTTTGAAAACTATCCGGACCCGCCCACAGACACGCCCACTACAGGCCCGTATGTGTGACCATCTCTAAATTTAAAGAATACTTTTTCTAAATTTTAGATATGTTAAAATAGTGCTAACGCATTCATTTTTGGTATGTAACATTGCCTTGTAATTGTCTTTGAAGTGGCCAAAAAATTTTAGCCTTTTCATTGACCAGGCCCACTTTTTTAAGGGACTTCAGTTTAAAATGGTTTTTTTTTCTTATTTGACTAAATTTCATATTTTCTTATATATGAAATTTAACTAAAAATTATATGACCAAAGTTGTAGATATTAGCATTTTCTAACTTTCATGTATCAGGACTATGTGCCTCCGCCCACTTTTGTAGGCGTGGCGTTAAAAAAAAGTGATTTTTGAGGTTAAAAAGGCGGAGTTTTAGACCGAAATGTATGCAAGCAACAGTATAAAGCATTTAACAGTTATATTTTTGTATCCCGCCCACTTTTTGGAGGCATGGCAGCTTTTTTTTTTTGGTATGGTCGAGTATTTTGCAATACGTCGTTAAATACCAAATTTTTAATATGATAATGCAATCACCACGTGTATACCACTTCTGATAAAAAATATAAACAAAAATACAATGTTATTGAGAAGGGGTGGATGCCACGCCCCTTTCTTAGGGAGAAGATTCTTAGCTTAGAAATTCTAAATACAATTGAAGTTAAATGTAACTGAAATTTAACAGCCAAGATTTATGACACGATTCGGAGCTTGACAGTGGTCAATTGGGATGGAGTATCCAACGATTCGCCTAAGCGGATTGTAACCCTCCCACTAGTTTTTCTTTGTAATTGCACAATGTGACTGCGTGGAATGCAGACTAAGCGTCTGGAAGATTTTAATATTATGGAGCAAAATCAATACAATCAATACAACAACAATATTGCATTATAATAATTCTAAGTAAATTGTGATTGCTCAGGTGACCGCATGAAATGCAAACTAGGCGTCTAGGAGGTTTTCGCTCCACATAATATTTTATGCGATCACCTTGGCAAATATTAAGTATAGTCAGTCAGTTCAGTTGTAATTTGTAGTTTATTCAATAAAGACAATTTTTTTTATTGAACGCGTTTGCCTCGTCACTTAACTCGCGCCCCGGGCGGTCCCACCCACGCTAGGCCTATGAAGTTACAGTACGTAAAACAGACCCTTGAATACGCTATCCTATCCCACATTGTAAACTGTTGATGTTATTGTTATTTTTTGACATTTTACAAGAAGTGCAAACTTTTAAAAGGGGCGTGGTCCAACCGGCCTTAATTACAAACTATCAATTATAACGCAGATGTTATGCTTATATGTACCTTAAAATGCATTTTTTTGGTTCAAATTCAATACTTTTGAAAAATCGACTCCCAAAAATGGGGCGTGGCTAAAAACTTTGTATAAACGAAATCTGGAATAAAGTCTCGTTTATCTAACCTCCTAATTCAGTTTTTTTATTCTTTCCTATATTAGGCTTAAGGCAAGTCGAAATTACGTTTTTCTTATGAACGAAATATAGAACTATGTGTTTTCTTCATAATATATATGTATTAAGTAAAATTTTTTTGACTCTGAACGAAAATATGAAATAAAATGCATTTGAAAAATTAACGTGCCACGCATACTAGGGGAGGTAAAGCGATTAAATTTTTATTTTGTGTATGTTACAATAAACAGGAGGTAATAAATACAAAATTTCTGGGTTTTAGGAAGTCTTACAGCTTTGAAAACTCTGGAGGTAGTTTCACAATTGCACCGATTGTAGGCGTGTCTTTGGACGAATTTCACAAGACTCACTTATACTGCGTCTGAAAACAATGAACCCATGTTCCAAATTTTAGCTTTCTAGCTTAAAATTTAAGGCCTAAAAACTTGTGGCGTACAGAGAGACGGACGGACATGGCTCATTCGATTCAGATTTCGGTCTCATTATCATTAATAATAATAATCATTACCATTATTATTTCACCGTGCTACAAACTATGTGCCAAACTAAATATACCTCCTATCCTATGGGATGGGGTATAAAAACAAATAAAAGCAAGAAACAGTATCAAAACACACAAGTGTGGCTACCAATACTGCGAGCTACCGACTACAAACTTACGAAGCAAGGGAGAAAATGACGAAAGCATTTTATAAACCAGTGAGCAAGTGCCACACACTGTACACACTGCACGCAGAAGTTTCAGTCCGTAAAACAGACCGTTGAATACACCATTCTACCCACATTTTAAAATTCTGAAATTATTGTTATTTTTTGACATTTTATGAGTAGTGCAACCTGTGAAATGGGGCGTGGTCCAACCGCCCTTATTTACAAACAATCAATAATTACATGGATATTTGCAATTTACGCTTAAATGTATGTAAAAATGCAATTTTTTGGTTCAAATTTAATATTTTTGTAAAATCGACCCCTAAAAAGGGCATGGCTGAAAACTTTGAATAACCGAAATCTTGAACGAAGTCCCGTTTAATCTCGCCTGCTAATTTTTATTTTTTATTCTTTCTTAACTTAGGCTTAAGCCCAGTCGAAATGGCAATCGAAATTTATACCCGACCCAGGGTACACTCCTCGTCACTACATTAGATGCAGTCATTTTTTAAATGTTAACTCGTTATTTTTCCCGTTATATGATCGATTAGAAAAAAACGACTATGGTTAATGATAGACTATTTTCTTGACAACAAAATACAAAAGGTTCATATACAACAGATTTAGCTAATGGAACTTAGAAGACAAATCGTAAAATGAGTAAAGAATAATGCGGAAAAAGCCGCGTCATTAGATTAGAAGCAGTGAACAAATTAACGTTTTTCGTATAGTGAATGTATTTTTATACCCGACCCAGAGTATATTAAGTTTGATGTATAGTTTGTAACGCAGTGAAATAATCACCGTAGACCCCTAAGACCTTTTAGAGATATGAATGTCCGTCCGTCCGTCCGTATGTAAACAACTCTTAGGCCTTAAATTTTAAGGTAGAGAGCTGAAATTTTGTGGATTGGCTGGAAATCTATGGGACCAGATAAAGTTTGAAAATTAGCTGAATCCCCCAACAGACACGCCGCCTACAGGCCTGTATATGCGACGAGATCACTTATTTAAAAAAATACTTTTTCTAAATTTTAGCTATGTTAGAATGGTGCTAGCGCATTCATTTTGGGTATGTAACATTGCCTTGTAATTGTCTTTGAAGTGGCTAAATTTCAGTCTTGATTGACCATGCCCACTTTTTTATGGGATTTTAGCTTAAAATGACGGTTTTTCAATAAATATTTTTTGCATTTTTTGTATGGTCGGGTATTTTGCAATCCGTCGTAGATGGACTGAAGCTTTTGCATACACACTGTTGCACTTTCCCACTGGATTTTTTTTTTAAACTTGTCGTTTTTTTGAGAAATAGATCAGTCACTTCTATTTTCATTTTTAAATACAGCCGCCCCTTTGAAGACAGGCGCCGACCATTGAGCCGCACAATGTGTGACAGACGCTTCTGGATTTTAATTTAACCTTCAGATTCATCTATAAGTTTAAACATTACTGCCAAAAGTTAGCCCAAATGGAGCAGCATCTACAGCATTCGTTGAAACATTAAAGAGTACTTCTTCCGGTGGATTTAAGTCGGCTCTTACGACAGGCATACCTTACCTCAAGGCTATTCTAACCCCAACCTAGCAGGGGTAAACGGAAAAACGGTAAAACATGTTGTTTTCTTTTTCGTTTGATTTAATAGGTTTTAAAACTTTAGGTTCGAAACGGCAATATTGAAACTTTTTAAATGCAGTAAACTTGCGTTGTAAACGCTTCATACTTCAGTCAAATTTAAATTAGAACGTCATTACCGTTAATAGACTAGCAACCTTTGAAAAATCGTTTTCGAAAATAGTTTTACGTTTTCGAGCCAAATCTTCGAAGTTTTTTAACATTCGAAGTTTGCTTTAGTTCACATGAATTCTCAGAAGATAGACTATGCCCGTTATTTATTTCAAACCTATACTTTATACCGCTAGGGAGCTAGACGGAGAGACATACCTTCCATAAAATAACTATTTTTAATTTTGTTTCAGTTCCCGTTAGACTTTTTTCAAATAGCGCAACTGCATGCACTAGCATTGGATGTTTATACCCGACCCAGGGTATATTAAGTTTGATTTATAGTTTGTAACGCAGTGAAATAATCACCGTAGACCCCTAGGACCTTTTAGAGATATGAATGGGAGCGACAGGAGAATCGATGAAGCCATGTCCGTCCGTCCGTATGTAAACAACTTTTAGGCCTTGCATTTTAAGGTACAGAGCTGAAATTTTGTGGGTTGGCTGGAAGTCCATTGGATCAGATCAAGTTTGAAAACTATCCGGACCCGCCCACAGACACGCCCACTACAGGCCCGTATGTGTGACCATCTCTAAATTTAAAGAATACTTTTTCTAAATTTTAGATATGTTAAAATAGTGCTAACGCATTCATTTTTGGTATGTAACATTGCCTTGTAATTGTCTTTGAAGTGGCCAAAAAATTTTAGCCTTTTCATTGACCAGGCCCACTTTTTTAAGGGACTTCAGTTTAAAATGGTTTTTTTTTCTTATTTGACTAAATTTCATATTTTCTTATATATGAAATTTAACTAAAAATTATATGACCAAAGTTGTAGATATTAGCATTTTCTAACTTTCATGTATCAGGACTATGTGCCTCCGCCCACTTTTGTAGGCGTGGCGTTAAAAAAAAGTGATTTTTGAGGTTAAAAAGGCGGAGTTTTAGACCGAAATGTATGCAAGCAACAGTATAAAGCATTTAACAGTTATATTTTTGTATCCCGCCCACTTTTTGGAGGCATGGCAGCTTTTTTTTTTGGTATGGTCGAGTATTTTGCAATACGTCGTTAAATACCAAATTTTTAATATGATAATGCAATCACCACGTGTATACCACTTCTGATAAAAAATATAAACAAAAATACAATGTTATTGAGAAGGGGTGGATGCCACGCCCCTTTCTTAGGGAGAAGATTCTTAGCTTAGAAATTCTAAATACAATTGAAGTTAAATGTAACTGAAATTTAACAGCCAAGATTTATGACACGATTCGGAGCTTGACAGTGGTCAATTGGGATGGAGTATCCAACGATTCGCCTAAGCGGATTGTAACCCTCCCACTAGTTTTTCTTTGTAATTGCACAATGTGACTGCGTGGAATGCAGACTAAGCGTCTGGAAGATTTTAATATTATGGAGCAAAATCAATACAATCAATACAACAACAATATTGCATTATAATAATTCTAAGTAAATTGTGATTGCTCAGGTGACCGCATGAAATGCAAACTAGGCGTCTAGGAGGTTTTCGCTCCACATAATATTTTATGCGATCACCTTGGCAAATATTAAGTATAGTCAGTCAGTTCAGTTGTAATTTGTAGTTTATTCAATAAAGACAATTTTTTTTATTGAACGCGTTTGCCTCGTCACTTAACTCGCGCCCCGGGCGGTCCCACCCACGCTAGGCCTATGAAGTTACAGTACGTAAAACAGACCCTTGAATACGCTATCCTATCCCACATTGTAAACTGTTGATGTTATTGTTATTTTTTGACATTTTACAAGAAGTGCAAACTTTTAAAAGGGGCGTGGTCCAACCGGCCTTAATTACAAACTATCAATTATAACGCAGATGTTATGCTTATATGTACCTTAAAATGCATTTTTTTGGTTCAAATTCAATACTTTTGAAAAATCGACTCCCAAAAATGGGGCGTGGCTAAAAACTTTGTATAAACGAAATCTGGAATAAAGTCTCGTTTATCTAACCTCCTAATTCAGTTTTTTTATTCTTTCCTATATTAGGCTTAAGGCAAGTCGAAATTACGTTTTTCTTATGAACGAAATATAGAACTATGTGTTTTCTTCATAATATATATGTATTAAGTAAAATTTTTTTGACTCGGAACGAAAATATGAAATAAAATGCATTTGAAAAATTAACGTGCCACGCATACTAGGGGAGGTAAAGCGATTAAATTTTTATTTTGTGTATGTTACAATAAACAGGAGGTAATAAATACAAAATTTCTGGGTTTTAGGAAGTCTTACAGCTTTGAAAACTCTGGAGGTAGTTTCACAATTGCACCGATTGTAGGCGTGTCTTTGGACGAATTTCACAAGACTCACTTATACTGCGTCTGAAAACAATGAACCCATGTTCCAAATTTTAGCTTTCTAGCTTAAAATTTAAGGCCTAAAAACTTGTGGCGTACAGAGAGACGGACGGACATGGCTCATTCGATTCAGAATTCGGTCTCATTATCATTAATAATAATAATCATTACCATTATTATTTCACCGTGCTACAAACTATGTGCCAAACTAAATATACCTCCTATCCTATGGGATGGGGTATAAAAACAAATAAAAGCAAGAAACAGTATCAAAACACACAAGTGTGGCTACCAATACTGCGAGCTACCGACTACAAACTTACGAAGCAAGGGAGAAAATGACGAAAGCATTTTATAAACCAGTGAGCAAGTGCCACACACTGTACACACTGCACGCAGAAGTTTCAGTCCGTAAAACAGACCGTTGAATACACCATTCTACCCACATTTTAAAATTCTGAAATTATTGTTATTTTTTGACATTTTATGAGTAGTGCAACCTGTGAAATGGGGCGTGGTCCAACCGCCCTTATTTACAAACAATCAATAATTACATGGATATTTGCAATTTACGCTTAAATGTATGTAAAAATGCAATTTTTTGGTTCAAATTTAATATTTTTGTAAAATCGACCCCTAAAAAGGGCATGGCTGAAAACTTTGAATAACCGAAATCTTGAACGAAGTCCCGTTTAATCTCGCCTGCTAATTTTTATTTTTTATTCTTTCTTAACTTAGGCTTAAGCCCAGTCGAAATGGCAATCGAAATTTATACCCGACCCAGGGTACACTCCTCGTCACTACATTAAATGCAGTCGTTTTTTAAATGTTAACTCGTTATTTTTCCCGTTATATGATCGATTAGAAAAAAACGACTATGGTTAATGATAGACTATTTTCTTGACAACAAAATACAAAAGGTGCATATACAACAGATTTAGCTAATGGAACTTAGAAGACAAATCGTAAAATGAGTAAAGAATAATGCGGAAAAAACCGCGTCATTAGATTAGAAGCAGTGAACAAATTAACGTTTTTCGTATAGTGAATGCATTTTTATACCCGACCCAGGGTATATTAAGTTTGATGTATAGTTTGTAACGCAGTGAAATAATCACCGTAGACCCCTAAGACCTTTTAGAGATATGAAACTATGGGACCGACAGGAGAATCGATTAAGCCATGTCCGTCCGTCCGTCCGTCCGTATGTAAACAACTCTTAGGGCTTAAATTTTAAGGTAGAGAGCTGAAATTTTGTGGATTGGCTGGAAATCTATGGGACCAGATAAAGTTTGAAAATTAGCTGAATCCCCCAACAGACACGCCGCCTACAGGCCTGTATATGCGACGAGATCACTTATTTAAAAAAATACTTTTTCTAAATTTTAGCTATGTTAGAATGGTGCTAGCGCATTCATTTTGGGTATGTAACATTGCCTTGTCTTTGAAGTGGCTAAATTTCAGTCTTGATTGACCATGCCCACTTTTTTATGGGATTTTAGCTTAAAATGACGGTTTTTCAATAAATATTTTTTGCATTTTTTGTATGGTCGGGTATTTTGCAAACCGTCGTAGATGGACTGAAGCTTTTGCATACACACTGTTGCACTTTCCCACTAGTTTTTTTTTTTAACTTGTCGTTTTTATGAGAAATAGATCAGTCACTTCTATTTTCATTTTTAAATACAGCCGCCCCTTTGAAACACGCGCCGACCATTGAGCCGCACAATGTGTGACAGACGCTTCTGGATTTTAATTTAACCTTCAGATTCATCTATAAGTTTAAACATTACTGCCAAAAGTAAGCCCAAATGGAGCAGCATCTACAGCATTCGTTGAAACATTAAAGAGTACTTCTTCCGGTGGATTTAAGTCGGCTCTTACGGCAGGCATACCTTACCTCAAGGCTATTCTAACCCCAACCTTGCAGGGGTAAACGGTAAAACATGTTGTTTTCTTTTTCGTTTGATTTAATAGGTTTTAAAACTTTAGGTTCGAAACGGCAATATTGAAACTTTTTAAATGCAGTAAACTTGCGTTGTAAACGCTTCATACTTCAGTCAAATTTAAATTAGAACGTCGTTACCGTTAATAGACTAGCAACCTTTGAAAAATCGTTTTCGAAAATAGTTTTACGCTTTCGAGCCAAATCTTCGAAGTTTTTTAACATTCGAAGTTTGCTTTAGTTCACATGAATTCTCAGAAGATAGACTATGCCCGTTATTTATTTCAAACCTATACTTTATACCGCTAGGGAGCTAGACGGAGAGACATACCTTCCATAAAATAACTATTTTTAATTTTATTTCAGTTCCCGTTAGACTTTTTTCAAAAAGCGCAACTACATGCACTAGCATTGGATGTTTATACCCGACCCAGGGTATATTAAGTTTGATTTATAGTTTGTAACGCAGTGAAATAATCACCGTAGACCCCTAGGACTTTTTAGAGATATGAATGGGAGCGACAGGCGAATCGATGAAGCCATGTCCGTCCGTCCGTATGTAAACAACTTTTAGGCCTTACATTTTAAGGTATAGAGCTGAAATTTTGTGGGTTGGCTGGAAGTCCATTGGATCAGATCAAGTTTGAAAACTATCCGGATCCGCCCACAGACACGCCCACTACAGGCCCGTATGTGTGACCATCTCTAAATTTAAAAAATACTTTTTCTAAATTTTAGCTATGTTAAAATAGTGCTAGCGCATTCATTTTTGTTATGTAACATTGCCTTGTAATTGTCTTTGAAGTGGCCAAAAAATTTTAGCCTTTTCATTGACCAGGCCCACTTTTTTAAGGGACTTCAGTTTAAAATGGTTTTTTTTTTCTTATTTGACTAAATTTCATATTTTCTTATATATGACATTTGACTAAAAATTATATGACCAAAGTTGTAGATATTAGCATTTTCTAACTTTCATGTATCAGGTTTATGTGCCTCCGCCCACTTTTGTAGGCGTGGCGTTAAAAAAAGTGATTTTTGAGGTTAAAAAGACGGAGTTTTAGACCGAAATGTATGCCAACAACAGTATAAAGCATTTAACAGTTATATTTTTGTATCCCGCCCACTTTTTGGAGGCATGGCAGCTTTTTTTTTGGTATGGTCGAGTATTTTGCAATACGTCGTTAAATACCAAATTTTTAATATGATAATGCAATCACCACGTGTATACCACTTCTGATAAAAAATGTTATTGAGAAGGGGTGGATGCCACGCCCCTTTCTTAGCGAGAAGATTCTTAGCTTAGAAATTCTAAATACAATTGAAGTTAAATGTAACTGAAATTTAACAGCCAAGATTTATGACACGATTCGGAGCTTGACAGTGGTCAATTGGGATGGAGTATCCAACGATTCGCCTAAGCGGATTGTAACCCTCCCACTAGTTTTTCTTTGTAATTGCACAATGTGACTGCGTGGAATGCAGACTAAGCGTCTGGAAGATTTTAATATTATGGAGCAAAATCAATACAATCAATACAACAACAATATTGCATTATAATAATTCTAAGTAAATTGTGATTGCTCAGGTGACCGCATGAAATGCAAACTAGGCGTCTAGGAGGTTTTCGCTCCACATAATATTTTATGCGATCACCTTGGCAAATATTAAGTATAGTCAGTCAGTTCAGTTGTAATTTGTAGTTTATTCAATAAAGACAATTTTTTTTATTGAACGCGTTTGCCTCGTCACTTAACTCGCGCCCCGGGCGGTCCCACCCACGCTAGGCCTATGAAGTTACAGTACGTAAAACAGACCCTTGAATACGCTATCCTATCCCACATTGTAAACTGTTGATGTTATTGTTATTTTTTGACATTTTACAAGAAGTGCAAACTTTTAAAAGGGGCGTGGTCCAAACGGCCTTAATTACAAGCTATCAATTATAACGCAGATGTTATGCTTATATGTACTTTAAAATGCATTTTTTTGGTTCAAATTCAATACTTTTGAAAAATCGACTCCCAAAAATGGGGCGTGGCTAAAAACTTTGTATAAACGAAATCTGGAATAAAGTCTCGTTTATATAACCTGCTAATTCAGTTTTTTTTATTCTTTCCTATATTAGGCTTAAGGCAAATCGAAATTACGTTTTTCTTATGAACGAAATATAGAACTATGTGTTTTCTTCATAATATATATGTATTAAGTAAAATTTTTTTGACTCGGAACGAAAATATGAAATAAAATGCATTTGAAAAATTAACGTGCCACGCATACTAGGGGAGGTAAAGCGATTAAATTTTTATTTTGTGTATGTTACAATAAACAGGAGGTAATAAATACAAAATTTCTGGGTTTTAGGAAGTCTTACAGCTTTGAAAACTCTGGAGGTAGTTTCACAATTTCACCGATTGTAGGCGTGTCTTTGGACGAATTTCACAAGACTCACTTATACTGCGTCTGAAAACAATGAACCCATGTTCCAAATTTTAGCTTTCTAGCTTAAAATTTAAGGCCTAAAAACTTGTGGCATACAGAGAGACGGACGGACATGGCTCATTCGATTCAGAATTCGGTCTCAATCATATGCCCCTAGGATCTTGGTGGTCTACCATTATTATTTCACCGTGCTACAAACTATGTGCCAAACTAAATATACCTCCTATCCTATGGGATGGGGTATAAAAACAAATAAAAGCAAGAAACAGTATCAAAACACACAAGTGTGGCTACCAATACTGCGAGCTACCGACTACAAACTTACGAAGCAAGGGAGAAAATGACGAAAGCATTTTATAAACCAGTGAGCAAGTGCTACACACTGTACACACTGCACGCAGAAGTTTCAGTCCGTAAAACAGAACGTTGAATACACCATTCTACCCACATTTTAAAATTCTGAAATTATTGTTATTTTTTGACATTTTATGAGTAGTGCAACCTGTGAAATGGAGCGTGGTCCAACCGCCCTTATTTACAAACAATCAATAATTACATGGATATTTGCAATTTACGCTTAAATGTATGTAAAAATGCAATTTTTTGGTTCAAATTTAATATTTTTGTAAAATCGACCCCTAAAAAAGGGCATGGCTGAAAACTTTGAATAACCGAAATCTTGAACGAAGTCCCGTTTAATCTCGCCTGCTAATTTTTATTTTTTATTCTTTCTTAACTTAGGCTTAAGCCCAGTCGAAATGGCAATCGAAATTTATACCCGACCCAGGGTACACTCCTCGTCACTACATTAGATGCAGTCATTTTTTAAATGTTAACTCGTTATTTTTCCCGTTATATGATCGATTAGAAAAAAACGACTATGGTTAATGATAGACTATTTTCTTGACAACAAAATACAAAAGGTTCATATACAACAGATTTAGCTAATTGAACTTAGAAGATAAATCGTAAAATGAGTAAAGAATAATGCGGAAAAAGCCGCGTCATTAGAAGCAGTGAACAAATTAACGTTTTTCGTATAGTGAATGTATTTTTATACCCGACCCAGGGTATATTAAGTTTGATGTATAGTTTGTAACGCAGTGAAATAATCACCGTAGACCCCTAAGACCTTTTAGAGATATGAATGTCCGTCCGTCCGTCCGTATGTAAACAACTCTTAGGCCTTAAATTTTAAGGTAGAGAGCTGAAATTTTGTGGATTGGCTGGAAATCTATGGGACCAGATAAAGTTTGAAAATTAGCTGAATCCCCCAACAGACACGCCGCCTACAGGCCTGTATATGCGACGAGATCACTTATTTAAAAAAATACTTTTTCTAAATTTTAGCTATGTTAGAATGGTGCTAGCGCATTCATTTTGGGTATGTAACATTGCCTTGTAATTGTCTTTGAAGTGGCTAAATTTCAGTCTTGATTGACCATGCCCACTTTTTTATGGGATTGTAGCTTAAAATGACGGTTTTTCAATAAATATTTTTTGCATTTTTTGTATGGTCGGGTATTTTGCAATCCGTCGTAGATGGACTGAAGCTTTTGCATACACACTGTTGCACTTTCCCACTAGTTTTTTTTAACTTGTCGTTTTTATGAGAAATAGATCAGTCACTTCTATTTTCATTTTTAAATACAGCCGTCCCTTTGAAGACAGGCGCCGACCATTGAGTGACAGGCGCCGCACAATGTGTGACAGACGCTTCTGGATTTTAATTTAACCTTCAGATTCATCTATAAGTTTAAACATTACTGCCAAAAGTAAGCCCAAATGGAGCAGCATCTACAGCATTCGTTGAAACATTAAAGAGTACTTCTTCCGGTGGATTTAAGTCGGCTCTTACGGCAGGCATACCTTACCTCAAGGCTATTCTAACCCCAACCTTGCAGGGGTAAACGGTAAAACATGTTGTTTTCTTTTTCGTTTGATTTAATAGGTTTTAAAACTTTAGGTTCGAAACGGCAATATTGAAACTTTTTAAATGCAGTAAACTTGCGTTGTAAACGCTTCATACTTCAGTCAAATTTAAATTAGAACGTCGTTACCGTTAATAGACTAGCAACCTTTGAAAAATCGTTTTCGAAAATAGTTTTACGCTTTCGAGCCAAATCTTCGAAGTTTTTTAACATTCGAAGTTTGCTTTAGTTCACATGAATTCTCAGAAGATAGACTATGCCCGTTATTTATTTCAAACCTATACTTTATACCGCTAGGGAGCTAGACGGAGAGACATACCTTCCATAAAATAACTATTTTTAATTTTATTTCAGTTCCCGTTAGACTTTTTTCAAAAAGCGCAACTACATGCACTAGCATTGGATGTTTATACCCGACCCAGGGTATATTAAGTTTGATTTATAGTTTGTAACGCAGTGAAATAATCACCGTAGACCCCTAGGACTTTTTAGAGATATGAATGGGAGCGACAGGAGAATCGATGAAGCCATGTCCGTCCGTCCGTATGTAAACAACTTTTAGGCCTTACATTTTAAGGTACAGAGCTGAAATTTTGTGGGTTGGCTGGAAGTCCATTTAATCAGATCAAGTTTGAAAACTATCCGGATCCGCCCACAGACACGCCCACTACAGGCCCGTATGTGTGACCATCTCTAAATTTAAAAAATACTTTTTCTAAATTTTAGCTATGTTAAAATAGTGCTAGCGCATTCATTTTTGTTATGTAACATTGCCTTGTAATTGTCTTTGAAGTGGCCAAAAAATTTTAGCCTTTTCATTGACCAGGCCCACTTTTTTAAGGGACTTCAGTTTAAAATGGTTTTTTTTTCTTATTTGACTAAATTTCATATTTTCTTATATATGAAATTTGACTAAAAATTATATGACCAAAGTTGTAGATATTAGCATTTTCTAACTTTCATGTATCAGGACTATGTGCCTCCGTCCACTTTTGTAGGCGTGGCGTTAAAAAAAAGTGATTTTTGAGGTTAAAAAGGCGGAGTTTTAGACCGAAATGTATGCAAGCAACAGTATAAAGCATTTAACAGTTATATTTTTGTATCCCGCCCACTTTTTGGAGGCATGGCAGCTTTTTTTTTTGGTATGGTCGAGTATTTTGCAATACGTCGTTAAATACCAAATTTTTAATATGATAATGCAATCACCACGTGTATACCACTTCTGATAAAAAATGTTATTGAGAAGGGGTGGATGCCACGCCCCTTTCTTAGGGAGAAGATTCTTAGCTTAGAAATTCTAAATACAATTGAAGTTAAATGTAACTGAAATTTAACAGCCAAGATTTATGACACGATTCGGAGCTTGACAGTGGTCAATTGGGATGGAGTATCCAACGATTCGCCTAAGCGGATTGTAACCCTCCCACTAGTTTTTTTTTGTAATTGCACAATGACCGCGTGGAATGCAGACTAAGCGTCTGGAAGATTTTAATATTATGGAGCAAAATCAATACAATCAATACAACAACAATATTGCATTATAATAATTCTAAGTAAATTGTGATTGCTCAGGTGACCGCATGAAATGCAAACTAGGCGTCTAAGAGGTTTTCGCTCCACATAATATTTTATGCGATCACCTTGGCAAATATTAAGTATAGTCAGTCAGTTCAGTTGTAATTTGTAGTTTATTCAATAAAGACAATTTTTTTTATTGAACGCGTTTGCCTCGTCACTTAACTCGCGCCCCGGGCGGTCCCACCCACGCTAGGCCTATGAAGTTACAGTACGTAAAACAGACCCTTGAATACGCTATCCTATCCCACATTGTAAACTGTTGATGTTATTGTTATTTTTTGACATTTTACAAGAAGTGCAAACTTTTAAAAGGGGCGTGGTCCAAACGGCCTTAATTACAAGCTATCAATTATAACGCAGATGTTATGCTTATATGTACTTTAAAATGCATTTTTTTGGTTCAAATTCAATACTTTTGAAAAATCGACTCCCAAAAATGGGGCGTGGCTAAAAACTTTGTATAAACGAAATCTGGAATAAAGTCTCGTTTATATAACCTGCTAATTCAGTTTTTTTATTCTTTCCTATATTAGGCTTAAGGCAAATCGAAATTACGTTTTTCTTATGAACGAAATATAGAACTATGTGTTTTCTTCATAATATATATGTATTAAGTAAAATTTTTTTGACTCGGAACGAAAATATGAAATAAAATGCATTTGAAAAATTAACGTGCCACGCATACTAGGGTAGGTAAAGCGATTAAATTTTTATTTTGTGTATGTTACAATAAACAGGAGGTAATAAATACAAAATTTCTGGGTTTTAGGAAGTCTTACAGCTTTGAAAACTCTGGAGGTAGTTTCACAATTTCACCGATTGTAGGCGTGTCTTTGGACGAATTTCACAAGACTCACTTATACTGCGTCTGAAAACAATGAACCCATGTTCCAAATTTTAGCTTTCTAGCTTAAAATTTAAGGCCTAAAAACTTGTGGCATACAGAGAGACGGACGGACATGGCTCATTCGATTCAGAATTCGGTCTCAATCATATGCCCCTAGGATCTTGGTGGTCTACCATTATTATTTCACCGTGCTACAAACTATGTGCCAAACTAAATATACCTCCTATCCTATGGGATGGGGTATAAAAACAAATAAAAGCAAGAAACAGTATCAAAACACACAAGTGTGGCTACCAATACTGCGAGCTACCGACTACAAACTTACGAAGCAAGGGAGAAAATGACGAAAGCATTTTATAAACCAGTGAGCAAGTGCTACACACTGTACACACTGCACGCAGAAGTTTCAGTCCGTAAAACAGACCGTTGAATACACCATTCTACCCACATTTTAAAATTCTGAAATTATTGTTATTTTTTGACATTTTATGAGTAGTGCAACCTGTGAAATGGGGCGTGGTCCAACCGCCCTTATTTACAAACAATCAATAATTACATGGATATTTGCAATTTACGCTTAAATGTATGTAAAAATGCAATTTTTTGGTTCAAATTTAATATTTTTGTAAAATCGACCCCTAAAAAAGGGCAACTTATTCAAAGGAAAACTTTGAATAACCGAAATCTTGAACGAAGTCCCGTTTAATCTCGCCTGCTAAGTTTTATTTTTTATTCTTTCTTAACTTAGGCTTAAGCCCAGTCGAAATGGCAATCGAAATTTATACCCGACCCAGGGTACACTCCTCGTCACTACATTAGATGCAGTCATTTTTTAAATGTTAACTCGTTATTTTTCCCGTTATATGATCGATTAGAAAAAAACGACTATGGTTAATGATAGACTATTTTCTTGACAACAAAATACAAAAGGTTCATATACAACAGATTTAGCTAATGGAACTTAGAAGACAAATCGTAAAATGAGTAAAGAATAATGCGGAAAAAGCCGCGTCATTAGATTAGAAGCAGTGAACAAATTAACGTTTTTCGTATAGTGAATGTATTTTTATACCCGACCCAGGGTATATTAAGTTTGATGTATAGTTTGTAACGCAGTGAAATAATCACCGTAGACCCCTAAGACC
Source organism: Neoascia interrupta (assembly GCA_947623515.1). Lineage (NCBI taxonomy): Eukaryota > Metazoa > Arthropoda > Insecta > Diptera > Syrphidae > Neoascia > Neoascia interrupta. The sequence continues at coordinate 118,458,077 of OX392462.1, forward strand.
TTTTAGAGATATGAATGTCCGTCCGTCCGTCCGTATGTAAACAACTCTTAGGCCTTAAATTTTAAGGTAGAGAGCTGAAATTTTGTGGATTGGCTGGAAATCTATGGGACCAGATAAAGTTTGAAAATTAGCTGAATCCCCCAACAGACACGCCGCCTACAGGCCTGTATATGCGACGAGATCACTTATTTAAAAAAATACTTTTTCTAAATTTTAGCTATGTTAGAATGGTGCTAGCGCATTCATTTTGGGTATGTAACATTGCCTTGTAATTGTCTTTGAAGTGGCTAAATTTCAGTCTTGATTGACCATGCCCACTTTTTTATGGGATTTTAGCTTAAAATGACGGTTTTTCAATAAATATTTTTTGCATTTTTTGTATGGTCGGGTATTTTGCAATCCGTCGTAGATGGACTGAAGCTTTTGCATACACACTGTTGCACTTTCCCACTAGTTTTTTTTTTAACTTGTCGTTTTTATGAGAAATAGATCAGTCACTTCTATTTTCATTTTTAAATACATCCGCCCCTTTGAAGACACGCGCCGACCATTGAGCCGCACAATGTGTGACAGACGCTTCTGGATTTTAATTTAACCTTCAGATTCATCTATAAGTTTAAACATTACTGCCAAAAGTAAGCCCAAATGGAGCAGCATCTACAGCATTCGTTGAAACATTAAAGAGTACTTCTTCCGGTGGATTTAAGTCGGCTCTTACGGCAGGCATACCTTACCTCAAGGCTATTCTAACCCCAACCTTGCAGGGGTAAACGGTAAAACATGTTGTTTTCTTTTTCGTTTGATTTAATAGGTTTTAAAACTTTAGGTTCGAAACGGCAATATTGAAACTTTTTAAATGCAGTAAACTTGCGTTGTAAACGCTTCATACTTCAGTCAAATTTAAATTAGAACGTCGTTGCCGTTAATAGACTAGCAACCTTTGAAAGATCGTTTTCGAAAATAGTTTTACGCTTTCGAGCCAAATCTTCGAAGTTTTTTAACATTCGAAGTTTGCTTTAGTTCACATGAATTCTCAGAAGATAGACTATGCCCGTTATTTATTTCAAACCTATACTTTATACCCCTAGGGAGCTAGACGGAGAGACATACCTTCCATAAAATAACTATTTTTAATTTTATTTCAGTTCCCGTTAGACTTTTTTCAAAAAGCGCAACTACATGCACTAGCATTGGATGTTTATACCCGACCCAGGGTATATTAAGTTTGATTTATAGTTTGTAACGCAGTGAAATAATCACCGTAGACCCCTAGGACTTTTTAGAGATATGAATGGGAGCGACAGGAGAATCGATGAAACCATGTCCGTCCGTCCGTATGTAAACAACTTTTAGGCCTTACATTTTAAGGTACAGAGCTGAAATTTTGTGGGTTGGCTGGAAGTCCATTGGATCAGATCAAGTTTGAAAACTATCCGGATCCGCCCACAGACACGCCCACTACAGGCCCGTATGTGTGACCATCTCTAAATTTAAAAAATACTTTTTCTAAATTTTAGCTATGTTAAAATAGTGCTAGCGCATTCATTTTTGTTATGTAACATTGCCTTGTAATTGTCTTTGAAGTGGCCAAAAAATTTTAGCCTTTTCATTGACCAGGCCCACTTTTTTAAGGGACTTCAGTTTAAAATGGTTTTTTTTTTTCTTATTTGACTAAATTTCATATTTTCTTATATATGACATTTGACTAAAAATTATATGACCAAAGTTGTAGATATTAGCATTTTCTAACTTTCATGTATCAGGTTTATGTGCCTCCGCCCACTTTTGTAGGCGTGGCGTTAAAAAAAGTGATTTTTGAGGTTAAAAAGGCGGAGTTTTAGACCGAAATGTATGCAAGCAACAGTATAAAGCATTTAACAGTTATATTTTTGTATCCCGCCCACTTTTTGGAGGCATGGCAGCTTTTTTTTTTGGTATGGTCGAGTATTTTGCAATACGTCGTTAAATACCAAATTTTTAATATGATAATGCAATCACCACGTGTATACCACTTCTGATAAAAAATATAAACAAAAATACAATGTTATTGAGAAGGGGTGGATGCCACGCCCCTTTCTTAGGGAGAAGATTCTTAGCTTAGAAATTCTAAATACAATTGAAGTTAAATCTAACTGAAATTTAACAGCCAAGATTTATGACACGATTCGGAGCTTGACAGTGGTCAATTGGGATGGAGTATCCAACGATTCGCCTAAGCGGATTGTAACCCTCCCACTAGTTTTTCTTTGTAATTGCACAATGTGACTGCGTGGAATGCAGACTAAGCGTCTGGAAGATTTTAATATTATGGAGCAAAATCAATACAATCAATACAACAACAATATTGCATTATAATAATACTAAGTAAATTGTGATTGCTCAGGTGACCGCATGAAATGCAAACTAGGCGTCTAGGAGGTTTTCGCCCCACATAATATTTTATGCGATCACCTTGGCAAATATTAAGTATAGTCAGTCAGTTCAGTTGTAATTTGTAGTTTATTCAATAAAGACAATTTTTTTTATTGAACGCGTTTGCCTCGTCACTTAACTCGCGCCCCGGGCGGTCCCACCCACGCTAGGCCTATGAAGTTACAGTACGTAAAACAGACCCTTGAATACGCTATCCTATCCCACATTGTAAACTGTTGATGTTATTATTATTTTTTGACATTTTACAAGAAGTGCAAACTTTTAAAAGGGGCGTGGTCCAACCGGCCTTAATTACAAACTATCAATTATAACGCAGATGTTATGCTTATATGTACCTTAAAATGCATTTTTTTGGTTCAAATTCAATACTTTTGAAAAATCGACTCCCAAAAATGAGGCGTGGCTAAAAACTTTGTATAAACGAAATCTGGAATAAAGTCTCGTTTATCTAACCTGCTAATTCAGTTTTTTTATTCTTTCCTATATTAGGCTTAAGGCAAGTCGAAATTACGTTTTTCTTATGAACGAAATATAGAACTATGTGTTTTCTTCATAATATATATGTATTAAGTAAAATTTTTTTGACTCGGAACGAAAATATGAAATAAAATGCATTTGAAAAATTAACGTGCCACGCATACTAGGGGAGGTAAAGCGATTAAATTTTTATTTTGTGTATGTTACAATAAACAGGAGGTAATAAATACAAAATTTCTGGGTTTTGGGAAGTCTTACAGCTTTGAAAACTCTGGAGGTAGTTTCACAATTGCACCGATTGTAGGCGTGTCTTTGGACGAATTTCACAAGACTCACTTATACTGCGTCTGAAAACAATGAACCCATGTTCCAAACTTTAGCTTTCTAGCTTAAAATTTAAGGCCTAAAAACTTGTGGCGTACAGAGAGACGGACGGACATGGCTTATTCGATTCAGAATTCGGTCTCATTATCATTAATAATAATAATCATTACCATTATTATTTCACCGTGCTACAAACTATGTGCCAAACTAAATATACCTCCTATCCTATGGGATGGGGTATAAAAACAAATAAAAGCAAGAAACAGTATCAAAACACACAAGTGTGGCTACCAATACTGCGAGCTACCGACTACAAACTTACGAAGCAAGGGAGAAAATGACGAAAGCATTTTATAAACCAGTGAGCAAGTGCTACACACTGTACACACTGCACGCAGAAGTTGCAGTCCGTAAAACAGACCGTTGAATACACCATTCTACCCACATTTTAAAATTCTGAAATTATTGTTATTTTTTGACATTTTATGAGTAGTGCAACCTGTGAAATGGGGCGTGGTCCAACCGCCCTTATTTACAAACAATCAATAATTACATGGATATTTGCAATTTACGCTTTAATGTATGTAAAAATGCAATTTTTTGGTTCAAATTTAATATTTTTGTAAAATCGACCCCTAAAAAAGGGCAACTTATTCAAAGGAAAACTTTGAATAACCGAAATCTTGAACGAAGTCCCGTTTAATCTCGCCTGCTAATTTTTATTTTTTATTCTTTCTTAACTTAGGCTTAAGCCCAGTCGAAATGGCAATCGAAATTTATACCCGACCCAGGGTACACTCCTCGTCACAACATTAGATGCAGTCATTTTTTAAATGTTAACTCGTTATTTTTCCCGTTATATGATCGATTAGAAAAAAACGACTATGGTTAATGATAGACTATTTTCTTGACAACAAAATACAAAAGGTTCATATACAACAGATTTAGCTAATGGAACTTAGAAGACAAATCGTAAAATGAGTAAAGAATAATGCGGAAAAAGCCGCGTCATTAGATTAGAAGCAGTGAACAAATTAACGTTTTTCGTATAGTGAATGTATTTTTATACCCGACCCAGGGTATATTAAGTTTGATGTATAGTTTGTAACGCAGTGAAATAATCACCGTAGACCCCTAAGACCTTTTAGAGATATGAATGTCCGTCCGTCCGTCCGTATGTAAACAACTCTTAGGCCTTAAATTTTAAGGTAGAGAGCTGAAATTTTGTGGATTGGCTGGAAATCTATGGGACCAGATAAAGTTTGAAAATTAGCTGAATCCCCCAACAGACACGCCGCCTACAGGCCTGTATATGCGACGAGATCACTTATTTAAAAAAATACTTTTTCTAAATTTTAGCTATGTTAGAATGGTGCTAGCGCATTCATTTTGGGTATGTAACATTGCCTTGTAATTGTCTTTGAAGTGGCTAAATTTCAGTCTTGATTGACCATGCCCACTTTTTTATGGGATTTTAGCTTAAAATGACGGTTTTTCAATAAATATTTTTTGCATTTTTTGTATGGTCGGGTATTTTGCAATCCGTCGTAGATGGACTGAAGCTTTTGCATACACACTGTTGCACTTTCCCACTGGATTTTTTTTTTAAACTTGTCGTTTTTTTGAGAAATAGATCAGTCACTTCTATTTTCATTTTTAAATACAGCCGCCCCTTTGAAGACAGGCGCCGACCATTGAGCCGCACAATGTGTGACAGACGCTTCTGGATTTTAATTTAACCTTCAGATTCATCTATAAGTTTAAACATTACTGCCAAAAGTTAGCCCAAATGGAGCAGCATCTACAGCATTCGTTGAAACATTAAAGAGTACTTCTTCCGGTGGATTTAAGTCGGCTCTTACGACAGGCATACCTTACCTCAAGGCTATTCTAACCCCAACCTAGCAGGGGTAAACGGAAAAACGGTAAAACATGTTGTTTTCTTTTTCGTTTGATTTAATAGGTTTTAAAACTTTAGGTTCGAAACGGCAATATTGAAACTTTTTAAATGCAGTAAACTTGCGTTGTAAACGCTTCATACTTCAGTCAAATTTAAATTAGAACGTCATTACCGTTAATAGACTAGCAACCTTTGAAAAATCGTTTTCGAAAATAGTTTTACGTTTTCGAGCCAAATCTTCGAAGTTTTTTAACATTCGAAGTTTGCTTTAGTTCACATGAATTCTCAGAAGATAGACTATGCCCGTTATTTATTTCAAACCTATACTTTATACCGCTAGGGAGCTAGACGGAGAGACATACCTTCCATAAAATAACTATTTTTAATTTTGTTTCAGTTCCCGTTAGACTTTTTTCAAATAGCGCAACTGCATGCACTAGCATTGGATGTTTATACCCGACCCAGGGTATATTAAGTTTGATTTATAGTTTGTAACGCAGTGAAATAATCACCGTAGACCCCTAGGACCTTTTAGAGATATGAATGGGAGCGACAGGAGAATCGATGAAGCCATGTCCGTCCGTCCGTATGTAAACAACTTTTAGGCCTTACATTTTAAGGTACAGAGCTGAAATTTTGTGGGTTGGCTGGAAGTCCATTGGATCAGATCAAGTTTGAAAACTATCCGGATCCGCCCACAGACACGCCCACTACAGGCCCGTATGTGTGACCATCTCTAAATTTAAAAAATACTTTTTCTAAATTTTAGCTATGTTAAAATAGTGCTAGCGCATTCATTTTTGGTATGTAACATTGCCTTGTAATTGTTTTTGAAGTGGCCAAAAAATTTTAGCCTTTTCATTGACCAGGCCCACTTTTTTAAGGGACTTCAGTTTAAAATGGTTTTTTTTTTCTTATTTGACTAAATTTCATATTTTCTTATATATGAAATTTGACTAAAAATTATATGACCAAAGTTGTAGATATTAGCATTTTCTAACTTTCATGTATCAGGACAATGTGCCTCCGCCCACTTTTGTAGGCGTGGCGTTAAAAAAAGTGATTTTTGAGGTTAAAAAGGCGGAGTTTTAGACCGAAATGTATGCAAGCAACAGTATAAAGCATTTAACAGTTATATTTTTGTATCCCGCCCACTTTTTGGAGGCATGGCAGCTTTTTTTTTGGTATGGTCGAGTATTTTGCAATACGTCGTTAAATACCAAATTTTTAATATGATAATGCAATCACCACGTGTATACCACTTCTGATAAAAAATGTTATTGAGAAGGGGTGGATGCCACGCCCCTTTCTTAGGGAGAAGATTCTTAGCTTAGAAATTCTAAATACAATTGAAGTTAAATGTAACTGAAATTTAACAGCCAAGATTTATGATTCGGAGCCCGACAGTGGTCAATTGGGATGGAGTATCCAACGATTCGCCTAAGCGGATTGTAACCCTCCCACTAGTTTTTTTTTGTAATTGCACAATGTGACCGCGTGGAATGCAGACTAAGCGTCTGGAAGATTTTAATATTATGGAGCAAAATCAATACAATCAATACAACAACAATATTGCATTATAATAATTCTAAGTAAATTGTGATTGCTCAGGTGACCGCATGAAATGCAAACTAGGCGTCTAGGAGGTTTTCGCTCCACATAATATTTTATGCGATCACCTTGGCAAATATTAAGTATAGTCAGTCAGTTCAGTTGTAATTTGTAGTTTATTCAATAAAGACAATTTTTTTTATTGAACGCGTTTGCCTCGTCACTTAACTCGCGCCCCGGGCGGTCCCACCCACGCTAGGCCTATGAAGTTACAGTACGTAAAACAGACCCTTGAATACGCTATCCTATCCCACATTGTAAACTGTTGATGTTATTGTTATTTTTTGACATTTTACAAGAAGTGCAAACTTTTAAAAGGGGCGTGGTCCAAACGGCCTTAATTACAAGCTATCAATTATAACGCAGATGTTATGCTTATATGTACTTTAAAATGCATTTTTTTGGTTCAAATTCAATACTTTTGAAAAATCGACTCCCAAAAATGGGGCGTGGCTAAAAACTTTGTATAAACGAAATCTGGAATAAAGTCTCATTTATATAACCTGCTAATTCAGTTTTTTTATTCTTTCCTATATTAGGCTTAAGGCAAATCGAAATTACGTTTTTCTTATGAACGAAATATAGAACTATGTGTTTTCTTCATAATATATATGTATTAAGTAAAATTTTTTTGACTCGGAACGAAAATATGAAATAAAATGCATTTGAAAAATTAACGTGCCACGCATACTAGGGGAGGTAAAGCGATTAAATTTTTATTTTGTGTATGTTACAATAAACAGGAGGTAATAAATACAAAATTTCTGGGTTTTAGGAAGTCTTACAGCTTTGAAAACTCTGGAGGTAGTTTCACAATTGCACCGATTGTAGGCGTGTCTTTGGACGAATTTCACAAGACTCACTTATACTGCGTCTGAAAACAATGAACCCATGTTCCAAATTTTAGCTTTCTAGCTTAAAATTTAAGGCCTAAAAACTTGTGGCATACAGAGAGACGGACGGACATGGCTCATTCGATTCAGAATTCGGTCTCAATCATATGCCCCTAGGATCTTGGTGGTCTACCATTACTATTTCACCGTGCTACAAACTATGTGCCAAACTAAATATACCTCCTATCCTATGGGATGGGGTATAAAAACAAATAAAAGCAAGAAACAGTATCAAAACACACAAGTGTGGCTACCAATACTGCGAGCTACCGACTACAAACTTACGAAGCAAGGGAGAAAATGACGAAAGCATTTTATAAACCAGTGAGCAAGTGCTACACACTGTACACACTGCACGCAGAAGTTGCAGTCCGTAAAACAGACCGTTGAATACACCATTCTACCCACATTTTAAAATTCTGAAATTATTGTTATTTTTTGACGTTTTATGAGTAGTGCAACCTGTGAAATGGGGCGTGGTCCAACCGCCCTTATTTACAAACAATCAATAATTACATGGATATTTGCAATTTACGCTTTAATGTATGTAAAAATGCAATTTTTTGGTTCAAATTTAATATTTTTGTAAAATCGACCCCTAAAAAAGGGCAACTTATTCAAAGGAAAACTTTGAATAACCGAAATCTTGAACGAAGTCCCGTTTAATCTCGCCTGCTAATTTTTATTCTTTCTTAACATAGGCTTAAGCCCAGTCGAAATGGCAATCGAAATTTATACCCGACCCAGGGTACACTCCTCGTCACAACATTAGATGCAGTCATTTTTTAAATGTTAACTCGTTATTTTTCCCGTTATATGATCGACTAGAAAAAAACGACTATGGTTAATGATAGACTATTTTCTTGACAACAAAATACAAAAGGTTCATATACAACAGATTTAGCTAATGGAACTTAGAAGACAAATCGTAAAATGAGTAAAGAATAATGCGGAAAAAGCCGCGTCATTAGATTAGAAGCAGTGAACAAATTAACGTTTTTCGTATAGTGAATGTATTTTTATACCCGACCCAGGGTATATTAAGTTTGATGTATAGTTTGTAACGCAGTGAAATAATCACCGTAGACCCCTAAGACCTTTTAGAGATATGAATGTCCGTCCGTCCGTCCGTATGTAAACAACTCTTAGGCCTTAAATTTTAAGGTAGAGAGCTGAAATTTTGTGGATTGGCTGGAAATCTATGGGACCAGATAAAGTTTGAAAATTAGCTGAATCCCCCAACAGACACGCCGCCTACAGGCCTGTATATGCGACGAGATCACTTATTTAAATAAATACTTTTTCTAAATTTTAGCTATGTTAGAATGGTGCTAGCGCATTCATTTTGGGTATGTAACATTGCCTTGTAATTGTCTTTGAAGTGGCTAAATTTCAGTCTTGATTGACCATGCCCACTTTTTTATGGGATTTTAGCTTAAAATGACGGTTTTTCAATAAATATTTTTTGCATTTTTTGTATGGTCGGGTATTTTGCAATCCGTCGTAGATGGACTGAAGCTTTTGCATACACACTGTTGCACTTTCCCACTGGATTTTTTTTTTAAACTTGTCGTTTTTTTGAGAAATAGATCAGTCACTTCTATTTTCATTTTTAAATACAGCCGCCCCTTTGAAGACAGGCGCCGACCATTGAGCCGCACAATGTGTGACAGACGCTTCTGGATTTTAATTTAACCTTCAGATTCATCTATAAGTTTAAACATTACTGCCAAAAGTTAGCCCAAATGGAGCAGCATCTACAGCATTCGTTGAAACATTAAAGAGTACTTCTTCCGGTGGATTTAAGTCGGCTCTTACGACAGGCATACCTTACCTCAAGGCTATTCTAACCCCAACCTAGCAGGGGTAAACGGAAAAACGGTAAAACATGTTGTTTTCTTTTTCGTTTGATTTAATAGGTTTTAAAACTTTAGGTTCGAAACGGCAATATTGAAACTTTTTAAATGCAGTAAACTTGCGTTGTAAACGCTTCATACTTCAGTCAAATTTAAATTAGAACGTCATTACCGTTAATAGACTAGCAACCTTTGAAAAATCGTTTTCGAAAATAGTTTTACGTTTTCGAGCCAAATCTTCGAAGTTTTTTAACATTCGAAGTTTGCTTTAGTTCACATGAATTCTCAGAAGATAGACTATGCCCGTTATTTATTTCAAACCTATACTTTATACCGCTAGGGAGCTAGACGGAGAGACATACCTTCCATAAAATAACTATTTTTAATTTTGTTTCAGTTCCCGTTAGACTTTTTTCAAATAGCGCAACTGCATGCACTAGCATTGGATGTTTATACCCGACCCAGGGTATATTAAGTTTGATTTATAGTTTGTAACGCAGTGAAATAATCACCGTAGACCCCTAGGACCTTTTAGAGATATGAATGGGAGCGACAGGAGAATCGATGAAGCCATGTCCGTCCGTCCGTATGTAAACAACTTTTAGGCCTTACATTTTAAGGTACAGAGCTGAAATTTTGTGGGTTGGCTGGAAGTCCATTGGATCAGATCAAGTTTGAAAACTATCCGGATCCGCCCACAGACACGCCCACTACAGGCCCGTATGTGTGACCATCTCTAAATTTAAAAAATACTTTTTCTAAATTTTAGCTATGTTAAAATAGTGCTAGCGCATTCATTTTTGGTATGTAACATTGCCTTGTAATTGTTTTTGAAGTGGCCAAAAAATTTTAGCCTTTTCATTGACCAGGCCCACTTTTTTAAGGGACTTCAGTTTAAAATGGTTTTTTTTTTCTTATTTGACTAAATTTCATATTTTCTTATATATGAAATTTGACTAAAAATTATATGACCAAAGTTGTAGATATTAGCATTTTCTAACTTTCATGTATCAGGACAATGTGCCTCCGCCCACTTTTGTAGGCGTGGCGTTAAAAAAAGTGATTTTTGAGGTTAAAAAGGCGGAGTTTTAGACCGAAATGTATGCAAGCAACAGTATAAAGCATTTAACAGTTATATTTTTGTATCCCGCCCACTTTTTGGAGGCATGGCAGCTTTTTTTTTGGTATGGTCGAGTATTTTGCAATACGTCGTTAAATACCAAATTTTTAATATGATAATGCAATCACCACGTGTATACCACTTCTGATAAAAAATGTTATTGAGAAGGGGTGGATGCCACGCCCCTTTCTTAGGGAGAAGATTCTTAGCTTAGAAATTCTAAATACAATTGAAGTTAAATGTAACTGAAATTTAACAGCCAAGATTTATGACACGATTCGGAGCCCGACAGTGGTCAATTGGGATGGAGTATCCAACGATTCGCCTAAGCGGATTGTAACCCTCCCACTAGTTTTTTTTTGTAATTGCACAATGTGACCGCGTGGAATGCAGACTAAGCGTCTGGAAGATTTTAATATTATGGAGCAAAATCAATACAATCAATACAACAACAATATTGCATTATAATAATTCTAAGTAAATTGTGATTGCTCAGGTGACCGCATGAAATGCAAACTAGGCGTCTAGGAGGTTTTCGCTCCACATAATATTTTATGCGATCACCTTGGCAAATATTAAGTATAGTCAGTCAGTTCAGTTGTAATTTGTAGTTTATTCAATAAAGACAATTTTTTTTATTGAACGCGTTTGCCTCGTCACTTAACTCGCGCCCCGGGCGGTCCCACCCACGCTAGGCCTATGAAGTTACAGTACGTAAAACAGACCCTTGAATACGCTATCCTATCCCACATTGTAAACTGTTGATGTTATTGTTATTTTTTGACATTTTACAAGAAGTGCAAACTTTTAAAAGGGGCGTGGTCCAAACGGCCTTAATTACAAGCTATCAATTATAACGCAGATGTTATGCTTATATGTACTTTAAAATGCATTTTTTTGGTTCAAATTCAATACTTTTGAAAAATCGACTCCCAAAAATGGGGCGTGGCTAAAAACTTTGTATAAACGAAATCTGGAATAAAGTCTCATTTATATAACCTGCTAATTCAGTTTTTTTATTCTTTCCTATATTAGGCTTAAGGCAAATCGAAATTACGTTTTTCTTATGAACGAAATATAGAACTATGTGTTTTCTTCATAATATATATGTATTAAGTAAAATTTTTTTGACTCGGAACGAAAATATGAAATAAAATGCATTTGAAAAATTAACGTGCCACGCATACTAGGGGAGGTAAAGCGATTAAATTTTTATTTTGTGTATGTTACAATAAACAGGAGGTAATAAATACAAAATTTCTGGGTTTTAGGAAGTCTTACAGCTTTGAAAACTCTGGAGGTAGTTTCACAATTGCACCGATTGTAGGCGTGTCTTTGGACGAATTTCACAAGACTCACTTATACTGCGTCTGAAAACAATGAACCCATGTTCCAAATTTTAGCTTTCTAGCTTAAAATTTAAGGCCTAAAAACTTGTGGCATACAGAGAGACGGACGGACATGGCTCATTCGATTCAGAATTCGGTCTCAATCATATGCCCCTAGGATCTTGGTGGTCTACCATTATTATTTCACCGTGCTACAAACTATGTGCCAAACTAAATATACCTCCTATCCTATGGGATGGGGTATAAAAACAAATAAAAGCAAGAAACAGTATCAAAACACACAAGTGTGGCTACCAATACTGCGAGCTACCGACTACAAACTTACGAAGCAAGGGAGAAAATGACGAAAGCATTTTATAAACCAGTGAGCAAGTGCTGCACACTGTACACACTGCACGCAGAAGTTGCAGTCCGTAAAACAGACCGTTGAATACACCATTCTACCCACATTTTAAAATTCTGAAATTATTGTTATTTTTTGACATTTTATGAGTAGTGCAACCTGTGAAATGGGGCGTGGTCCAACCGCCCTTATTTACAAACAATCAATAATTACATGGATATTTGCAATTTACGCTTAAATGTATGTAAAAATGCAATTTTTTGGTTCAAATTTAATATTTTTGTAAAATCGACCCCTAAAAAAGGGCATGGCTGAAAACTTTGAATAACCGAAATCTTGAACGAAGTCCCGTTTAATCTCGCCTGCTAATTTTTATTTTTTATTCTTTCTTAACTTAGGCTTAAGCCCAGTCGAAATGGCAATCGAAATTTATACCCGACCCAGGGTACACTCCTACACTCCTCGTCACTACATTAGATGCAGTCATTTTTTAAATGTTAACTCGTTATTTTTCCCGTTATATGATCGATTAGAAAAAAACGACTATGGTTAATGATAGACTATTTTCTTGACAACAAAATACAAAAGGTGCATATACAACAGATTTAGCTAATGGAACTTAGAAGACAAATCGTAAAATGAGTAAAGAATAATGCGGAAAAAACCGCGTCATTAGATTAAAAGCAGTGAACAAATTAACGTTTTTCGTATAGTGAATGCATTTTTATACCCGACCCAGGGTATATTAAGTTTGATGTATAGTTTGTAACGCAGTGAAATAATCACCGTAGACCCCTAAGACCTTTTAGAGATATGAAACTATGGGACCGACAGGAGAATCGATTAAGCCATGTCCGTCCGTCCGTCCGTCCGTATGTAAACAACTCTTAGGCCTCAAATTTTAAGGTAGAGAGCTGAAATTTTGTGGATTGGCTGGAAATCTATGGGACCAGATAAAGTTTGAAAATTAGCTGAATCCCCCAACAGACACGCCGCCTACAGGCCTGTATATGCGACGAGATCACTTATTTAAAAAAATACTTTTTCTAAATTTTAGCTATGTTAGAATGGTGCTAGCGCATTCATTTTGGGTATGTAACATTGCCTTGTCTTTGAAGTGGCTAAATTTCAGTCTTGATTGACCATGTCCACTTTTTTATGGGATTTTAGCTTAAAATGACGGTTTTTCAATAAATATTTTTTGCATTTTTTGTATGGTCGGGTATTTTGCAATCCGTCGTAGATGGACTGAAGCTTTTGCATACACACTGTGCACTTTCCCACTAGTTTTTTTTTAACTTTGTCGTTTTTCAGTCCGTCACTTCTATTTTCATTTTTAAATAAAGCCGCCCCTTTGAAGACAGGCGCCGACCATTGAGCCGCACAATGTGTGACAGACGCTTCTGGATTTTAATTTAACCTTCAGATTCATCTACAAGTTTAAACATTACTGCCAAAAGTTTGCCCAAATGGAGCAGCATCTACAGCATTCGTTGAAACACTAAAGAGTACTTCTTCCGGTGGATTTAAGTCGGCTCTTACGACAGGCATACCTTACCTCAAGGCTATTCTAACCCCAACCTTGCAGGGGTAAACGGAAAAACGGTAAAACATGTTGTTTTCTTTTTCGTTTGATTTAATAGGTTTTAAAACTTTAGGTTCGAAACGGCAATATTGAAACTTTTTAAATGCAGTAAACTTGCGTTGTAAACGCTTCATACTTCAGTCAAATTTAAATTAGAACGTCATTACCGAACGTTAATAGATGAACGTTAATAGACTAGCAACCTTTGAAAAATCGTTTTCGAAAATAGTTTTACGTTTTCGAGCCAAATCTTCGAAGTTTTTTAACATTCGAAATTTGCTTTAGTTCACATGAATTCTCAGAAGATAGACTATGCCCGTTATTTATTTCAAACCTATACTTTATACCCCTAGGGAGCTAGACGGAGAGACATACCTTCCATAAAATAACTATTTTTAATTTTGTTTCAGTTCCCGTTAGACTTTTTTCAAATAGCGCAACTACATGCACTAGCATTGGATGTTTATACCCGACCCAGGGTATATTAAGTTTGATTTATAGTTTGTAACGCAGTGAAATAATCACCGTAGACCCCTAGGACCTTTTAGAGATATGAATGGGAGCGACAGGAGAATCGATGAAGCCATGTCCGTCCGTCCGTATGTAAACAACTTTTAGGCCTTACATTTTAAGGTACAGAGCTGAAATTTTGTGGGTTGGCTGGAAGTCCATTGGATCAGATCAAGTTTGAAAACTATCCGGATCCGCCCACAGACACGCCCACTACAGGCCCGTATGTGTGACCATCTCTAAATTTAAAAAATACTTTTTCTAAATTTTAGCTATGTTAAAATAGTGCTAGCGCATTCATTTTTGGTATGTAACATTGCCTTGTAATTGTCTTTGAAGTGGCCAAAAAATTTTAGCCTTTTCATTGACCAGGCCCACTTTTTTAAGGGACTTCAGTTTAAAATGGTTTTTTTTTTTTTATTTGACTAAATTTCATATTTTCTTATATATGAAATTTGACTAAAAATTATATGACCAAAGTTGTAGATATAAGCATTTTCTAACTTTCATGTATCAGGACTATGTGCCTCCGCCCACTTTTGTAGGCGTGGCGTTAAAAAAAGTGATTTTCGAGATTAAAAAGGCGGAGTTTTAGACCGAAATGTATGCAAGCAACAGTATAAATGCTTTATACAGTTATATTTTTGTATCCCGCCCACTTTTTGGAGGCATGGCAGCTTTTTTTGGTATGGTCGGGTATTTTGCAATACGTCGTTAAATACCAAATTTTTAATATGATAATGCAATCACCACGTGTATACCACTTCTGATAAAAAATATAAACAAAAATACAATGTTATTGAGAAGGGGTGGATGCCACGCCCCTTTCTTAGGGAAAAGATTCTTAGCTTAGAAATTCTAAATACAATTGAAGTTAAATGTGACTGAAATTTAACAGTCAAGATTTATGACACGATTCGGAGCTTGACAGTGGTCAATTGGGATGGAGTATCTAACGATTCGCCTAAGCGGATTGTAACCCTCCCACTAGTTTTTCTTTGTAATTGCACAATGTGACCGCGTGGAATGCAGACTAAGCGTCTGGAAGATTTTAATATTATGGAGCAAAATCAATACAATCAATACAACAACAATATTGCATTATAATAATTCTAAGTAAATTGTGATTGCACAGGTGACCGCATAAAATGCAAACTAGGCGTCTAGGAGGTTTTCGCTCCACATAATATCTTATGCGATCACCTTGGCAAAGATTAAGTATAGTCAGTCAGTTCAGTTGTAATTTGTAGTTTATTCAATAAAGACAATTTTTTTATTGAACGCGTTTGCCTCGTCACTTAACTCGCGCCCCGGGCGGTCCCACCCACGCTAGGCCTATGAAGTTACAGTACGTAAAACAGACCCTTGAATACGCTATCCTATCCCACATTGTAAACTGTTGATGTTATTGTTATTTTTTGACATTTTACAAGAAGTGCAAACTTTTAAAAGGGGCGTGGTCCAACCGGCCTTAATTACAAACTATCAATTATAACGCAGATGTTATGCTTATATGTACTTTAAAATGCATTTTTTTGGTTCAATTTCAATACTTTTGAAAAATCGACTCCCAAAAATGGGGCGTGGCTAAAAACTTTGTATAAACGAAATCTGGAATAAAGTCTCGTTTATGAATTGAATTGATTCTTTATTTAGCTTTGCTATTCTTAACAATTTTAAAATACTTAAAATTAAATTAATTGGTTAGATTTAAATTCTTTAAATTCTTTTTAAAAATGTTTATATTTGTTTCTGACTTTAACTGATTCGGCAAGTTATTGAACAATCGAAGGCCTTTATGAAATAACATATTTTGCGCTCTGTTTGTTGTAAAAAAAGGTAATCTGAAGTTTTGGCTATTTCTTAAATTATGACTGTGTACATCTGATACGTAAACTAATTGATCATGTAAGTAACTCGGTAACATGTTGTTTTTTATTTTAAATATAAATATTAAGACATTCATTACGGTTCTTTGTTTAACTGTTAGCCTTTGTAAAGCGTTTAACATTAATTGAATGCTAGTTAACATATTGCACATTAAAATACTTCTCATTCCTCTATTTTGTAATTTTTGTAACCTCTCTGTCATTTGATTGGTGCCTAGAAAAAGAATTGTAGAACAATATTCGAAATGCGGTTTTATCATAACATTATATATTTTTATTGCGCAGACCGCTGATACATAACGTCTTATCCTTTTGAAAAACCCTATCTTCTTTGCAATTTTACTACACACATAATTAATGTGAGGCTCAAAACTTAGTTTACTGTCCAAAATTACTCCAAGGTATTTGATTTCAACAACTTTTTCAATAATTTCATCATTTATAACAATATTTTCATTGGAAACACCGTTAGTTATAAAAGCTTTTGTTTTTGATGTATTGAGCTTCAACTTATTCATTTTGAAATAAAATTCTATTCTTTTTAAATCAGCATTCAGTTTTCTTATGCACTCCGCTGCCGAATCTCCAGTCACATATAACAAAGAATCATCCGCAAACAGTCTAGACTTCGCGTTGTGAAGCACTTCTTCAAGATCGTTTATATATATTAAGAAAAGAAGAATACCCAGCACCGCTCCTTGAGGTACACCCAGATTTACAACCAGAAGCTCTGACAATTCATCCTCCACTTTAGTTTGCTGCGCTCTGTTAGACAGATAGCTCTTGAACCACCCAAGTTCTACTCCTTGTATTCCATATCTATTTAGTTTTTGCACCAGTATGCCTCGATCGATTGTCTCAAAAGCCGGTTGTAGATCCAAGAAAACCGCAACTATAACTTTTTTGGTGTGTATTTCAGTTTTCCATTGTGTGATGACCAGGTTAAGTAGGGACTCGCAGCTGTGTTGGCGTCTAAATCCTGACTGATGACTCGACAAAAAATGGTTAGCCTCCATATAGGTCTGCAGCTGGTTATGAACAATTTTTTCCAAGATCTTACTCTCAGTCCTTAACATGTTGACTGGTCGAAATTCCGCAGGATTCAAGGTCTTCTTTACTTTCTCTATAGGTACAACTGTTCATACCTTCCAGTGTTGAGGGAAAATTCCATTGCTTAGGGATTCGTTTATAATTTTTAGGAAACTAGGTCTAATGATGTCAAACGCACTTGATATCATTTTAGTTGACAAATCATTAACGTGTTTTTTACTATTCATATTTTTCATTACATCTTTTTTAATTCACTAAGGGTTAATAATTTAAATTTAAACCCTTGCCTTACATGTACATTGATTAAATTCGAGTACTGTTGGAATGGTATTCTGTCATTTAATTTCTCCACACTTTTGACAAAAAACAGATTAAGCTTATTAGCAATGCTAGCTTTATTTTTAATAGTTCCACCATCACAGACTAGTTCTTTTATTTCATTTCTTTCTTCCCCCAGCACTGGTGTTTTTATTGTTCTCCACATAGATTTTTGGTCAGACGATTGGTCAATCTTATTGGCTATGTAATTGCTTTTTGCTAAAATTAATTCTTTGGCGTACCTATTTCGACACATCTTGTACCTACACCAATCAAGAGTGTTATTAGTCCAAACAGCTGTTAGATACAGCTGGATTTTAGTTCGCTTCATATTTAATAAGTATCTATTAAACCAAGGAATATTATTTCTCGCGCTTATAGATTTTTGTTTAATCATTTTCCCCATCGCAGATTTTAGTTTATCACTGAAAGATATTGCTAATTCATTAACTTCACTGCAATTTATATTTTGTATTCTGTTACCAATGAGTTCTCTGCGAAAAACACTTTCTTTAAATATTAATGGTTTTATATATTTTTTCGAGGGTTTATTATTAAGGAGATTTGTTTGGATAATTATTTATACAGATTCGTGATCACTGATTTTATAATCTTTTTTAACTTTTGCTTTAATGTTTGTTATTACGTTATCTTGTTACATTATCTTGTTTGTTATTACGTAGTCAATTAAAGTAGACGTGTTTTGTGTGATTCTCGTTAGTTCATTAACTATTTGTTTATACGATAGGTCCGCGATATTTTCGTAAATACGTTTTTTGTAAGTGCTTTCCGACAGCCAATTTATATTAAATTCTAGTCTGTTTTTGAAAAAATCACAAAATATGTTCTCAGGGCAGACACGGTTATCCGGAGATCTATAGATGCCCGCTAAAACTAGGATTTTTTAATTACTAGCCACCACATCATTTTACCTACAGCTATGTTTGCGATTTCTTCGATTCGCCATAAGTCTTTAACATAAAACATTACACCGCCCGTATGATTAGAAATGCTGTTACACCTGGCAATATTATAACCTTTTAGTTTTATATCTGCTGTGATATGCGTTTCAGTAATGCAAATAAAATCATACTCACTTTTTATTGCAACCACTTCCAATTGGGTTAAATTTGCTTTCTCCTCTATATTTAAATATAATCCTTTAACTGAGGACGCTAATTGCTAATAGCAAATCCTCTCGTTTTCAATTTTAAGCTTTCGTTGAAGGGTACGACAGCAGCTATCTCTGCAATCGTGATTTATATCTATTTCACTTAAATTAAGACGTTCTTTCGCCTTTTTGCAATTTACACATTTTTTGTCATTCTGGCAGGTTTTAAAAGAATGACCTTCTTCACCGCACTTTGCACATACCTGGGCACTAGCACTGCAACGCGTAGATGTGTGGTTAAATCCCCAGCATTTGAAACATCTTAATACCGTCAAACTTTCATAGACTGGACATCTATCCCACTCAATATTTAATTTCTTTAATTTCAGTATACTTTCAAAGCCTTTGCCATCTACTTCAATTATAGCATTATACACCCGCTGGTTTTTAAATTACTTGTACACTTTTAAGCACTTTATTTCATAGCACTCAACTTTGTTTTGATTTTTTATTGCCTCTACAATTTTTTCCCCTTCCATATTTTCACTTAGACCCGTAATTAGAATTTTAGGAAGTCGAACTTTCGGTAAATGCACATCGTATTTTTCACTCAATTTTTCTCTCAGTTCAAAAGCTAATTTCGATCGCGCTTCATCGGTATTACATCGAATAGCAACCGCACCGTCTTGTCTGTTTGCTATTCCAGTCACACCAACATTGAGTGCTGATGGTTTAATTTTTTCTTTTATTTCACATTTTGTTTGCTCACTTTGTTGTTTTGCTTTTGGTTTTAATATAACTGGTGCACTCGCACCCACTGGCTTCTTAAGTTGGTCAGCATAGGAGCTATTGTTTTTTTCACTGCACTTTAACTCTTTGACGATATCTACTTTCATCTCCTTTACACTTTCCATCACCGCATTGTTATTGTTCGCAATTTTTCTCACATCGTCACATATTCTTTCTCCTTGTTCCTTAAAAGCTTTACCGATATCACTCATTTTTTTTATTTCCCCGACACTTTTCTCACAAATTTCTTGAGCACTTTTCATTTGCTGAATTCTCCTTGCATACCCCTCCTCAATCGCTTGCAGTAATTGCATTATTTCCCGTTTGTTATTTTCTAACGCAGACTCAAATTCGTTTTTATATTCTTTTAAATATTCACTATTCTTTTTAACCGCGATTGTCATGTCCTTTAAAACCAGATCTACATTATGAATATATAAAACACAATCCTCACACATGAATCTAATGTTTTTACATGTCTCTAAAATATTTGCACTGTACGAATCCAATCCACAACAACCCGCTGCGGTGTGAAAGATTTTCTTGCATACGCCAGCACATCTTACGCCTGTTTCACCACGTATTGTCTTCTTACACTTCGTACAAT
This sequence comes from Neoascia interrupta, assembly GCA_947623515.1. NCBI lineage: Eukaryota > Metazoa > Arthropoda > Insecta > Diptera > Syrphidae > Neoascia > Neoascia interrupta. Next base: position 118,478,242 of record OX392462.1, read on the forward strand.
TTTCCATACTTCAACGCACTACAATCCACATTAGTTGTGAATTAGCAGATATTGATAAAAAACAATTAATTTAATTTATTTTGTTATAATCACTCGGAACTTTCTTAAACACGTCTGTCTCTCTCTAGAAATGATCTATTTCTCTATTTATCTAACCTGCTAATTCAGTTTTTTTATTCTTTCCTATATTAGGCTTAAGGCAAGTCGAAATTACGTTTTTCTTATGAACGAAATATAGAACTATGTGTTTTCTTCATAATATATATGTATTAAGTAAAATTTTTTTGACTCGGAACGAAAATATGAAATAAAATGCATTTGAAAAATTAACGTGCCACGCATACTAGGGGAGGTAAAGCGATTAAATTTTTTTTTTGGGTATGTTACAATAAACAGGAGGTAATAAATACAAAATTTCTGGGTTTTAGGAAGTCTTACAGCCATTGATCAGATATAATGAGATAGGCAACTTGCAATCCCCTTGCCTGAAACACCCGCAAAAAAAAAGTAACGGGATCTCTCTCTTGACCCTGTCTGTGAATGCATGTGAAGTGAGCAATGGAAGTGTTCAGTGAATCCATTTAAAAATGGCGGAAGCAGAGATAATTTGCCGTCACAGTCATTCAAAAAATATAAACAAAGTAATCAGCCTCCATTCTCTTTTGGTTTTTTTTTTTTTACAAATAATTATTATCTTCTTAGTAAAGGAAAAAAATCTGTCGTCGATTGATTCAGATGAACAACGGGTCATCTGAAAATCGAATTTGTTTTGATTACACTACACAAATGTCAAAAGACATCTGATTCTGGTTTGATGCAAAGGTAGAGTTCAGAACAATTGAGGTGGAAATAGGAGGTGGAAATCTTTGCTATAGGGAGTTTTTTCCTTTTTGCTTGTTTTTTCTTAAAAATGAACAATCAAGCTATTTTATTGTGTGCATAAATTTTTATTAATTAATGCGTTTTCTTATAAAAAAAATTACGTGAGACTTTCTGGTCTAAACTTCTTATAAAAATTAGTTGCAAAAAGAATTTGATAAATTTTCCAGTAGTCCGAAACACATTTTGAAAACAGTTTTTTTATAAATGAATAGGCACATTTAAACAATACTCTGTTGACTTTTAGATCAATGTTTAGAATAAGGAGTTTTTCCCTCAATTTTTTATTTGTTTTCGAATGATTTCATGAATAGTTTCAATAGTTCGTTTTAATTATTACTAGTTCATTTATCCAATTATAAATAGTAATCCAAATAAATAAATTGACGTCTCAAGTCGACAAGAAATAAAAGGAACAAACGTAGGGTCTAGACACGGATAACGTTTTTATTCACATGAAACAAATTACGATCCCATCACAAAAAAGAAATTTTTCGCGATTGCACACAAAATTGAGAAAAATGTACTTCAGTTTGATTTTTAATAAAAAAATTCCATGACACATGAATAATTTTTATTTGAATAGCAGGAATTGTTTGTTAATAAAATGTTATTTAAATAAAAAAATTATTTAGCTATTTGCGAATTATTGCAAATAAAATTGGTGGCATGATTGAAATCAAGTCAAATGATTTATTTGCAAATGTATTTTTATTTCATTATGGAAATTCAAATAACTTCAGAAGGTACAAATTTAAAAAAGTTCTTAAACTTTACAAAAGAAAATTTAAAAGCAAGAGATTTTGTATATTATAAGCTCTTCCAATAGTTTGAAATTTTGACATCTATTTAATTATATTTGATTTCCTCGACATCATCTGGAAATTGAAGAAGCCGGTTTACTGGACTGCGGTTACTAGCTATTTTTGTTTCGATGAATGCAATTATATTACTATACAGTGGATATGATTGCAGTGCTGGTGTAAAGTAAAAGTAGCACAGTAACGCCGCGTTGTCACAAGGAACAGAAACAGAAACAGAATCTCATACATCAGCAACTAAGAATTACAGTTGCTGATGTATGAGATTCAGCAACAGAATTAATTCAAATTCGCTTTTTGCGTTGCTAATGTATGAAAATCTGTTTTTTTCCCGTTCTGATCCTTGTGACAACACGGATTTACGAAGCGTTTAATTTTATCTCATTGGTTCAAAGTGTATTCAAGCTTACCAACAGACGAGCTATCCGTTCTTCTGTATTTCTCTCAGATGATCCTAGGTCCTTGTTCAAATATATCTTTTACAAGAAATTAAAGGACTGTAAATTTTTTATCAGTATATTTAAGGCGTCACTGACAAAGTCACTAGAATTTTAGAGCAATACAGAGTGAAAAAGATCTAACCAACAGAAAAGTTGATCTTTTAAACAAGAGTAATATTCACCCAAAGACCAGTTCCCATTCTAGGCACCAGTATTTTATATGCTGTGCCCTTTAGTTGTCATCGGCATTCATTGGACAAACCCGGCGAAGTATTTCATTTCGTTTGAAATAATGTACAAATGCTGTTAGCATTTACAGTTAGTTGTAGGTTTAATGAAGGCCAATTTATCTTGTGCAAACTATTTATCAGTTTACCAATTTATCTTAGGCAAATAATAAACGTAGCATTTCTGTTTTAAATACTGAACGAGCGTGATTTGTGTATCATTCTAATATTTAATATTGCTTGCACAAACAAAGATTTCATCGTTTTTCGCAATCAATTTATTCGTTTCTTTCTTTTCCATGAAACCGAACAATGCAGCATTAAAAAAAATAAATAAACTTATTGAAATGAAAAGTCAAACTTTCTTACATGGGACTCGGAAAAGTCAACTTGTCTGCAAGGAAATCTGAATCAAAACTCCGAACGATTGCCACGAATTCACCTCATGCGATCCTCGACATGATGACCTGAAACGCAGTCGATATCTAAAATGTGTAGCCTGAAACGCACTCAAAACCCAAAATGAGCTGCACCAAGCGCACTCATTTTGGTCTTGGACGCACAAATCTTGCTCCCAGCTTGGTTGACTGTGTTAGTGAATTTTTTTTTTTGCACCCCATAAAGTAGCATTGCAACCCAGTAACACAATCATGATAGCTGGCTGCATTTTCCCTAGAGAGCCGAAAATCGAGCTTGGAGGCAAAAAAAAGCACCCCAGCGAAGATGCCTATCTCATTATACCTGATCAATGCTTACAGCTTTGAAAACTCTGGAGGTAGTTTCACAATTGCACCGATTGCAGGCGTGTCTTTGGACGAATTTCACAAGACTTTCACTTATACTACGTCTGAAAACAATGAACCCATGTTCCAAATTTTAGCTTTCTAGCCTAAAATTTAAGGCCTATAAACTTGTGACATACAGAGAGACGGACGGACATGGCTCATTCGATTCAGAATTCGGTCTCAATCATATGCCCCTAGGATCTTGGTGGTCTACCATTATTATTTCACCGTGCTACAAACTATGTGCCAAACTAAATATACCTCCTATCCTATGGGATGGGGTATAAAATTAAATAAAAGCAAGAAACAGTATCAAAACACACAAGTGTGGCTACCAATACTGCGAGCTACCGACTACAAACTTACGAAGCAAGGGAGAAAATGACGAAAGCATTTTATAAACCAGTGAGCAAGTGCCACACACTACACACTGCACGCAGAAGTTTCAGTCCGTAAAACAGACCGTTGAATACACCATTCTACCCACATTTTAAAATTCTGAAATTATTGTTATTTTTTGACATTTTATGAGTAGTGCAACCTGTAGGCGTGGTCCAACCGCCCTTATTTACAAACAATCAATAATAACATGGATATTTGCAATTTACGCTTAAATGTATGTAAAAATGCAATTTTTTGGTTCAAATTCAATATTTTTGTAAAATCGACCCCTAAAAAGGGGCATGGCTGAAATCTTTGAATAACCGAAATCTTGAACGAAGTCCCGTTTAATCTCGCCTGCTAATTTTTATTTTTTATTCTTTGTTAACTTAGGCTTAAGCCCAGTCGAAATGGCAATCGAAATTTATACCCGACCCAGGGTACACTCCTACACTCCTCGTCACTACATTAGATGCAGTCATTTTTTAAATGTTAACTCGTTATTTTTCCCGTTATATGATCGATTAGAAAAAAACGACTATGATTAATGATAGACTATTTTCTTGACAACAAAATACAAAAGGTGCATAAACAACAGATTTAGCTAATGGAACTTAGAAGACAAATCGTAAAATGAGTAAAGAATAATGCGGAAAAAACCGCGTCAATAGATTAGAAGCAGTAAACAAATTAACGTTTTTCGTATAGTGAATGCATTTTTATACCCGACCCAGGGTATATTAAGTTTGATGTATAGTTTGTAACGCAGTGAAATAATCACCGTAGACCCCTAAGACCTTTAAGAGATATGAAACTATGGGACCGACAGGAGAATCGATTAAGTCATGTCCGTCCGTCCGTCCGTCCGTATGTAAACAACTCTTAGGCCTTAAATTTTAAGGTAGAGAGCTGAAATTTTGTGGATTGGCTGGAAATCTATGGGACCAGATTAAGTTTGAAAATTAGCTAAATCATCCGCCAACAGACACGCCGCCTACAGGCCTGTATATGCGACGAGATCACTTATTTAAAAAAATACTTTTTCTAAATTTTAGCTATGTTAGAATGGTGCTAGCGCATTTATTTTGGGTATGTAACATTGCCTTGTAATTGTCTATGCCCACTTTTTTATGGGATTTTAGCTTAAAATGACTGTTTTTCAATAAATATTTTTTGCATTTTTTGTATGGTCGGGTATTTTGCAATCCGTCGTAGATGGACTGAAGCTTGTGCATACACACTGTTGCACTTTCCCACTAGTTTTTTTTTAACTTGTCGTTTTTATGAGAAATAGATCAGTCACTTCTATTTTCATTTTTAAATACAGCCGCCCCTTTGAAGACAGGCGCCGACCATTGAGCCGCACAATGTGTGACAGACGCTTCTGGATTTTAATTTAACCTTCAGATTCATCTATAAGTTTAAACATTACTGCCAAAAGTTAGCCCAAATGGAGCAGCATCTACAGCATTCGTTGAAACATTAAAGAGTACTTCTTCCGGTGGATTTAAGTTGGCTCTTACGACAGGCATACCTTACCTCAAGGCTATTCTAACCCCAACCTTGCAGAGGTAAACGGAAAAACGGTTAAACATGTTGTTTTCTTTTTCGTTTGATTTAATAGGTTTTAAAACTTTAGGTTCGAAACGGCAATATTGATACTTTTTAAATGCAGTAAACTTGCGTGGTAAACGCTTCATACTTCAGTCAAATTTAAATTAGAACGTCATTACCGTTAATAGACTAGCAACCATTGAAAAATTCGTTTTCGAAAATAGTTTTACGTTTTCGAGCCAAATCTTCGAAGTTTTCTAACATTCGAAGTTTGCTTTAGTTCACATGAAATCTCAGAAGATAGACTATGCCCGTTATTTATTTCAAACCTATACTTTATACCGCTAGGGAGCTAGACGGAGAGACATACCTTCCATAAAATAACTATTTTTAATTTTGTTTCAGTTCCCGTTAGACTTTTTTCATATAGCGCAACTACATGCACTAGCATTGGATGTTTATACCCGACCCAAACACAAAAACAATGTCATCTGCAAAAGCATTTGACGCGCCGTTCAAACTTTGGAGAAAGAGAGAGTTGATATAATCCCAAAAAAACAGTGGCCCATGAACAGGGCCCTGTGGAACTCCATTCTTAAGTACACGAAATGAGCAAAAGGTACTATTGATAGTCACAACTTGTTTCCTTTCTTTGAGGTAAGAACGAAGCCAGTCTAACATAACTCCCCTAAACCCAGTCGTAAACAATTTATCTAAGAGTAAGTCATGGTCAACCACATTGAATGCTTTGGCCTTTTCTATGAATAATGCAAATGAAGCTTTGCTATTATTTACACCAATAAACATCTAACTTCATTATTATGTTCACGTTTATACAAATGACTATACACTCTCTTAATTTCTTCTTCGGTAGACCTACCTGACCTAAAACCAACTATCGAAAAAGAAGTGATTATGATGTGAAAATGATACAATACGCTTTTTTATCAATTTCTCAAAAAAACTTAAAAAAGTTGGAAGCATAGAAATAGGGATTTAGTCACTTAAATTTGTAGGCTTCCTTTTTTGAAAAGAGGTACTACCTCAGCATATTTTAGTTACTCACTAGTACAAGAACTTTTACTTTTAGAAGACATTATAAGCTGAAAGACTTCTTTACAAGAGTACCAAGAATAAAACTACCAGATTGCATGTTGTATGTATGTATGTATTTATTTGTTTAGCGGATAATCCACTATTTGAATTCATTTTACAATTTTACAAAGAACTACATAATTGTACTTATACACTACAAATATATTTTTTAATGACACTATCAGATCTGTGTTGTAGTGTGCTTATTTAAGCAAGCTCGACCTACAAGTAGAGTTTTGCCAAGCAAAAATATGCTTACACAGGCTCATCATATAGTGCTGGTGTTAGTGGTTAGTACAAAACACCATACACAAATAAAAATACATACAAATACATAAATAAAAGTACAAAATTATACAAAGGAGAAGGATTAGTAACAAACTTTTAAATGAGCTAACGGAAGCAGACACCTAATTTAAGTTTATTTTTTAATGCTATTTTATCTAAATTAAAGTCTATGGTAGTACAATATGTATTATATAGTCTACTCATGCGTTTCAATTTGTCCTATGTTTAGAGACATTCAAAAGATGTAAGTGTCGGAAGTCATAGGATCCTCCATGAAACTTAAAAGTTACACAAAAAAGAAGGTTAGGAGCATCAATACGTCCTGAGATTAGTTCTGATATAAAGATTAAGTCTTGGTTTATCCGCCTTTGAGATAAGGTTTCCATATTGAGGAGCTTTATGCGGTGCTCGTAAGGAGGCAAGATAAAAGGGTCTTCGCATGGAAGGCCTTTAAGAGCAAAACGGATAAACCTTCGTTGTATTGCTTCAATACGATTTATTTGATTGATATTTTTTTTTTTTTTTGAGGGATACGGTAACATGCGATCGTTAAACTCCTTTGACCATCTCTTTATAAAGCCTAACATGCAATTGGATTTATGAAGAACAATGGCATTTATATGTTCCGAAAAATTAGGGTCATGGCAGAAGTGAACACCAAGGTCCTTAAAACTCTGAACACGAATAAGGGTAAGTTCACCAATTGAATAAAAAAACGGGACACACATACGCTTTTTCGAAAACGTCATAACTTGACATTTCGAAACATTTAGACTAAGTCCGTTCTTGTTGCAACATTCAACAAAGTTATCGATGTCAGCCTGGAGAAGAAGGCGATCATCTGACGATTTTATTATCTTAAAAATTTTCATATAATCCGTATAAGCGAGAATATCACTATGCTGAATGCATGAGTATACATCATTTATCGCCAAGATGGAGAGGATAGGACCCAGATGACTTCCCTGTGGAACACCAGACATAGAAGTAAAAGGGGTGGATAATATTCTTCTGAATTTTACTTGGTAAGAACGCAAGTGAAGATAAGATTTAACCCAGGCAATAAATAATGGAGGAAAGCTTATAGCTTTTAGTTTCAAGACTATTATTTCATGCGAAATCATATCAAAAGCCTTGGAAAAGTCGGTGTATATGCAGTCAACTTCGTTCCGATTCTCAATAGTTGCAGAGTATTTATTAAGGAAGGAGAGAAGATTGGTAACTGTCGATTTGTTTTTTACAAAGCCATGTTGCTTTGTTGAAATAACATTGCGACAGTAGAACACTAAACTGTCACAAATTACTTGTTCGAAAAGCTTTGGGATGCTTGAAAGTTTAGCTATAGGTTTATAGTCGTTAATGTCACTTCTGTCCTCCTTCTTAAAAACTGGCGTAATGAATGATCGCTTCCAAACTTCGGGAAATGCACCCAAGGAAAGTGATAAGTGGAATAGGTGAAGGATTGCAAGGGATTCCTTACATTTTTTTAGGACAATGGGTGGTATTCCGTCTGTTCCAGAGGAGTAATCGTCATTAACCTCGGACAGAAATTTAGAAACAGTATCTAAATTTATAGGAATATTGTTAAAATTAACTTGAGAGGTGTTCACGAGATGTTTGAAATAAACATAATCGATATTGAACGGTGCATGCCTAAACGATTTGGAAAAACTCTCAGCAAAAGAGTTGCAGATGTTATTGGTGTCATTTAATGAGCAATTGTTGTACTTGAAATTAGCCGGGTAACCGTCGCTTTTCTTTTTAGCGTTTACAAATTTCCGGGTTTGGTTTTAAACGAGCTCCCAATTTTGGACACGCAGTGGTCATATAGCTCATTAAAAAGCAGTTTGAATTGGTTAAACTAACACAAATAAGTATCAAAATCAGTTGAACACAAAGTATAAATGTATTTTTTCCAAGCTCTATTACGTCTGTTACGCAACATTCGTAATTCATTTGTGTACCATGGATGAGAATATGTAATGTTTTTAATTAGTTTTAATGGGACAATTTTTTCTATACAAGTGTTAAGTTTACAATAGAAAGTTTCTACTGCAGCGTTAATGTCTAGGGAGCTCGCTGTTGCAATAAGATTTATACTGTTCAGCTCATTCGATAATAACCGAAAGTCGGCCTTTCGAGCTATTATGCTCGAGTATGTGGCAGTTCAAGTCAAGAAACACATCCAGGGGAGGATGGTGAGTGTCTATTTTAGTAATGTTGCTAGCAGACTTACAAACAACAGTACTTATTGCGTCAGATGAAAAAAATTAAATAGAGAATTCGATTTTTGAAGTTTTGAATACAACTGACTTGCTGTAAGTCAAATGAGATAATATTGTCAAGCTTGTTTAAAGCAAATTGAGGAGAGAACCGAGACGGTATGAAGTGAGTTTCGTCTTCCGATGTGACCCATTTTAATGGGCTAAGGTTAAAATCACCTAAAATCAGAACTGTGCTATTGTCGGATGATAGTTCAAAAATATATTCAAGAGTTTTTGATAGCTCGGAATATATTTCTGCAGAACTATCGGGGGGGGATGTAAGCATTCACGACATATATAAATTTAGGTAAGATTTCAATCTTTACACATACAAATTCAACTTTAACTGGAAACGGGAATTTCACTTTAGATGAAGTAATATTTTTCCGGACGGCAGTTAATACTCCACCGCCTAAGTCTTCCAGGTCGATTTTATTCCGATCTTCTCGGTGAACAAGGAACTCTTCATTGAAGAGTTCCTTGTTCACAGTGCACTTCTGACTCAGAACTCTTCATTGAAGAGTTCTGAGTCAGAAGTGCTGGCATTTAGCTAAGTTTCATTTAGTGCAATAACGTCGTGAGGAAAAGTCATAGAATTTTAAAAAATATCATCAGTCTTGTGCTTTCTACGTATCGAGCGAACATTTTGATAAAAGAAACTAAGTCTGCACTTTTTTAATTATTTTAATTATTTTTTAATTATTGTTAGGATAATTACATTTTACAAAGCTAATACAACTTCTTTTGAAAATATTGAAATTTTGTTCCGCCGAAATCAAAATTTAAACAATTGAAAGCCTTTATATACAATGCTGTTTTGAGCTTCATTTACAAAATATGAAGGCAGTCTAAAGTTTCCCCCATTTCTTAACCTGTATGGTTGCGCCTCATAAACGTATCGTAAATTTCGATTCAAATAATAAGGCAAAAGCCCATACTTGATTTTGAATATGAAACACAAAACATTGACCAGAATTCTCTGTTTAACATTCAGCCATCGTAACATATCTAACATAAACAATATTTTGGTGTACATATTGGGGTGCAAGCTTTTAAGTTTAAAATCAGTACATAAAAATAACACAGAAGAGCAATACTCGAAGTGAGGTTTAATCATCACATTGTATATGTTAATTGCACAAATTAATGAGATTTTATCTTGTATTCTTTTAAGGAAATATACTTTCTTAGACTCTTTTTTAAGAATGTATTCTTAATGTAGGTCAAACTTTAAACTACAATCAATAACAATTCCTAGATATTTAAGCTGATCAACTTGTTCAATAATTTGATTATTTACTCTAAGATTAACATTTTGGTTATGTTTAAAAAGCATACATCTAGATCCAGAAGCATTTAATTTTAATTTGTTAGACTTCAGCCAACTACTCAATCTGATTATGTCTTCTTGTATCTTTTTTACACATTCGTGTAAATTTTTCCCTGTTATGAAAACAAGGACATCATCAGCGAAAAGAGCAATTTGAGAGTATTTGAGCTCTAATTTTATGTCATTGATGTATATGATGAATAGTAACGCCCCTAATACGGATCCTTGAGGAACGCCTAATGATGTTTGAAGAACCCCGGACGATACTCCATTGACGCATGTTCTCTGTGTTCTACCATGGAGATATGATTTAAACTATTCGAGTTCAGTCCCTTTGATTCCATATCCGCTTAGTTTGCATATAAGGATGTTCCGGTCGATCATTTCGAAGGCTCTTTTTAAATCGAGAAAGACCGCTACAACTTTATTTTTCCCGGCGAGCGCTTCCTTTCAACTCACGATGACGCTGTTCAAGGCTGTTGTCATAACAAATACCAGAGCCCAAAGCACAATTGTAGCTAGAGTAGCCTTAAGAGGGGAGTACACATAGAAAAAGCTCCGAAACCTGACGTCACATATCTCGCTGGCAAATCTAAAAGCTTATCAAATTTCATGAGAGCTTTTCTCTCTCGTTTGTTCGCTTGACTCTTGCTTGATGACTGGGAGGCACACTTCTCTGCTCTGATATTTTTTTTGCTGATTTCTGTTGAATAGAAAAAAAACTGGTCATGCAAGAAAGAAAAGTAGCAACCTATACGTACACGATCATTTTTCAATGTGACAAATGTGTTAAAGTGTGCGTTTAGATCAATACTTCGGGTGTAAAATTTGTTTTCAGTGATTTTTGGCTTGCTTGAAAACCAAAGTGGGAGGAGTAAAAGTAGTTAGGTAGTTATAGTTTCACTACAATCTATTCCACAAGGCATAGAAAGTAATAGTTTTACTCCATAAGGGTGTTTGTGTTTATAACATTGAAGTAGAAAGGAGGGTCCTGGCTCTTTTGATATGTTCGGAATATTTTTTTTTTACAATGGATGCGTTTGATGCATTTGCATCTACTTTGATAAGTTGAAAATGCAAACAATTTTTAGCGGTTCGCCTAAAAATGGAAGATGGAAAAGAATTCATCGAGCACAACCTTTCGCTGGATGGATATTTCTATAGATATTTTAAAGCGTGATTTCTGAGATAATTTGTTCTCAATCGGAAAAGGCTGACATTAGGTGTATTAAAGTCATTGGTACATTTAAATTTATTTGCATAGATGTAATCGTCTTTCGCTAAGATAGGTGCGTTACTCCTTTTCTGGATATATTGCTGATAAAAATAATTGGTTTTGCCCTTACACCCAGGATGAAACTGAAACACGTAGTTAATATTGAGAAACAAAATTTTTAAGTGGTTGGCTCATTTTTTTTATTTTCAGTTTACAATTTTTTTATACCTGTGTGCACTGTGTGCACTATGATAAGCTAGGAAAAAGCGTTGTAAGGTAGCTTATGAAAAAATCTATTTATTACCTTCCTGAAAATATTTTAATTTGAATGCATAGTTTGAAAAAAATATTTTAACGAGGTAAGGATTACATAGGTAAGGATTCGGGGGCATGGCCAGTTAAAACAAATGGTGTAAAATATAATAAAATAATAATAAATATAAAATTAATTCATATATTTATTATTTATAAATTAGTTCACAATTACAGCATTTTGTCTACCCTTAAATTACGGAAGCACTTCGCGATCTGGAAAAAATTAAGTTTTAAAACAAAATTTGCCTATCGTAGGTGCTTAATTTTTTTCACAAGAAACAATAAAAAAAACACATGGGGATGGTGGTGAGTGTCTATTTTAGTAATGTTGCTAGCAGACTTACAAACAACAGTACTTATTGCGTCAGATGAGAAAATTAAATCGAGAATTCGATTTTTGAAGTTTTGAATACAACTGACTTGCTGTAAGTCAAATGAGATAATATTGTCAAGCTTGTTTAAAGCAAATTGAGGAGAGAACCGAGACGGTATGAAGTGAGTTTCGTCTTCCGATGTGACCCATTTTAATGGGCTAAGGTTAAAATCACCTAAAATCAGAACTGTGCTATTGTCGGATGATAGTTCAAAAATATATTCAAGAGCTTTTGATAGCTCGGAATATATTTCTGCAGAACTATCGGGGGGGGATGTAAGCATTCACGACATATATAAATTTAGGTAAGATTTCAATCTTTACACATACAAATTCAACTTTAACTGGAAACGGGAATTTCACTTTAGATGAAGTTATATTTTTCCGGACGGCAGTTAATACTCCACCGCCTAAGTCTTCCAGGTCGATTTTATTCCGATCTTCTCGGTGAATTGAAGAGTTCCTTGTTCACAGTGCACTTCTGACTCAGAACTCTTCAATGAACTTAGCATTTAGCTAAGTTTCATTTAGTGCAATAACGTCGTGAGGAAAAGTCATAGAATTTTTAAAAATATCATCAGTCTTGTGCTTTCTACGTATCGAGCGAACATTTTGATAAAAGAAACTAAGTCTGCACTTTTTTAATTATTTTAATTATTTTTTAATTATTGTTAGGATAATTACATTTTACAAAGCTAATACAACTTCTTTTGAAAATATTGAAATTTTGTTCCGCCGAAATCAAAATTTAAACAATTGAAAGCCTTTATATACAATGCTGTTTTGAGCTTCATTTACAAAATATGAAGGCAGTCTAAAGTTTCCCCCATTTCTTAACCTGTATGGTTGCGCCTCATAAACGTATCGTAAATTTCGATTCAAATAATAAGGCAAAAGCCCATACTTGATTTTGAATATGAAACACAAAACATTGACCAGAATTCTCTGTTTAACATTCAGCCATTGTAACATATCTAACATAAACAATATTTTGGTGTAGATATTGGGGTGCAAGCTTTTAAGTTTAAAATCAGTACATAAAAATAACACAGAAGAGCAATACTCGAAGTGAGGTTTAATCATCACATTGTATATGTTAATTGCACAAATTAATGAGATTTTATCTTGTATTCTTTTAAGGAAATATACTTTCTTAGACTCTTTTTTAAGAATGTATTCTTAATGTAGGTCAAACTTTAAACTACAATCAATAACAATTCCTAGATATTTAAGCTGATCAACTTGTTCAATAATTTGATTATTTACTCTAAGATTAACATTTTGGTTATGTTTAAAAAGCATACATCTAGATTTAGAAGCATTTAATTTTAATTTGTTAGACTTCAGCCAACTACTCAATCTGATTATGTCTTCTTGTATCTTTTTTACACATTCGTCTAAATTTTTCCCTGTTATGAAAAAAAGGACATCATCAGCGAAAAGAGCAATTTGAGAGTATTTGAGCTCTAATTTTATGTCATTGATGTATATGATGAATAGTAACGCCCCTAATACGGATCCTTGAGGAACGCCTAATGATGTTTGAAGAACCCCGGACGATACTCCATTGAGGCATGTTCTCTGTGTTCTACCATGGAGATATGATTTAAACCATTCGAGTTCAGTCCCTTTGATTCCATATCCGCTTAGTTTGCATATAAGGATGTTCCGGTCGATCATTTCGAAGGCTCTTTTTAAATCGAGAAAGACCGCTACAACTTTATTTTTCCCGGCGAGCGCTTCCTTTCAACTCACGATGACGCTGTTCAAGGCTGTTGTCATAACAAATACCAGAGCCCAAAGCACAATTGTAGCTAGAGTAGCCTTAAGAGGGGAGTACACATAGAAAAAGCTCCGAAACCTGACGTCACATATCTCGCTGGCAAATCTAAAAGCTTATCAAATTTCATGAGAGCTTTTCTCTCTCGTTTGTTCGCTTGACTCTTGCTTGATGACTGGGAGGCACACTTCACTGCTCTGATATTTTTTTTGCTGATTTCTGTTGAATAGAAAAAAAACTGGTCATGCAAGAAAGAAAAGTAGCAACCTATACGTACACGATCATTTTTCAATGTGACAAATGTGTTAAAGTGTGCGTTTAGATCAATACTTCGGGTGTAAAATTTGTTTTCAGTGATTTTTGGCTTTCTTGAAAACCAAAGTGGGAGGAGTAAAAGTAGTTAGGTAGTTATAGTTTCACTACAATCTATTCCACAAGGCATAGAAAGTAATAGTTTTACTCCATAAGGGTGTTTGTGTTTATAACATTGAAGTAGAAAGGAGGGTCCTGGCTCTTTTGATATGTTCGGAATATTTTTTTTTTACAATGGATGCGTTTGATGCATTTGCATCTACTTTGATAAGTTGAAAATGCAAACAATTTTTAGCGGTTCGCCTAAAAATGGAAGATGGAAGGAATTCATCGAGCGCAACCTTTCGCTGGATGGATATTTCTATAGATATTTTAAAGCGTGATTTCTGAGATAATTTGTTCTCAATCGGCTGACATTAGGTATTAAAGTCATTGGTACATTTAAATTTATTTGCATAGATGTAATCGTCTTTCGCTAAGATAGGTGCGTTACTCCTTTTCTGGATATATTGCTGATAAAAATAATTGGTTTTGCCCTTACACCCAGGATGAAACTGAAACACGTAGTTAATATTGAGAAACAAAATTTTTAAGTGGTTGGTTCATTTTTTTTATTTTCAGTTTACAATTTTTTTATACCTGTGTGCACTATGATAAGCTAGGAAAAAGCGTTGTAAGGTAGCTTATAAAAAAATCTATTTATTACCTTCCTGAAAATATTTTAATTTGAATGCATAGTTTGAAAAAAATATTTTAACGAGGTAAGGATTACATAGGTAAGGATTCGGGGGCATGGCCAGTTAAAACAAATGGTGTAAAATATAATAAAATAATAATAAATATAAAATTAATTCATATATTTATTATTTATAAATTAGTTCACAATTACAGCATTTTGTCTACCCTTAAATTACGGAAGCACTTCGCGATCTGGAAAAAATTAAGTTTTAAAACAAAATTTGCCTATCGTAGGTGCTTAATTTTTTTCACAAGAAACAATAAAAAAAACACATGGGGATGGTGGTGAGTGTCTATTTTAGTTATGTTGCTAGCAGACTTACAAACAACAGTACTTATTGCGTCAGATGAGAAAATTAAATCGAGAATTCGATTTTTAAAGTTTTGAATACAACTGACTTGCTGTAAGTCAAATGAGATAATATTGTCAAGCTTGTTTAAAGCAAATTGAGGAGAGAACCGAGACGGTATGAAGTGAGTTTCGTCTTCCGATGTGACCCATTTTAATGGGCTAAGGTTAAAATCACCTAAAATCAGAACTGTGCTATTGTCGGATGATAGTTCAAAAATATATTCAAGAGCTTTTGATAGCTCGGAATATATTTCTGCAGAACTATCGGGGGGGGGGGGGGGATGTAAGCATTCACGACATATATAAATTTAGGTAAGATTTCAATCTTTAGACATACAAATTCAACTTTAACTGGAAACGGGAATTTCACTTTAGATGAAGTAATATTTTTCCGGACGGCAGTTAATACTCCACCGCCTAAGTCTTCCAGGTCGATTTAATTCCGATCTTCTCGGTGAACAAGGAACTCTTCATTGAAGAGTTCCTTGTTCACAGTGCACTTCTGACTCAGAACTCTTCATTGAAGAGTTCTGAGTCAGAAGTGCTGGCATTTAGCTAAGTTTCATTTAGTGCAATAACGTCGTGAGGAAAAGTCATAGAATTTTTAAAAATATCATCAGTCTTGTGCTTTCTACGTATCGAGCGAACATTTTGATAAAAGAAACTAAGTCTGCACTTTTTTAATTATTTTAATTATTTTTTAATTATTGTTAGGATAATTACATTTTACAAAGCTAATACAACTTCTTTTGAAAATATTGAAATTTTGTTCCGCCGAAATCAAAATTTAAACAATTGAAAGCCTTTATATACAATGCTGTTTTGAGCTTCATTTACAAAATATGAAGGCAGTCTAAAGTTTCCCCCATTTCTTAACCTGTATGGTTGCGCCTCATAAACGTATCGTAAATTTCGATTCAAATAATAAGGCAAAAGCCCATACTTGATTTTGAATATGAAACACAAAACATTGACCAGAATTCTCTGTTTAACATTCAGCCATTGTAACATATCTAACATAAACAATATTTTGGTGTAGATATTGGGGTGCAAGCTTTTAAGTTTAAAATCAGTACATAAAAATAACACAGAAGAGCAATACTCGAAGTGAGGTTTAATCATCACATTGTATATGTTAATTGCACAAATTAATGAGATTTTATCTTGTATTCTTTTAAGGAAATATACTTTCTTAGACTCTTTTTTAAGAATGTATTCTTAATGTAGGTCAAACTTTAAACTACAATCAATAACAATTCCTAGATATTTAAGCTGATCAACTTGTTCAATAATTTGCTTATTTACTCTAAGATTAACATTTTGGTTATGTTTAAAAAGCATACATCTAGATTTAAAAGCATTTAATTTTAATTTGTTAGACTTCAGCCAACTACTCAATCTGATTATGTCTTCTTGTATCTTTTTTACACATTCGTCTAAATTTTTCCCTGTTATGAAAAAAAGGACATCATCAGCGAAAAGAGCAATTTGAGAGTATTTGAGCTCTAATTTTATGTCATTGATGTATATGATGAATAGTAACGCCCCTAATACGGATCCTTGAGGAACGCCTAATGATGTTTGAAGAACCCCGGACGATACTCCATTGAGGCATGTTCTCTGTGTTCTACCATGGAGATATGTTTAAACCATTCGAGTTCAGTCCCTTTGATTCCATATCCGCTTAGTTTGCATATAAGGATGTTCCGGTCGATCATTTCGAAGGCTCTTTTTAAATCGAGAAAGACCGCTACAACTTTATTTTTCCCGGCGAGCGCTTCCTTTCAACTCACGATGACGCTGTTCAAGGCTGTTGTCATAACAAATACCAGAGCCCAAAGCACAATTGTAGCTAGAGTAGCCTTAAGAGGGGAGTACACATAGAAAAAGCTCCGAAACCTGACGTCACATATCTCGCTGGCAAATCTAAAAGCTTATCAAATTTCATGAGAGCTTTTCTCTCTCGTTTGTTCGCTTGACTCTTGCTTGATGACTGAGAGGCACACTTCACTGCTCTGATATTTTTTTTGCTGATTTCTGTTGAATAGAAAAAAAACTGGTCATGCAAGAAAGAAAAGTAGCAACCTATACGTTTTTCAATGTGACAAATGTGTTAAAGTGTGCGTTTAGATCAATACTTCGGGTGTAAAATTTGTTTTCAGTGATTTTTGGCTTGCTTGAAAACCAAAGTGGGAGGAGTAAAAGTAGTTAGGTAGTTATAGTTTCACTACAATCTATTCCACAAGGCATAGAAAGTAATAGTTTTACTCCATAAGGGTGTTTGTGTTTATAACATTGAAGTAGAAAGGAGGGTCCTGGCTCTTTTGATATGTTCGGAATATTTTTTTTTACAATGGATGCGTTTGATGCATTTGCATCTACTTTGATAAGTTGAAAATGCAAACAATTTTTAGCGGTTCGCCTAAAAATGTAAGATGGAAAAGAATTCATCGAGCGCAACCTTTCGCTGGATGGATATTTCTATAGATATTTTAAAGCGTGATTTCTGAGATAATTTGTTCTCAATCGGAAAAGGCTGACATTAGGTGTATTAAAGTCATTGGTACATTTAAATTTATTTGCATAGATGTAATCGTCTTTCGCTAAGATAGGTGCGTTACTCCTTTTCTGGATATATTGCTGATAAAAATAGTTGGTTTTGCCCTTACACCCAGGATGAAACTGAAACACGTAGTTAATATTGAGAAACAAAATTTTTAAGTGGTTGGTTCATTTTTTTTATTTTCAGTTTACAATTTTTTTATAACTGTGTGCACTGTGTGCACTATGATAAGCTAGGAAAAAGCGTTGTAAGGTAGCTTATGAAAAAATCTATTTATTACCTTCCTGAAAATATTTTAATTTGAATGCATAGTTTGAAAAAAATATTTTAACGAGGTAAAGATTACATAGGTAAGGATTCGGGGGCATGGCCAGTTAAAACAAATGGTGTAAAATATAATAAAATAAAAAATAAAAAATTAAGTTTTAAAACAAAATTTGCCTATCGTAGGTGCTTAATTTTTTTCACAAGAAACAATAAAAAAAACACATGGAGAGTTCAAGAAAGCTTTTTTTGTGAAAGCTTTGCCTTACACGCTGCCTGCGCTAATGTTGAATATGGAATTTTTCGTGAACTATTTTCGTTGAAAATTGGTTGAAATTTTTTTTGCTAATTTCTTGGATTTACAAGAAGGCACGGGGCAATTATCAATGTGTTTCTTTAAAAAAGAAATGAAAATATCGTTAGCAGTATATAGAATATGTAAGCAGTAGAACAAATATGTGATCAATTCAGTTGCAGTAGAATCTGTAAGTCGCGAACATGGGATCCAATAATCGGCTCATCACCGTCGATTGCGAATTGCGCCCCAGCGACACAGTGGGCACTGTTTGCTCTCAGCCACCTGATGCACAACAACGAGAGAACGAGACAGCATTACCGCCTACGCACCGCTACAACTTACGTTGTGCTAATCGCCATAAGCATTTTTAGGCAGTTTCCCGGTGACCACGCTTAATGTAACTTAAGCGAAACGTTCGGGGTGAGTACGGTTTGCACTCATACTTTATTTTTAACGCAGTATATCCCAAAACCCTTAAAATTCAATTCTGTAACACGCGGTGGTTTATTCATCATCATCACTTTCAGTGACCTTTAATCTTTAGTGCAATGAAACAAAGTTTTTTTCTAAATTACACAATACAATTTTATTTTTAATTAACTCTGTTCTTCGTCGGCTGAGCGCTGTAAGTGAACTGTCTAAAACTGTGTCTTTACTGTTGCCTTGAAATATCTGTATATTTTCTTGCCAAAAAAAAAACGGAATATAAAAGAAAAACGACGCAAACAGCAGATCTTTGTCAAGTAAGGTATACATAGCTTATTAACTTATAGCCCAAATCTTGCCGGTTGTGGTCCAGGTGTATGATTTGGCGCTGGCACGTGCCTGTTACTTTTTAATTCGGTGGTACGCTATCGAGTCCCCCTCCAGTGTGCAGGCCAGGAAATCGCAACCTCACATGCCAGTGCCGGCTGGCTGGATCCTATAACTTACTGACTAAAAAGTCCTGGTCTGTTGCCATGAAAGCAGCCTTCAGACGATCGATTGAAATATTGTGCTGGTTCCCGTTTACCAAGACTTTAAAGTACTTCTTATGTCGCTTTATGACTTTAAAGGGCCCATTATTAGGTGATTGCAGTTGTCTACGCTCATAGTTGACACGAACGAAAATTTTTTTGCATGTTGCTAGCTCAGACAAAGAATACCTTAGCTGAAGTGTGATGTGCTGCTTTTGCGGGTTGGAACTTCTTAAACATTTCCGAGAGCCTTCGTACGAAATCGCTATCACTGAGGTTTTCCTGTTGAGAGCACAAAAATCACCTGGAATCTTAAGCGTCTTACCGTAAACCATTTCGGCTGGAGTTGCATTGACGTCCGATTTGCATGCAACCCGAAGACCCAAGAGTATAAGAGGAAGCTCGTCTGACCAGTTCATCCGCAACTTTGATTCTAGTGAGGCCTTTAAAGACCGATGCCAACGTTCCATCGTCCTGTTCGCCTGAGGGCGGTCGTCCTAAGGTGGTTGACGCCTAGCATTTTGTTAAGCTCGTGAAACAGTTTTCTGTCGAATTGCTGCCCTCTATCGGAGGTTATTCGGGATGGGACTGCGTAGCGCGCAACCCATCCCGCTATTAACGCCTTAGCTAGACTCTCTGCAGTGATGGGAATGGCTTCCGGGCATCGTGTTGCTCTATCGACGATACTGAGCAGATCTACTACCAACCAGATCTAAGTTTTAATGGTCAAAGCGTTCAGTAGGCCCGTCGTACATTTGCAACGGCGCTGTATTGTACCGTTGAACCTTTGACTTCTGGCAAGAAATACATACGAATAGTTTCTGCAGTAGTCTTAACGTCGCTCTTGTACCCTCATGTGCCAAATTATGGATATTCGCTAAAACGAATTTACGATACTTTTTAGTAATAAACGGACGTACGTACGTACCTGAAACGTCGAAAATTAAGTCTGTTGATTGGTCGAAACTCTTGATGGATTTTAATATCAGCGAAGTATTGTTGCGTTAGTAGCTCAGCATCCACCCCCTGGCTCGTTTTCAACTCTTTGAAATCCATCACGGTATTTTGCGTGTTGATGGACTCGATCCTCGAAGCATCTCTGGCACAACATTTTCCTCTCCTGTGATGTGCCGTATGTTGGTTGAAAACTGACTTAAGTAGTCTAGGTACCTTGCTTGTCTCGGCGAAGTCTATCTGCTTTTTGTCGAAAAGCGAAGATTAAAGGCTTATGATCCGTATAGATGATGAAATCGCGACCTTCTAGCTGATGTCGAAAATACTTTATCGCTTCATAAATGGAGAGCAGTTCGCGATCGTATGTTGAATAGTTTTGCTGAGCCTCTGACAACTTCCTAGAAAAGAAAGATAACGGCCTAGTCGCATCATTTTCTGTCTGGTTCAAGGCAGCATATATGCCCGAGTTTGTTGCGTCAGTAGCTAGCGAGATTACGAGATTACTGCATCTTGACCTGGATGAGCATGGGTTACTGCTTCACATAGTACCATCTTATACTCATCGAATGCAGCTTCGGCGTCAGCAGCCCATTTGATTATCCGATTGTCGTTTTTCACCTTACCGTCTATCAGAACTTCAAGGCGACTCTGCGTTTCACTTGCCTTTGGCATAAATCTCCGGTAAAAGTTTATAGAAGCTAAGAATCGTCGCAGCTCCTTTGCCTTTGTTGGCTTATCGTAGTTTCGAATGCAGGCAACTATATCTGGCAGGGGCTTAATCCCACCGGACGATACCAAATGACCGAGAAATTCGGCTTTCGATTTGCCTAATGTGCATTTTTAGAGATTAATGACGAGACCATTCTCTTGCAGCCGCGAAAAAACTGAGCGAAGATGTTGTTCATTCTGGTCCAATGAATCGGATGCCACAAGGATGTCGTCGATGTATACCGATGTAATATATAAATAAATTATAAAAAGGTCAAACGAACCCCTAAACGGTAGACAGTATAACTTAGAAATAAATAACGGGCATCGTCCATCTTCTGAGATTGCAAGTTAAGCTAAACCAAACTTCGAGTATTCAAAAACTTTGAAGATATGACTCAAAAACGTTAAAACATCTGCGAAAAGGATTTCTTTTAAAGTTGCTAGTCTGTTAACGGTAATGACAAAGTATAAAGCGTTTACAACGCAAGTTTGCCGCATTAAAAAAGTTTGAATATTGCCGTTTCCAACCTTAAGTTTTTTGTGTCTATTTAAACAAACGAAATAGAAAACAACATGTTTTACCGTTTTCTCAGAAATCCATGTCCGCAGAATTTCACATGCGGATGGCCGATGGGGAGCAGCTGATTGTAGAATTGAAAAAAAAAACCTAACCATGATAGAAAAAAAAACTAAATTGCTGTTTTATGGATTTTAAATTTTAAAAATGTTAAAAAAGGCCAAGAAAATATATATCTTTTCCTCTATTTGCGTAACGGCAAGAGGCGGAAATTTATCGTAATTCTGGGCCACCTATTCTCATGTCTCAGTATCGTAAATTCTAGGCCACCTATTTTACATCAGCCAAATTTGACGCAGACACAACCACATGAACGTTAACCAACACAAGAGCTTTGAAAAAAATAATAAGCTTATGACAGCTAATTTTTAAGAAAAAAATATAAATATGTAAAGATTATAGGAAAAGTCGTATGCCTTTTTTTAAGTGACAAAACTAAAAAATCAGTAGACTCAACTACGAAAAAGTATACAAAAGAATGTAAAATATTCCCAAAAATAATAATAAACAAATAGAGAATAAACAATAAACAAATACACAAACTGCACAATAAAGGTTAGCTTCACCTACAACAAAAGCCGACGATTATATATTTGTACAGGGATCTATTACGCGTTTATTTCGTAAGTCGACTAATAACCCAAATTTTTCTCATACTTCGTTTACGCTGCGCTGTCCGACATTGTAAACCATATGTGAGCCTTTCTTTCAGGTTAGCGGGCATTTTTCGGTCACAGAAGATGGCAAAGTTTTCTTGCCACTTCATCCATTCTACGCTTACGCTATGATTGATGCCGTCATCACAGCTTGCTTTGCTATTGGTCATAGGTTTCAAATATGTACTTAAACTCTTCACTTTTGGGAAAAAACATTTCCATTCAATTTAATGTCTACAATTGGCTCGGGTGGGTCAGAGAATAGGCAGCACATGTACTCTGTCTTCTGTTGGCCATTACGATACACACTCCCCTCCAAAATATCCACCCATATATCAAGTGCTCGCTGCAGGGAGGATGTATGATCTTTACTTATGATGGCCCTATCATCAGCGAAGAATAACTTATGTACTTTTGGGTCATTCTGTTTTCCTTCAAGCAGACAATCGAGGACTACAATAAAAAGAAAAGGACTAAGGGCGCTTCCCTGGTGTGGACCGACTTTAATTGGGAACTCATCAGTGACTCCGGAAGGACATCTTACAATTGTCTTTGCTCAATCATACATGTTCGTGAACATCCACACGTAGGCTTCTGCAACTCTTCGTTTTCTTAGCGCTACCCATATCAGATCTTGTCGTAGTCTATCGAAAGCTTTTTCAAAATCAACCAGCACCATAAGCAGATCTTTAAGGGCATCACGATGTTTTTCCATTATGATCCTTATACTTTGGATTGCATCAGTGTTTGATTTACCCGCGACAAACCTTTTCCTTTCCTGCTTTCCTTGACGAACATGATATTAAGCACGATAAGAC
The DNA here is from genome assembly GCA_947623515.1 of Neoascia interrupta. NCBI lineage: Eukaryota > Metazoa > Arthropoda > Insecta > Diptera > Syrphidae > Neoascia > Neoascia interrupta. The sequence continues at coordinate 118,501,189 of OX392462.1, forward strand.
CGTATGATTAGTAAACGTTCAGGATATCTTCACCATTCCACGATCGCAGTCTTCTTAGTCCTCGTTAGATTTCCCGACAGGTTCATTCAAGTCTTTGCCTACAAACAAAATCTCTTCCTTTGAGATCGCCATGATGAGATTATGAAAATCTATCCAAAATGCATCTTTTTCCCTCTGCTCACACCCCATTTGGATAGCATATGCACTAACGATGTTCCGCACCTCACCTTGCATCACCAGCTTAAGAGAAATCAACCGGTTACTTGGGTTTGAAACATTCGAGATGCCATCAAGTAGTTCTGCCGCAAGGATTATACCGATTCCATTCCTACCTGGTTCGGTCCCGTAGTAGTACATCTTGTAAGCTTTTGTCCTTATATCCAAGAAACGGGCCCGATTTCCGGCGTTCCGAAATTTCGTTTCTTGGACACACAAGATGTCCACTCGCCTTCTTACCATCATCTCTTCAAGTTCTTAGCTACGACCAGTCAAGCTTCCAGCATTCCCAATCGCGACCCTATACTTGCGCTAAGGCAGTTGCATTATTTTGCTATCCCCCGGAAACTGACTAGCTCTGACCCGAGCATTACTGCTCGTCCCAGGATCACCTCCATGTAAGCCATTAGCAGTGCCTGGCAGGGTAGTGCCATTTCCATAATGTTCTTGTCTAAACGACTTGCTTTGTTCGAGACGTGCATAGTCCTTAATGTTGTTTGACGGTGGTTCCCCAGTCATGTCAACCCACGGACTTACATAATGCACACTTGTGGGAAAGTTTAAGAAATTAAATGTGTCGCTATTCTCACTTAGGTGTTACTGTGGCCTATACTCCTTAGTCGCGTCTTACGACGAGCTCTCTCTTTTCGGTTCGGGAGAGCTGCAGCTTTTTTTATCGTTTCTTTTTATAAGAGTTCTTCCTATCTTCAGTTTGAACACGAAATCAACAGTATTTATACTATAGCAGCGGTTCCCAATCTTTTTCGATCGCGGAGCATTTTTAAAGGGAGATCTCAACGGCGGAGCACCAAAATGTTTTTTTATAAGGTACAAAAATTTCTGTTAATGTATGTTTCTTATAAAAAAGTAACATGAAAAAAAAAATATAACAACGCATCCTAATAAGTAAGGCAATATCTGAAGGTATGCAACTTAGGCCCTGGTCCACCTCGATCTGTTGCGCCACTCTATTTCATCGTCGATGCAACTGTTTTAATCGGTGCAATGCGGTTTGCTGGTGTTGAATTTTAGATTAAGACATCTGCTACCGAAAATGTGTGCTTCTTTTCCTGCATCGCATATTGACGGACGAAATCTATGCGTATTTTAATTTTGTGCCAAAGCAGATCACAGAGCCTGATACACAAATTTCAAAGATGATACAACAGATGGTGTGGCTGTTTTGTGAAATCAGATTTTAATATTTGTTTCAAATTTCTAGTAACACGTTTTTTAAATTTTATTTGCGGAGTTTTTACCTGTTAAAACTATGTCTACACAAACCATTAAACTGCAATTCACGGGAGATGATCCGTGAAAAAAATCTCGTAGTGTCTCCACTGGACAAACATAAGATTAATTTAACACGAGTACTCTTTTGTTGTCGTTTTGGCTTTCCAAAGACAGTGACAATGACATTCCCAGGAGCAAAAAAGTTATTTCTAGTCTTAAACTGGTTCTAAATGTGTGCAAAAAAAAGTTAAGAGTGGCAAGGGTTTAAAGAGGAGATTTTCCAGGAGAAATTTTTTTAATTACTCGCCCAGGGTTAAAATTTGTATGGAAAGTGTTTAGATTTGTTGGAGATTAGTTGGAGATTTGTGCAAATTACGGATTTGTGTCCGGTGGAAACGAAGTATTACTATTAAGAAATCTTACTACGGAAATTGGCGACCAGTTAAATCAACATTTGCTATCGAATTTTATCTTTTCTGGTAAAGCAAAATTTTGAAAAGATGTGTACTTGGCCTGGCAATAAACGAAAGTTGTCGTTTTTTGGAACCAGTGAACTTATACGAGATTTACCAATAATCTTTAAGCATGTTTTCCAAATGTGCCCAGAAACGCTAAAATCTGACTCCTCGACTCCTGGACTAAACGCGTTTCCATGCATAATTTCGACTCGACTCCACCTGCAAAGCGTAGTCGAGTCGACTCAAACCGCGTTTCCATGCAATTGAACCCGAGTTCGACTCTGCATGGAAACGCTATAATAATAATTGTTTTATTTTATCGAACAAAACTTTGGATTCGGCCCAAGGATCCGAAACGATTTCCTTGTTAATAATTAATAAACGATAATAATAATTGTTTTATTTTATCGAACAAAACTTTGGATTCGGCCCAAGGATCCGAAACGATTTCCTTGCTGTGTTCTTCTTGCCTTAATGTCCTCGTATAAAATCTTTAAAATTTTTATGCCTCTACAATGTTAGGGAAGCCAACCTTTTCGACGCAACACTGTACAGGTCTGCAGCAGGTATTTGTTATTTCTTGAGGCGACAAGATTATAACATTTAAATTTTTCAAAATATCTACGACTACAAGAGACGCTAACAATAAAATCCTTAACATAAGCTCTCGCACAAAACACAGTTCTTAACTATCAGGAACGTCGTTACCTCAACCCTTTTTGTAAGGCAGCCATCGATTCCTTCTTATTTTTTGATCATTGGTTTTTTAATTTTTTTTACTTGGTCAAGTAAAAAAATTGGAGCACTTGGTCAATGCCCGCGGAGCACCAAGTGCTTTGGGAACCGCGGTACTATAGAGAGTGGAAGAAGACGGTACTTGGGGTGTTAGTTGATTCACGGTTTATTTTTAAGTCTCATATCGACCACAACATAGCTAAAGCTAATCAACTCTCTGGATTTAAAAAAGAAATAGTAAAGAACTGTCTGATCCTCATGTCCTTATTAAACTTTTTATTGCATAAGTTAGATGCCATTTTACAATATTCAATCCAATCCTCTTGAAAGAGTTCAGTGGCGTTTCACTAAAAAGCATTTTTATGAAAATACGATGATACTTTGAAGTTGTATACATGACACGGTGTCAGTTACTAGGAGCGAAAGTCTCATGACATCATGTTCGTGAAAGATTTGTTATTCTACCCTAAATGTCCCCTCTTTTATTGCTAGTCCCAATATATGCCCCTGTTAGACCTTTGAGGGAAAGAAATCTTCGTCGAATCGCCTATACAACTAACTATGGCCTCAATGAGCCGCTATTGTTTCATTCAATGAAGTTTAATAAAGTAAATCTACATATAACTCACGTGATTGTCTTAAGAGTGTTTTACTTGGTTTGTTAGCGCTTTCTTAGTTCAAAGTTTTATTTTTGTAATCTGTATATCGTAAGCCGCCTGTAGATAAAGAAATCAAATAAATAAATACTTTTCTCACCCGTAGCTGCACGGATATTCCGTTACACGGCAATCATAAAAATAAAACTACATTAGCATTGGGGAAAAAAATATGTTCAAGTGCTTTCCTCGACGTATCGCAAGCCTTCGACAAGGTATGGCACGAAGGCTTGAAATATAAGCTACGGCAAAACTTGCCGGAAGACATGTTTAAAATATTGGAAAATAATCTTGAAAGCAGACTCTTTCGTGTTTGGTGTAGTAGTGAATACTCGAGTTTCAAGCAAATTCGGGCTGGCGTACCCCAGGGAAGCGTCCTCGGTCCGACCCTGTTCCTGCTCTACACAAGAGACATACCTCTATATGACGAGACTATCGTGGCCACGTTTGCGGACGATACGGCCATCCTGGCAACAGGTGAATCAGTCGAGTCATCAACGAGAAACCTCCAACGAGCGTTGGACAGAATTTGTGTCTGGACGAAGACTTGGCGAATCGCTCTTAACGAGAACAAGTCTATGCATGTGAATTTCACTTACAGAAGGGTTAACAATTTACCTCTGTTCATAAATTCTGCACAAAAACCTTATGCAAATGAAGCGAAGTATCTAGGGATGACACTGGACGCTAAACTAAGGTGGAAACCACACGTAAAGATGAAGCGTGACGAGCTCGAGATTAGGCTCAGGGAAATATATTGGCTTATCGGAAGATTTTCGAATAAGCATATATAACAAACTGCTCTTGTACAGGCAGATTTAAAGCCGTCCTGGACATACGGTATACAACTTTGGGGTTGTACCAAGCCGAGCAACATGTCCATGTTGCAGACTTTCCAAAACAAGACACTAAGAGCAATTGTGAATGCTCCATGGTATATTAGGAATAGCGATATTCACAGAGATTTAGGAATAGCTACCGTGGGCGAAGAAGTAACAAACTTTGCTCGAAAGCTAAATGCTCGCCTTCATGTTCATTGCAACAATGAAATGATCCGTACTCTAAACGAGACTCTTAACGATGTTAACAACGAGCGACGACTACAAAGAACAAGACCCTTCGATCTAGCGACGTAGGGTGAAGCCGCATGAATGAACGGCTTAGTAGGTACATTCACTGGAAACCAACCTATCCAATGCGATAAACACTACGGAAGCGTAAACTACTTGTTAAGTTAACTTAGTTGTAGTCAAGAAGTATTATGAGAGAGCGAAAATTTACTACTATGAAGTGCGTTCTGGCAGTTTCGTAGTGTCTCATTAGCGTTCAAGAAATTAGCATTACCAATTAGCGTTAGTGTAAAAACGATGGTAACAACAAAATAATGCATTTTTTTTTGTATTTTCAGGACTACATCAAATGGGAAGAATGGTGGTATAAATATCAAGAATGGCTAAAACAAGAACGTTATTACGAATTTTGGGAGAGACAACAGATCCATAGGCGACGTCGCAAGAAACTTCCAATTTCACAGCGTCTCAACTAACGATTTGTCCGATAGAAACCAATATCGCAACCTTTGCGAGACTTCAAAGCAGTCTAACGCAAAAATGCAGATCAAATACATTAAGAAAAAACTTGAAGCGTGGAAAAAACCAAACATATACGGATACGCAATAACCAAACTTTTTGACCAGGAAACATCTGGTTTCATTTAATTAATCAAATAAAAGAAACTCTACTTCACTCATAAACATTTTGAGTTCACACTTAATTTAAAAATAAAATATAAAACGTAAATTTATTATTGAAGTGAAAATTGTCTTCTGCCCATCGAAAAGAACGACAAAACTTTGCAAAGAAAGAGTCGCCTCTTTAAAATATATCATGAATTCTTTTCAATATCCGCATTGATGTATCCTAGATTAAGTAACAATTATTTTTTTTTTACACTTTTATGGTATTAAGCTCCTCTAATTATGCTGAATTCTTTTCAACAATAACCGCAAAACTTGTGTAATGTAGAGCTTCAAATCATTGTTTTGTGCTGCATCCATACGGAATCAGCCTATTAACTGAAAGTTTCGTTATAACAAGTTAAAGCTCGTTATTTATAACACTGGCTTGGTGTATGCTGTTCAAAAGTGCTCAACAATAATTCCGTAATAATTTCGCAGACACAAGCGCGAAAGCACTTACATTTTATAAATTGTGTATTATTTTCAACCATAATTTTGGGTGTACCTAAATTGATTCCTGTAAACCAAAACTGTCAAATTGACTATGAGCGTAAGCTGCCTCGTTCTCGCGAGCAATGATTTTTGTACAGTTTTGTACATACATTAAATTAAAGTGCCTCTTTGTGATAATTTTCACATTATAGGTATGATGGTACCTTTACTACCTGCGTCAAATTGGAATTATTCACTCCTGAATTACAAATTAAAATTACCCATGAAACTATGTTAAAATTTACGCGTTGATTTTTTTTTTTTGCATGCACAAAAAACTGCTCGCAAAAAAATAAAATCAAATTAGTTTGCATAAAATTATAATATTAGTTTGATTGTTAAGTATACGTTGCATGCATTGAAATTGAATAGCTCATCTGACACAAACGTCATGACAAACAAACTGAATTGGTGTTTGATAACTTAATAAATTACGTTATTGATGCGTTCGACTATTTTATTTTGGAAACAAAGTGCACTTACAAAAAATTTCGGGCATAAGTTTACCGTAGGTCCAAGTGGAATGTATTGGATTTTTTTTATCTTAATATATGGATTTGTGTGTCCTGATTCCGAATATGCAATTAAAAATTGTCGGTCTTGATTAGTTTAGAAGTTATAAGCCAAAGAAATTCAAAAGGAGTGCAACTTTAACATACCCGTAAATGGCCACAGGCGCCTGCCAGACAACTGGCACCTACCCTTAGCGGAGCGACGAAGTCGCGTGAGCGGCTAAACCCTGCGAAAAAGGGAGTTGAAATCCTTTAAACCCGCGAAACGGGCCACCCAAACACTGTTGTCTCCAAAAGCAAATTTATTTTACAGCGAACCTTGTCAGATTTCTATAGCATACTCTTAGGCAGAAATTAAAAGTCAAAGATGAGGTATTTTGTATGGAAAAATTTAAACTTTGAATAGCTATAACTTTTAAACTAAACGAGACCGACAATTTTTAATAACATATTCGTAATCAGGACACTGGAATACATATGTAAGCATAAAAATAACAACTAAATTTCACTTGGACCTACGGTAAACTTGTTCCAAATTTCGAGACCTTTAAGTCGGCGATTTTATAAGTTTTTCTCCCAAGGGTTGGATCAGTCTGTATATCTGGAGGTATTTTGCGAGAATCTGTACTGGCAGCATATAGCGTCATCTGATTTTTCAGAAACGTTTGTTATACTTACGTAAGTAGTGGAAACGTTTGTTATACTTACGTAAGTAGTTCTTGATATTTATACCCGACTCAGGGTATATTAATTTGAATGCATAGTTTGTTATACTGTGAAATAATCACCGGGGTCTACGGTTTTATTTTTTTCTAAGACCTTTTAGAAACATAATCCAGACCGACAGGTGAATTGATTATGCCATGTCCGTCAGTCCGTCCTTCCGTCTGTATATTGGTTTAATCCGCCTACGGCCAAGCCCACTATTGGCTTCAATGTAACAACCTCTTTTACATTTTGTTTTAAAATGCCTTTTCATAGGATAAAAATTGGACCGGTCACACAATGGACCATGTCCACTTTTAGCATGTTAGATATTTAAAAACCGGATTTTTCGGAAAACTTTCTTAATTGAAAAAAAAATTATATGATAAATATTGATTATATTACCACGTTCCAAGTTTGTTACATACAAAGCATTGAACCCCGCCCACTGCGCATTTTCTCGTGATTCAAACGAAATTAGAATTAATTGACTTCAATTTTCAGCCCTGACAATATTTGTGGGTGTATCCAATACAGAAAATTTACATACAGTAAAAAACTTTAAGAATTGGTGTTACACGGTAAATAGGGTCGAGTATATAGAAATTCGTTACAGACACACACTCGCCATTACTCGCTTGTTTTTATTGTTTTTTTTTTTTTTTTTGTCTTGGTCAACGTGTCCAAACCACCGAAGAATCGCTTCACTCGGAGAAGTAGCTGCTCAACATTAAGATTCCCACGAATACTGACGTTTCTCACTCTATCCCTTAGAGTAACATCAGCAACGCACCTCAGGAATCTAATTTCGGCAGCTTGCACCCGCGATCTAATTCTTTCGGTCATTACCCAAATTTCATGAACATAGATGAGGGTCGGAACGAACACTGAATTAAAAACTAAGATCTTTGCTTTCACTCCAAGCTCAGCTTTCCTGATGACCGGCCGGCGCAGTTGCTTTACTATTGCTCCAGCTTGGCCAATTCTACAGGACAACTCAGTATCACTACTCCCATCTTTCGTGAAAAAGACCCCGAGATACTTAAACTTCTCCACCTGTTTTAATTGAACTCCATTTATGTGCAGGGTACACTGCACAGGAGTTCGGGGAACAACCATCACTTCCGATTTGTTCACGTTTACTTTCATCCCAGCATCACCACAGATGGCTGGTGATGCTGGGATCCTCTTTGGATGATGCAGGGATGGCCAAATCATCTGCGAAAAGCAGATGGCTCATCCTGATGCCAGCCAATTCGAAACATTGCTCGCCAAGACAGCGCTTCACCATCCAGTCCATATATGCTATGAAAAGGAGCGGCGACAGAACACAGCCCTGGGAACGGGATTTGACGTCATTTATCCGTACACAGCTTCTGCAGTTTCCGACTCAGCGCATAGTCCTGCAAAACTCTCCACAGTGTATCCCGAGAGACTCGGTCATACGCCTTTTCCAGATCTACAAAACACGCATAAACCGGTTGGGCATATTACCAGGCCATCTCGAGAATAACCTTCAGAGTAAAAAGCTGGTCGGTTGTGCCTCTGCCAGGCCGAAAGCCGCACTGTTCTTCCCGTAACAATGGTTTGATTACAGCTCTGGAACGCGTTTCCAACACCTTCGCGAATACTTTTCCCGGAAGACTCAAGAGAGATATGCCCCTATAGTTGGCGCAATCTCTCCTGTTCCCTTTTTTGAAAATGAGCACTATAACTCCCTGAGCACTATAATCGCTAGTTGCCTTCCCGCTATCCCAGGCCACCTTAATGACACGTGTTAGCCATTTAACACCCTCTTCACGCATTGCCTTGAGCATTTCTGCCCGGATTTCATCAACTCCAGCAGACTTGCCAACTTTTAGCGATTTAATCGCTTTAGTGACTTCGTCTACTGTGGGACTATTCTCCGCCCTAATCTCGTCAGCAGTGAGAATGCCATCTTCAGTGCCCTGTTGGGGATTGAGCAACTCCGAAAAGTGCTCTCTCCATCTGCGCAAGACATCGCTCACATTTGAAAGAAGTGTACCGTCCTTGGATTTAACTCCTTGAATGATATTCAACTTCCTTCCTCTGAGCCGGCGAATGGTCTACCAAAATATCTTGTTTGCAGATCTGTAATCGTGCTCCAACTTCTCGCCGAACTTTTTCCATGACTGTTCTGACTGCCAGATTGGAAGTCCTTCGCGCCTCATTATACCGGGCTCGAGAAGTTGAGTTTCTACATTGGATCCACGCAATGTAGGCTCTCTTCTTCTTTCTGATGGCTTCTTGAACTCCAGGCGTTTTAAACCAAGCAGCTCTTTTTCTCACCACCAGCCGCTACCTCAAGCCGCTACCTCAAGCCGCTTCAGAGGCAATGACTGCCGATAAAAACAGCTGCCATTCCTCCTCTAAATTCAAAAGGTCAGTTGGAATTTATTCAAACTTCTCCGAAACATGTGCGATACTGTGCGAAAAATTTGTCACAGTGCGGCTGTTTGCGTAAGCGGCTGTTTGCATACTTGCCGTAATAGTTGCTTTAAAAATATAAAATAATTGCAAAGTGTAATGCATCATATAAATGGTAAACGCTTTACGGATAGTTCGTATTTGACAATTTTGGGTTTGATCGATTCGTATTGGCTCAAGGAAGGACAATGTCCATTATAATGTCCATTACAATGTCCATTAGAATAATTTTCATTCCAGTTCGAATTGAAAATTCAAAGCTTTAACAGGATAATGTCTGCCAGGTCAGCTAGGGCGGGTGTCAGCTGTCTGGCAAGCGCTGTGGCCATATACGGATCTGTGAAAGTTGCACTCTTTTTTAGCTTTTTTCTCTATAAATTCTAATCTACCCGAGACCGATAATTTTTAATGGCATATTCGGAATCGAGACACCCAAATCCATATAATAGAATAAAAAAAACAACATATATTCCACTCCGACCTACGTAAACTTAGTGCCATAATAAATTTACTACTATAACGATAAATTTAAAAACAAAATTATATAAAATCATTATGCTACAAAAAAAAAAAACAATTCTCAAATTTATTTGTTTTTAATAGTCGCTAAGTTCAAAAAGTTCAGTTTCTTTAATTAAACACATTTTTGGTCAATTTTCTTTATTTTTCTTTCCATAAGAACCTTCCACAAAGTATAACAAAACTTTTTGATAAAAGATAAATTAAATCGGTAGGTAATGCCATTCTCAAGTTACAGCGGGACCAAGGGAAATATGGATTGATTTGATGTTGACCACCGAGGCGAAAGGCAAGATCAATGTTTCAATTTTGTTTGGATATCAAAAAGCATTTGTAATAATAATAATAATAATAAAAAATTACATATTTGAAGTAGTTTTCATTCCAGTTCGAATAGAAAATTCAAAGCTCGGTCAGGACAACGTCTGTCGGGTCAGCTAGTTCTTTATAAGTATTTGTTATACTTTTGAAAATTTAATTTTAAATTTTCTAACGTATACGTATAAAGTTAATTATTATTTTTAACAAATTGAATTCATTTTCATTTGAACAGTCTAAAGTTTGTTTCATATTTTATTTCTTACATCAGTTGGTAAATTGTTAAACAATTGAAATCCTATATAAATAATTGTATTTCTGGCCGCGGTGAGTACTAGTTTGCCAGTCTGAGGTCATTGGCATTTCGACGCCTCTACGGTTGTACTTCTCCTACTTGCCTAACCTCATCCGTCAGATATCGTCACCTCAGTATTGAAGTGACCTAAACGACAAAAGCATAGTTTCGAAAAAACAACGTTTGAAGTATGAATGCGAATAAAACAGAAACCTTACGAACAACAACCATAGGCAAAATTTATTAACCGGACCGGTGAGCTATGCTTATATTCCGGTTTTTGTTGAAATCGGGCTATTATTTTTTTTAAATAAAAATCAGAAAAAAAGAAAATTGCATATAGGGCATTATATATTTTTCAAATTGTGCGGATTTGTATGGTATGTGGCACTTTTAGATCAACCTATGTGTCATTTAAATACTGAACGCGATTGCGTATAATGGATGCATTTGTGTCATATTTTCATACAAAAGCATAAAAAAATCAATTTTTTTAAACAGGTTATTTTTGTCTACATTGTTTTTTTTTTTCTTAAACTTTTTTTTTTGTTAGAAATAAAGATAGACTTACATTTAACAGGAAAATTTCTTAAAACTAGTGGGAGGGTTACAATCCGCCTAGGCGAATCGTTGGATACCCCATTCTAATGGACCACTGGTTAAATTTCATTAACTTCTATTAACTTTAATTGTGTTGAGAATTTGTCAGTTAAGTCTTCTTTTTTTTAAAAGAGGCGTGGCATCAACCCCTTTTCAATAACATCATTTTTTTATATTTTTTATCAGATACAGTATACACGTGTTGATCGCAGTTTTATATTAAAAATTTGATTTTTTACTTAAAAACGCCTTTTACTTAAAAATGAAAAAAAATTTTATTCATTTGAGTTGATAGCTTACGCACATATCTGAAAATTTAATACTGCTGATAATAGGATTTAAGGCAAATATATCAAATAAAAGCCGTTTATTAGAATTCATTTTTTCAAAATTTCTAATTTTTTTTTTTAAGTGCCAATCACAATACACTAAAGCGAGGATATTGCATACCAAATTTCAGCTGCCTACGACAACTTAGATTTTTCATAAGTAAAGTGGGCGGATTTCAAAATTTTTTACACTTGTACTGTTTCGGGACCTAGAAAGAACAGATATCAAGTCTCAAGTTCCTAGCTCGAAATTTAAGGCCTAAAAACTACCGACAGACGGACGGACGGACGGATATGGCTCGTTCGACTTACAATTCGGTCTCGATCATATGCCCTTCAGGTCTTGGGGGTCTACGGTGATTATTTCTCTTTGTTACAAACTATGAATCAAACTTAATAAACCTCCTATCCTATGGGATGGGGTATAAAAATAAACCCGTTTGTTGATAACTTGGATCTAAAAATCCAATTTCTTTTAGATTTATTTGTTCATCCGTCTGCCCGTATTGAAAATTTTTTTAAGTCTTTAAAATCGAGATAGAGAACTGAAATTTTAAACACTTTCTTCAGATAATATTCGCCGCCTACTGCCATACCAGCAATTAAGTTGAATGTAAGAAAACCTATAATTTGTACTTTATTTAAAAACGCCTTTTATGTAAGCTAGACAGGACCTAGCCCTAATCCAAGAACCCTGGATTGACAAAAAGAACACGGTTTTAGGATTAGTAAAAATTAATGTAAAAAATAAAGGTAAGGCGGGAACCTGTATCGTAGCAAATAAAAACCTTCATATATTAATGTTATCTCATTTCTGCACTGGTGACCCAACGGTGGTGGAGGTTAGAGGGACGGACGAGAACTACACGGTAGCGTCGGTCTACATGCCATTTGACGACGGTACCTCGGTTCCCCCGGAATCTTTGAAGACGCTAGTGACAGCGTCAAGGTAAGAAGAACTTAGTCTTAAGCTGTGATGTCAATGCCCATCATACGATCTGGGGAAGCTCAGACATTAACGACAGAGGCGAGGTTCTGTTTGATTTTGTCCTTAGCTCCAACCTTTTAGTATGTAAAAGGGGAAATGATCCCACCTTCATTACAGCGAATAGGAGGGAAGTTGTGGACGTAACATCGTGTCTCAGAACAGCTCTGTTCAAGTAACGAACTGGAGAGTATCTAAGCAGGCATCACTATCAGAGCACTGCCGGATACTCTTTGAGATACAGGTAGGCTCGCAGGCTAGGAAAGTTTTCAAAAACCCAAAAAGAGCAAACTGGGTGAAGTTCAATAAAGAACTGCGGAGGACTATCTCCCCCTGCCCAGACAGAGATCTCACTACCGCGCATGAGATCGACGATACAGTCGAATACATTACCGGGGTGCTCTCCAGCTCTTTCGAAAAATCCTGCCCAAACAGCAGTACAGCGAAGTATGCAGCAGAGGAACACCGCAGGGAGGTGTCCTATCTCCGCTCATATGGACCCTGGTAATGGACGAATTCCTAAAAACCCTGGAGAGGGAAGGCTTCATTGTGAGCGCATACGCAGACGATGTAGCAATCCTGATCCCAGGTAAACTCCCATCAATCCTCAGTGACCGACTCAGCTACGCACTTCGCATTGTTGGAAAATGGGTTGAGGGTCGAGGACTGGGAATAAACCCCTCTAAGACGGAAGTTGTGTTGTTTACAAGGAACAGGGCAGTTCCATCCTTCAGCAACCCAAGAATGGGAGGAGTGCAGTTACCGTTATCCAAATCGGTAAGATACCTGGGCGTCATATTAGACTCCAAACTCAGCCGGAGGGATAATATAGAAGATCGTGTCAAGCGGGCATACGTGGCACTATACGCCTGCCGCAGAACGCTCGGAAGCATGTGGGGACTGCAACCAAACATGGTACACTGGATGTATATAGCGGTTGTAAGATCATCTTAACTTACGGTGCAGTTGGATGGTGGAAGGCTACGGAAAGAAAGTGTCATCTCTCTAGCCTCACCAAAGTTCAAAGGGCAGCCTGCATGGGTATAACAGGGTCCCAAAGGACCACACCCAGCGCGGCACTGGAGGTACTACTCAACCTCACCCTTTTGGACATATACTGCAGCAGCAAGGCAGCTAAAACAGCTGTTCGCCTAAGGGAATCCGGACTGTGGTCCTCAAGATCTTATGGACACGCCTCTGTGGAAACTCAATGGGCTGCCTCCACAGACACCCCAGTCACGGATTACCTCCCTATGACATTCGCCTTCAACAGGAGATTCGCTACAAGAATACCTGAAAGAGGTGAATGGGAAGATAAGACCATTACAGGAGATGACGAGATCGCCGTATATACCGACGGTTCTAAGATGGACGTCGGAACCGGTGCGGGCATCTTCTGTGGAGATTTGGGTCTAGTTAAATCTTTTCGAATTAATGACGACTGCAGCATTTTTCAGGCGGAGCTGGCAGCCATAATCGAAGCTGCCTCCGAGCTGAAGAAACACGGCCCGGCCCGCAAACAAGACCATCACCATATACTGTGAAACTATGCAGGGATAACTTCTGGACGAGTTATCACTTGGCAACACTGTAACTGTGTGTTGGGTGCCCGGTCACACCGATATATCGGGAAACGAAGAAGCGGACAAGCTTGCGAGATTTGGGTCTGGAATGAATGCATCTCTAGCCCTCAAATCTATAAGAGTCCCGCTGAGGTCGATAGCACGTAGGATAGAAACTGGGGTGGAATCCTCTAAGGTGAAAACTGATAGTTGGTCATCACATTTCTCATTTCGGGATCCCGTAAGGTGATGATCACCGTGATCATCACCAATTTGTGATGAATTTCAGCTGACAGCTATTTTGGTGTCACTTTCAATTAAAGCTTGTCGAGTTTTCGCAATAATTGGCTTCTTTTTGTTTTTTTTTTTTTCTAACTTTGTCAGTTTTAGTGATACCGTGTGCCTGTGATATGTGACATGTTATATGTGTACCTCATTGAGCTTGTTTTTCAGTCCAAAAACCAATAAAAAAATTTTACGAAAAACTCGAAAGTTTTAGGACTGCCTCACGCAATCTTCTAAAGATTTTTTTTCCATTCTGGGATAGCCTTAACAACCTGCAAAAATTTTTCCATTTTGGTTTTCCAACGCATGAGAGTGGATCGTAGCCTTGCGGTTATTAGTGGGCTGCCATTAAATGTGCCATCCTTTCGGTTTGGTGTTCATTTTAGTCATTTAAACAAAAATAATAACTTATAATGATGTACATACATTTCTACATCGCAATCGCAGTAGTAAGATGTAAATGCACTTACCGAAAAATGTAAACAAAAGTAAATTAAGGTTACATATTGGAGAAGCTCTGTATTCAAATGACATCAGCTGACAGATGAAAATGTGAATGCTGCCAAGTTTTGAAAATAATTCGGTGATCACTTTACAGAGAGCAAGAACTGGGTGATGGTCAATTTTGATAATCAACATGTTGACCATCATCGATCACTTTAGAGGATTCGACCCTTGAATCCTTGAGTAGAACCAACCTACGTTGGACAGAACTTGATACGTGCAGACACACAAGGGAGCTATGACCAGCGGTAAGCAAAAAGAGATCACTATTTTTGATCGGACTAGCCCGCAGGAACATCCGAGTACTCACGGGAATCCTCATTGTGAGCTTCATTGAGGCTTCATTGTGAGCGCATACGCAGACGATGTAGCAATCCTGATCCCAGGTAAACTCCCATCAATCCTCAGTGACCGACTCAGCTACGCACTTCGCATTGTTGGAAAATGGGTTGAGGGTCGAGGACTGGGAATAAACCCCTCTAAGACGGAAGTTGTGTTGTTTACAAGGAAAAGGGCAGTTCCATCCTTCAGCAACCCAAGAATGGGAGGAGTGCAGTTGCCGTTATCCAAATCGGTAAGATACCTGGGCGTCATATTAGACTCCAAACTCAGCCGGAGGGATAATATAGAAGATCGTGTCAAGCGGGCATACGTGGCACTATACGCCTGCCGCAGAACGCTCGGAAGCATGTGGGGACTGCAACCAAACATGGTACACTGGATGTATATAGCGGTTGTAAGATCATCTTAACTTACGGTGCAGTTGGATGGTAGAAGGCTACGGAAAGAAAGTGTCATCTCTCTAGCCTCACCAAAGTTCAAAGGGCAGCCTGCATGGGTATAACAGGGTCCCAAAGGACCACACCCAGCGCGGCACTGGAGGTACTACTCAACCTCACCCTTTTGGACATATACTGCAGCAGCAAGGCAGCTAAAACAGCTGTTCGCCTAAGGGAATCCGGACTGTGGTCCTCAAGATCTTATGGACACGCCTCTGTGGAAACTCAATGGGTTGCCTCCACAGACACCCCAGTCACGGATTACCTCCCTATGACATTCGCCTTCAACAGGAGATTCGCTACAAGAATACCTGAAAGAGGTGAATGGGAAGATAAGACCATTACAGGAGATGACGAGATCGCCGTATATACCGACGGTTCTAAGATGGACGTCGGAACCGGTGCGGGCATCTTCTGTGGAGATTTGGGTCTAGTTAAATCTTTTCGAATTAATGACGACTGCAGCATTTTTCAGGCGGAGCTGGCAGCCATAATCGAAGCTGCCTCCGAGCTGAAGAAACACGGCCCGGCCCGCAAACAAGACCATCACCATATACTGTGAAACTATGCAGGGATAACTTCTGGACGAGTTATCACTTGGCAACACTGTAACTGTGTGTTGGGTGCCCGGTCACACCGATATATCGGGAAACGAAGAAGCGGACAAGCTTGCGAGATTTGGGTCTGGAATGAATGCATCTCTAGCCCTCAAATCTATAAGAGTCCCGCTGAGTTCGATAGCACGTAGGATAGAAACTGGGGTGGAATCCTCTAAGGTGAAAACTGATAGTTGGTCATCACATTTCTCATTTCGGGATCCCGTAAGGTGATGATCACCGTGATCATCACCAATTTGTGATGAATTTCAGCTGACAGCTATTTTGGTGTCACTTTCAATTAAAGCTTGTCGAGTTTTCGCAATAATTGGCTTCTTTTTTTTTTTTTTTTCTAACTTTGTCAGTTTAAGTGATACCGTGTGCCTGTGATATGTGACATGTTATATGTGTACCTCATTGAGCTTGTTTTTCAGTCCAAAAACCAATAAAAAAATTTTACGAAAAACTCGAAAGTTTTAGGACTGCCTCACGCAATCTTCTAAAGATTTTTTTTCCATTCTGGGATAGCCTTAACAACCTGCAAAAATTTTTCCATTTTGGTTTTCCAACGCATGAGAGTGGATCGTAGCCTTGCGGTTATTAGTGGGCTGCCATTAAATGTGCCATCCTTTCGGTTTGGTGTTCATTTTAGTCATTTAAACAAAAATAATAACTTATAATGATGTACATACATTTCTACATCGCAATGGCAGTAGTAAGATGTAAATGCACTTACCGAAAAATGTAAACAAAAGTAAATTAAGGTTACATATTGGAGAAGCTCTGTATTCAAATGACATCAGCTGACAGATGAAAATGTGAATGCTGCCAAGTTTTGAAAATAATTCGGTGATCACTTTACAGAGAGCAAGAACTGGGTGATGGTCAATTTTGATAATCAACATGTTGACCATCATCGATCACTTTAGAGGATTCGATCCTTGAATCCTTGAGTAGAACCAACCTACGTTGGACAGAACTTGATACGTGCAGACACACAAGGGAGCTATGACCAGCGGTAAGCAAAAAGAGATCACTATTTTTGATCGGACTAGCCCGCAGGAACATCCGAGTACTCACGGGAATCCTCACGGGGCACTGCGCTGTGGGTCTACGCGCTGAGCGGCTAGGCATACCGCATAAGGATTACTGCAGAAGCTGCAGGGACGTTGAAGAAATTGAATCTGTTCGTCACCTGCTCTGCGAATGCCCAGCCCTAAACAGCATCAGGCGTAGTATACTCGGCAGCTACTTCTTCAACGAGCTCGAAGATCTAAATAATGTAGATCTAAAGGACCTCCTAAGATTTGTATACAAATCCGGATGGGTCCAAGAGGGCGGAACTCTGAGCTTCTAACAGTGGTCTATTTCTGTTTTCGTTCCAGGTATTAAGATGGTTCCCAATGGACACAATGGACCCAACTGCGGGTCTAAGTGAAGCCGTGACTATTGTCAAAAGGGCATCCATCAACCTAACCTAACCTAAGCTAGACAAGGCGTACTCAAATTTTGGTGTGCATTGAAGTCGGCCATTAGTTTTTAACCAGACGAAAATTGGACCGCTCACGCAGTCGACCAATCCCACTTTTATCATTTTAAATCTTTAAGAACTTGATTTTAAAAAAAATCCTTCGAAAAATTTGAATGGACAATATTACAAATACACGCTTGCTCTCAGAGGAACAGCTGCCGAATTGCTGCAAACTATTCCTGAAGAAAAACAGAAGGATTATGATGCCATGGTGAAGGCCATCGAGATGAGGTTTGGCGACGACCACATGCAGCAAGTTTACCGGGTCCAGTTGCGCCGAAGAGTTCAGAGAAGGGGGGAGACGCTTCAGCAGTTGCAAGCCGACATCGAGCGATTAGCGAATTTGTCCTATCCCAACACCAGCAGGGAGATAATAAACGAGTTGGCAACCGATGCGTTTACTAATGCCATTGCGGATGGAAAGCTGCAAATGGCTGTAAGAATGGCTGGTAAGAAGACTCTCGCTGAAGCACTAGCATTCGCCCTGAGAATGGAAGCTGCAGACCAAGCTTCGCAAGGTAGCTATCGCATAAGGGAAATGGCTACGCTAGAACGCTCAAGTCAGCGCGTGGAAATGGAGAGACAAAACACGAACAACAGTCGAGGACAAATAAGGTGCTGGAATTGCAACAAGTTGGGACACCTACAGCGACAGTGCAGAACACCTAAGAACCAACTTCGCGGGGCAGAAGTTGGTTGATGGAATCGACGCCCCCAGGACCATCATCCAAGTCTCGCAAACAAAACGCTGCAACAAGAGTCTTACAGTGAAGGCAATTATTGGCAACAGAAAATGTGTGGCCACTATCGACACAGGTGCCACAGCCTCCATCATCCGAAGAGACCTTGTTCAGACGTCCTGGCTACATACTTCATGGACTACATTCTACTGGACTTCATGAAGGCACACGAGGTAATTCTTGACCTTCGAATGCAGGTGCTAAGGTATCGAACTGTCGAGATCCCTATGGTATACGGAAACGACAACGCTGTGAATCTTCGAGCAATACTGGGAGGCGATGAAGTTCTGCGGCCCTCTTCAGAGACAGTTCTTTGGACACGTTTGGAGGGTGTTCCTGGGAACCACCGATTCTATCTCATCGAGCCAGATAACAAAAGTGAATTTAAAAGTTAAGTCGTGAAAATTCTTGCAGAGCCCAAGAACAACATGGTGCCGGTAAGACTGATGAACCCAAATAAGCGCACCGTTAAGCTCAGACAAGGAGAGGTGATCGGAAGATGTGTGCCCGTTGCAGCCATTTCGACAATAGCTGAGAGTGAGCCTGCAAATCCTGTCTCTCCATCAAAATTGGCCGAGGTATGTAAGACTATACTCGGAGACTGTGAACTTAATCAGGAGCAGCAAACCATAGCGGAAAATCTCATTGACGAGTTCGCTGATATATTTGCCTCACAGGATGGAGACTATGGTCGAACACAGTTAGTAAAACACCGCATAGACACCGGAGATGCTAGACCAATTCGCCAACCTGCCAGACGACTTCCGTTGGCTAAACAGGATGAGGCCGCCGAGATGATATCGACCATGGAAAAAGAAGGTTTGATCGAAAGCTCGGAAAGTCCGTGGGCGTCGCCTGTTGTATTGGTGAAAAAGAAGGACGGCAGCACTCGATTCTGCGTGGATTACCGGAGGCTTAATGATGTCACAAAGAAGGACAGCTACCCTTTACCTCGAATAGATGACACATTGGACACACTCTCTGGAGCAAAATGGTTTTCCACTCTCGACCTGAAAAGTGGCTACTGGCAGGTACAGATCCATCCAGAAGGCAAAGAGAAGACCGCTTTCACAACTGGCAATGGGCTTTGGCAGTTTACAGTAATGCCATTTGGTCTGTGTAACGCTCCGGCCACCTTTGAGCGTCTTATGGAACGTGTCTTACATGGTCTGACGTGGAAAACCTGCCTGGTATATTTGGATGACGTCATCGTTTTGGGAAAGACGTTTGCAGAACATCGCGACAACTTGAGGGAGGTCTTCTCACGACTTTGAGCAGCATACTTAAAGCTCAATCCAAAGAAGTGTGCGCTCTTCAGAGCAGAAGTTAAGTATCTGGGGCATGTGATACCGATGGATGGCGTGAAGACGGATCCAGAGAAAATCGAAGCTGTGAGAAGTTGGCCAGTTCCCAAAGACAAACACCAGCTAAGGAGCTTTCTCGGTCTTGCTACGTACTACAGGAGGTTCGTCAAGGATTTCGCCGGCATCGCAAAGTGTCTGCACCAGCTCACTGAGAAAGGAAGACAGTTTAAATGGTCAGTTGAGTGCGAAAGAAGCTTTCAACACCTGAAGCAGTGACTGCGAAGCACCGATACTAGCTTACCCCATTCCTGGCAAGACATTTATTGTGGACGCAGACGCTAGCAATGTGGGTGTTGGTGCAGTATTGTCGCAATTGCACGATGGGCATGAGAAAGTGGTTGCATACTTCAGCAAAGTTTTAACCCGACCAGAGAGAAATTACTGCGTTACCAGGCGAGAACTCCTTGCTCTAATATTGGCAACGAAACATTTCCAGAAGTACCTGAGTGGCCAAAAAATCATCTTGCGTACAGACCACGCCGCTCTCAAATGGTTACTTCAGTTCAAAAATCCTGAGAGACAAGTCGCAAGATGGATCGAGCGATTGCAGGCTTTTGACTTCGAGATACAACATCGCAAAGGAAGACTGCACTGCAACGCGGACGCGTTATCCCGGAGACCATGTGAGCCCAATTGTAAACATTGTGTGCGACAAGAGGAAAAAGACGAAGGTGTTTCTATCCAGAGAATAAGAGCCGAACCTGCAGAAGGCTGGAGTACTGAGGAACTTCGCAACGCACAACAAGAAGACCCTGACATTGAGCCAATCCTTGCATGGAAGAAATCTATGGAAAAATCGAGCGCAAGGGATATATCCGACAGAAGTCCCACGTTAAAGTCATGTTTGGCGCAGTGGGACTCTTTCCATGTACAAGATGGCGTTCTGCGAAGAAAATGGGAAATGCCGGATGGAAAATCCTTTAAAATGCAGCTTGTGGTTCCACGGTCCAAAGTGCAGGAAATTTTGCGGGAAATGCACGATGGAGTATCTGGTGGGCACTTGGGCATCAACAAAACCCTGGAAAAGGTACGGGAACGTTTTTATTGGCTGAGTGCAAGAAGCAACGTTGAGAGCTGGTGTCGAAAGTGTATTACTTGTGCTGCTAGTAAGGGACCCAAAGTCAAAACCAAGGGTAAAATGCACCAGTACAATGTGGGTGCTCCCTTTGAAAGGATCGCCGTCGACATCGCAGGACCATTTCCGGAAACTGAAAGCGGTAATCGTTATATCCTGGTTATTGCCGATTACTTCAGCAAGTGGCCCGGGGCATTTGCGATCCCAAATCAAGAAGCGAAAACCGTTGTCGACCAGATAGTGGACCACTGGGTGTGCAGGTTCGGAGTGCCAATGGAATTACATTCCGACCAAGGAAGAAACTTCGAGTCGAAGATATTCCAGGAAGTATGCGCGGCAATCGGACTACAGAAAACACGGACCACACCCCTTCAACCACAATCAGACGGAATGGTGGAACGCTTCAACAAGACACTAAAAGAACATCTGTCCAAGGTAGTGGACGATAATCAACGGGATTGGGATCGGCGAATACCTTTATTCCTCATGGCCTACCGAAACGCTATTCACAGTACAACTGGGTACACTCCATCTGAAGTTTTATTTGGACGAACTGCCAGGCTACCCAGTGAGCTTAAATTCGGATTTCCCACTGAAGACCCAACATGCGAGGAGGACTACGTGGTTGACCTTAGAGAAAGGATTAATGACATCCACCAGAGAACCAGAAGCAATATAAAAGTTGCAAGCGACCGCATGAAGACAATGACACCAGCGCTGAAATCAAACGAAGGATAACTCTTGCCAATCGCTGTTTCTTTGGGCTAAGAAGGCAATTGAGTAGCAAAGCCCTCTCTCGAGCAACTAAAGTGTCCATGTATAAGACCCTCATCATCCCAGTCCTGCTTTACGGTGCAGAAGCATGGACCCTGTCAAATGCGGATGAAAACACTTTAGGCTGCTTCGAGAGGAAAATTCTTCGGACGATTCACGGTCCCGTCTGAATAGACGGAGAGTGGAGGAGGAGATATAACATCGAACTGTACGGGCTGTACAGCGATACCGACCTAGCCAAAAGAGTCAAAACACAACGTCTACGATGGCTGGGTCATCTAGAGCGGATGGACACCAACGCCCCGGCCCGGAAAATCTTCGAATCCACACCGCAGGGACGACGCGATAGAGGAGCACCGAGACTCACGTGGCGCACGCAAGTGGAAGGGGACCTCAGCTAACTTCGCGTGCGAAACTGGAGACGGCTAGCTAGAGACAGAGCTGGCTGGCGAAGCTTGTTGGCTGAGGCCCAGGTCCACCCCGGACTGTAGCGCCACCTTAAGTAAGTAAGACCGCATGAAGACGAGATACGATGTGCGAGCAACGGCACCCGACTTCAACGAGGGAGATCTGGTATGGCTCTACAACCCACATCGTAAAAAGGGAAGATCGCCAAAGCTTCAGAAGGACTGAGAAGGTCCCTACCAAGTTGTAACGCTAATTAATGATGTCGTATTCCGAATCCAAAGAGGACCAAGAGCGAAGATGAAAGTTGTCCTTGTTGATCGCCTACATCGCTACCACGGAAGCAATGATGACGTACTTGTTCGAGACGAACAAAACTAAGAGGGGGGCAATGTTATGTGGCGACAAGAAATAAAACAACTCGCAGGAGTCCCTGAATGCACCCATCGATTCACTCTACAAACGCACCCACTCGATTCACTAAACGAACATACCCAACTTTCATTCCAGTCATCTGACAGCAGCTGTCATATTCGAATTTCGATTTCCCCTCCTTGGAATTCAGCGGAGGAGTACCAATGGAAAATTACCAAAGGGGGTATGGAACGTACTAGAAGGTGTTTAATTTTGTATAAATACACGGGTGACAGGCTTAATTTTGTATAAATACACGGGTGACAAACGTGGACTTGTGAAAATCGGTAATAAAGTAAAAAGTGATTGAGTTAAAATAAAGTGTTGAATTCTAAATAGTAAAGTTGAATAACAGTGTGATCTGAGTTTAAATAAGTTTGTTTGATAAATAATGTGTTTCATTGTGTGATTGTAAAAGTGAAATTGAGTTTTATTCGACGAACCCCAGGCCGAAAATATTACACACTACCAGCATCTGTAGTAATAATGAAAGGTTTAAGCAAGTCTGGATACTGTAGGATTGGATCGTTACACAGAAGATTTTTACAGTGCTCAAAACAACTTATAAACCTGGAGTCCGGAACAATTTTGTTTCCTTTTCGGAGGCATTCTGTTAAAGGTTTTGTCAGGTTAGCAAAATCCTTTATGAACTTTCTATAATAGCCTAGGAGGCCGAGGAAAGATTTTATTTGTTTCTGTGTGGTGGGGAGCGGAAACTTTTTGACTGCACTTATTTTGTCCGGATTTGGTTTGATTCCTCGGATTTAGTTACTTGAATCTTTAAGTTGGCGTCTTTTAGTTTTTGGAAGACGGCATCTAGACTCTCAAGATGTTCTTGTAATGAGGTGGAATACACTATTATGTCATCCATGTACACCAAACAGATCTTGCCTTGAAGTTCCCTTAAAACATTGTCCATAACACGCTGAAAAGTTGAGGGCGCGTTGTTTAGGCCAAAAGGCATTCGGACAAACTCATAATTACCGTTTTCAACTTTAGAACGCTGTTTTAGGGATGTCTTCTTTTTTGATTTCGATCTGATGAAATCCGGAGGCAAGATCAAGCGAAGTAAAGTACATGCTTCTACCTAACTTATCGAGAATATCGGCTATGTTTGGAATATGATAACGGTCATCAATGGTTTTCTGATTTAATTTTCGGTAATCAATTACCAACCTCCATTTATCCTTTCCACTTGCATCTCTTTTCTTTGGAACAATCCAAATCGGAGAGGACCAAGGTGAAAAGCTGGGACGAATGATGCCTTGATTGAGAAAATCATTAATTTGTCTACGCACTTCTTCCTTATGCACATACGGATATCGATAAGATTTTGAGTAAATCGGAACTTCGTCAGTGGTTTTGATTTAATGTTTAATGGTGTTGGAAAACGTTAGGTTTTCACCATCCTGGAAGAATATATCTTTATATTTATTAGAAAGGCGCTTAATTGCTTTTGCTTCCTCTTCATTGAGATGGTCTGTCCTTATGGTTGGTGCTAAACTTTCAGATTCAATGTTTTGTAAGTGTTTTATTGTATAGTTTTATTGAACTTGAATAAAATTGTTTATTGCCTGAGTTCGAATTGGTTGCTCAACTAAGAGGGTCTGTTGAGAATTAGATTTATTAACGACCTCAACTAAGCAGTACCAATCTCGAGCCACATACAACCCCTCTGAAATCATTAAGTTAGATGTAATATAAGTTCGTTTTATGTAAACCTCTCCGGACTCAGTATCAACTGGCAATAACCAAATAGATTTACTTAGCTCTGGAACAATGTAAGGCTTTGACATAAGGTTTGGCTTGAAGCTTAAAGGAATACTTCTATTCCATTCTATATTTTTTATCCAAGATCCCTTATGATATCGATTCCGATTAAACCATCGAAATAATTATGGAATTTAAAAATCAGGAAAGTTAAGTAATTTTTTGTATAGAGCTCAGGCAGTCCTTTTAAAACGATTTCCTTGTCAACAAATTTGGTGTCGAAAATTGTTTTTATCCCAATCGGTTTTATAGTTCTTGATTTATATAAATGACCTACGTTTGGGCATCAAGCTTCGAGAACTGAATTGGCTTATCGGACGTTATTCGAAACTAAGCGTATATAACAGACTGCTATTATATAAGCAAGTGCTAAAACCATCTTGGACGTACGGTATACAACTTTGGGGTTGTACCAAACCAAGCAACATATCTATTTTAGAAACTTTTCAGAATAAGACACTAAGAGCAATCGTAAATGCTCCATGGTATATAAGAAATAGCGATTTACATCGAGATCTAGGCATCGCAACCGTAACCGACGAAGTAAGAAACTTTGCTCGCAAACTTCACACTCGCCTTCACGGCCATTGCAACCACGAAATAATCCGAACTCTGGATCAGACAAATCTGGCACGCGGACTACAACGAACGAGACCGTTGGATCTAGCGTCGTAAGAGGAAACCGCACATAATGACGGTATTGCAGGGGCTTTCGTTGGAAGGTAGCCTGCCAAACGCGATAACTATACAGAAGCTTGAACTACTTGTTAAGGAAATTTAGACGTAGTCTTGCAAAGATTGGGAGGTTTTTTAGTGAGTAAGAAAAAAAAAAAAAAAAAAAATAGTGCCTATGAAGACTTTTACCTACCCACGAAAAAAAAAAAAAAAAACGCTTGGGCATATAAATGACCTATTGCTGCCAGTGTCTATTAAAAATGTTAATGGGTTGTTGCTGAGGCTATTAATGATCAAATAAGGCAAAAGATTTGAGTTATAGTTATTTATGTCTATGTAACCTATGGATTTTCCGAGGCAGGTGAGTGAAAATTTACATCATCAATTACAGCTTTGTTTGATGGTTGGAAAATGTTGTTGACCATAAAAATTGAACCGATTTTGTTCTTCTAAGCAAAAAGAAAGAGCTTCTGTCAACTTTGATGGCCTCATGGCGCGTATCGTTGAACCAAAATGTTCCCTTAGCCCTGACAAAAATGAATTAAGGCACATTTCCTCGTAGAGTCTTTTTCGCTACAACTACTGTAGTTTCTTTTTCATGCAATCTCACATGATTCATAATAGTGGAGAAGATTTCAATAATTCTGGCGTAAAATGTTTCCACATTGTCTACTCCTTGTGTTACTTGGTGTAAGTCCCGGATTAAGCTTGTTTCATTTCTTTTGTCAGCGTAATGAACTACTAAATTATTTTTAATTTCATTCCAATCTATGGAAGTACCATACATATGTAGCACTTCATTCGCTGCAGCAACTATTTTATTACGAATTGCTCCTAAGATGATGTTAGCATAATTTGTACCGTTAATTTCTGGCATTAAACTTAAAATCTCTTCGACGTTGCTTATAAAGTCATATAGTAAACGTGGATTGCCATCAAAAGAAGGGATATCTTTCACTGCGTCTGGAATTCGCAGTGAATTAAAGGCTTCTTAGGCTGGGTTTGAAGTCATTACTGAAGATGAACTTTGTGTTTTTATTTCTAAGGAAGGCTTCTCGCTGCTATGACTACTGTCGCTATCACTATCGCTTTTATAACTGTCAAACTTAATTAGATCGTATTTTTTGTTTTTTTCTAAATCCACCGTAAGAGAGTTTTTCTTCTCGTTTCGCTTTTTTATTTTATTTAACAAAGACTTTTGTTTCAAAGACTTTGGCTTTTAACAAAGACTTTCCTTACAAAACTTTCGTTACAAACTTTTATTTAGTTTTCAGGTACTAAACTTCACAATATATTATTTTGATATATATTTAAAATGCTTTCTAATTTTAAACTTTTCTTGAATACCTGTATCAATTAATTTAAATTTTCGTTAGAAATTTCTACTTTATTAACAAACACCGAACACTAAACTTTCAAATGCTGTACATCGGTATGTATTTTGACTTGAACTATCAGCACCAAAGGTTTTTTATTCAATATATTTATTTTTTTGTCACTTTATGTTCTTGCCCTGTTCTTTTTTTTTTGTTATTTCTATTTTGTTTTTTCCAATTTATTTCTATTTTACCTTGTGTTTGTAGGTGTCATATTTTATATTTATATAGTATGTAATTAAGTCTTAACTTTGGTCTTAAAAATGTTTAAGTATACTTTGTTTCACTCATTGATTCAACTTAAACTGGGGAGCTTGATGATTTTAAAGCTATTATCATTCACTTAAAAATGTCGTTGAAAACCGCAATGCCGCAATTATATAGCTTACTTAATTTCGGCAGAGTTAGGCTTACTAAATTTCAGCAGTGAGGAAACAATAAAACACAACTTGATGTAAGACATCCTCTTTAATCGTTTCTTCCTCTCTAACTAACTTGACAACTGTACCAAAGCTTGGCTTAGCATATTCTAAAGCTAATATATAAGCTGATAATCCCTTTTGGTCATGTGTAACGTTTACATAATCGCATTGATGCTATCATTGGATTTCACTGCTGCTATGCTGAGTCATCTGTTGATATGCTGTATCCAAGTGTCATATACATGGTTGGTGTGATGAGACTCTGCGGGTCGGTTGTGTACATATTATGTTGAAAACATAATATAACGAGACTACTGCTTACCTCGAAAGTTTGACTGCCCATAAAGGTTCGAACTACTCTCTTTGGAAAGCAGTCAAGTCCGTTAAGAAGCCTATAGCACACTCTGCGCCATTAAGAAAAGCCAACGGCGAATGGGCAACAGAAGACAAAGAAAAAGCGGATTTATTTGCAGATTACCTAGAAGAAACATTCAAAGCTTTTGACGGGGAAACCTTGGTCGAGGAACTCAATCCTTATGCGGTACAAGATAATTATAGAATAAAAACCGTGTCATTGGCTGAACTTCGTCAAACGATAAATAATCTGAAAAACAACAAAGCCCCTGGCTACGACTTAATTAGTACCGAAATTCTAAAGGAGCTACCGAAAAAAGCTTTGGGCAAGTTACTCTATATCATTAACGCTTCCATGAGAGTTTTATACGTTCCAAGGCAATGGAAAGTGGCCGAGGTCATAATGGTTCCGAAACCAGGAAAATGTCCGAACGACAAAAAGTTATACAGACCTATTTCGCTACTGCCGATAATATCTAAGGTATTCGAGAAACTATTGCTGAAAAGGTTGCAACCAATCATTGAAGAAAGACGATTGATTCCAATTCAATTCGGATTTAGAAAAAAGCATTCAACAATCGACCAGGTCTATCGAATAACAAACGAAATCGAACCAGAAAAACTCTATAGAATCTTAGAGTCTTACCTTGAAGCCAGAATCTTTCGCGGAAGGTACGAAAATGAGTACTCGGAATTCAAAGACATAAATGCCGGTGTCCCGCAAGGAAGCGTTCTCGGCCCAATATTATTTTTGCTTTATATAAGAGACATACCCCACGATGAGGGAACAATTTCAGCTACGTTCGCTGACGACACTGCTATTCTCGCTATTTATACGACAGTTGAATTATCAACAGGGAAACTTCAGCGCGTTTAGACAAAATATGCGACTGGACGAAGAGCTAGCGAGTCGCCCTTAAAGAGACTAAGTCAACGCATGTTAACTTTACTTATAAAAAGATAAACAACAAACCTTTATACATTAACTCGGTACAAATCCCGTACTCAAATGAAGCGAAATATCTGGGAATGACTCTAGACGCAAAACTTAAATGTAAGCCGCACGTTAAAAAGAAACGCGACGAGCTCGAAATCAAGTTAAGAGAAATGAATTGGCTTATCGGAAGATTTTCGAGACTAAGCATATATAACAAACTGCTTTTGTATAAGCAAGTGCTAAAACCATCTTGGACGTACGGTATACAACTATGGGGTTGTACCAAGTCGAGCAACATGTCCATGTTGCAGACTTTCCAAAACAAAACACTAAGAGCAATTGTGAATGCTCCATGGTATATTAGGAATAGCGATATTCACAGAGATTTAGGAATAGCTACCGTGGGCGAAGAAGTAACAAACTTCGCTCGAAAGCTTAATGCTCGCCTTCATGTTCATTGCAACAATGAAATGATCCGTACTCTAAACGAGACTCTTAACGATGTTAACAACGAGCGACGACTACAAAGAACAAGACCCTTCGATCTAGCGACGTAGGGTGAAGCCGCATGAATGAACGGCTTAGTAGGTGCATTCACTGGAAAGCAACCTATCCAATGCGATCAACACTATGGAAGCGTAAACTACTTGTTAAGTTAACTTAGTTGTAGTCAAGAAGTATTATGAGAGAGCGAAAATTTACTACTATGAAGTGCGTTCTGGCAGTTTCATAGTGTCTCTCATAAATGGGTGGTTTTTTAGCACGTGGAAATCGGGCATAACCAATATCGGCTACTTCGGTATTATGTACCTGCTATAGTGGGCGTATTTTTATCTTTGAAAGATTTTGGAGTTTTAGTCTCCGTCCATCCTAGTATTCAAAAAAAAAAAAAAAAAAAAAATGTTCCAAATTTTATGATCGGGTCGGGCGTTACAGATTGCGGTGTTGGAGTGACGTGGCTGGAGGTTCGGACGTCTTATCTCTCATTTCGATATCTGCCGGAGAAGGGACAGAGAGGAGGGCGATAGCAAATCAGTGATGGTGGATTTGCCTTTAAGGAAACCATGTTGATCTAATGAAATGATTGGCTTGTAATGGGGAAGCATTTCTTGATGCACGATACTTTCAAAAAGCTTAGGAGTGCACGATAGCTTAGCAAAGTTGATAGTTATAGCAATCAATTTCGGAACGCGTTTTTAAAAATGTTTGCCAAAGCTTGTTTCTTTTATTGCGTAAAGAACGTAGCTCTTTGGAGTACCAAGGTGGAGATGATGAGCAATCTTTACGCGCAGAGTAGGCAACCGATTGTTGGAAATATGAGAAAAGAATGGAGTAGTAAATTGAGAGGGCCAGGCCAATATGGATGGCATCGCTTATAAATTCAAAGTGTTACTAAGCAGACAATTGATTTTGTTGTAATTTACTCTTCGGAAGTTGAAAACTTGTGTATTCACTGGATCAATTTGAGGACTCTAGTTTTGAAATGAATAAGTTCAAGGACAGAGGGGGATGTAAGGAATCAAGTGTGGATAATAGGTGACCACTCTTGGATACGAGAAAGTTATCGAAGTCAGACGCGAAAGTAAGGTCGAGATGTCTATTCATAATGTTGCGGATGCCACTCATTTGGTAGAGGCCAGAATTCGATAGACTATCAATGAACATTAATTCGGTTTGAGACATCGCGTTTGATGTGACGTAGTGAGATTCATCTTCAGATAAGGCCCATTTTAATCCCGGGAGATTAAAGTCACTCAACCAAATAACACTATGTTCGGGAGCTTGAGCAACAGGCGAAACTTAATCAAGTAATATTCAACAAATTGAGCGCGCTCGAGTTTAAGCCTCGAAAAGCATTTAATAAAAAATCATGAATATGGGAAAGCCAATAAAAATAATAACATGGAATGCAAACGGCCTTTTGCAAAAAATTGACGAACTAGAAGTATTCCTACGGAAGAATAATGTAGACATAGGCCTGATTTCGGAAACGCACTTTAAAATGGGTCCGGCACGCAAAATAAAAGGTTACATTGACTATCACGCGCATCGTCCTTCAACTTGACTCTATGCAAATAACCTCAGTCTCAGTAAAATTAAGTCACATAGATTACAACATCGCGACGAGCTATTTTCCTCCACAGTATCGGCTAGCAGATGAAGATCTTGCACTGCTCTTTGATTCACTTTGGTCAAATTATATCATCGGCGGGGACTTTAACGCGAAAAATACTTTTTGGGGCTCACGGTGCAATTCAACAAGAGGCAGAGTCCACTTTAAAGCAAGTACAAAACGCGGCGTGGTCTTCTTATCGATGGGAAAGCCAACATATTGGCCAACCGACAGAAATAAAATACTTGATCTCGTCGACTTCTTTATCGCCAAGGGGGTTTCTAGTTACCTTACGAACGTAGAAGAACGCTTTGATCTGTGTTCAGATCACTCGGCAGTTCTTTTGAAAATCGGTGGAAGCTTAGCGAAAAAGAAAAGAGCGCCTAGATTAACTAACAACAACACCGACTGGGACGGCTTTAGAAAACACTGCAAAGAAAACATAGCTTTAAATGTGCCGCTCAAAACGCCACTTGAAATAAAAGATGAAATAGATAAACTCGTGACAATTCTTTTCGGAGGTCCGAATTATCGAACAGCGGAACAATATATCCGCGAGAAATAGAAGAGCTAATATGCGAAAAGAGGAGAGCGCGCAAGACATGAATAAGGGAGGATAAGACCATCTTGAACCACCTTTCTAACAAACTGAAGCACGAACTTCAAGATTTTAAAAGTCGCGAGACTACTGCTTACCTCGAAAGTTTGACTGCCCATAAAGGTTCGAACTACTCTCTTTGGAAAGCAGTCGAGTCCGTTAAGAAGCCTATAGCACACTCTGTGCCATTAAGAAAAGCCAACGGCGAATGGGCAAGAGAAGGCAAAGAAAAATGGGATTTATTGGCAGATTACCTAGAAGAAACATTCAAACTGTTTGACGGGAAAACTTTGGTCGGGGAGCTCAATCCTTATGCGGTACAAGATAATTATAGAATAAAAACCGTGTCATTGGCTGAACTTCGTCAAACGATAAATAATCTGAAAAACAACAAAGCCCCTGGCTACGACTTAATTAGTAGCGAATTTTTAAAGGAGCTACCGAAAAAAGCTTTGGTCAAGCTACTCTATATAATTAACGCCTCTATGAGAATTTTATACGTTCCAAGGCAATGGAAAGTGGCCCAGGTCATAATGGTTCCGAAACCAGGAAAATGTCTGAACGACAAAAAGTCATACAGACCTATTTCGCTACTGCCGATATTATATAAGGTATTCGAAAAACTGTTGCTTAAAAGGTTGCAACCAATCATTGAAGAAAGACGATTGATTTCGGATCACCTATTCGGATTTAGAAAAAAGCATTCAACAATCGACCAGATCTATCGAATAACAAACGAAATCAAAAAAGCTCTGGAAGCAGAAAAGATATGTTCTAGCGCTTTTCTCGACGTATCGCAAGCCTTCGACAAGGTGTGGCACGAAGGCCTGAAGTACAAGTTAAGGCTTAGCTTATCAGAAAAACTCTATAGAATCTTAGAGTCTTACCTTGAAGACAGAATCTTCCGCGTAAGGTACGAAAATGAGTACTCGGAATTCAAAGACATAAATGCCGGTGTCCTGCAAGGAAGCGTTCTCGGCCCAATATTATTTTTGCTTTATACAAGAGACATACCCCACGATGAGGGAACAATTTCAGCTACGTTCGCTGACGACACTGCTATTCTCGCTATTGATACGACAGTTGAATTATCAACAGGGAAACTTCAGCGCGTTTAGACAAAATATGCGACTGGACGAAGAGCTAGCGAGTCGCCCTTAAAGAGACTAAGTCAACGCATGTTGACTTTACTTATAAAAAGATAAACAACAAACCTTTATACATTAACTCGGTACAAATCCCGTACTCAAATGAAACGAAATATCTAGAAATAACCCTAGACGCAAAACTTTAATGGAAGCCGCACGTTAAAAAGAAACGCGACGAGCTCGAAATCAAGTTAAGAGAAATGAATTGGCTTATCGGAAGATTTTCGAAACTAAGCATATATATCAAACTGCTGTTGTATAAGCAAGTGCTAAAACCATCTTGGACGTACGGTATACAACTATGGGGTTGTACTAAGCAATATATCTATTTTAGAAACTTTTCAAAATAAGACACTCAGAGCAATCGTTAATGCTCCATGGTACATAAGAAATAGCGATCTACACCGAGATCTAGGAATCGCAACCGTGACTGACGAGGTAACAAACTTTGCTCGCAAACTTAGTACTCGTCTCTGCGGACATTGCAACAATAAAATTATCCGAACTTTGGATCAGACAAATCTTGCGCGCCTACTGCAACGAATGAGACCGTTAGATCTAGCAGCATAAGATGAAACCGCATAAATTGACGGTATTGTAGGTACCTTCGTTGGAAGGCAACCTGCCACACGCGATTACTACAGAAGCTTGAACTACTTGTTAAGGAAACTTAGTCGTAGTCTGACGGAAAATGGGAGGTTTTTTAGTGAGTAGGAAGCTCACACTACTATGAGCACGCGCGGCCGGTCCTCGTAGTGCCTATGAAGGTTTTTCCTACCCCCGGAAAAAAAAATGTTCGGGATCTATCTCGTCAACCAAAAAATTCAAAGAATCAATAATTGGCTTATAAGACTCAACTGGTTGGGAACAGTCAATATAGCAACAGAGTATGTATAAGCAATGTCTGGGGAAGGTGATTTTGCCACACACTAATTCTAGATTATCAATGTTGGGAATTGGAAAGGGAGACGAATCGAGGCGATTGTTTTTTGCTAATAAAATTCCTCGGCCGTTAGGTTTGCTCTCAGGCCCAACTTTGCGGATAACGTTGAAATCGGAGGTGAAGATTTCGGAGTTTTTAATTTTATCAATTATATGGTTTCAGTTAAGGCAAAGATATCGTAAGGAAGTTTTTGCGAGTTTAAATAAACCAGGGGTAGCTTGGTACGAAGTCCTCTTACGATTTGGTAATAGAGGGACCATACCATGGGACTGATAGGGTGTTGGTTAGGATCGATAGTAGTTTCTGAAGTCGGAACGAGATCTTTGAAGGTGGGAGATCCGCTTTGAGCTAACATGAGAGGCAAATGTAGAGAGATCATTTGTTATATAAGAAGCCGACATATCGAAACAGTCATGAAAACTATTAAAAATCTTTCTTTATTCCACAGGGTTTGTTGGAAGGCTCTCTAAAAGTAGTGACACCATGACATTGGTTTTTGTTTTGCCATCAACACCGATATTTTTAGGTTTATCGTGTAAGTAGGCAAGGTAAAGGCGCACATTTTCATATTTTCGATGATCTCTTAAACGAGAGCGAACGTAACGACTTTCAGTACTGTGATCAGCTAGCTGTTTAGTTAGCTTTACCGTGGGAGGAAACAGTGGATCTAAGAGTGTAGGGGTTGGAATAAGTTTGGTTGTGGACGATATTACGGTTGTGGTGACTGAACTATGGGGGCCGATGGAAGGTGCAACATGGGGGTTGAGAACATGCGAACGAATAAAGTTATTGCGGGTATGGGTTATTGCTGAAGAGGAAGAAGGCGTCAGATTAAAAGATACTCGCTGAAGCTGAGATTTAGTGTTAGGGTTGGGGAGGACACATGTAGGCTGGGTGTTTAACTGTCGCGCAAAATTAAAGTGAGGGAGGATTCCTTGTCTAAAGCTCCAGTTTGAGTTTATTTTTTTGTTCTTTTTTTGAATATTTGACCTAGAACTATTTTTATTTTTATTACTATCCCATTTAGCCATCTTTATGTTTCCTAGGGTGAGCACATTATTCGAGGAGTTTGTAAAGAGCCAGTCATATTTAGATGGGATTGAAAATTTAAAGCATGATGTGGTTCGGTTGAACTTTTCGCACTGATAATTGCAATCCCGAAGCGCTGACGGAAGTATTTGAGAATCCAGGATACGTTCGGATGCCGTGGGGCGTTCTTAATCACGTAAAAAGTACTGTCGTGAGGAATGGGGGGTTTCTTTTAGATAGCCTGTTAAGTTTATTTGTCCACTCAGCTTGTGTCCAGGATGTTCCAAGTTTTATGATCGGGTCGGGCGTTACAGATTGCGATGTTGGAGCGGGGAGTGACGTGGCTGGAGGTTCGGACGTCTTATCTCTCATTTCGATATCTGCCGGAGAAGGAACAGAGAGGAGGGCGATAGCAAATCAGCATCAGATATACGAAGTTCTTCCAGTATCGAAGTATTGTAGAGAGGTTTCGAGGATGTGTTAATGTCAGGAACGGCTGTACTGGATGTGGTTCTTAGCTCATCTGCTATATCACCAATTTTGACTTGCATTGCTAGGAGATCATTACTGATGTCGTTAGTTATTCTCAGCAGATCTGGACAGCTTTCTTAAGGAATCTACGGCAGAGTTTAGATCATCAAAGCTTTTAACGAACGCATCAGTATTTGTGTTACGTTCCACTTTTTTAGTATGGAGTCCAATGTCTTTGACTGTGGAAATCACTGAGTCATTAAGACACTTAATGGCCAACATAACATGGGACAGCGATATCTGGTTGCATTCGCTACAAAAAAATTGGAAGAAGCTTTGGTAGTCATTGAGGTAGGAAGGGGTCGTTTATTCAAACCAATACAGGTAGAGTGAAATAACTTGCCACAGAGTCCACTACAGGTCAACCAAGCAGTATTGTTGTTGACATTTGAACAATTTTCTGCAGCACAGCACTTTTCCATGACTACGGCCGTGAGTAGGAAAAAAATTTGTGAGACACAAAAAATTGGGTTACGGATCAATAACACCTATTCAGCAAATCAAAACTAGAACAACAGTACAGCGCACTTTAATGTTTATGTTTTTCGAAATTGGGTCAGCAAGCAACACTTTGGAACAACGGTATTACAACGCAGTTTATGATTTTTTTATTTAAATGGGACAACGGTACGACTCACAGGTAGTTCTTTAATTTTGCAACGGATGGAAATTTAAATGCACGGGGATATATCGATTACTGCGAGCAGAACCATACTGATCGGCGGTTAATGATGATGTAATCAACGCTTCTGCATCTATATCTTTCATTATTTACTTATCTTATATTTGAAAAACAAAAAAAAAAATGCAAAAACAAAAGGCTCGAGGGCTACTAATCGGACGATTTAAAACCGGGCAAAGTGAAAGCATTCATTTGAAAACATGTATCACTGAGCTTTCGGTCGCCGTGATTTCAGTCGCAGTGAACGGCAGCCGGCCGGCAAAAAGTCGTCGCCGTGTAGTGTGAAAGGAGCAATACATTTTCATACGCCACTAAAAAAATTTCGCCGTCCGCATTTTTCCGTTCGAACGGAAGTTAATTTCCTTGTCACAAATAACACCTAAATGGATTTCGCTTGTGGTTGGAACAGCTCATCATTAATGAGGTTGATTTTTATACAGGGTATTTCCTTATTCGATTCCAATACTTTGGCATATGATTAGTGCGTATAATTGAAGAAAAAATTCGTTTCACAGTATGCGGGCCTATCTCTAATTTTGATATCATTCATTGGGAATTTAAGAAAACATCTATTTTGAGGTACATTGACCCACACCCACTTCGCTAATACTTACAACAGGAACTTAATTTAGGATTTAAATTTTAGAAGAAATAGTACTTCTTTTAACTGTGTTAAAATAAAATCGATAGTTTTTTAACTTTCGAGATATTTGCTCTTAAGTCGGATCCTTTTTCCCAGCCCATGACATTTTTTTGACTTTGGAGTCACATTTTTACAAAAAATGTGTTATAAACATATCGGTAAATTTTTTTCTGGTAAACCTAACAATACCTAACAAAAATTTCTGCAATAAGGTACCTCAAAAACGCACAGATTTTACGATACTTGGGAAAAGCCGTAGCAGGGAAAATTAAGAAAAAGTCGATTCATAGTTTTCAAATCCCATTATTCGGAATAAAAATGCTGTGTTTGGTTTATAATATTTTATTTTTTAATTAGGGTAATCAAGCAATCAAATTAGGAGCTCAAAATGTCCGCCTCCATTTTGTATGCATGCTAGAGCCCGTTTTTGGATTGCGCTGTCAACGTTTATTGAAGCTAACTGCTGCCTCACTCGCGACGAAGCTTGAAGAATACGCTCTTCTAAATCATTTAAAGTTGATATTTCGGTAGAGTAAACAAGTTCTTTCATTCTGCCCCATACAAAGAAATCCATAATAGTAAGGTCCAGAGATCTTGCAGGCCAGTGAACTGTTTAATTTCTTTCTATCCAACGACCACCGTACATTTCGTCTAGCCAATTCTTAACTATGCGACCGTAGTGGGCTAGGGCTCCATCCTGCTGAAAATATGACGAAGATTGTTGAGTAAGTGGAACATCCTCCAATAGATTTGTTAAATCATTGCGCAAAAACTCCAGATACTTTGTAGAACTCAGTGTGGGTGGCAGTTTGAAGGGACAGATTAAGATGTTTCCAATTACATCTGCCCACAAGTTGATGCTAAATTTGTGTTGAAATGATGACTCTCTCCTTGTGTGTGGGTTTTCCTCAGCCCATGTGTGTAGATTGTGAAAATTTGTGATCCCATTAATAGTGAATTGAGATTCGTCCGTCCAAAGGATTCTGCTAATAAAACCGTTGTCATTGAGTCTCCGCTCTAACATCCAGTTGCAAAACTCAAGTCTCGGCTCCAAATCATTCGGAAGCAGTTCCTGCATTGGTGTATCGTGGTATGGATACAAATTTTCCGTATAGAGGAGAAGAAAAATTTTATGTATTGAAAGTTTGAATCGCAAAGATAAGCGCCTGATGCTGATTGATGGATCATTTGTAACAGCTTCCAGCATTCTTTCATCAACCGCAACTCTCCCTGGTGAAGCTCCTGCGTAAGGTCGTCTTTTTGAAACAGATCCCGTTTCCCGAAGCCTTCGAAACGAAGTTCTAAATACACGGGGATGAGCTATTCTTTATCTATCTATCCCGAGTCCCTCGGGATACACTGTGGAGAGTTTTGCAGGCCTCTCAGAAGAGGCCCAATCAGCGCATAGTAGATCCAGTCTTTGTATGGAAACTGCATAAGCTGTGTACGGATAAATGTCGTCACTACACTACGGATAAATGTCGTCACGCACACTAACAGAGAACTTTGCGTCAGAGTTTCTTGTATAAATAGAAGTGCACTTTTCGCATACGATCATTAAACAGTGAACAATCGTCCCGTCACCACGCTCGGTGAATTGCCTATCTTAAAAAAAGTAAATAAATACTATAAAGTGTAAGTCTCGCTCGCAAAGTCCCGCTCTAACTGTGCTGGTCTACAATTCCCTGTCGGCCGTATTCATCGTTTGCTCCGCAAGGGCAACTACGCTGAACGTGTTGGTGCTGGTGCTCCGGTGTATCTGGCTGCTGTCATGGAATACTTGGCCGCTGAAGTTTTGGAATTGGCGGGAAATGCTGCTCGTGACAACAAAAAGACAAGAATTTTCCCCCGTCTTTTGCAATTGGCCATCCGTAACGACGAGGAATTGCACAAACTTCTTTCCGGTGTTACAATTGCACAAGGTGGTGGTCTCCCGAACATTCAAGCTGTTTTGTTGCCCAAGAAGACAGAAAAGAGTGCTTAAATGAGTTTTTGACATTGAGGCTATAACTAAAAAACCGTCCTTTTCAGGACGAAAAATCACATCTATTATGTGGAATGAACAAAGTTTAATAAAATATTATTCAGAATTTCAGAACCCGCACAAAAATGTTGACAAAAAATAATACAACGCATTCAGAAGTCCGCCATTTTGAATTTATCGAAAGTGACGCCACGCTTATCCACGAGATACGTTTCACACCACCACGACGAGCTAGACGACGAATGGCAGGCTTTGTTATGCCTTGGATATTGTCACGCAACACTTTACGATGACGCTTGGCTCCTCCTTTGCCCAAACCTTTTCCACCTTTACCACGACCAGTCATTTTTTTTTCCTTTAAATTTTTATTTTCACTGAACACTGTACCGAACTGTACGAAGGTTGCGATTAAACTGTGCCAGTCGCAATAAACACACTTCTATTTATACTTCTTTCACTGTATGTGAAATGTTCGAAAGCGAAAATCGTTTGAGAAACAAAAGAAAGGGATCAACTGACACCTATTTTTCTACTTAAGCAAGCATTTAAACATTTTTCAAACGTTTTCAGTGTGGAAAAAGTGAAGTTCAAAAAAGTGTAAAATGGCTCTTACAAAGCAAACTGCCCGTAAATCAACTGGTGAAAAGGCGCCAAGGAAGCAATTGGCTATCAAAGCAGCTCGCAAAAGTGCGCCAGCGACTGGAGGTGTGAAGAAACCACATCGTTATCGACCCGGAACTGTAGCTCTTCGTGAAATTCGTCGTTACCAGAAGAGCACTGAATTGCTAATCCGTAAATTGCCGTTCCAACGTCTCGTTCGTGAAATTGCTCAGGACTTCAAAACCGATTTACGTTTCCAGAGTTCAGCAGTGATGGCACTTCAAGAAGCCAGCGAAGCTTATTTGGTTGGTCTTTTTGAGGACACTAACTTGTGTGCTATCCATGCTAAACGTGTGACTATCATGCCAAAAGACATTCAGCTGGCCCGACGCATTCGTGGTGAACGTTAAGCACATAAGCCACATAAAAATTTATTAAACGGTCCTTTTCAGGATCACAAAGAGATTTGAACTACATTCAATGCATAAATATAAAAGAATGCCTTGCAATCCTTGCCTGGCACTAAACACTAAAACGATTTTATTCAGTTGATAGAGGAACATGCGTTATTTTCAAATAACTTATCCTAGAGAAATGTTTAATACACTTTTTTACTCTAATTAAATTATACATTACGGGAAGGTATTTGAATTTTCGATCCAAATTTTCTTCAAGTTGACTTCGTTTCTGTAGAAAAAGTGCAACAGGAACAAGTATCAATTTTTTAATACTTGCTTTAAGCAAGTGACTTCTACATTTATCAGTTCTAATTAATTTGCACTTAACAAATGTGCATTTAGAATTTATTTCCAGATTTAACTTAAATTTGCCTTTAACTTTTACCAGATTGATTTCGGTAACAACAAAAAATTCACTCCCATTGAAAGGAATATTTGTACACAAATGTAATATTTTAAGAAACTACTTATGTAAGGAGGACGTTCTATACAATTTTGAAATCTACTCAACCTACTTTTCTCAGAAGTGTATTTTGATTTTCAATCTATTTCTTACTCTAAAAGTTAGTATTTTGATATTAATTTTACCAAGTTGATTTCGATTCCTACCTACAAAAAGGCCATGCGGAAAAATGTGCCATTTTCGAACGAATAATATTAGGAAGATAAACACATGATTTTTATCTTTGAATAACTTATTCTTCATAAGCGCATATTTGAATTTGTAATAATTGGGCAAAAGTTTCCTCTGAATTGACTTTGACTCTAAGGAAAAAGGCAAACATAAACATTATGGCGTAATCGAAAGACATACTGTAAAAAGACCAGAGAATCTAGAATGGATCGGAGAACAATTTTCTCACTGAGTTTTGTCAGAGAGCTTACTCTTTACGAAAACCACATCTAAGCATAGATTCTGTATAAAACTATAGATCTTACTATACAATAAGCTAGCATTTTTAAAGCATTTTGCTTTAAATTGCATTAAATTTTGGGCAATTTTTCTGTACGATATTTGAAAATAGTCCATATGCTCTTATAATTTATTGCAACTTGTGCTTCTAGCAAACATATTTAAAAAAAAATTAAAGGCCATTCATAAACTAATATAAATATACATAAATACATACATAAACTAAACTAAGATATGCCAATAGTGCAAAAAAAATAATGGTTAGTTGTGTGTTTAAAAAAACACGAATAAATGCAAATAAAATCAAACTCTAAATGCCAAATAAAATCCATCTAAAGTAAGCAAATGGGGCAATTTATAATACGGTAAACCATAAAAGATTTAGCGCAAAATTGCTCCTTTTTTTGAAAAATTTCTTTTTAATGCTTTAAAATGAGTTCCATTCCTTTACAAGGAATTGTTTAAATATTAGCAATTTTATACGCGAATTGTGAAAAAAATCCCTCTCAAATTGAATTCAAAGTAAGATTGCACAGAAACAACCGTATAAAGTTTAATAAAATTATGTTTAAACGAACTTAATACATCATTGAAATGTAAATGTTTTAATCATTTATGAAAATATAGCCAAAAATAATCAAAATCATAGTTTTTAAATGAAAACTCATGGGCAAAAGTCATCTAAATTGCTCATATAAATGTAAAATTTCTTTACGTATCTACTTATCGATTCTCATGTGGTACTTTTTGTGCAGTGCATTTTTTTCCCGCGCAAACGTGCTCTCTCTCTCTAAGAAATCGAAAAAAAGTAAAACAAGTTTAAAATGGCTGATACTGTTGCTGCTGTTCCTGCTGTTGTTGCAGAGAAAAAAACGAAGAAGGATTCTGCTAGTGGTTCCAAGAAACCAAAATCTACTCCAACTCATCCTCCTACCCAGCAAATGGTAGATGCTGCTATCAAGACACTCAAGGAGCGTGGTGGATCTTCTCTTTTGGCAATCAAAAAATATATTGCGGCTACGTACAAAGTTGATGTTCAAAAACTTGCTCCGTTTATTAAAAAATATTTAAAAAGTGCTGTTGTGAGTGGTAAACTAGTGCAAACAAAAGGAAAGGGTGCTGCTGGTTCCTTCAAGTTATCGGCTTCGGCTAACAAGGAACCCAAATCTGCTAAAAAGAAAAAATCTGCTGCTAGTGGTGAGAAAAAAGTGAAGAAACCAAGTAGTGAAAAGAAAATTAAGAAAACTGCTGCTGCTGGTAAAAAAAGTGCTGATAAAAAGAAGGCAGAAAAGTCTAAGGTGAAAAGTATTAAAAAAACAACAGTGAAGGCTAAACCGACCAACTCTAAATCCGCTATCAAGGCAAAACTACCAAAAGTGAAAACAGCAACTGCCTCTGCAGCCAAACCGAAAAAGGCCATTGCCGCTAAGAAGGCGAAAAAATAATTTCAGTACCGAAGTGAAATTAATATTGAAAAATCTCCAAAGTCCTTTTCAGGGCTACAATTAATTCGATAATGAGATGCGAAACAAATTTTTGTTGTTTAATGTAAGGCATAGGAAATATTAGGCAAAAAAATAATTTCAGTACCGAAGTGAAATTAAAATTGAAATATCCCCAAAGTTCTTTTCAGGGCTATAATTAATTCGATAATGAGATGCGAAACAAATATTTGTTGTTTAATGTAAAATATAGGAAAATTGTCGTCAAATATGTACCTATCGAGTTAAATGGCGTCACTTCGCGACGTAGATCGAAAGGGACGCTACTGCAGCCATTTTGTTTTTTCATACAAAAAAGGCGATGACGCTACTTTTTTCATTCACATGGATTTTTTTTCAATCCAGCAATAATTGAAAAAAAAAACTGTAACTGTAAAAAACTGATAATTTCAAGTTAAATGTATGTAGCTCGGTAAGAAAATATTGCTTTATATCTCTTATGTGAATATTTAGCGGCCCTGAAAAGGGCCATTTTATCAACGAGCATTCAGTGAAAAATTACTTTGAGCTGGTATATTTAGTAGCTTTGGTACCTTCACTGACGGCGTGCTAAGCGAGCTCACCAGGCAACAATAGTCGAACAGCGGTTTGAATTTCCCGACTAGTTATGGTCGAGCGCTTGTTGTAGTGCGCCAAACGGGTTGCTTCGGCTGCAATTCTTTCGAAGATATCATTCACAAAACTGTTCATGATGCTCATAGCCTTCGAAGAAATTCCAGTGTCAGGATGCACTTGCTTCAACACTTTGTAAATGTAGATGGCGTAGCTTTCCTTCCTCTTGTGCTTCTTCTTCTTGTCATTTGTGCCTTTCCGGCTTTCTTGGCTGCTTTTCCACTAGTTTTTGGCGGCATTTTAATGTAAACACTTCACTTTGACACTAACGTGACGTTTGAACGAGAACTGTAAGAAATTCCGAAAAATAACCCGCTTAAGTAGTTTGAGAGAACGAACAATTCTCACCCTGTTCACGCACACTAACAGAGAACTTTGCGTCAGAGTTTCTTGTATAAATAGAAGTGCACTTTTCGCATACGATCATTAAACAGTGAACAATCGTCCCGTCACCACGCTCGGTGAATTGCCTATCTTAAAAAAAGTAAATAAATATTATAAAGTGTAAGAAAAATGTCTGGTCGTGGCAAAGGTGGGAAAGTGAAGGGAAAGGCAAAGTCCCGCTCTAACCGTGCTGGTCTGCAATTCCCTGTCGGCCGCATTCATCGTTTGCTCCGCAAGGGCAACTACGCTGAACGTGTTGGTGCTGGTGCTCCGGTGTATCTGGCTGCTGTCATGGAATACTTGGCCGCTGAAGTTTTGGAATTGGCGGGAAATGCTGCTCGTGACAACAAAAAGACAAGAATTATCCCCCGTCATTTGCAATTGGCCATCCGTAACGACGAGGAATTGAACAAACTTCTTTCCGGTGTTACAATTGCACAAGGTGGTGTTCTCCCGAACATTCAAGCTATTTTGTTGCCCAAGAAGACAGAAAAGAGTGCTTAAATGAGTTTTTGACATTGAGGCTATAACTAAAAAACCGTCCTTTTCAGGACGAAAAATCACATCTATTATGTGGAATGAACAAAGTTTATTAAAATATTATTCAGAATTTAACCCGCACAAAAATGTTGACAAAAAATAAAACAACGCATTCAGTAGTCCGCCATTTTGAATTTATCGAAAGTGACGCCACGCTTATTTAGTTGAAACCACTTTTTCATTACAAAAAACTATATTTTATTTGATGAGCATATAGTTTCTTTCTTTCTTGGAAAGATAATAAGTTTGGTGAATGCAAAAACTGTGGTTTATCGAGAAAACCCACTGCTGATTTTGTTTCTTGCCGCCATTTTGACAATTCACTGAGCGACGCCACTAAGTTTTTTTTCCACAAAACTAGATTTCACTTCACTTGTGTTAATTTTTTGTGGTCCTTAAAAGGACCGATTGTTGTTGTTCTTTAAAAAAAAATTAGCCTCCAAATCCATAGAGGGTGCGTCCTTGTCTC
The DNA here is from genome assembly GCA_947623515.1 of Neoascia interrupta. NCBI lineage: Eukaryota > Metazoa > Arthropoda > Insecta > Diptera > Syrphidae > Neoascia > Neoascia interrupta. The sequence goes on from OX392462.1 coordinate 118,544,141, forward strand.
TTCAATGCGTAGACAACATCCATTGCGGTGACTGTTTTTCGCTTAGCATGTTCAGTGTATGTAACAGCATCACGAATTACATTTTCTAAAAACACTTTCAAAACACCTCTGGTTTCTTCGTAAATTAAACCAGAGATACGTTTCACACCACCACGACGAGCTAGACGACGAATGGCAGGCTTTGTTATGCCTTGGATATTGTCACGCAACACTTTACGATGACGCTTGGCTCCTCCTTTGCCCAAACCTTTTCCACCTTTACCACGACCAGTCATTTTTTTTTTCCTTTAAATTTTTATTTTCACTGAACACTGTACCGAACTGTACGAAGGTTGCGATTAAACTGTGCCAGTCGCAATAAACACACTTCTATTTATACTTCTTTCACTGTATGTGAAATGTTCGAAAGCGAAAATCGTTTGAGAAACAAAAGAAAGGGATCAACTGACACCTATTTTTCTACTTAAGCAAGCATTTAAACATTTTTCAAGCGTTTTCAGTGTGGAAAAAGTGAAGTGCAAAAAAGTGTAAAATGGCTCGTACAAAGCAAACTGCCCGTAAATCAACTGGTGGAAAGGCGCCAAGGAAGCAATTGGCTACCAAAGCAGCTCGCAAAAGTGCGCCAGCGACTGGAGGTGTGAAGAAACCACATCGTTATCGTCCCGGAACTGTAGCTCTTCGTGAAATTCGTCGTTACCAGAAGAGCACCGAATTGCTAATCCGTAAATTGCCGTTCCAACGTCTCGTTCGTGAAATCGCTCAGGACTTCAAAACCGATTTACGTTTCCAGAGTTCAGCAGTGATGGCACTTCAAGAAGCCAGCGAAGCTTATTTGGTTGGTCTTTTTGAGGACACTAACTTATGTGCTATCCATGCTAAACGTGTGACTATCATGCCAAAAGACATTCAGCTGGCCCGACGCATTCGTGGTGAACGTGCTTAAGCCACATAAAAATTTATTAAACGGTCCTTTTCAGGACCACAAATCTGACAAAGAGATTTGAACTACATTCAATGCATTAATATAAAAGAATACCTTGCAATCCTTGCCTGGGACTAAGCACTAAAACGAGTTATTGATTTTATTCAGTTGATAGAGGAACATGCGTCATTTTCAAATAACTTATCCTAGAGAAATGATTAATACACTTTTTTACTCTAATTAAATTATACATTACAGGAAGGTATTTGAATTTTCGATCCAAATTTTCTTCAAGTTGACTTCGTTTCTGTAGAAAAACTGCAACAGGAACAAGTATCAATTTTTTAATACTTGCTTTAAGCAAGTGACTTCTACATTTATCAATTCTAATTAATTTGCACATCACAAATGTGCATTTAGAATTTATTTCTAGATTTAACTTAAATTTGCCTTTATTTTTTACCAGATTGACCTCGGTAACAACAAAAAATTCACTCCTGAATTCACAAATGTGTTATTTTAAGAAACTACTTATGTAAGGAGGACGTTCTATACAATTTTGAAATCTACTCAACCTACTTTTCTCAGAAGTGTATTTTGATTTTCAATCTATTTCTTACTCTAAAAGTTAGTATTTTGATATTAATTTTACCAAGTTGATTTCGATTCTTACCTACAAAAAGGCCATGCGGAAAAATGTGCCATTTTCGAACGAATAATATTAGGAAGATAACCACATGCTTTTTATCTTTGAAAAACTTATTCTTCATAAACGTTCATATTCTTCATAAATTAATTTGAATTTGTAATAATTGGGCAAAATTTTCTTCTAAATTGACTTAGAAGAAACTTGACTTGTTGCAAACATAAACATTATGGCGTAATCGAAAGACATACTGTAAAAAGACCAGAGAATCTAGAATGGATCCGAGAACAATTTTCTCACTGAGCTTTGTCAGAGAGTTTACTCTATACGAAAACAACATCTAAGCATAGATTCGGTATAAAACTATAGATTTTACTATACAATAAGCTAGGAATCATTTCGCTTTAAATTGCATTAAATTTTGGGCAATTTTTCTGTACGTTATTTGAAAATAGTCCATATGCTCTTATAATTTATTACAACTTGTGCTTCTAGCAAACATATTTAAAAAAAAATTAAAGGCCATTCATAAACTAATCTAAATATACATAAATACATAAATACATACATAAACTAAACTAAGCTATGCAAATAGTGCAAAAAAAATAATGGTTAGTTGTGTGTTTAAAAAAAAACACGAATAAATGCAAATAAAATCAAACCCTAAATGCCAAATAAAATCCATCTAAAGTAAGCAAATGGGGCAATTAATAATACGGTAAACCATAAAAGATTTAGCGCAAAATTGCTCCTTTTTTTGAAAAATTTTTTTTTAATGCTTTAAAATGAGTTCCATTCCTTACACTAAATGTGGTTTGAGGTGCGTTTAACAAGCAATTGTTTAAATATTAGCAATTTTATACGCGAATCGTGAAAAAAATCCCTCTCAAATTGAATTCAAAGTGAGATTGCACAGAAACAACCGTATAAAGTTTTATGAAATTATGCTTAAACGAACTTAATACATCATTAAAATGTAAATGTTTTAATCATTTATGAAAATATAGCCAAAAATAATCAAAATCATAGTTTTTAAATGAAAACTCATGGGCAAAAGTCATCTAAATTGCTCAAATAAATGTAAAATTTCTTTACGTATCTACTTATCGATTCTCATGTGGTACTTTTTTTGCAGTGCATTTTTTTTCCCGCGCAAACGTGCTCGCTCTCTAAGAAATCGAAAAAAAGTAAAACAAGTTTAAAATGGCTGATACTGTTGCTGCTGTTCCTGCTGTTGTTGCAGAGAAAAAAAACGAAGAAGGCTTCTGCTAGTGGTTCCAAGAAACCAAAATCTACTCCAACTCATCCTCCTACCCAGCAAATGGTAGATGCTGCTATCAAGACACTCAAGGAGCGTGGTGGATCTTCTCTTTTGGCAATCAAAAAATATATTGCGGCTACGTACAAAGTTGATTTTCAAAAACTTGCTCCGTTTATTAAAAAATATTTAAAAAGTGCTGTTGTGAGTGGTAAACTAGTGCAAACAAAAGGAAAGGGTGCTGCTGGTTCCTTCAAGTTATCGGCTTCGGCTAACAAGGAACCCAAATCTGCTGAAAAGAAAAAATCTGTGAAAGCAAAATCTGCTGCTAGTGGTGAGAAAAAAGTGAAGAAACCAAGTGGTGAAAAGAAAGTGAAGAAAACTGCTGCTGCTGGTAAAAAAGTGCTGATAAAAAGAAGGCAGAAAAGTCTAAGGTGAAAAGTATTAAAAAAACAACAGTGAAGGCTAAACCGACCAAGTCTAAATCCGCTATCAAGGCAAAAGTACCAAAAGTGAAAACAGCAACTGCCTCTGCAGCCAAACCGAAAAAGGCCATTGCCGGTAAGAAGGCGAAAAAATAATTTCAGTACCGAAGTGAAATTAATATTGAAAAATCTCCAAAGTTCTTTTCAGGGCTACAATTAATTCGATAATGAGATGCGAACAAAATTTTTGTTGTTTAATGTAAGGCATAGGAAATATTAGGCAAAAAAATAATTTCAGTACCGAAGTGAAATTAAAAAACCCCCAAAGTTCTTTTCAGGGCTATAATTAATTCGATAATGAGATGCGAAACAAATTTTTGTTGTTTAATGTAAAATATAGGAAAATTGTCGTCAAATATGTACCTATCGAGTTAAATGGCGTCTCTTCGCGACGTAGATCGAAAGGGACGCTACTGCAGCCATTTTGTTTTTTCATACAAAAAAGGCGATGACGCTACTTTTTTCATTCACATGGATTTTTTTTCAATCCAGCAATAATTGAAAAAAAAAACTGTAACTGTAAAAAACTGATAATTTCAAGTTAAATGTATGTAGCTCGGTAAGAAAATATTGCTTTATATCTCTTATGTGAATATTTAGCGGCCCTGAAAAGGGCCATTTTATCAACGAGCATTCAGTGAAAAATTACTTTGAGCTGGTATATTTAGTAACAGCTTTGGTACCTTCACTGACGGCGTGCTAAGCGAGCTCACCAGGCAACAATAGTCGAACAGCGGTTTGAATTTCCCGACTAGTTATGGTCGAGCGCTTGTTGTAGTGCGCCAAACGGGATGCTTCGGCTGCAATTCTTTCGAAGATATCATTCACAAAACTGTTCATGATGCTCATAGCCTTCGAAGAAATTCCAGTGTCAGGATGCACTTGCTTCAACACTTTGTAAATGTAGATGGCGTAGCTTTCCTTCCTCTTGTGCTTCTTCTTCTTGTCATTTGTGCCTTTCCGGCTTTCTTGGCTGCTTTTCCACTAGTTTTTGGCGGCATTTTAATGTAAACACTTCACTTTGACACTAACGTGACGTTTGAACGAGAACTGTAAGAAATTCCGAAAAATAACCCGCTTAAGTAGTTTGAGAGAACGAACAATTCTCACCCTGTTCACGCACACTAACAGAGAACTTTGCGTCAGAGTTTCTTGTATAAATAGAAGTGCACTTTTCGCATACGATCATTAAACAGTGAACAATCGTCCCGTCACCACGCTCGGTGAATTGCCTATCTTAAAAAAAGTAAATAAATATTATAAAGTGTAAGAAAAATGTCTGGTCGTGGCAAAGGTGGAAAAGTGAAGGGAAAGGCAAAGTCCCGCTCTAACCGTGCTGGTCTGCAATTCCCTGTCGGCCGCATTCATCGTTTGCTCCGCAAGGGCAACTACGCTGAACGTGTTGGTGCTGGTGCTCCGGTGTATCTGGCTGCTGTCATGGAATACTTGGCCGCTGAAGTTTTGGAATTGGCGGGAAATGCTGCTCGTGACAACAAAAAGACAAGAATTATCCCCCGTCATTTGCAATTGGCCATCCGTAACGACGAGGAATTGAACAAACTTCTTTCCGGTGTTACAATTGCACAAGGTGGTGTTCTCCCGAACATTCAAGCTGTTTTGTTGCCCAAGAAGACAGAAAAGAGTGCTTAAATGAGTTTTTGACATTGAGGCTATAACTAAAAAACCGTCCTTTTCAGGACGAAAAATCACATCTATTATGTGGAATGAACAAAGTTTAATAAAATATTATTCAGAATTTAACCCGCACAAAAATGTTGACAAAAAAAAAACAACGCATTCAGTAGTCCGCCATTTTGAAGTTATCGAAAGTGACGCCACGCTTATTTAGTTGAAACCACTTTTTCATAACAAAAAACTATATTTTATTTGATGAGCATATAGTTTCTTTCTTTCTTGGAAAGATAATAAGTTTGGTGAATGCAAAAACTGTGGCTTATCGAGAAAACCCACTGCTGATTTTGTTTCTTGCCGCCATTTTGACAGAGCGACGCCACTAAGTTTTTTTTCCACAAAACTAGATTTCACTTCACTTGTGTTAATTTTTTGTGGTCCTTAAAAGGACCGATTGTTGTTGTTCTTTAAAAAAAAATTAGCCTCCAAATCCATAGAGGGTGCGTCCTTGTCTCTTCAATGCGTAGACAACATCCATTGCGGTGACTGTTTTTCGCTTAGCATGTTCAGTGTATGTAACAGCATCACGAATTACATTTTCTAAAAACACTTTTAAAACACCTCTGGTTTCTTCGTAAATTAAACCAGAGATACGTTTCACACCACCACGACGAGCTAGACGACGAATGGCAGGCTTTGTTATGCCTTGGATATTGTCACGCAACACTTTACGATGACGCTTGGCTCCTCCTTTGCCCAAACCTTTTCCACCTTTACCACGACCAGTCATTTTTTTTTTTTCCTTTAAATTTTTATTTTCACTGAACACTGTACCGAACTGTACGAAGGTTGCGATTAAACTGTGCCAGTCGCAATAAACACACTTCTATTTATACTTCTTTCACTGTATGTGAAATGTTCGAAACGAAAATCGTTTGAGAAACAAAAGAAAGGGATCAACTGACACCTATTTTTCTACTTAAGCAAGCATTTAAACATTTTTCAAACGTTTTCAGTGTGGAAAAAGTGAAGTGCAAAAAAGTGTAAAATGGCTCGTACAAAGCAAACTGCCCGTAAATCAACTGGCGGAAAGGCGCCAAGGAAGCAATTGGCTACCAAAGCAGCTCGCAAAAGTGCGCCAGCGACTGGAGGTGTGAAGAAACCACATCGTTATCGTCCCGGAACTGTAGCTCTTCGTGAAATTCGTCGTTACCAGAAGAGCACTGAATTGCTAATCCGTAAATTGCCGTTCCAACGTCTCGTTCGTGAAATTGCTCAGGACTTCAAAACCGATTTACGTTTCCAGAGTTCAGCAGTGATGGCACTTCAAGAAGCCAGCGAAGCTTATTTGGTTGGTCTTTTTGAGGACACTAACTTATGTGCTATCCATGCTAAACGTGTGACTATCATGCCAAAAGACATTCAGCTGGCCCGACGCATTCGTGGTGAACGTGCTTAAGCCACATAAAAATTTATTAAACGGTCCTTTTCAGGACCACAAATCTGACAAAGAGATTTTAACTACATTCAATGCATTAATATAAAAGAATACCTTGCAATCCTTGCCTGGGACTAAGCACTAAAACGAGTTATTGATTTTATTCAGTTGATAGAGGAACATGCGTCATTTTCAAACAACTTATCCTAGAGAAATGATTAATACACTTTTTTACTCTAATTAAATTATACATTACAGGAAGGTATTTGAATTTTCGATCCAAATTTTCTTCAAGTTGTCTTCGTTTCTGTAGAAAAAGTGCAACAGGAACAAGTATCAATTTTTTAATACTTGCTTTAAGCAAGTGACTTCTACATTTATCAATTCTAATTAATTTGCACATCACAAATGTGCATTTAGAATTTATTTCTAGATTTAACTTAAATTTGCCTTTAACTTTTACCAGATTGACCTCGGTAACAACAAAAAATTCACTCCTGAATTCACAAATGTGTTATTTTAAGAAGCTACTTATGTAAGGAAGACGTTCTATACAATTTTGAAATCTACTCAACCTACTTTTCTATTTAGTATTTACATATTTCTAGAAATATGTAGAAATTGTACATATTTCTATATACTATTTAGTATTTTGATATTAATTTTACCAAGTTGATTTCGATTCCTACCTACAAAAAGGCCATGCGGAAAGATGTGCAATTTTCGAACGAATAATATTAGGAAGATAACCACATGCTTTTTATCTTTGAAAAACTTATTCTTCATAAACGTATATTTGAATTTTTAATAATTGGGCAAAATTTTCTTCTAAATTGACTTAGAAGAAACTTGACTTGTTGCAAACATAAACATTATGGCGTAATCGAAAAACATACTGTAAAAAGACCAGAGAATCTAGAATGGATCCGAGAACAATTTTCTCACTGGGCTTTGTCAGAGTTTACTCTATACGAACACAACATCTAAGCATAGATTCGGTATAAAACTATAGATTTTACTATACAATAAGCTAGGAATCATTTCGCTTTAAATTGCATTAAATTTTGGGCAATTTTTCTGTACGTTATTTGAAAATAGTCCATATGCTCTTATAATTTATTACAACTTGTGCTTCTAGCAAACATATTTAAAAAAAAAATTAAAGGCCATTCATAAACTAATCTAAATATACATAAATACATAAATACATACATAAACTAAACTAAGCTATGCAAATAGTGCAAAAAAAATAATGGTTAGTTGTGTGTTTAAAAAAAACACGAATAAATGCAAATAAAATCAAACCCTAAATGCCAAATAAAATCCATCTAAAGTAAGCAAATGGGGCGATTTATAATACGGTAAACCATAAAAGATTTAGCGCAAAATTGCTCCTTTTTTTGAAAAATTTCTTTTTAATGCTTTAAAATGAGTTCCATTCCTTACACTAAATGTGGTTTGAGGTGCGTTTAACAAGCAATTGTTTAAATATTAGCAATTTTATACGCGAATTGTGAAAAAAATCCCTCTCAAATTGAATTCAAAGTGAGATTGCACAGAAACAACCGTATAAAGTTTTATGAAATTATGCTTAAACGAACTTAATACATCATTAAAATGTAAATGTTTTAATCATTTATGAAAATATAGCCAAAAATAATCAAAATCATAGTTTTTAAATGAAAACTCATGGGCAAAAGTCATCTAAATTGCTCAAATAAATGTAAAATTTCTTTACGTATCTACTTATCGATTCTCATGTGGTACTTTTTTTGCAGTGCATTTTTTTTCCCGCGCAAACGTGCTCGCTCTCTAAGAAATCGAAAAAAAGTAAAACAAGTTTAAAATGGCTGATACTGTTGCTGCTGTTCCTGCTGTTGTTGCAGAGAAAAAAACGAAGAAGGCTTCTGCTAGTGGTTCCAAGAAACCAAAATCTACTCCAACTCATCCTCCTACCCAGCAAATGGTAGATGCTGCTATCAAGACACTCAAGGAGCGTGGTGGATCTTCTCTTTTGGCAATCAAAAAATATATTGCGGCTACGTACAAAGTTGATGTTCAAAAACTTGCTCCGTTTATTAAAAAATATTTAAAAAGTGCTGTTGTGAGTGGTAAACTAGTGCAAACAAAAGGAAAGGGTGCTGCTGGTTCCTTCAAGTTATCGGCTTCGGCTAACAAGGAACCCAAATCTGCTGAAAAGAAAAAATCTGTGAAAGCAAAATCTGCTGCTAGTGGTGAGAAAAAAGTGAAGAAACCAAGTGGTGAAAAGAAAGTGAAGAAAACTGCTGCTGCTGGTAAAAAAAGTGCTGATAAAAAGAAGGCAGAAAAGTCTAAGGTGAAAAGTATTAAAAAAACAACAGTGAAGGCTAAACCGACCAAGTCTAAATCCGCTATCAAGGCAAAAGTACCAAAAGTGAAAACAGCAACTGCCTCTGCAGCCAAACCGAAAAAGGCCATTGCCGCTAAGAAGGCGAAAAAATAATTTCAGTACCGAAGTGAAATTAATATTGAAAAATCTCCAAAGTCCTTTTCAGGGCTACAATTAATTCGATAATGAGATGCGAACAAAATTTTTGTTGTTTAATGTAAGGCATAGGAAATATTAGGCAAAAAAATAATTTCAGTACCGAAGTGAAATTAAAAAACCCCCAAAGTTCTTTTCAGGGCTATAATTAATTCGATAATGAGATGCGAAACAAATTTTTGTTGTTTAATGTAAAATATAGGAAAATTGTCGTCAAATATGTACCTATCGAGTTAAATGGCGTCTCTTCGCGACGTAGATCGAAAGGGACGCTACTGCAGCCATTTTGTTTTTTCATACAAAAAAAGGCGATGACGCTACTTTTTTCATTCACATGGATTTTTTTTCAATCCAGCAATAATTGAAAAAAAAAAACTGTAACTGTGAAAAACTGATAATTTCAAGTTAAATGTATGTAGCTCGGTAAGAAAATATTGCTTTATATCTCTTATGTGAATATTTAGCGGCCCTGAAAAGGGCCATTTTATCAACGAGCATTCAGTGAAAAATTATTTTGAGCTGGTATATTTAGTAACAGCTTTGGTACCTTCACTGACGGCGTGTTTAGCGAGCTCACCAGGCAACAATAGTCGAACAGCGGTTTGAATTTCCCGACTAGTTATGGTCGAGCGCTTGTTGTAGTGCGCCAAACGGGATGCTTCGGCTGCAATTCTTTCGAAGATATCATTCACAAAACTGTTCATGATGCTCATAGCCTTCGAAGAAATTCCAGTGTCAGGATGCACTTGCTTCAACACTTTGTAAATGTAGATGGCGTAGCTTTCCTTCCTCTTGCGCTTCTTCTTCTTGTCATTCTTGGTGATGTTCTTTTGTGCCTTTCCGGCTTTCTTGGCTGCTTTTCCACTAGTTTTTGGCGGCATTTTAATGTAAACACTTCACTTTGACACTAACGTGACGTTTGAACGAGAACTGTAAGAAATTCCGAAAAATAACCCGCTTAAGTAGTTTGAGAGAACGAACAATTCTCACCCTGTTCACGCACACTAACAGAGAACTTTGCGTCAGAGTTTCTTGTATAAATAGAAGTGCACTTTTCGCATACGATCATTAAACAGTGAACAATCGTCCCGTCACCACGCTCGGTGAATTGCCTATCTTAAAAAAAGTAAATAAATATTATAAAGTGTAAGAAAAATGTCTGGTCGTGGCAAAGGTGGAAAAGTGAAGGGAAAGGCAAAGTCCCGCTCTAACCGTGCTGGTCTGCAATTCCCTGTCGGCCGCATTCATCGTTTGCTCCGCAAGGGCAACTACGCTGAACGTGTTGGTGCTGGTGCTCCGGTGTATCTGGCTGCTGTCATGGAATACTTGGCCGCTGAAGTTTTGGAATTGGCGGGAAATGCTGCTCGTGACAACAAAAAGACAAGAATTATCCCCCGTCATTTGCAATTGGCCATCCGTAACGACGAGGAATTGAACAAACTTCTTTCCGGTGTTACAATTGCACAAGGTGGTGTTCTCCCGAACATTCAAGCTGTTTTGTTGCCCAAGAAGACAGAAAAGAGTGCTTAAATGAGTTTTTGACATTGAGGCTATAACTAAAAAACCGTCCTTTTCAGGACGAAAAATCACATCTATTATGTGGAATGAACAAAGTCTAATAAAATATTATTCAGAATTTAACCCGCACAAAAATGTTGACAAAAAATAAAACAACGCATTCAGTAGTCCGCCATTTTGAATTTATCGAAAGTGACGCCACGCTTATTTAGTTGAAACCACTTTTTCATAACAAAAAACTATATTTTATTTGATGAGCATATAGTTTCTTTCTTTCTTGGAAAGATAATAAGTTTGGTGAATGCAAAAACTGTGGCTTATCGAGAAAACCCACTGCTGATTTTGTTTCTTGCCGCCATTTTGACAATTCACTGAGCGACGCCACTAAGTTTTTTTTCCACAAAACTAGATTTCACTTCACTTGTGTTAATTTTTGTGGTCCTTAAAAGGACCGATTGTTGTTGATCTTTAAAAAAAAATTAGCCTCCAAATCCATAGAGGGTGCGTCCTTGTCTCTTCAATGCGTAGACAACATCCATTGCGGTGACTGTTTTTCGCTTAGCATGTTCAGTGTATGTAACAGCATCACGAATTACATTTTCTAAAAACACTTTTAAAACACCTCTGGTTTCTTCGTAAATTAAACCAGAGATACGTTTCACACCACCACGACGAGCTAGACGACGAATGGCAGGCTTTGTTATGCCTTGGATATTGTCACGCAACACTTTACGATGACGCTTGGCTCCTCCTTTGCCCAAACCTTTTCCACCTTTACCACGACCAGTCATTTTTTTTTTCCTTTAAATTTTTATTTTCACTGAACACTGTACCGAACTGTACGAAGGTTGCGATTAAACTGTGCCAGTCGCAATAAACACACTTCTATTTATACTTCTTTCACTGTATGTGAAATGTTCGAAAGCGAAAATCGTTTGAGAAACAAAAGAAAGGGATCAACTGACACCTATTTTTCTACTTAAGCAAGCATTTAAACATTTTTCAAGCGTTTTCAGTGTGGAAAAAGTGAAGTGCAAAAAAGTGTAAAATGGCTCGTACAAAGCAAACTGCCCGTAAATCAACTGGTGGAAAGGCGCCAAGGAAGCAATTGGCTACCAAAGCAGCTCGCAAAAGTGCGCCAGCGACTGGAGGTGTGAAGAAACCACATCGTTATCGTCCCGGAACTGTAGCTCTTCGTGAAATTCGTCGTTACCAGAAGAGCACTGAATTGCTAATCCGTAAATTGCCGTTCCAACGTCTCGTTCGTGAAATTGCTCAGGACTTCAAAACCGATTTACGTTTCCAGAGTTCAGCAGTGATGGCACTTCAAGAAGCCAGCGAAGCTTATTTGGTTGGTCTTTTTGAGGACACTAACTTATGTGCTATCCATGCTAAACGTGTGACTATCATGCCAAAAGACATTCAGCTGGCCCGACGCATTCGTGGTGAACGTGCTTAAGCCACATAAAAATTTATTAAACGGTCCTTTTCAGGACCACAAATCTGACAAAGAGATTTGAACTACATTCAATGCATTAATATAAAAGAATACCTTGCAATCCTTGCCTGGGACTAAGCACTAAAACGAGTTATTGATTTTATTCAGTTGATAGAGGAACATGCGTCATTTTCAAATAACTTATCCTAGAGAAATGATTAATACACTTTTTTACTCTAATTAAATTATACATTACAGGAAGGTATTTGAATTTTCGATCCAAATTTTCTTCAAGTTGACTTCGTTTCTGTAGAAAAACTGCAACAGGAACAAGTATCAATTTTTTAATACTTGCTTTAAGCAAGTGACTTCTACATTTATCAATTCTAATTAATTTGCACATCACAAATGTGCATTTAGAATTTATTTCTAGATTTAACTTAAATTTGCCTTTATTTTTTACCAGATTGACCTCGGTAACAACAAAAAATTCACTCCTGAATTCACAAATGTGTTATTTTAAGAAACTACTTATGTAAGGAGGACGTTCTATACAATTTTGAAATCTACTCAACCTACTTTTCTCAGAAGTGTATTTTGATTTTCAATCTATTTCTTACTCTAAAAGTTAGTATTTTGATATTAATTTTACCAAGTTGATTTCGATTCTTACCTACAAAAAGGCCATGCGGAAAAATGTGCCATTTTCGAACGAATAATATTAGGAAGATAACCACATGCTTTTTATCTTTGAAAAACTTATTCTTCATAAACGTTCATATTCTTCATAAATTAATTTGAATTTGTAATAATTGGGCAAAATTTTCTTCTAAATTGACTTAGAAGAAACTTGACTTGTTGCAAACATAAACATTATGGCGTAATCGAAAGACATACTGTAAAAAGACCAGAGAATCTAGAATGGATCCGAGAACAATTTTCTCACTGAGCTTTGTCAGAGAGTTTACTCTATACGAAAACAACATCTAAGCATAGATTCGGTATAAAACTATAGATTTTACTATACAATAAGCTAGGAATCATTTCGCTTTAAATTGCATTAAATTTTGGGCAATTTTTCTGTACGTTATTTGAAAATAGTCCATATGCTCTTATAATTTATTACAACTTGTGCTTCTAGCAAACATATTTAAAAAAAAATTAAAGGCCATTCATAAACTAATCTAAATATACATAAATACATAAATACATACATAAACTAAACTAAGCTATGCAAATAGTGCAAAAAAAATAATGGTTAGTTGTGTGTTTAAAAAAAAACACGAATAAATGCAAATAAAATCAAACCCTAAATGCCAAATAAAATCCATCTAAAGTAAGCAAATGGGGCAATTAATAATACGGTAAACCATAAAAGATTTAGCGCAAAATTGCTCCTTTTTTTGAAAAATTTTTTTTTAATGCTTTAAAATGAGTTCCATTCCTTACACTAAATGTGGTTTGAGGTGCGTTTAACAAGCAATTGTTTAAATATTAGCAATTTTATACGCGAATCGTGAAAAAAATCCCTCTCAAATTGAATTCAAAGTGAGATTGCACAGAAACAACCGTATAAAGTTTTATGAAATTATGCTTAAACGAACTTAATACATCATTAAAATGTAAATGTTTTAATCATTTATGAAAATATAGCCAAAAATAATCAAAATCATAGTTTTTAAATGAAAACTCATGGGCAAAAGTCATCTAAATTGCTCAAATAAATGTAAAATTTCTTTACGTATCTACTTATCGATTCTCATGTGGTACTTTTTTTGCAGTGCATTTTTTTTCCCGCGCAAACGTGCTCGCTCTCTAAGAAATCGAAAAAAAGTAAAACAAGTTTAAAATGGCTGATACTGTTGCTGCTGTTCCTGCTGTTGTTGCAGAGAAAAAAAACGAAGAAGGCTTCTGCTAGTGGTTCCAAGAAACCAAAATCTACTCCAACTCATCCTCCTACCCAGCAAATGGTAGATGCTGCTATCAAGACACTCAAGGAGCGTGGTGGATCTTCTCTTTTGGCAATCAAAAAATATATTGCGGCTACGTACAAAGTTGATTTTCAAAAACTTGCTCCGTTTATTAAAAAATATTTAAAAAGTGCTGTTGTGAGTGGTAAACTAGTGCAAACAAAAGGAAAGGGTGCTGCTGGTTCCTTCAAGTTATCGGCTTCGGCTAACAAGGAACCCAAATCTGCTGAAAAGAAAAAATCTGTGAAAGCAAAATCTGCTGCTAGTGGTGAGAAAAAAGTGAAGAAACCAAGTGGTGAAAAGAAAGTGAAGAAAACTGCTGCTGCTGGTAAAAAAGTGCTGATAAAAAGAAGGCAGAAAAGTCTAAGGTGAAAAGTATTAAAAAAACAACAGTGAAGGCTAAACCGACCAAGTCTAAATCCGCTATCAAGGCAAAAGTACCAAAAGTGAAAACAGCAACTGCCTCTGCAGCCAAACCGAAAAAGGCCATTGCCGGTAAGAAGGCGAAAAAATAATTTCAGTACCGAAGTGAAATTAATATTGAAAAATCTCCAAAGTTCTTTTCAGGGCTACAATTAATTCGATAATGAGATGCGAACAAAATTTTTGTTGTTTAATGTAAGGCATAGGAAATATTAGGCAAAAAAATAATTTCAGTACCGAAGTGAAATTAAAAAACCCCCAAAGTTCTTTTCAGGGCTATAATTAATTCGATAATGAGATGCGAAACAAATTTTTGTTGTTTAATGTAAAATATAGGAAAATTGTCGTCAAATATGTACCTATCGAGTTAAATGGCGTCTCTTCGCGACGTAGATCGAAAGGGACGCTACTGCAGCCATTTTGTTTTTTCATACAAAAAAGGCGATGACGCTACTTTTTTCATTCACATGGATTTTTTTTCAATCCAGCAATAATTGAAAAAAAAAACTGTAACTGTAAAAAACTGATAATTTCAAGTTAAATGTATGTAGCTCGGTAAGAAAATATTGCTTTATATCTCTTATGTGAATATTTAGCGGCCCTGAAAAGGGCCATTTTATCAACGAGCATTCAGTGAAAAATTACTTTGAGCTGGTATATTTAGTAACAGCTTTGGTACCTTCACTGACGGCGTGCTAAGCGAGCTCACCAGGCAACAATAGTCGAACAGCGGTTTGAATTTCCCGACTAGTTATGGTCGAGCGCTTGTTGTAGTGCGCCAAACGGGATGCTTCGGCTGCAATTCTTTCGAAGATATCATTCACAAAACTGTTCATGATGCTCATAGCCTTCGAAGAAATTCCAGTGTCAGGATGCACTTGCTTCAACACTTTGTAAATGTAGATGGCGTAGCTTTCCTTCCTCTTGTGCTTCTTCTTCTTGTCATTTGTGCCTTTCCGGCTTTCTTGGCTGCTTTTCCACTAGTTTTTGGCGGCATTTTAATGTAAACACTTCACTTTGACACTAACGTGACGTTTGAACGAGAACTGTAAGAAATTCCGAAAAATAACCCGCTTAAGTAGTTTGAGAGAACGAACAATTCTCACCCTGTTCACGCACACTAACAGAGAACTTTGCGTCAGAGTTTCTTGTATAAATAGAAGTGCACTTTTCGCATACGATCATTAAACAGTGAACAATCGTCCCGTCACCACGCTCGGTGAATTGCCTATCTTAAAAAAAGTAAATAAATATTATAAAGTGTAAGAAAAATGTCTGGTCGTGGCAAAGGTGGAAAAGTGAAGGGAAAGGCAAAGTCCCGCTCTAACCGTGCTGGTCTGCAATTCCCTGTCGGCCGCATTCATCGTTTGCTCCGCAAGGGCAACTACGCTGAACGTGTTGGTGCTGGTGCTCCGGTGTATCTGGCTGCTGTCATGGAATACTTGGCCGCTGAAGTTTTGGAATTGGCGGGAAATGCTGCTCGTGACAACAAAAAGACAAGAATTATCCCCCGTCATTTGCAATTGGCCATCCGTAACGACGAGGAATTGAACAAACTTCTTTCCGGTGTTACAATTGCACAAGGTGGTGTTCTCCCGAACATTCAAGCTGTTTTGTTGCCCAAGAAGACAGAAAAGAGTGCTTAAATGAGTTTTTGACATTGAGGCTATAACTAAAAAACCGTCCTTTTCAGGACGAAAAATCACATCTATTATGTGGAATGAACAAAGTTTAATAAAATATTATTCAGAATTTAACCCGCACAAAAATGTTGACAAAAAAAAAACAACGCATTCAGTAGTCCGCCATTTTGAAGTTATCGAAAGTGACGCCACGCTTATTTAGTTGAAACCACTTTTTCATAACAAAAAACTATATTTTATTTGATGAGCATATAGTTTCTTTCTTTCTTGGAAAGATAATAAGTTTGGTGAATGCAAAAACTGTGGCTTATCGAGAAAACCCACTGCTGATTTTGTTTCTTGCCGCCATTTTGACAGAGCGACGCCACTAAGTTTTTTTTCCACAAAACTAGATTTCACTTCACTTGTGTTAATTTTTTGTGGTCCTTAAAAGGACCGATTGTTGTTGTTCTTTAAAAAAAAATTAGCCTCCAAATCCATAGAGGGTGCGTCCTTGTCTCTTCAATGCGTAGACAACATCCATTGCGGTGACTGTTTTTCGCTTAGCATGTTCAGTGTATGTAACAGCATCACGAATTACATTTTCTAAAAACACTTTTAAAACACCTCTGGTTTCTTCGTAAATTAAACCAGAGATACGTTTCACACCACCACGACGAGCTAGACGACGAATGGCAGGCTTTGTTATGCCTTGGATATTGTCACGCAACACTTTACGATGACGCTTGGCTCCTCCTTTGCCCAAACCTTTTCCACCTTTACCACGACCAGTCATTTTTTTTTTTTCCTTTAAATTTTTATTTTCACTGAACACTGTACCGAACTGTACGAAGGTTGCGATTAAACTGTGCCAGTCGCAATAAACACACTTCTATTTATACTTCTTTCACTGTATGTGAAATGTTCGAAACGAAAATCGTTTGAGAAACAAAAGAAAGGGATCAACTGACACCTATTTTTCTACTTAAGCAAGCATTTAAACATTTTTCAAACGTTTTCAGTGTGGAAAAAGTGAAGTGCAAAAAAGTGTAAAATGGCTCGTACAAAGCAAACTGCCCGTAAATCAACTGGCGGAAAGGCGCCAAGGAAGCAATTGGCTACCAAAGCAGCTCGCAAAAGTGCGCCAGCGACTGGAGGTGTGAAGAAACCACATCGTTATCGTCCCGGAACTGTAGCTCTTCGTGAAATTCGTCGTTACCAGAAGAGCACTGAATTGCTAATCCGTAAATTGCCGTTCCAACGTCTCGTTCGTGAAATTGCTCAGGACTTCAAAACCGATTTACGTTTCCAGAGTTCAGCAGTGATGGCACTTCAAGAAGCCAGCGAAGCTTATTTGGTTGGTCTTTTTGAGGACACTAACTTATGTGCTATCCATGCTAAACGTGTGACTATCATGCCAAAAGACATTCAGCTGGCCCGACGCATTCGTGGTGAACGTGCTTAAGCCACATAAAAATTTATTAAACGGTCCTTTTCAGGACCACAAATCTGACAAAGAGATTTTAACTACATTCAATGCATTAATATAAAAGAATACCTTGCAATCCTTGCCTGGGACTAAGCACTAAAACGAGTTATTGATTTTATTCAGTTGATAGAGGAACATGCGTCATTTTCAAACAACTTATCCTAGAGAAATGATTAATACACTTTTTTACTCTAATTAAATTATACATTACAGGAAGGTATTTGAATTTTCGATCCAAATTTTCTTCAAGTTGTCTTCGTTTCTGTAGAAAAAGTGCAACAGGAACAAGTATCAATTTTTTAATACTTGCTTTAAGCAAGTGACTTCTACATTTATCAATTCTAATTAATTTGCACATCACAAATGTGCATTTAGAATTTATTTCTAGATTTAACTTAAATTTGCCTTTAACTTTTACCAGATTGACCTCGGTAACAACAAAAAATTCACTCCTGAATTCACAAATGTGTTATTTTAAGAAGCTACTTATGTAAGGAAGACGTTCTATACAATTTTGAAATCTACTCAACCTACTTTTCTATTTAGTATTTACATATTTCTAGAAATATGTAGAAATTGTACATATTTCTATATACTATTTAGTATTTTGATATTAATTTTACCAAGTTGATTTCGATTCCTACCTACAAAAAGGCCATGCGGAAAGATGTGCAATTTTCGAACGAATAATATTAGGAAGATAACCACATGCTTTTTATCTTTGAAAAACTTATTCTTCATAAACGTATATTTGAATTTTTAATAATTGGGCAAAATTTTCTTCTAAATTGACTTAGAAGAAACTTGACTTGTTGCAAACATAAACATTATGGCGTAATCGAAAAACATACTGTAAAAAGACCAGAGAATCTAGAATGGATCCGAGAACAATTTTCTCACTGGGCTTTGTCAGAGTTTACTCTATACGAACACAACATCTAAGCATAGATTCGGTATAAAACTATAGATTTTACTATACAATAAGCTAGGAATCATTTCGCTTTAAATTGCATTAAATTTTGGGCAATTTTTCTGTACGTTATTTGAAAATAGTCCATATGCTCTTATAATTTATTACAACTTGTGCTTCTAGCAAACATATTTAAAAAAAAAATTAAAGGCCATTCATAAACTAATCTAAATATACATAAATACATAAATACATACATAAACTAAACTAAGCTATGCAAATAGTGCAAAAAAAATAATGGTTAGTTGTGTGTTTAAAAAAAACACGAATAAATGCAAATAAAATCAAACCCTAAATGCCAAATAAAATCCATCTAAAGTAAGCAAATGGGGCGATTTATAATACGGTAAACCATAAAAGATTTAGCGCAAAATTGCTCCTTTTTTTGAAAAATTTCTTTTTAATGCTTTAAAATGAGTTCCATTCCTTACACTAAATGTGGTTTGAGGTGCGTTTAACAAGCAATTGTTTAAATATTAGCAATTTTATACGCGAATTGTGAAAAAAATCCCTCTCAAATTGAATTCAAAGTGAGATTGCACAGAAACAACCGTATAAAGTTTTATGAAATTATGCTTAAACGAACTTAATACATCATTAAAATGTAAATGTTTTAATCATTTATGAAAATATAGCCAAAAATAATCAAAATCATAGTTTTTAAATGAAAACTCATGGGCAAAAGTCATCTAAATTGCTCAAATAAATGTAAAATTTCTTTACGTATCTACTTATCGATTCTCATGTGGTACTTTTTTTGCAGTGCATTTTTTTTCCCGCGCAAACGTGCTCGCTCTCTAAGAAATCGAAAAAAAGTAAAACAAGTTTAAAATGGCTGATACTGTTGCTGCTGTTCCTGCTGTTGTTGCAGAGAAAAAAACGAAGAAGGCTTCTGCTAGTGGTTCCAAGAAACCAAAATCTACTCCAACTCATCCTCCTACCCAGCAAATGGTAGATGCTGCTATCAAGACACTCAAGGAGCGTGGTGGATCTTCTCTTTTGGCAATCAAAAAATATATTGCGGCTACGTACAAAGTTGATGTTCAAAAACTTGCTCCGTTTATTAAAAAATATTTAAAAAGTGCTGTTGTGAGTGGTAAACTAGTGCAAACAAAAGGAAAGGGTGCTGCTGGTTCCTTCAAGTTATCGGCTTCGGCTAACAAGGAACCCAAATCTGCTGAAAAGAAAAAATCTGTGAAAGCAAAATCTGCTGCTAGTGGTGAGAAAAAAGTGAAGAAACCAAGTGGTGAAAAGAAAGTGAAGAAAACTGCTGCTGCTGGTAAAAAAAGTGCTGATAAAAAGAAGGCAGAAAAGTCTAAGGTGAAAAGTATTAAAAAAACAACAGTGAAGGCTAAACCGACCAAGTCTAAATCCGCTATCAAGGCAAAAGTACCAAAAGTGAAAACAGCAACTGCCTCTGCAGCCAAACCGAAAAAGGCCATTGCCGCTAAGAAGGCGAAAAAATAATTTCAGTACCGAAGTGAAATTAATATTGAAAAATCTCCAAAGTCCTTTTCAGGGCTACAATTAATTCGATAATGAGATGCGAACAAAATTTTTGTTGTTTAATGTAAGGCATAGGAAATATTAGGCAAAAAAATAATTTCAGTACCGAAGTGAAATTAAAAAACCCCCAAAGTTCTTTTCAGGGCTATAATTAATTCGATAATGAGATGCGAAACAAATTTTTGTTGTTTAATGTAAAATATAGGAAAATTGTCGTCAAATATGTACCTATCGAGTTAAATGGCGTCTCTTCGCGACGTAGATCGAAAGGGACGCTACTGCAGCCATTTTGTTTTTTCATACAAAAAAAGGCGATGACGCTACTTTTTTCATTCACATGGATTTTTTTTCAATCCAGCAATAATTGAAAAAAAAAAACTGTAACTGTGAAAAACTGATAATTTCAAGTTAAATGTATGTAGCTCGGTAAGAAAATATTGCTTTATATCTCTTATGTGAATATTTAGCGGCCCTGAAAAGGGCCATTTTATCAACGAGCATTCAGTGAAAAATTATTTTGAGCTGGTATATTTAGTAACAGCTTTGGTACCTTCACTGACGGCGTGTTTAGCGAGCTCACCAGGCAACAATAGTCGAACAGCGGTTTGAATTTCCCGACTAGTTATGGTCGAGCGCTTGTTGTAGTGCGCCAAACGGGATGCTTCGGCTGCAATTCTTTCGAAGATATCATTCACAAAACTGTTCATGATGCTCATAGCCTTCGAAGAAATTCCAGTGTCAGGATGCACTTGCTTCAACACTTTGTAAATGTAGATGGCGTAGCTTTCCTTCCTCTTGCGCTTCTTCTTCTTGTCATTCTTGGTGATGTTCTTTTGTGCCTTTCCGGCTTTCTTGGCTGCTTTTCCACTAGTTTTTGGCGGCATTTTAATGTAAACACTTCACTTTGACACTAACGTGACGTTTGAACGAGAACTGTAAGAAATTCCGAAAAATAACCCGCTTAAGTAGTTTGAGAGAACGAACAATTCTCACCCTGTTCACGCACACTAACAGAGAACTTTGCGTCAGAGTTTCTTGTATAAATAGAAGTGCACTTTTCGCATACGATCATTAAACAGTGAACAATCGTCCCGTCACCACGCTCGGTGAATTGCCTATCTTAAAAAAAGTAAATAAATATTATAAAGTGTAAGAAAAATGTCTGGTCGTGGCAAAGGTGGAAAAGTGAAGGGAAAGGCAAAGTCCCGCTCTAACCGTGCTGGTCTGCAATTCCCTGTCGGCCGCATTCATCGTTTGCTCCGCAAGGGCAACTACGCTGAACGTGTTGGTGCTGGTGCTCCGGTGTATCTGGCTGCTGTCATGGAATACTTGGCCGCTGAAGTTTTGGAATTGGCGGGAAATGCTGCTCGTGACAACAAAAAGACAAGAATTATCCCCCGTCATTTGCAATTGGCCATCCGTAACGACGAGGAATTGAACAAACTTCTTTCCGGTGTTACAATTGCACAAGGTGGTGTTCTCCCGAACATTCAAGCTGTTTTGTTGCCCAAGAAGACAGAAAAGAGTGCTTAAATGAGTTTTTGACATTGAGGCTATAACTAAAAAACCGTCCTTTTCAGGACGAAAAATCACATCTATTATGTGGAATGAACAAAGTCTAATAAAATATTATTCAGAATTTAACCCGCACAAAAATGTTGACAAAAAATAAAACAACGCATTCAGTAGTCCGCCATTTTGAATTTATCGAAAGTGACGCCACGCTTATTTAGTTGAAACCACTTTTTCATAACAAAAAACTATATTTTATTTGATGAGCATATAGTTTCTTTCTTTCTTGGAAAGATAATAAGTTTGGTGAATGCAAAAACTGTGGCTTATCGAGAAAACCCACTGCTGATTTTGTTTCTTGCCGCCATTTTGACAATTCACTGAGCGACGCCACTAAGTTTTTTTTCCACAAAACTAGATTTCACTTCACTTGTGTTAATTTTTGTGGTCCTTAAAAGGACCGATTGTTGTTGATCTTTAAAAAAAAATTAGCCTCCAAATCCATAGAGGGTGCGTCCTTGTCTCTTCAATGCGTAGACAACATCCATTGCGGTGACTGTTTTTCGCTTAGCATGTTCAGTGTATGTAACAGCATCACGAATTACATTTTCTAAAAACACTTTTAAAACACCTCTGGTTTCTTCGTAAATTAAACCAGAGATACGTTTCACACCACCACGACGAGCTAGACGACGAATGGCAGGCTTTGTTATGCCTTGGATATTGTCACGCAACACTTTACGATGACGCTTGGCTCCTCCTTTGCCCAAACCTTTTCCACCTTTACCACGACCAGTCATTTTTTTTTTCCTTTAAATTTTTATTTTCACTGAACACTGTACCGAACTGTACGAAGGTTGCGATTAAACTGTGCCAGTCGCAATAAACACACTTCTATTTATACTTCTTTCACTGTATGTGAAATGTTCGAAAGCGAAAATCGTTTGAGAAACAAAAGAAAGGGATCAACTGACACCTATTTTTCTACTTAAGCAAGCATTTAAACATTTTTCAAGCGTTTTCAGTGTGGAAAAAGTGAAGTGCAAAAAAGTGTAAAATGGCTCGTACAAAGCAAACTGCCCGTAAATCAACTGGTGGAAAGGCGCCAAGGAAGCAATTGGCTACCAAAGCAGCTCGCAAAAGTGCGCCAGCGACTGGAGGTGTGAAGAAACCACATCGTTATCGTCCCGGAACTGTAGCTCTTCGTGAAATTCGTCGTTACCAGAAGAGCACTGAATTGCTAATCCGTAAATTGCCGTTCCAACGTCTCGTTCGTGAAATTGCTCAGGACTTCAAAACCGATTTACGTTTCCAGAGTTCAGCAGTGATGGCACTTCAAGAAGCCAGCGAAGCTTATTTGGTTGGTCTTTTTGAGGACACTAACTTATGTGCTATCCATGCTAAACGTGTGACTATCATGCCAAAAGACATTCAGCTGGCCCGACGCATTCGTGGTGAACGTGCTTAAGCCACATAAAAATTTATTAAACGGTCCTTTTCAGGACCACAAATCTGACAAAGAGATTTTAACTACATTCAATGCATTAATATAAAAGAATACCTTGCAATCCTTGCCTGGGACTAAGCACTAAAACGAGTTATTGATTTTATTCAGTTGATAGAGGAACATGCGTCATTTTCAAACAACTTATCCTAGAGAAATGATTAATACACTTTTTTACTCTAATTAAATTATACATTACAGGAAGGTATTTGAATTTTCGATCCAAATTTTCTTCAAGTTGTCTTCGTTTCTGTAGAAAAAGTGCAACAGGAACAAGTATCAATTTTTTAATACTTGCTTTAAGCAAGTGACTTCTACATTTATCAATTCTAATTAATTTGCACATCACAAATGTGCATTTAGAATTTATTTCTAGATTTAACTTAAATTTGCCTTTAACTTTTACCAGATTGACCTCGGTAACAACAAAAAATTCACTCCTGAATTCACAAATGTGTTATTTTAAGAAACTACTTATGTAAGGAAGACGTTCTATACAATTTTGAAATCTACTCAACCTACTTTTCTATTTAGTATTTACATATTTCTAGAAATATGTAGAAATTGTACATATTTCTATATACTATTTAGTATTTTGATATTAATTTTACCAAGTTGATTTCGATTCCTACCTACAAAAAGGCCATGCGGAAAAATGTGCAATTTTCGAACGAATAATATTAGGAAGATAACCACATGCTTTTTATCTTTGAAAAACTTATTCTTCATAAACGTATATTTGAATTTTTAATAATTGGGCAAAATTTTCTTCTAAATTGACTTAGAAGAAACTTGACTTGTTGCAAACATAAACATTATGGCGTAATCGAAAGACATACTGTAAAAAGACCAGAGAATCTAGAATGGATCCGAGAACAATTTTCTCACTGGGCTTTGTCAGAGTTTACTCTATACGAACACAACATCTAAGCATAGATTCGGTATAAAACTATAGATTTTACTATACAATAAGCTAGGAATCATTTCGCTTTAAATTGCATTAAATTTTGGGCAATTTTTCTGTACGTTATTTGAAAATAGTCCATATGCTCTTATAATTTATTACAACTTGTGCTTCTAGCAAACATATTTAAAAAAAAATTAAAGGCCATTCATAAACTAATCTAAATATACATAAATACATAAATACATACATAAACTAAACTAAGCTATGCAAATAGTGCAAAAAAAATAATGGTTAGTTGTGTGTTTAAAAAAAACACGAATAAATGCAAATAAAATCAAACCCTAAATGCCAAATAAAATCCATCTAAAGTAAGCAAATGGGGCGATTTATAATACGGTAAACCATAAAAGATTTAGCGCAAAATTGCTCCTTTTTTTGAAAAATTTCTTTTTAATGCTTTAAAATGAGTTCCATTCCTTACACTAAATGTGGTTTGAGGTGCGTTTAACAAGCAATTGTTTAAATATTAGCAATTTTATACGCGAATTGTGAAAAAAATCCCTCTCAAATTGAATTCAAAGTGAGATTGCACAGAAACAACCGTATAAAGTTTTATGAAATTATGCTTAAACGAACTTAATACATCATTAAAATGTAAATGTTTTAATCATTTATGAAAATATAGCCAAAAATAATCAAAATCATAGTTTTTAAATGAAAACTCATGGGCAAAAGTCATCTAAATTGCTCAAATAAATGTAAAATTTCTTTACGTATCTACTTATCGATTCTCATGTGGTACTTTTTTTGCAGTGCATTTTTTTTCCCGCGCAAACGTGCTCGCTCTCTAAGAAATCGAAAAAAAGTAAAACAAGTTTAAAATGGCTGATACTGTTGCTGCTGTTCCTGCTGTTGTTGCAGAGAAAAAAACGAAGAAGGCTTCTGCTAGTGGTTCCAAGAAACCAAAATCTACTCCAACTCATCCTCCTACCCAGCAAATGGTAGATGCTGCTATCAAGACACTCAAGGAGCGTGGTGGATCTTCTCTTTTGGCAATCAAAAAATATATTGCGGCTACGTACAAAGTTGATGTTCAAAAACTTGCTCCGTTTATTAAAAAATATTTAAAAAGTGCTGTTGTGAGTGGTAAACTAGTGCAAACAAAAGGAAAGGGTGCTGCTGGTTCCTTCAAGTTATCGGCTTCGGCTAACAAGGAACCCAAATCTGCTGAAAAGAAAAAATCTGTGAAAGCAAAATCTGCTGCTAGTGGTGAGAAAAAAGTGAAGAAACCAAGTGGTGAAAAGAAAGTGAAGAAAACTGCTGCTGCTGGTAAAAAAAGTGCTGATAAAAAGAAGGCAGAAAAGTCTAAGGTGAAAAGTATTAAAAAAACAACAGTGAAGGCTAAACCGACCAAGTCTAAATCCGCTATCAAGGCAAAAGTACCAAAAGTGAAAACAGCAACTGCCTCTGCAGCCAAACCGAAAAAGGCCATTGCCGCTAAGAAGGCGAAAAAATAATTTCAGTACCGAAGTGAAATTAATATTGAAAAATCTCCAAAGTCCTTTTCAGGGCTACAATTAATTCGATAATGAGATGCGAACAAAATTTTTGTTGTTTAATGTAAGGCATAGGAAATATTAGGCAAAAAAATAATTTCAGTACCGAAGTGAAATTAAAAAACCCCCAAAGTTCTTTTCAGGGCTATAATTAATTCGATAATGAGATGCGAAACAAATTTTTGTTGTTTAATGTAAAATATAGGAAAATTGTCGTCAAATATGTACCTATCGAGTTAAATGGCGTCTCTTCGCGACGTAGATCGAAAGGGACGCTACTGCAGCCATTTTGTTTTTTCATACAAAAAAAGGCGATGACGCTACTTTTTTCATTCACATGGATTTTTTTTCAATCCAGCAATAATTGAAAAAAAAAACTGTAACTGTGAAAAACTGATAATTTCAAGTTAAATGTATGTAGCTCGGTAAGAAAATATTGCTTTATATCTCTTATGTGAATATTTAGCGGCCCTGAAAAGGGCCATTTTATCAACGAGCATTCAGTGAAAAATTATTTTGAGCTGGTATATTTAGTAACAGCTTTGGTACCTTCACTGACGGCGTGTTTAGCGAGCTCACCAGGCAACAATAGTCGAACAGCGGTTTGAATTTCCCGACTAGTTATGGTCGAGCGCTTGTTGTAGTGCGCCAAACGGGATGCTTCGGCTGCAATTCTTTCGAAGATATCATTCACAAAACTGTTCATGATGCTCATAGCCTTCGAAGAAATTCCAGTGTCAGGATGCACTTGCTTCAACACTTTGTAAATGTAGATGGCGTAGCTTTCCTTCCTCTTGCGCTTCTTCTTCTTGTCATTCTTGGTGATGTTCTTTTGTGCCTTTCCGGCTTTCTTGGCTGCTTTTCCACTAGTTTTTGGCGGCATTTTAATGTAAGCACTTCACTTTGACACTAACGTGACGTTTGAACGAGAACTGTAAGAAATTCCGAAAAATAACCCGCTTAAGTAGTTTGAGAGAACGAACAATTCTCACCCTGTTCACGCACACTAACAGAGAACTTTGCGTCAGAGTTTCTTGTATAAATAGAAGTGCACTTTTCGCATACGATCATTAAACAGTGAACAATCGTCCCGTCACCACGCTCGGTGAATTGCCTATCTTAAAAAAAGTAAATAAATATTATAAAGTGTAAGAAAAATATCTGGTCGTGGCAAAGGTGGAAAAGTGAAGGGAAAGGCAAAGTCCCGTTCTAACCGTGCTGGTCTGCAATTCCCTGTCGGCCGCATTCATCGTTTGCTCCGCAAGGGCAACTACGCTGAACGTGTTGGTGCTGGTGCTCCGGTGTATCTGGCTGCTGTCATGGAATACTTGGCCGCTGAAGTTTTGGAATTGGCGGGAAATGCTGCTCGTGACAACAAAAAGACAAGAATTATCCCCCGTCATTTGCAATTGGCCATCCGTAACGACGAGGAATTGAACAAACTTCTTTCCGGTGTTACAATTGCACAAGGTGGTGTTCTCCCGAACATTCAAGCTGTTTTGTTGCCCAAGAAGACAGAAAAGAGTGCTTAAATGAGTTTTTGACATTGAGGCTATAACTAAAAAACCGTCCTTTTCAGGACGAAAAATCACATCTATTATGTGGAATGAACAAAGTTTAATAAAATATTATTCAGAATCAAACCCGCACAAAAATGTTGACAAAAAATAAAACAACGCATTCAGTAGTCCGCCATTTTGAATTTATCGAAAGTGACGCCACGCTTATTTAGTTGAAACCACTTTTTCATAACAAAAAACTATATTTTTTTTGATGAGCATATAGTTTCTTTCTTTCTTGGAAAGATAATAAGTTTGGTGAATGCAAAAACTGTGGCTTATCGAGAAAACCCACTGCTGATTTTGTTTCTTGCCGCCATTTTGACAATTCACTGAGCGACGCCACTAAGTTTTTTTTCCACAAAACTAGATTTCACTTCACTTGTGTTAATTTTTGTGGTCCTTAAAAGGACCGATTGTTGTTGATCTTTAAAAAAAAATTAGCCTCCAAATCCATAGAGGGTGCGTCCTTGTCTCTTCAATGCGTAGACAACATCCATTGCGGTGACTGTTTTTCGCTTAGCATGTTCAGTGTATGTAACAGCATCACGAATTACATTTTCTAAAAACACTTTTAAAACACCTCTGGTTTCTTCGTAAATTAAACCAGAGATACGTTTCACACCACCACGACGAGCTAGACGACGAATGGCAGGCTTTGTTATGCCTTGGATATTGTCACGCAACACTTTACGATGACGCTTGGCTCCTCCTTTGCCCAAACCTTTTCCACCTTTACCACGACCAGTCATTTTTTTTTTTTCCTTTAAATTTTTATTTTCACTGAACACTGTACCGAACTGTACGAAGGTTGCGATTAAACTGTGCCAGTCGCAATAAACACACTTCTATTTATACTTCTTTCACTGTATGTGAAATGTTCGAAAGCGAAAATCGTTTGAGAAACAAAAGAAAGGGATCAACTGACACCTATTTTTCTACTTAAGCAAGCATTTAAACATTTTTCAAGCGTTTTCAGTGTGGAAAAAGTGAAGTGCAAAAAAGTGTAAAATGGCTCGTACAAAGCAAACTGCCCGTAAATCAACTGGTGGAAAGGCGCCAAGGAAGCAATTGGCTACCAAAGCAGCTCGCAAAAGTGCGCCAGCGACTGGAGGTGTGAAGAAACCACATCGTTATCGTCCCGGAACTGTAGCTCTTCGTGAAATTCGTCGTTACCAGAAGAGCACTGAATTGCTAATCCGTAAATTGCCGTTCCAACGTCTCGTTCGTGAAATTGCTCAGGACTTCAAAACCGATTTACGTTTCCAGAGTTCAGCAGTGATGGCACTTCAAGAAGCCAGCGAAGCTTATTTGGTTGGTCTTTTTGAGGACACTAACTTATGTGCTATCCATGCTAAACGTGTGACTATCATGCCAAAAGACATTCAGCTGGCCCGACGCATTCGTGGTGAACGTGCTTAAGCCACATAAAAATTTATTAAACGGTCCTTTTCAGGACCACAAATCTGACAAAGAGATTTTAACTACATTCAATGCATTAATATAAAAGAATACCTTGCAATCCTTGCCTGGGACTAAGCACTAAAACGAGTTATTGATTTTATTCAGTTGATAGAGGAACATGCGTCATTTTCAAACAACTTATCCTAGAGAAATGATTAATACACTTTTTTACTCTAATTAAATTATACATTACAGGAAGGTATTTGAATTTTCGATCCAAATTTTCTTCAAGTTGTCTTCGTTTCTGTAGAAAAAGTGCAACAGGAACAAGTATCAATTTTTTAATACTTGCTTTAAGCAAGTGACTTCTACATTTATCAATTCTAATTAATTTGCACATCACAAATGTGCATTTAGAATTTATTTCTAGATTTAACTTAAATTTGCCTTTAACTTTTACCAGATTGACCTCGGTAACAACAAAAAATTCACTCCTGAATTCACAAATGTGTTATTTTAAGAAACTACTTATGTAAGGAAGACGTTCTATACAATTTTGAAATCTACTCAACCTACTTTTCTATTTAGTATTTACATATTTCTAGAAATATGTAGAAATTGTACATATTTCTATATACTATTTAGTATTTTGATATTAATTTTACCAAGTTGATTTCGATTCCTACCTACAAAAAGGCCATGCGGAAAAATGTGCAATTTTCGAACGAATAATATTAGGAAGATAACCACATGCTTTTTATCTTTGAAAAACTTATTCTTCATAAACGTATATTTGAATTTTTAATAATTGGGCAAAATTTTCTTCTAAATTGACTTAGAAGAAACTTGACTTGTTGCAAACATAAACATTATGGCGTAATCGAAAGACATACTGTAAAAAGACCAGAGAATCTAGAATGGATCCGAGAACAATTTTCTCACTGGGCTTTGTCAGAGTTTACTCTATACGAACACAACATCTAAGCATAGATTCGGTATAAAACTATAGATTTTACTATACAATAAGCTAGGAATCATTTCGCTTTAAATTGCATTAAATTTTGGGCAATTTTTCTGTACGTTATTTGAAAATAGTCCATATGCTCTTATAATTTATTACAACTTGTGCTTCTAGCAAACATATTTAAAAAAAAAATTAAAGGCCATTCATAAACTAATCTAAATATACATAAATACATAAATACATACATAAACTAAACTAAGCTATGCAAATAGTGCAAAAAAAATAATGGTTAGTTGTGTGTTTAAAAAAAACACGAATAAATGCAAATAAAATCAAACCCTAAATGCCAAATAAAATCCATCTAAAGTAAGCAAATGGGGCGATTTATAATACGGTAAACCATAAAAGATTTAGCGCAAAATTGCTCCTTTTTTTGAAAAATTTCTTTTTAATGCTTTAAAATGAGTTCCATTCCTTACACTAAATGTGGTTTGAGGTGCGTTTAACAAGCAATTGTTTAAATATTAGCAATTTTATACGCGAATTGTGAAAAAAATCCCTCTCAAATTGAATTCAAAGTGAGATTGCACAGAAACAACCGTATAAAGTTTTATGAAATTATGCTTAAGCGAACTTAATACGTCATTAAAATGTAAATGTTTTAATCATTTATGAAAATATAGCCAAAAATAATCAAAATCATAGTTTTTAAATGAAAACTCATGGGCAAAAGTCATCTAAATTGCTCAAATAAATGTAAAATTTCTTTACGTATCTACTTATCGATTCTCATGTGGTACTTTTTTTGCAGTGCATTTTTTTTCCCGCGCAAACGTGCTCGCTCTCTAAGAAATCGAAAAAAAGTAAAACAAGTTTAAAATGGCTGATACTGTTGCTGCTGTTCCTGCTGTTGTTGCAGAGAAAAAAACGAAGAAGGCTTCTGCTAGTGGTTCCAAGAAACCAAAATCTACTCCAACTCATCCTCCTACCCAGCAAATGGTAGATGCTGCTATCAAGACACTCAAGGAGCGTGGTGGATCTTCTCTTTTGGCAATCAAAAAATATATTGCGGCTACGTACAAAGTTGATGTTCAAAAACTTGCTCCGTTTATTAAAAAATATTTAAAAAGTGCTGTTGTGAGTGGTAAACTAGTGCAAACAAAAGGAAAGGGTGCTGCTGGTTCCTTCAAGTTATCGGCTTCGGCTAACAAGGAACCCAAATCTGCTGAAAAGAAAAAATCTGTGAAAGCAAAATCTGCTGCTAGTGGTGAGAAAAAAGTGAAGAAACCAAGTGGTGAAAAGAAAGTGAAGAAAACTGCTGCTGCTGGTAAAAAAAGTGCTGATAAAAAGAAGGCAGAAAAGTCTAAGGTGAAAAGTATTAAAAAAACAACAGTGAAGGCTAAACCGACCAAGTCTAAATCCGCTATCAAGGCAAAAGTACCAAAAGTGAAAACAGCAACTGCCTCTGCAGCCAAACCGAAAAAGGCCATTGCCGCTAAGAAGGCGAAAAAATAATTTCAGTACCGAAGTGAAATTAATATTGAAAAATCTCCAAAGTCCTTTTCAGGGCTACAATTAATTCGATAATGAGATGCGAACAAAATTTTTGTTGTTTAATGTAAGGCATAGGAAATATTAGGCAAAAAAATAATTTCAGTACCGAAGTGAAATTAAAAAACCCCCAAAGTTCTTTTCAGGGCTATAATTAATTCGATAATGAGATGCGAAACAAATTTTTGTTGTTTAATGTAAAATATAGGAAAATTGTCGTCAAATATGTACCTATCGAGTTAAATGGCGTCTCTTCGCGACGTAGATCGAAAGGGACGCTACTGCAGCCATTTTGTTTTTTCATACAAAAAAAGGCGATGACGCTACTTTTTTCATTCACATGGATTTTTTTTCAATCCAGCAATAATTGAAAAAAAAAACTGTAACTGTGAAAAACTGATAATTTCAAGTTAAATGTATGTAGCTCGGTAAGAAAATATTGCTTTATATCTCTTATGTGAATATTTAGCGGCCCTGAAAAGGGCCATTTTATCAACGAGCATTCAGTGAAAAATTATTTTGAGCTGGTATATTTAGTAACAGCTTTGGTACCTTCACTGACGGCGTGTTTAGCGAGCTCACCAGGCAACAATAGTCGAACAGCGGTTTGAATTTCCCGACTAGTTATGGTCGAGCGCTTGTTGTAGTGCGCCAAACGGGATGCTTCGGCTGCAATTCTTTCGAAGATATCATTCACAAAACTGTTCATGATGCTCATAGCCTTCGAAGAAATTCCAGTGTCAGGATGCACTTGCTTCAACACTTTGTAAATGTAGATGGCGTAGCTTTCCTTCCTCTTGCGCTTCTTCTTCTTGTCATTCTTGGTGATGTTCTTTTGTGCCTTTCCGGCTTTCTTGGCTGCTTTTCCACTAGTTTTTGGCGGCATTTTAATGTAAGCACTTCACTTTGACACTAACGTGACGTTTGAACGAGAACTGTAAGAAATTCCGAAAAATAACCCGCTTAAGTAGTTTGAGAGAACGAACAATTCTCACCCTGTTCACGCACACTAACAGAGAACTTTGCGTCAGAGTTTCTTGTATAAATAGAAGTGCACTTTTCGCATACGATCATTAAACAGTGAACAATCGTCCCGTCACCACGCTCGGTGAATTGCCTATCTTAAAAAAAGTAAATAAATATTATAAAGTGTAAGAAAAATGTCTGGTCGTGGCAAAGGTGGAAAAGTGAAGGGAAAGGCAAAGTCCCGTTCTAACCGTGCTGGTCTGCAATTCCCTGTCGGCCGCATTCATCGTTTGCTCCGCAAGGGCAACTACGCTGAACGTGTTGGTGCTGGTGCTCCGGTGTATCTGGCTGCTGTCATGGAATACTTGGCCGCTGAAGTTTTGGAATTGGCGGGAAATGCTGCTCGTGACAACAAAAAGACAAGAATTATCCCCCGTCATTTGCAATTGGCCATCCGTAACGACGAGGAATTGAACAAACTTCTTTCCGGTGTTACAATTGCACAAGGTGGTGTTCTCCCGAACATTCAAGCTGTTTTGTTGCCCAAGAAGACAGAAAAGAGTGCTTAAATGAGTTTTTGACATTGAGGCTATAACTAAAAAACCGTCCTTTTCAGGACGAAAAATCACATCTATTATGTGGAATGAACAAAGTTTAATAAAATATTATTCAGAATCAAACCCGCACAAAAATGTTGACAAAAAATAAAACAACGCATTCAGTAGTCCGCCATTTTGAATTTATCGAAAGTGACGCCACGCTTATTTAGTTGAAACCACTTTTTCATAACAAAAAACTATATTTTTTTTGATGAGCATATAGTTTCTTTCTTTCTTGGAAAGATAATAAGTTTGGTGAATGCAAAAACTGTGGCTTATCGAGAAAACCCACTGCTGATTTTGTTTCTTGCCGCCATTTTGACAATTCACTGAGCGACGCCACTAAGTTTTTTTTCCACAAAACTAGATTTCACTTCACTTGTGTTAATTTTTGTGGTCCTTAAAAGGACCGATTGTTGTTGATCTTTAAAAAAAAATTAGCCTCCAAATCCATAGAGGGTGCGTCCTTGTCTCTTCAATGCGTAGACAACATCCATTGCGGTGACTGTTTTTCGCTTAGCATGTTCAGTGTATGTAACAGCATCACGAATTACATTTTCTAAAAACACTTTTAAAACACCTCTGGTTTCTTCGTAAATTAAACCAGAGATACGTTTCACACCACCACGACGAGCTAGACGACGAATGGCAGGCTTTGTTATGCCTTGGATATTGTCACGCAACACTTTACGATGACGCTTGGCTCCTCCTTTGCCCAAACCTTTTCCACCTTTACCACGACCAGTCATTTTTTTTTTTTCCTTTAAATTTTTATTTTCACTGAACACTGTACCGAACTGTACGAAGGTTGCGATTAAACTGTGCCAGTCGCAATAAACACACTTCTATTTATACTTCTTTCACTGTATGTGAAATGTTCGAAAGCGAAAATCGTTTGAGAAACAAAAGAAAGGGATCAACTGACACCTATTTTTCTACTTAAGCAAGCATTTAAACATTTTTCAAGCGTTTTCAGTGTGGAAAAAGTGAAGTGCAAAAAAGTGTAAAATGGCTCGTACAAAGCAAACTGCCCGTAAATCAACTGGTGGAAAGGCGCCAAGGAAGCAATTGGCTACCAAAGCAGCTCGCAAAAGTGCGCCAGCGACTGGAGGTGTGAAGAAACCACATCGTTATCGTCCCGGAACTGTAGCTCTTCGTGAAATTCGTCGTTACCAGAAGAGCACTGAATTGCTAATCCGTAAATTGCCGTTCCAACGTCTCGTTCGTGAAATTGCTCAGGACTTCAAAACCGATTTACGTTTCCAGAGTTCAGCAGTGATGGCACTTCAAGAAGCCAGCGAAGCTTATTTGGTTGGTCTTTTTGAGGACACTAACTTATGTGCTATCCATGCTAAACGTGTGACTATCATGCCAAAAGACATTCAGCTGGCCCGACGCATTCGTGGTGAACGTGCTTAAGCCACATAAAAATTTATTAAACGGTCCTTTTCAGGACCACAAATCTGACAAAGAGATTTTAACTACATTCAATGCATTAATATAAAAGAATACCTTGCAATCCTTGCCTGGGACTAAGCACTAAAACGAGTTATTGATTTTATTCAGTTGATAGAGGAACATGCGTCATTTTCAAACAACTTATCCTAGAGAAATGATTAATACACTTTTTTACTCTAATTAAATTATACATTACAGGAAGGTATTTGAATTTTCGATCCAAATTTTCTTCAAGTTGTCTTCGTTTCTGTAGAAAAAGTGCAACAGGAACAAGTATCAATTTTTTAATACTTGCTTTAAGCAAGTGACTTCTACATTTATCAATTCTAATTAATTTGCACATCACAAATGTGCATTTAGAATTTATTTCTAGATTTAACTTAAATTTGCCTTTAACTTTTACCAGATTGACCTCGGTAACAACAAAAAATTCACTCCTGAATTCACAAATGTGTTATTTTAAGAAACTACTTATGTAAGGAAGACGTTCTATACAATTTTGAAATCTACTCAACCTACTTTTCTATTTAGTATTTACATATTTCTAGAAATATGTAGAAATTGTACATATTTCTATATACTATTTAGTATTTTGATATTAATTTTACCAAGTTGATTTCGATTCCTACCTACAAAAAGGCCATGCGGAAAAATGTGCAATTTTCGAACGAATAATATTAGGAAGATAACCACATGCTTTTTATCTTTGAAAAACTTATTCTTCATAAACGTATATTTGAATTTTTAATAATTGGGCAAAATTTTCTTCTAAATTGACTTAGAAGAAACTTGACTTGTTGCAAACATAAACATTATGGCGTAATCGAAAGACATACTGTAAAAAGACCAGAGAATCTAGAATGGATCCGAGAACAATTTTCTCACTGGGCTTTGTCAGAGTTTACTCTATACGAACACAACATCTAAGCATAGATTCGGTATAAAACTATAGATTTTACTATACAATAAGCTAGGAATCATTTCGCTTTAAATTGCATTAAATTTTGGGCAATTTTTCTGTACGTTATTTGAAAATAGTCCATATGCTCTTATAATTTATTACAACTTGTGCTTCTAGCAAACATATTTAAAAAAAAAATTAAAGGCCATTCATAAACTAATCTAAATATACATAAATACATACATAAACTAAACTAAGCTATGCAAATAGTGCAAAAAAAATAATGGTTAGTTGTGTGTTTAAAAAAAACACGAATAAATGCAAATAAAATCAAACCCTAAATGCCAAATAAAATCCATCTAAAGTAAGCAAATGGGGCGATTTATAATACTTACTTAAGGTGGCGCTACAGTCCGGGGTGGACCTGGGCCTCAGCCAACAAGCTTCGCCAGCCAGCTCTGTCTCTAGCTAGCCGTCTCCAGTTTCGCACGCGAAGTTGGCTGAGGTCCCCTTCCACTTGCGTGCGCCACCTGAGTCTCGGTGCTCCTCTACCGCGTCGTCCCTGCGGTGTGGATTCGAAGATTTTCCGGGCCGGGGCGTTGGTGTCCATCCGCTCTAGATGACCCAGCCATCGTAGACGTTGTGTTTTGACTCTTTTGGCTAGGTCGGTATCGCTGTACAGCCCGTACAGTTCGATGTTATATCTCCTCCTCCACTCTCCGTCTATGCAGACGGGACCGTAAATCGTCCGAAGAATTTTCCTCTCGAAGCAGCCTAAAGTGTTTTCATCCGCCTTTGACAGGGTCCATGCTTCTGCACCGTACAGCAGGACTGGGATGATGAGGGTCTTATACATGGACACTTTAGTTGCTCGAGAGAGGGCTTTGCTACTCAATTGCCTTCTTAGCCCAAAGAAACAGCGATTGGCAAGAGTTATCCTTCGTTTGATTTCAGCGCTGGTGTCATTGTCTGAATTGATAGCGGAACCCAGGTAGACAAAGTCCCTAACTACCTCAAAGTTATAGCTGTCGATGGTGATGTTTTGTCCAAGACGTCGGTGTTGGGTGTCTTTTCTTGATGACAGCATATACTTGGTTTTGCCCTCATTGACTGCTAAACCCATATTCGCCGCTTCCGTCCCAATACTCACGAAGGCTTCACTGACATCACGCTTTGTTCTACCGATTATGTCAATGTCGTCTGCGTATGCAAGTAGTTGAACGGACTTTTGAAAGATTGTACCTCTGGTGTTGGCGCGAGAGTTCTGCACAATTCTCTCAAGTATGATGTTAAAGAAGTCGCATGACAGCGCGTCGCCTTGTCTAAATCCTTTTTTGACATCAAAGGGGTCGGTGAGGTCTTTGCCGACCTTGACGGAACAGCGTGAGTTTTCCATCGTCATCCTGCACAGACTGACGAGTTTGGCAGGGATGCCAAAACTAGACATTGCGCTATATAGCTCGTCTCTATAGATGCTGTCATACGCGGCCTTGAAATCGATGAAGAGGTGGTGTGTATCGATTTGGAATTCCTGGGTTTTCTCCAAGATCTGCCGCAGTGTGAATATTTGATCGATGGTGGACTTTCCTGGCCTAAAGCCACACTGATATGTGCCTATCAGATTGTTGACAAACGGCTTCAGGCGTTCACACAGTACAGCAGAAAAGATCTTGTATGCGATGTTAAGAAGACTTATGCCTCTGTAGTTGGCACAACTCAGAGGGTCTCCTTTCTTCAGGATCGGGCAAACAATGCTGAGGTTCCATTCGTCGGGCATGCTTTCTTCCGACCATATCTTGCAGATGAGCTGGTGCATGCTCCTAACCAGCTCATCGCCAGCGGATTTAAAAAGTTCGGCAGCTAGGCCGTCTGCTCCGGCTGCTTTGTTGCACTTGAGCTTAGACACAGCTACTTTCACCTCCTCCAGGTCGGGTGGGTGGTATCGTTCGTATGCTTCGTCGGTAACGTCTTCGCCCGGGTTGAATGGTTCATTCTGCCTGACAGCGGTATTTGGTTCTTCCTCGCCGTTATACAGTCTGCAGAAGTGGTCTTTCCAAATCCTCAGCACCGACTGCGATTCTACAACGATGTTCCCTTGATGGTCCTTACAGGCTTCAGTTCGAAGTTTATACCTTTGGCAGGACCTTTTGATCCTTTGGTAAAACTTTCTAACCTCATTCCTGTTGTAACATCTCTCTATCTCTTCAACCGCGCGCTTCTCGTGCTCTCTCTTTTTCCTTCGGAGAAGCCGGTGCTCCTCTCTCCTCCTCTGCTCGTAGAGCTCGCGAGCAGCTCTAGTCCTTCTGTGCAGCGCCGCTTTGTATGCTTCCTGTTTAGCTGCATGTGCTTGCCGGCATTCATCGTCAAACCAGGGGTTTCGTTGTGGTGGCCGTGTGAAACCCAGCACTTCAGAGGCGGCGTCTCTGATGGCATTTTGGCAATGTTGCCACTGGCTATCAATACTTGATGCTGGTTGCATAGGACTTCGTAGAAGGTTTTGAGAGACTCGGTTGGAGAAGGACCTGGCGATCTCTTGCGATTGTAGTCGGCCGACGTCAAACTTCCTCACAGTATTTCCATTACTTGGCGCTGGTCGGGATATCCGCAGCCGTACCTTGGCTACAACAAGGTAGTGATCCGAGTCAATGTTGGCCCCTCGGAAAGTTCGGACATCCATGATACTGGAGGAGTGCCTTGCGTCGATCGCAATATGGTCAATCTGGTTGACGGTTGATTGATCGGGAGATCTCCATGTCCCTTTGTGGATATTGAGATGTGGGAACTGTGTACTAGCTACCACAACGTGTCGCCCCGCAGCAAAGTCGATCAGCCTGAATCCGTTATCGGAGGTCGTGTCGTGCAGGCTATACTTTCCGACAGTGAGACCAAAGATGCCCTCCCTTCCTAGCTTGGCATTAAAATCGCCTAGGACAATTTTAATGTCGTAGCTAGGGCACTGCTCATAAGTTTTGTCCAGGAGCTCGTAGAACATATCTTTGGTCTCGTCATCTTTCTCCTCTGTGGGGGCATGTGCGCATATCAGGCTAATGTTGGCGAATTTAGCCTTGATGCGGATCGTCGCGAGGCGCTCGCTTACAGGGTTGAAGCTCAAGACTTTTTGCCTAAGTCTGCCTCCAACAACGAAACCACATCCAAATAGGCGCTGTCTTTGATGCCGGTAGCAGTCGCCGTAGTAGATGTCGCAGTTTTTCATCCTTCTTTTGCCCGGCCCGTCCCACCGCATTTCTTGGATGGCAGTAATGTCTGCCTTGCAGTCGTTAAGGGCCTCCGCTAGTTGCTCGGCTGCACGTGGTCTGTTGAGGGACCTAACATTCCACGTGCAGATCCGGAGCTCGTTGTCCTTTTCTCGTTTGCATTGGTCGTCAACAGTAAATCCGTCCGAATCCGAGGCTTGTTTCCGCTTCGTGACTGGTGTTTCTTTACGTGGCCGGGAAGTCACCCCGACGGCACGACCCCCAACCTGGAGGACCAGATCCTTTGCTTAGCTCTAAGGACGGAGAGCCGGATAGCCCGCTCCTTATAGGCCTGAGCTCCGAATACGTCGTAGTAGCCCATATAAGGTGTTCACTAAGTAGTTCGGCCTGACTGGAACTATGGACGCCACCGTTGATTCCATCTGGGGAATTCCTCCGCTGCCGTCCGGATGCAAGGAGAAGTGCCTTAGTGGGAACACTCCTCCCCCCCTCTCTCGTCTGCTACCCCCAACAACCTTCCAAAGGGGTTGGAACCCAATCTCCAGTTGAGGTACTAGGCACCCGGTGTTCACCACGGGGAGGTGAGAGTAGGAGTTGATAGACAGAGGTGGGTTTAGAAAACCTGTGGATGCTTGTATCCTCTTGAGTGCACATGTCTATCCTTTGACCACCCGATTTATAATACGGTAAACCATAAAAGATTTAGCGCAAAATTGCTCCTTTTTTTGAAAAATTTCTTTTTAATGCTTTAAAATGAGTTCCATTCCTTACACTAAATGTGGTTTGAGGTGCGTTTAACAAGCAATTGTTTAAATATTAGCAATTTTATACGCGAATTGTGAAAAAAATCCCTCTCAAATTGAATTCAAAGTGAAATTGCACAGAAACAACCGTATAAAGTTTTATGAAATTATGCTTAAACGAACTTAATACATCATTAAAATGTAAATGTTTTAATCATTTATGAAAATATAGCCAAAAATAATCAAAATCATAGTTTTTAAATGAAAACTCATGGGCAAAAGTCATCTAAATTGCTCAAATAAATGTAAAATTTCTTTACGTATCTACTTATCGATTCTCATGTGGTACTTTTTTTGCAGTGCATTTTTTTTCCCGCGCAAACGTGCTCGCTCTCTAAGAAATCGAAAAAAAGTAAAACAAGTTTAAAATGGCTGATACTGTTGCTGCTGTTCCTGCTGTTGTTGCAGAGAAAAAAACGAAGAAGGCTTCTGCTAGTGGTTCCAAGAAACCAAAATCTACTCCAACTCATCCTCCTACCCAGCAAATGGTAGATGCTGCTATCAAGACACTCAAGGAGCGTGGTGGATCTTCTCTTTTGGCAATCAAAAAATATATTGCGGCTACGTACAAAGTTGATGTTCAAAAACTTGCTCCGTTTATTAAAAAATATTTAAAAAGTGCTGTTGTGAGTGGTAAACTAGTGCAAACAAAAGGAAAGGGTGCTGCTGGTTCCTTCAAGTTATCGGCTTCGGCTAACAAGGAACCCAAATCTGCTGAAAAGAAAAAATCTGTGAAAGCAAAATCTGCTGCTAGTGGTGAGAAAAAAGTAAAGAAACCAAGTGGTGAAAAGAAAGTGAAGAAAACTGCTGCTGCTGGTAAAAAAAGTGCTGATAAAAAGAAGGCAGAAAAGTCTAAGGTGAAAAGTATTAAAAAAACAACAGTGAAGGCTAAACCGACCAAGTCTAAATCCGCTATCAAGGCAAAAGTACCAAAAGTGAAAACAGCAACTGCCTCTGCAGCCAAACCGAAAAAGGCCATTGCCGCTAAGAAGGCGAAAAAATAATTTCAGTACCGAAGTGAAATTAATATTGAAAAATCTCCAAAGTCCTTTTCAGGGCTACAATTAATTCGATAATGAGATGCGAACAAAATTTTTGTTGTTTAATGTAAGGCATAGGAAATATTAGGCAAAAAAATAATTTCAGTACCGAAGTGAAATTAAAAAACCCCCAAAGTTCTTTTCAGGGCTATAATTAATTCGATAATGAGATGCGAAACAAATTTTTGTTGTTTAATGTAAAATATAGGAAAATTGTCGTCAAATATGTACCTATCGAGTTAAATGGCGTCTCTTCGCGACGTAGATCGAAAGGGACGCTACTGCAGCCATTTTGTTTTTTCATACAAAAAAAGGCGATGACGCTACTTTTTTCATTCACATGGATTTTTTTTCAATCCAGCAATAATTGAAAAAAAAAACTGTAACTGTGAAAAACTGATAATTTCAAGTTAAATGTATGTAGCTCGGTAAGAAAATATTGCTTTATATCTCTTATGTGAATATTTAGCGGCCCTGAAAAGGGCCATTTTATCAACGAGCATTCAGTGAAAAATTATTTTGAGCTGGTATATTTAGTAACAGCTTTGGTACCTTCACTGACGGCGTGTTTAGCGAGCTCACCAGGCAACAATAGTCGAACAGCGGTTTGAATTTCCCGACTAGTTATGGTCGAGCGCTTGTTGTAGTGCGCCAAACGGGATGCTTCGGCTGCAATTCTTTCGAAGATATCATTCACAAAACTGTTCATGATGCTCATAGCCTTCGAAGAAATTCCAGTGTCAGGATGCACTTGCTTCAACACTTTGTAAATGTAGATGGCGTAGCTTTCCTTCCTCTTGCGCTTCTTCTTCTTGTCATTCTTGGTGATGTTCTTTTGTGCCTTTCCGGCTTTCTTGGCTGCTTTTCCACTAGTTTTTGGCGGCATTTTAATGTAAACACTTCACTTTGACACTAACGTGACGTTTGAACGAGAACTGTAAGAAATTCCGAAAAATAACCCGCTTAAGTAGTTTGAGAGAACGAACAATTCTCACCCTGTTCACGCACACTAACAGAGAACTTTGCGTCAGAGTTTCTTGTATAAATAGAAGTGCACTTTTCGCATACGATCATTAAACAGTGAACAATCGTCCCGTCACCACGCTCGGTGAATTGCCTATCTTAAAAAAAGTAAATAAATATTATAAAGTGTAAGAAAAATGTCTGGTCGTGGCAAAGGTGGAAAAGTGAAGGGAAAGGCAAAGTCCCGTTCTAACCGTGCTGGTCTGCAATTCCCTGTCGGCCGCATTCATCGTTTGCTCCGCAAGGGCAACTACGCTGAACGTGTTGGTGCTGGTGCTCCGGTGTATCTGGCTGCTGTCATGGAATACTTGGCCGCTGAAGTTTTGGAATTGGCGGGAAATGCTGCTCGTGACAACAAAAAGACAAGAATTATCCCCCGTCATTTGCAATTGGCCATCCGTAACGACGAGGAATTGAACAAACTTCTTTCCGGTGTTACAATTGCACAAGGTGGTGTTCTCCCGAACATTCAAGCTGTTTTGTTGCCCAAGAAGACAGAAAAGAGTGCTTAAATGAGTTTTTGACATTGAGGCTATAACTAAAAAACCGTCCTTTTCAGGACGAAAAATCACATCTATTATGTGGAATGAACAAAGTTTAATAAAATATTATTCAGAATTTAACCCGCACAAAAATGTTGACAAAAAATAAAACAACGCATTCAGTAGTCCGCCATTTTGAATTTATCGAAAGTGACGCCACGCTTATTTAGTTGAAACCACTTTTTCATAACAAAAAACTATATTTTATTTGATGAGCATATAGTTTCTTTCTTTCTTGGAAAGATAATAAGTTTGGTGAATGCAAAAACTGTGGCTTATCGAGAAAACCCACTGCTGATTTTGTTTCTTGCCGCCATTTTGACAATTCACTGAGCGACGCCACTAAGTTTTTTTTCCACAAAACTAGATTTCACTTCACTTGTGTTAATTTTTGTGGTCCTTAAAAGGACCGATTGTTGTTGATCTTTAAAAAAAAATTAGCCTCCAAATCCATAGAGGGTGCGTCCTTGTCTCTTCAATGCGTAGACAACATCCATTGCGGTGACTGTTTTTCGCTTAGCATGTTCAGTGTATGTAACAGCATCACGAATTACATTTTCTAAAAACACTTTTAAAACACCTCTGGTTTCTTCGTAAATTAAACCAGAGATACGTTTCACACCACCACGACGAGCTAGACGACGAATGGCAGGCTTTGTTATGCCTTGGATATTGTCACGCAACACTTTACGATGACGCTTGGCTCCTCCTTTGCCCAAACCTTTTCCACCTTTACCACGACCAGTCATTTTTTTTTTTTCCTTTAAATTTTTATTTTCACTGAACACTGTACCGAACTGTACGAAGGTTGCGATTAAACTGTGCCAGTCGCAATAAACACACTTCTATTTATACTTCTTTCACTGTATGTGAAATGTTCGAAAGCGAAAATCGTTTGAGAAACAAAAGAAAGGGATCAACTGACACCTATTTTTCTACTTAAGCAAGCATTTAAACATTTTTCAAACGTTTTCAGTGTGGAAAAAGTGAAGTGCAAAAAAGTGTAAAATGGCTCGTACAAAGCAAACTGCCCGTAAATCAACTGGCGGAAAGGCGCCAAGGAAGCAATTGGCTACCAAAGCAGCTCGCAAAAGTGCGCCAGCGACTGGAGGTGTGAAGAAACCACATCGTTATCGTCCCGGAACTGTAGCTCTTCGTGAAATTCGTCGTTACCAGAAGAGCACTGAATTGCTAATCCGTAAATTGCCGTTCCAACGTCTCGTTCGTGAAATTGCTCAGGACTTCAAAACCGATTTACGTTTCCAGAGTTCAGCAGTGATGGCACTTCAAGAAGCCAGCGAAGCTTATTTGGTTGGTCTTTTTGAGGACACTAACTTATGTGCTATCCATGCTAAACGTGTGACTATCATGCCAAAAGACATTCAGCTGGCCCGACGCATTCGTGGTGAACGTGCTTAAGCCACATAAAAATTTATTAAACGGTCCTTTTCAGGACCACAAATCTGACAAAGAGATTTTAACTACATTCAATGCATTAATATAAAAGAATACCTTGCAATCCTTGCCTGGGACTAAGCACTAAAACGAGTTATTGATTTTATTCAGTTGATAGAGGAACATGCGTCATTTTCAAACAACTTATCCTAGAGAAATGATTAATACACTTTTTTACTCTAATTAAATTATACATTACAGGAAGGTATTTGAATTTTCGATCCAAATTTTCTTCAAGTTGTCTTCTTTTCTGTAGAAAAAGTGCAACAGGAACAAGTATCAATTTTTTAATACTTGCTTTAAGCAAGTGACTTCTACATTTATCAATTCTAATTAATTTGCACATCACAAATGTGCATTTAGAATTTATTTCTAGATTTAACTTAAATTTGCCTTTAACTTTTACCAGATTGACCTCGGTAACAACAAAAAATTCACTCCTGAATTCACAAATGTGTTATTTTAAGAAACTACTTATGTAAGGAAGACGTTCTATACAATTTTGAAATCTACTCAACCTACTTTTCTATTTAGTATTTACATATTTCTAGAAATATGTAGAAATTGTACATATTTCTATATACTATTTAGTATTTTGATATTAATTTTACCAAGTTGATTTCGATTCCTACCTACAAAAAGGCCATGCGGAAAAATGTGCAATTTTCGAACGAATAATATTAGGAAGATAACCACATGCTTTTTATCTTTGAAAAACTTATTCTTCATAAACGTATATTTGAATTTTTAATAATTGGGCAAAATTTTCTTCTAAATTGACTTAGAAGAAACTTGACTTGTTGCAAACATAAACATTATGGCGTAATCGAAAGACATACTGTAAAAAGACCAGAGAATCTAGAATGGATCCGAGAACAATTTTCTCACTGGGCTTTGTCAGAGTTTACTCTATACGAACACAACATCTAAGCATAGATTCGGTATAAAACTATAGATTTTACTATACAATAAGCTAGGAATCATTTCGCTTTAAATTGCATTAAATTTTGGGCAATTTTTCTGTACGTTATTTGAAAATAGTCCATATGCTCTTATAATTTATTACAACTTGTGCTTCTAGCAAACATATTTAAAAAAAAAATTAAAGGCCATTCATAAACTAATCTAAATATACATAAATACATAAATACATACATAAACTAAACTAAGCTATGCAAATAGTGCAAAAAAAATAATGGTTAGTTGTGTGTTTAAAAAAAACACGAATAAATGCAAATAAAATCAAACCCTAAATGCCAAATAAAATCCATCTAAAGTAAGCAAATGGGGCGATTTATAATACGGTAAACCATAAAAGATTTAGCGCAAAATTGCTCCTTTTTTTGAAAAATTTCTTTTTAATGCTTTAAAATGAGTTCCATTCCTTACACTAAATGTGGTTTGAGGTGCGTTTAACAAGCAATTGTTTAAATATTAGCAATTTTATACGCGAATTGTGAAAAAAATCCCTCTCAAATTGAATTCAAAGTGAGATTGCACAGAAACAACCGTATAAAGTTTTATGAAATTATGCTTAAACGAACTTAATACATCATTAAAATGTAAATGTTTTAATCATTTATGAAAATATAGCCAAAAATAATCAAAATCATAGTTTTTAAATGAAAACTCATGGGCAAAAGTCATCTAAATTGCTCAAATAAATGTAAAATTTCTTTACGTATCTACTTATCGATTCTCATGTGGTACTTTTTTTGCAGTGCATTTTTTTTCCCGCGCAAACGTGCTCGCTCTCTAAGAAATCGAAAAAAAGTAAAACAAGTTTAAAATGGCTGATACTGTTGCTGCTGTTCCTGCTGTTGTTGCAGAGAAAAAAACGAAGAAGGCTTCTGCTAGTGGTTCCAAGAAACCAAAATCTACTCCAACTCATCCTCCTACCCAGCAAATGGTAGATGCTGCTATCAAGACACTCAAGGAGCGTGGTGGATCTTCTCTTTTGGCAATCAAAAAATATATTGCGGCTACGTACAAAGT
Organism: Neoascia interrupta; assembly: GCA_947623515.1. Classification (NCBI taxonomy): domain Eukaryota; kingdom Metazoa; phylum Arthropoda; class Insecta; order Diptera; family Syrphidae; genus Neoascia; species Neoascia interrupta. The sequence goes on from OX392462.1 coordinate 118,588,936, forward strand.
TGATGTTCAAAAACTTGCTCCGTTTATTAAAAAATATTTAAAAAGTGCTGTTGTGAGTGGTAAACTAGTGCAAACAAAAGGAAAGGGTGCTGCTGGTTCCTTCAAGTTATCGGCTTCGGCTAACAAGGAACCCAAATCTGCTGAAAAGAAAAAATCTGTGAAAGCAAAATCTGCTGCTAGTGGTGAGAAAAAAGTGAAGAAACCAAGTGGTGAAAAGAAAGTGAAGAAAACTGCTGCTGCTGGTAAAAAAAGTGCTGATAAAAAGAAGGCAGAAAAGTCTAAGGTGAAAAGTATTAAAAAAACAACAGTGAAGGCTAAACCGACCAAGTCTAAATCCGCTATCAAGGCAAAAGTACCAAAAGTGAAAACAGCAACTGCCTCTGCAGCCAAACCGAAAAAGGCCATTGCCGCTAAGAAGGCGAAAAAATAATTTCAGTACCGAAGTGAAATTAATATTGAAAAATCTCCAAAGTCCTTTTCAGGGCTACAATTAATTCGATAAGGAGATGCGAACAAAATTTTTGTTGTTTAATGTAAGGCATAGGAAATATTAGGCAAAAAAATAATTTCAGTACCGAAGTGAAATTAAAAAACCCCCAAAGTTCTTTTCAGGGCTATAATTAATTCGATAATGAGATGCGAAACAAATTTTTGTTGTTTAATGTAAAATATAGGAAAATTGTCGTCAAATATGTACCTATCGAGTTAAATGGCGTCTCTTCGCGACGTAGATCGAAAGGGACGCTACTGCAGCCATTTTGTTTTTTCATACAAAAAAAGGCGATGACGCTACTTTTTTCATTCACATGGATTTTTTTTCAATCCAGCAATAATTGAAAAAAAAAAACTGTAACTGTGAAAAACTGATAATTTCAAGTTAAATGTATGTAGCTCGGTAAGAAAATATTGCTTTATATCTCTTATGTGAATATTTAGCGGCCCTGAAAAGGGCCATTTTATCAACGAGCATTCAGTGAAAAATTATTTTGAGCTGGTATATTTAGTAACAGCTTTGGTACCTTCACTGACGGCGTGTTTAGCGAGCTCACCAGGCAACAATAGTCGAACAGCGGTTTGAATTTCCCGACTAGTTATGGTCGAGCGCTTGTTGTAGTGCGCCAAACGGGATGCTTCGGCTGCAATTCTTTCGAAGATATCATTCACAAAACTGTTCATGATGCTCATAGCCTTCGAAGAAATTCCAGTGTCAGGATGCACTTGCTTCAACACTTTGTAAATGTAGATGGCGTAGCTTTCCTTCCTCTTGCGCTTCTTCTTCTTGTCATTCTTGGTGATGTTCTTTTGTGCCTTTCCGGCTTTCTTGGCTGCTTTTCCACTAGTTTTTGGCGGCATTTTAATGTAAACACTTCACTTTGACACTAACGTGACGTTTGAACGAGAACTGTAAGAAATTCCGAAAAATAACCCGCTTAAGTAGTTTGAGAGAACGAACAATTCTCACCCTGTTCACGCACACTAACAGAGAACTTTGCGTCAGAGTTTCTTGTATAAATAGAAGTGCACTTTTCGCATACGATCATTAAACAGTGAACAATCGTCCCGTCACCACGCTCGGTGAATTGCCTATCTTAAAAAAAGTAAATAAATATTATAAAGTGTAAGAAAAATGTCTGGTCGTGGCAAAGGTGGAAAAGTGAAGGGAAAGGCAAAGTCCCGTTCTAACCGTGCTGGTCTGCAATTCCCTGTCGGCCGCATTCATCGTTTGCTCCGCAAGGGCAACTACGCTGAACGTGTTGGTGCTGGTGCTCCGGTGTATCTGGCTGCTGTCATGGAATACTTGGCCGCTGAAGTTTTGGAATTGGCGGGAAATGCTGCTCGTGACAACAAAAAGACAAGAATTATCCCCCGTCATTTGCAATTGGCCATCCGTAACGACGAGGAATTGAACAAACTTCTTTCCGGTGTTACAATTGCACAAGGTGGTGTTCTCCCGAACATTCAAGCTGTTTTGTTGCCCAAGAAGACAGAAAAGAGTGCTTAAATGAGTTTTTGACATTGAGGCTATAACTAAAAAACCGTCCTTTTCAGGACGAAAAATCACATCTATTATGTGGAATGAACAAAGTTTAATATAATATTATTCAGAATTTAACCCGCACAAAAATGTTGACAAAAAATATTTCACAAAATTTCACTTCACATGTGTTAATTTTTGTGGTCCTTAAAAGGACCGATTGTTGTTGATCTTTAAAAAAAAATTAGCCTCCAAATCCATAGAGGGTGCGTCCTTGTCTCTTCAATGCGTAGACAACATCCATTGCGGTGACTGTTTTTCGCTTAGCATGTTCAGTGTATGTAACAGCATCACGAATTACATTTTCTAAAAACACTTTTAAAACACCTCTGGTTTCTTCGTAAATTAAACCAGAGATACGTTTCACACCACCACGACGAGCTAGACGACGAATGGCAGGCTTTGTTATGCCTTGGATATTGTCACGCAACACTTTACGATGACGCTTGGCTCCTCCTTTGCCCAAACCTTTTCCACCTTTACCACGACCAGTCATTTTTTTTTTTTCCTTTAAATTTTTATTTTCACTGAACACTGTACCGAACTGTACGAAGGTTGCGATTAAACTGTGCCAGTCGCAATAAACACACTTCTATTTATACTTCTTTCACTGTATGTGAAATGTTCGAAAGCGAAAATCGTTTGAGAAACAAAAGAAAGGGATCAACTGACACCTATTTTTCTACTTAAGCAAGCATTTAAACATTTTTCAAACGTTTTCAGTGTGGAAAAAGTGAAGTGCAAAAAAGTGTAAAATGGCTCGTACAAAGCAAACTGCCCGTAAATCAACTGGCGGAAAGGCGCCAAGGAAGCAATTGGCTACCAAAGCAGCTCGCAAAAGTGCGCCAGCGACTGGAGGTGTGAAGAAACCACATCGTTATCGTCCCGGAACTGTAGCTCTTCGTGAAATTCGTCGTTACCAGAAGAGCACTGAATTGCTAATCCGTAAATTGCCGTTCCAACGTCTCGTTCGTGAAATTGCTCAGGACTTCAAAACCGATTTACGTTTCCAGAGTTCAGCAGTGATGGCACTTCAAGAAGCCAGCGAAGCTTATTTGGTTGGTCTTTTTGAGGACACTAACTTATGTGCTATCCATGCTAAACGTGTGACTATCATGCCAAAAGACATTCAGCTGGCCCGACGCATTCGTGGTGAACGTGCTTAAGCCACATAAAAATTTATTAAACGGTCCTTTTCAGGACCACAAATCTGACAAAGAGATTTTAACTACATTCAATGCATTAATATAAAAGAATACCTTGCAATCCTTGCCTGGGACTAAGCACTAAAACGAGTTATTGATTTTATTCAGTTGATAGAGGAACATGCGTCATTTTCAAACAACTTATCCTAGAGAAATGATTAATACACTTTTTTACTCTAATTAAATTATACATTACAGGAAGGTATTTGAATTTTCGATCCAAATTTTCTTCAAGTTGTCTTCTTTTCTGTAGAAAAAGTGCAACAGGAACAAGTATCAATTTTTTAATACTTGCTTTAAGCAAGTGACTTCTACATTTATCAATTCTAATTAATTTGCACATCACAAATGTGCATTTAGAATTTATTTCTAGATTTAACTTAAATTTGCCTTTAACTTTTACCAGATTGACCTCGGTAACAACAAAAAATTCACTCCTGAATTCACAAATGTGTTATTTTAAGAAACTACTTATGTAAGGAAGACGTTCTATACAATTTTGAAATCTACTCAACCTACTTTTCTATTTAGTATTTACATATTTCTAGAAATATGTAGAAATTGTACATATTTCTATATACTATTTAGTATTTTGATATTAATTTTACCAAGTTGATTTCGATTCCTACCTACAAAAAGGCCATGCGGAAAAATGTGCAATTTTCGAACGAATAATATTAGGAAGATAACCACATGCTTTTTATCTTTGAAAAACTTATTCTTCATAAACGTATATTTGAATTTTTAATAATTGGGCAAAATTTTCTTCTAAATTGACTTAGAAGAAACTTGACTTGTTGCAAACATAAACATTATGGCGTAATCGAAAGACATACTGTAAAAAGACCAGAGAATCTAGAATGGATCCGAGAACAATTTTCTCACTGGGCTTTGTCAGAGCTTACTCTATACGAACACAACATCTAAGCATAGATTCGGTATAAAACTATAGATTTTACTATACAATAAGCTAGGAATCATTTCGCTTTAAATTGCATTAAATTTTGGGCAATTTTTCTGTACGTTATTTGAAAATAGTCCATATGCTCTTATAATTTATTACAACTTGTGCTTCTAGCAAACATATTTAAAAAAAAAATTAAAGGCCATTCATAAACTAATCTAAATATACATAAATACATAAATACATACATAAACTAAACTAAGCTATGCAAATAGTGCAAAAAAAATAATGGTTAGTTGTGTGTTTAAAAAAAACACGAATAAATGCAAATAAAATCAAACCCTAAATGCCAAATAAAATCCATCTAAAGTAAGCAAATGGGGCGATTTATAATACGGTAAACCATAAAAGATTTAGCGCAAAATTGCTCCTTTTTTTGAAAAATTTCTTTTTAATGCTTTAAAATGAGTTCCATTCCTTACACTAAATGTGGTTTGAGGTGCGTTTAACAAGCAATTGTTTAAATATTAGCAATTTTATACGCGAATTGTGAAAAAAATCCCTCTCAAATTGAATTCAAAGTGAGATTGCACAGAAACAACCGTATAAAGTTTTATGAAATTATGCTTAAACGAACTTAATACATCATTAAAATGTAAATGTTTTAATCATTTATGAAAATATAGCCAAAAATAATCAAAATCATAGTTTTTAAATGAAAACTCATGGGCAAAAGTCATCTAAATTGCTCAAATAAATGTAAAATTTCTTTACGTATCTACTTATCGATTCTCATGTGGTACTTTTTTTGCAGTGCATTTTTTTTCCCGCGCAAACGTGCTCGCTCTCTAAGAAATCGAAAAAAAGTAAAACAAGTTTAAAATGGCTGATACTGTTGCTGCTGTTCCTGCTGTTGTTGCAGAGAAAAAAACGAAGAAGGCTTCTGCTAGTGGTTCCAAGAAACCAAAATCTACTCCAACTCATCCTCCTACCCAGCAAATGGTAGATGCTGCTATCAAGACACTCAAGGAGCGTGGTGGATCTTCTCTTTTGGCAATCAAAAAATATATTGCGGCTACGTACAAAGTTGATGTTCAAAAACTTGCTCCGTTTATTAAAAAATATTTAAAAAGTGCTGTTGTGAGTGGTAAACTAGTGCAAACAAAAGGAAAGGGTGCTGCTGGTTCCTTCAAGTTATCGGCTTCGGCTAACAAGGAACCCAAATCTGCTGAAAAGAAAAAATCTGTGAAAGCAAAATCTGCTGCTAGTGGTGAGAAAAAAGTGAAGAAACCAAGTGGTGAAAAGAAAGTGAAGAAAACTGCTGCTGCTGGTAAAAAAAGTGCTGATAAAAAGAAGGCAGAAAAGTCTAAGGTGAAAAGTATTAAAAAAACAACAGTGAAGGCTAAACCGACCAAGTCTAAATCCGCTATCAAGGCAAAAGTACCAAAAGTGAAAACAGCAACTGCCTCTGCAGCCAAACCGAAAAAGGCCATTGCCGCTAAGAAGGCGAAAAAATAATTTCAGTACCGAAGTGAAATTAATATTGAAAAATCTCCAAAGTCCTTTTCAGGGCTACAATTAATTCGATAATGAGATGCGAACAAAATTTTTGTTGTTTAATGTAAGGCATAGGAAATATTAGGCAAAAAAATAATTTCAGTACCGAAGTGAAATTAAAAAACCCCCAAAGTTCTTTTCAGGGCTATAATTAATTCGATAATGAGATGCGAAACAAATTTTTGTTGTTTAATGTAAAATATAGGAAAATTGTCGTCAAATATGTACCTATCGAGTTAAATGGCGTCTCTTCGCGACGTAGATCGAAAGGGACGCTACTGCAGCCATTTTGTTTTTTCATACAAAAAAAGGCGATGACGCTACTTTTTTCATTCACATGGATTTTTTTTCAATCCAGCAATAATTGAAAAAAAAAAACTGTAACTGTGAAAAACTGATAATTTCAAGTTAAATGTATGTAGCTCGGTAAGAAAATATTGCTTTATATCTCTTATGTGAATATTTAGCGGCCCTGAAAAGGGCCATTTTATCAACGAGCATTCAGTGAAAAATTATTTTGAGCTGGTATAAGTAGTAACAGCTAATAAGTAACAGCTTTGGTACCTTCACTGACGGCGTGTTTAGCGAGCTCACCAGGCAACAATAGTCGAACAGCGGTTTGAATTTCCCGACTAGTTATGGTCGAGCGCTTGTTGTAGTGCGCCAAACGGGATGCTTCGGCTGCAATTCTTTCGAAGATATCATTCACAAAACTGTTCATGATGCTCATAGCCTTCGAAGAAATTCCAGTGTCAGGATGCACTTGCTTCAACACTTTGTAAATGTAGATGGCGTAGCTTTCCTTCCTCTTGCGCTTCTTCTTCTTGTCATTCTTGGTGATGTTCTTTTGTGCCTTTCCGGCTTTCTTGGCTGCTTTTCCACTAGTTTTTGGCGGCATTTTAATGTAAACACTTCACTTTGACACTAACGTGACGTTTGAACGAGAACTGTAAGAAATTCCGAAAAATAACCCGCTTAAGTAGTTTGAGAGAACGAACAATTCTCACCCTGTTCACGCACACTAACAGAGAACTTTGCGTCAGAGTTTCTTGTATAAATAGAAGTGCACTTTTCGCATACGATCATTAAACAGTGAACAATCGTCCCGTCACCACGCTCGGTGAATTGCCTATCTTAAAAAAAGTAAATAAATATTATAAAGTGTAAGAAAAATGTCTGGTCGTGGCAAAGGTGGAAAAGTGAAGGGAAAGGCAAAGTCCCGTTCTAACCGTGCTGGTCTGCAATTCCCTGTCGGCCGCATTCATCGTTTGCTCCGCAAGGGCAACTACGCTGAACGTGTTGGTGCTGGTGCTCCGGTGTATCTGGCTGCTGTCATGGAATACTTGGCCGCTGAAGTTTTGGAATTGGCGGGAAATGCTGCTCGTGACAACAAAAAGACAAGAATTATCCCCCGTCATTTGCAATTGGCCATCCGTAACGACGAGGAATTGAACAAACTTCTTTCCGGTGTTACAATTGCACAAGGTGGTGTTCTCCCGAACATTCAAGCTGTTTTGTTGCCCAAGAAGACAGAAAAGAGTGCTTAAATGAGTTTTTGACATTGAGGCTATAACTAAAAAACCGTCCTTTTCAGGACGAAAAATCACATCTATTATGTGGAATGAACAAAGTTTAATATAATATTATTCAGAATTTAACCCGCACAAAAATGTTGACAAAAAATAAAACAACGCATTCAGTAGTCCGCCATTTTGAATTTATCGAAAGTGACGCCACGCTTATTTAGTTGAAACCACTTTTTCATAACAAAAAACTATATTTTATTTGATGAGCATATAGTTTCTTTCTTTCTTGGAAAGATAATAAGTTTGGTGAATGCAAAAACTGTGGCTTATCGAGAAAACCCACTGCTGATTTTGTTTCTTGCCGCCATTTTGACAATTCACTGAGCGACGCCACTAAGTTTTTTTTCCACAAAACTAGATTTCACTTCACTTGTGTTAATTTTTGTGGTCCTTAAAAGGACCGATTGTTGTTGATCTTTAAAAAAAAATTAGCCTCCAAATCCATAGAGGGTGCGTCCTTGTCTCTTCAATGCGTAGACAACATCCATTGCGGTGACTGTTTTTCGCTTAGCATGTTCAGTGTATGTAACAGCATCACGAATTACATTTTCTAAAAACACTTTTAAAACACCTCTGGTTTCTTCGTAAATTAAACCAGAGATACGTTTCACACCACCACGACGAGCTAGACGACGAATGGCAGGCTTTGTTATGCCTTGGATATTGTCACGCAACACTTTACGATGACGCTTGGCTCCTCCTTTGCCCAAACCTTTTCCACCTTTACCACGACCAGTCATTTTTTTTTTTTCCTTTAAATTTTTATTTTCACTGAACACTGTACCGAACTGTACGAAGGTTGCGATTAAACTGTGCCAGTCGCAATAAACACACTTCTATTTATACTTCTTTCACTGTATGTGAAATGTTCGAAAGCGAAAATCGTTTGAGAAACAAAAGAAAGGGATCAACTGACACCTATTTTTCTACTTAAGCAAGCATTTAAACATTTTTCAAGCGTTTTCAGTGTGGAAAAAGTGAAGTGCAAAAAAGTGTAAAATGGCTCGTACAAAGCAAACTGCCCGTAAATCAACTGGTGGAAAGGCGCCAAGGAAGCAATTGGCTACCAAAGCAGCTCGCAAAAGTGCGCCAGCGACTGGAGGTGTGAAGAAACCACATCGTTATCGTCCCGGAACTGTAGCTCTTCGTGAAATTCGTCGTTACCAGAAGAGCACTGAATTGCTAATCCGTAAATTGCCGTTCCAACGTCTCGTTCGTGAAATTGCTCAGGACTTCAAAACCGATTTACGTTTCCAGAGTTCAGCAGTGATGGCACTTCAAGAAGCCAGCGAAGCTTATTTGGTTGGTCTTTTTGAGGACACTAACTTATGTGCTATCCATGCTAAACGTGTGACTATCATGCCAAAAGACATTCAGCTGGCCCGACGCATTCGTGGTGAACGTGCTTAAGCCACATAAAAATTTATTAAACGGTCCTTTTCAGGACCACAAATCTGACAAAGAGATTTTAACTACATTCAATGCATTAATATAAAAGAATACCTTGCAATCCTTGCCTGGGACTAAGCACTAAAACGAGTTATTGATTTTATTCAGTTGATAGAGGAACATGCGTCATTTTCAAACAACTTATCCTAGAGAAATGATTAATACACTTTTTTACTCTAATTAAATTATACATTACAGGAAGGTATTTGAATTTTCGATCCAAATTTTCTTCAAGTTGTCTTCGTTTCTGTAGAAAAAGTGCAACAGGAACAAGTATCAATTTTTTAATACTTGCTTTAAGCAAGTGACTTCTACATTTATCAATTCTAATTAATTTGCACATCACAAATGTGCATTTAGAATTTATTTCTAGATTTAACTTAAATTTGCCTTTAACTTTTACCAGATTGACCTCGGTAACAACAAAAAATTCACTCCTGAATTCACAAATGTGTTATTTTAAGAAACTACTTATGTAAGGAAGACGTTCTATTCAATTTTGAAATCTACTCAACCTACTTTTCTATTTAGTATTTACATATTTCTAGAAATATGTAGAAATTGTACATATTTCTATATACTATTTAGTATTTTGATATTAATTTTACCAAGTTGATTTCGATTCCTACCTACAAAAAGGCCATGCGGAAAAATGTGCAATTTTCGAACGAATAATATTAGGAAGATAACCACATGCTTTTTATCTTTGAAAAACTTATTCTTCATAAACGTATATTTGAATTTTTAATAATTGGGCAAAATTTTCTTCTAAATTGACTTAGAAGAAACTTGACTTGTTGCAAACATAAACATTATGGCGTAATCGAAAAACATACTGTAAAAAGACCAGAGAATCTAGAATGGATCCGAGAACAATTTTCTCACTGGGCTTTGTCAGAGTTTACTCTATACGAACACAACATCTAAGCATAGATTCGGTATAAAACTATAGATTTTACTATACAATAAGCTAGGAATCATTTCGCTTTAAATTGCATTAAATTTTGGGCAATTTTTCTGTACGTTATTTGAAAATAGTCCATATGCTCTTATAATTTATTACAACTTGTGCTTCTAGCAAACATATTTAAAAAAAAAATTAAAGGCCATTCATAAACTAATCTAAATATACATAAATACATAAATACATACATAAACTAAACTAAGCTATGCAAATAGTGCAAAAAAAATAATGGTTAGTTGTGTGTTTAAAAAAAACACGAATAAATGCAAATAAAATCAAACCCTAAATGCCAAATAAAATCCATCTAAAGTAAGCAAATGGGGCGATTTATAATACGGTAAACCATAAAAGATTTAGCGCAAAATTGCTCCTTTTTTTGAAAAATTTCTTTTTAATGCTTTAAAATGAGTTCCATTCCTTACACTAAATGTGGTTTGAGGTGCGTTTAACAAGCAATTGTTTAAATATTAGCAATTTTATACGCGAATTGTGAAAAAAATCCCTCTCAAATTGAATTCAAAGTGAGATTGCACAGAAACAACCGTATAAAGTTTTATGAAATTATGCTTAAACGAACTTAATACATCATTAAAATGTAAATGTTTTAATCATTTATGAAAATATAGCCAAAAATAATCAAAATCATAGTTTTTAAATGAAAACTCATGGGCAAAAGTCATCTAAATTGCTCAAATAAATGTAAAATTTCTTTACGTATCTACTTATCGATTCTCATGTGGTACTTTTTTTGCAGTGCATTTTTTTTCCCGCGCAAACGTGCTCGCTCTCTAAGAAATCGAAAAAAAGTAAAACAAGTTTAAAATGGCTGATACTGTTGCTGCTGTTCCTGCTGTTGTTGCAGAGAAAAAAACGAAGAAGGCTTCTGCTAGTGGTTCCAAGAAACCAAAATCTACTCCAACTCATCCTCCTACCCAGCAAATGGTAGATGCTGCTATCAAGACACTCAAGGAGCGTGGTGGATCTTCTCTTTTGGCAATCAAAAAATATATTGCGGCTACGTACAAAGTTGATGTTCAAAAACTTGCTCCGTTTATTAAAAAATATTTAAAAAGTGCTGTTGTGAGTGGTAAACTAGTGCAAACAAAAGGAAAGGGTGCTGCTGGTTCCTTCAAGTTATCGGCTTCGGCTAACAAGGAACCCAAATCTGCTGAAAAGAAAAAATCTGTGAAAGCAAAATCTGCTGCTAGTGGTGAGAAAAAAGTGAAGAAACCAAGTGGTGAAAAGAAAGTGAAGAAAACTGCTGCTGCTGGTAAAAAAAGTGCTGATAAAAAGAAGGCAGAAAAGTCTAAGGTGAAAAGTATTAAAAAAACAACAGTGAAGGCTAAACCGACCAAGTCTAAATCCGCTATCAAGGCAAAAGTACCAAAAGTGAAAACAGCAACTGCCTCTGCAGCCAAACCGAAAAAGGCCATTGCCGCTAAGAAGGCGAAAAAATAATTTCAGTACCGAAGTGAAATTAATATTGAAAAATCTCCAAAGTCCTTTTCAGGGCTACAATTAATTCGATAATGAGATGCGAACAAAATTTTTGTTGTTTAATGTAAGGCATAGGAAATATTAGGCAAAAAAATAATTTCAGTACCGAAGTGAAATTAAAAAACCCCCAAAGTTCTTTTCAGGGCTATAATTAATTCGATAATGAGATGCGAAACAAATTTTTGTTGTTTAATGTAAAATATAGGAAAATTGTCGTCAAATATGTACCTATCGAGTTAAATGGCGTCTCTTCGCGACGTAGATCGAAAGGGACGCTACTGCAGCCATTTTGTTTTTTCATACAAAAAAAGGCGATGACGCTACTTTTTTCATTCACATGGATTTTTTTTCAATCCAGCAATAATTGAAAAAAAAAAACTGTAACTGTGAAAAACTGATAATTTCAAGTTAAATGTATGTAGCTCGGTAAGAAAATATTGCTTTATATCTCTTATGTGAATATTTAGCGGCCCTGAAAAGGGCCATTTTATCAACGAGCATTCAGTGAAAAATTATTTTGAGCTGGTATATTTAGTAACAGCTTTGGTACCTTCACTGACGGCGTGTTTAGCGAGCTCACCAGGCAACAATAGTCGAACAGCGGTTTGAATTTCCCGACTAGTTATGGTCGAGCGCTTGTTGTAGTGCGCCAAACGGGATGCTTCGGCTGCAATTCTTTCGAAGATATCATTCACAAAACTGTTCATGATGCTCATAGCCTTCGAAGAAATTCCAGTGTCAGGATGCACTTGCTTCAACACTTTGTAAATGTAGATGGCGTAGCTTTCCTTCCTCTTGTGCTTCTTCTTCTTGTCATTTGTGCCTTTCCGGCTTTCTTGGCTGCTTTTCCACTAGTTTTTGGCGGCATTTTAATGTAAACACTTCACTTTGACACTAACGTGACGTTTGAACGAGAACTGTAAGAAATTCCGAAAAATAACCCGCTTAAGTAGTTTGAGAGAACGAACAATTCTCACCCTGTTCACGCACACTAACAGAGAACTTTGCGTCAGAGTTTCTTGTATAAATAGAAGTGCACTTTTCGCATACGATCATTAAACAGTGAACAATCGTCCCGTCACCACGCTCGGTGAATTGCCTATCTTAAAAAAAGTAAATAAATATTATAAAGTGTAAGAAAAATGTCTGGTCGTGGCAAAGGTGGAAAAGTGAAGGGAAAGGCAAAGTCCCGTTCTAACCGTGCTGGTCTGCAATTCCCTGTCGGCCGCATTCATCGTTTGCTCCGCAAGGGCAACTACGCTGAACGTGTTGGTGCTGGTGCTCCGGTGTATCTGGCTGCTGTCATGGAATACTTGGCCGCTGAAGTTTTGGAATTGGCGGGAAATGCTGCTCGTGACAACAAAAAGACAAGAATTATCCCCCGTCATTTGCAATTGGCCATCCGTAACGACGAGGAATTGAACAAACTTCTTTCCGGTGTTACAATTGCACAAGGTGGTGTTCTCCCGAACATTCAAGCTGTTTTGTTGCCCAAGAAGACAGAAAAGAGTGCTTAAATGAGTTTTTGACATTGAGGCTATAACTAAAAAACCGTCCTTTTCAGGACGAAAAATCACATCTATTATGTGGAATGAACAAAGTTTAATAAAATATTATTCAGAATTTAACCCGCACAAAAATGTTGACAAAAAATAAAACAACGCATTCAGTAGTCCGCCATTTTGAATTTATCGAAAGTGACGCCACGCTTATTTAGTTGAAACCACTTTTTCATAACAAAAAACTATATTTTATTTGATGAGCATATAGTTTCTTTCTTTCTTGGAAAGATAATAAGTTTGGTGAATGCAAAAACTGTGGCTTATCGAGAAAACCCACTGCTGATTTTGTTTCTTGCCACCATTTTGACAATTCACTGAGCGACGCCACTAAGTTTTTTTTCCACAAAACTAGATTTCACTTCACTTGTGTTAATTTTTGTGGTCCTTAAAAGGACCGATTGTTGTTGATCTTTAAAAAAAAATTAGCCTCCAAATCCATAGAGGGTGCGTCCTTGTCTCTTCAATGCGTAGACAACATCCATTGCGGTGACTGTTTTTCGCTTAGCATGTTCAGTGTATGTAACAGCATCACGAATTACATTTTCTAAAAACACTTTTAAAACACCTCTGGTTTCTTCGTAAATTAAACCAGAGATACGTTTCACACCACCACGACGAGCTAGACGACGAATGGCAGGCTTTGTTATGCCTTGGATATTGTCACGCAACACTTTACGATGACGCTTGGCTCCTCCTTTGCCCAAACCTTTTCCACCTTTACCACGACCAGTCATTTTTTTTTTTTCCTTTAAATTTTTATTTTCACTGAACACTGTACCGAACTGTACGAAGGTTGCGATTAAACTGTGCCAGTCGCAATAAACACACTTCTATTTATACTTCTTTCACTGTATGTAAAATGTTCGAAAGCGAAAATCGTTTGAGAAACAAAAGAAAGGGATCAACTGACACCTATTTTTCTACTTAAGCAAGCATTTAAACATTTTTCAAACGTTTTCAGTGTGGAAAAAGTGAAGTGCAAAAAAGTGTAAAATGGCTCGTACAAAGCAAACTGCCCGTAAATCAACTGGCGGAAAGGCGCCAAGGAAGCAATTGGCTACCAAAGCAGCTCGCAAAAGTGCGCCAGCGACTGGAGGTGTGAAGAAACCACATCGTTATCGTCCCGGAACTGTAGCTCTTCGTGAAATTCGTCGTTACCAGAAGAGCACTGAATTGCTAATCCGTAAATTGCCGTTCCAACGTCTCGTTCGTGAAATTGCTCAGGACTTCAAAACCGATTTACGTTTCCAGAGTTCAGCAGTGATGGCACTTCAAGAAGCCAGCGAAGCTTATTTGGTTGGTCTTTTTGAGGACACTAACTTATGTGCTATCCATGCTAAACGTGTGACTATCATGCCAAAAGACATTCAGCTGGCCCGACGCATTCGTGGTGAACGTGCTTAAGCCACATAAAAATTTATTAAACGGTCCTTTTCAGGACCACAAATCTGACAAAGAGATTTTAACTACATTCAATGCATTAATATAAAAGAATACCTTGCAATCCTTGCCTGGGACTAAGCACTAAAACGAGTTATTGATTTTATTCAGTTGATAGAGGAACATGCGTCATTTTCAAACAACTTATCCTAGAGAAATGATTAATACACTTTTTTACTCTAATTAAATTATACATTACAGGAAGGTATTTGAATTTTCGATCCAAATTTTCTTCAAGTTGTCTTCTTTTCTGTAGAAAAAGTGCAACAGGAACAAGTATCAATTTTTTAATACTTGCTTTAAGCAAGTGACTTCTACATTTATCAATTCTAATTAATTTGCACATCACAAATGTGCATTTAGAATTTATTTCTAGATTTAACTTAAATTTGCCTTTAACTTTTACCAGATTGACCTCGGTAACAACAAAAAATTCACTCCTGAATTCACAAATGTGTTATTTTAAGAAACTACTTATGTAAGGAAGACGTTCTATACAATTTTGAAATCTACTCAACCTACTTTTCTATTTAGTATTTACATATTTCTAGAAATATGTAGAAATTGTACATATTTCTATATACTATTTAGTATTTTGATATTAATTTTACCAAGTTGATTTCGATTCCTACCTACAAAAAGGCCATGCGGAAAAATGTGCAATTTTCGAACGAATAATATTAGGAAGATAACCACATGCTTTTTATCTTTGAAAAACTTATTCTTCATAAACGTATATTTGAATTTTTAATAATTGGGCAAAATTTTCTTCTAAATTGACTTAGAAGAAACTTGACTTGTTGCAAACATAAACATTATGGCGTAATCGAAAGACATACTGTAAAAAGACCAGAGAATCTAGAATGGATCCGAGAACAATTTTCTCACTGGGCTTTGTCAGAGTTTACTCTATACGAACACAACATCTAAGCATAGATTCGGTATAAAACTATAGATTTTACTATACAATAAGCTAGGAATCATTTCGCTTTAAATTGCATTAAATTTTGGGCAATTTTTCTGTACGTTATTTGAAAATAGTCCATATGCTCTTATAATTTATTACAACTTGTGCTTCTAGCAAACATATTTAAAAAAAAAATTAAAGGCCATTCATAAACTAATCTAAATATACATAAATACATAAATACATACATAAACTAAACTAAGCTATGCAAATAGTGCAAAAAAAATAATGGTTAGTTGTGTGTTTAAAAAAAACACGAATAAATGCAAATAAAATCAAACCCTAAATGCCAAATAAAATCCATCTAAAGTAAGCAAATGGGGCGATTTATAATACGGTAAACCATAAAAGATTTAGCGCAAAATTGCTCCTTTTTTTGAAAAATTTCTTTTTAATGCTTTAAAATGAGTTCCATTCCTTACACTAAATGTGGTTTGAGGTGCGTTTAACAAGCAATTGTTTAAATATTAGCAATTTTATACGCGAATTGTGAAAAAAATCCCTCTCAAATTGAATTCAAAGTGAGATTGCACAGAAACAACCGTATAAAGTTTTATGAAATTATGCTTAAACGAACTTAATACATCATTAAAATGTAAATGTTTTAATCATTTATGAAAATATAGCCAAAAATAATCAAAATCATAGTTTTTAAATGAAAACTCATGGGCAAAAGTCATCTAAATTGCTCAAATAAATGTAAAATTTCTTTACGTATCTACTTATCGATTCTCATGTGGTACTTTTTTTGCAGTGCATTTTTTTTCCCGCGCAAACGTGCTCGCTCTCTAAGAAATCGAAAAAAAGTAAAACAAGTTTAAAATGGCTGATACTGTTGCTGCTGTTCCTGCTGTTGTTGCAGAGAAAAAAACGAAGAAGGCTTCTGCTAGTGGTTCCAAGAAACCAAAATCTACTCCAACTCATCCTCCTACCTAGCAAATGGTAGATGCTGCTATCAAGACACTCAAGGAGCGTGGTGGATCTTCTCTTTTGGCAATCAAAAAATATATTGCGGCTACGTACAAAGTTGATGTTCAAAAACTTGCTCCGTTTATTAAAAAATATTTAAAAAGTGCTGTTGTGAGTGGTAAACTAGTGCAAACAAAAGGAAAGGGTGCTGCTGGTTCCTTCAAGTTATCGGCTTCGGCTAACAAGGAACCCAAATCTGCTGAAAAGAAAAAATCTGTGAAAGCAAAATCTGCTGCTAGTGGTGAGAAAAAAGTGAAGAAACCAAGTGGTGAAAAGAAAGTGAAGAAAACTGCTGCTGCTGGTAAAAAAAGTGCTGATAAAAAGAAGGCAGAAAAGTCTAAGGTGAAAAGTATTAAAAAAACAACAGTGAAGGCTAAACCGACCAAGTCTAAATCCGCTATCAAGGCAAAAGTACCAAAAGTGAAAACAGCAACTGCCTCTGCAGCCAAACCGAAAAAGGCCATTGCCGCTAAGAAGGCGAAAAAATAATTTCAGTACCGAAGTGAAATTAATATTGAAAAATCTCCAAAGTCCTTTTCAGGGCTACAATTAATTCGATAATGAGATGCGAACAAAATTTTTGTTGTTTAATGTAAGGCATAGGAAATATTAGGCAAAAAAATAATTTCAGTACCGAAGTGAAATTAAAAAACCCCCAAAGTTCTTTTCAGGGCTATAATTAATTCGATAATGAGATGCGAAACAAATTTTTGTTGTTTAATGTAAAATATAGGAAAATTGTCGTCAAATATGTACCTATCGAGTTAAATGGCGTCTCTTCGCGACGTAGATCGAAAGGGACGCTACTGCAGCCATTTTGTTTTTTCATACAAAAAAAGGCGATGACGCTACTTTTTTCATTCACATGGATTTTTTTTCAATCCAGCAATAATTGAAAAAAAAAACTGTAACTGTGAAAAACTGATAATTTCAAGTTAAATGTATGTAGCTCGGTAAGAAAATATTGCTTTATATCTCTTATGTGAATATTTAGCGGCCCTGAAAAGGGCCATTTTATCAACGAGCATTCAGTGAAAAATTATTTTGAGCTGGTATATTTAGTAACAGCTTTGGTACCTTCACTGACGGCGTGTTTAGCGAGCTCACCAGGCAACAATAGTCGAACAGCGGTTTGAATTTCCCGACTAGTTATGGTCGAGCGCTTGTTGTAGTGCGCCAAACGGGATGCTTCGGCTGCAATTCTTTCGAAGATATCATTCACAAAACTGTTCATGATGCTCATAGCCTTCGAAGAAATTCCAGTGTCAGGATGCACTTGCTTCAACACTTTGTAAATGTAGATGGCGTAGCTTTCCTTCCTCTTGCGCTTCTTCTTCTTGTCATTCTTGGTGATGTTCTTTTGTGCCTTTCCGGCTTTCTTGGCTGCTTTTCCACTAGTTTTTGGCGGCATTTTAATGTAAACACTTCACTTTGACACTAACGTGACGTTTGAACGAGAACTGTAAGAAATTCCGAAAAATAACCCGCTTAAGTAGTTTGAGAGAACGAACAATTCTCACCCTGTTCACGCACACTAACAGAGAACTTTGCGTCAGAGTTTCTTGTATAAATAGAAGTGCACTTTTCGCATACGATCATTAAACAGTGAACAATCGTCCCGTCACCACGCTCGGTGAATTGCCTATCTTAAAAAAAGTAAATAAATATTATAAAGTGTAAGAAAAATGTCTGGTCGTGGCAAAGGTGGAAAAGTGAAGGGAAAGGCAAAGTCCCGTTCTAACCGTGCTGGTCTGCAATTCCCTGTCGGCCGCATTCATCGTTTGCTCCGCAAGGGCAACTACGCTGAACGTGTTGGTGCTGGTGCTCCGGTGTATCTGGCTGCTGTCATGGAATACTTGGCCGCTGAAGTTTTGGAATTGGCGGGAAATGCTGCTCGTGACAACAAAAAGACAAGAATTATCCCCCGTCATTTGCAATTGGCCATCCGTAACGACGAGGAATTGAACAAACTTCTTTCCGGTGTTACAATTGCACAAGGTGGTGTTCTCCCGAACATTCAAGCTGTTTTGTTGCCCAAGAAGACAGAAAAGAGTGCTTAAATGAGTTTTTGACATTGAGGCTATAACTAAAAAACCGTCCTTTTCAGGACGAAAAATCACATCTATTATGTGGAATGAACAAAGTTTAATAAAATATTATTCAGAATTTAACCCGCACAAAAATGTTGACAAAAAATAAAACAACGCATTCAGTAGTCCGCCATTTTGAATTTATCGAAAGTGACGCCACGCTTATTTAGTTGAAACCACTTTTTCATAACAAAAAACTATATTTTATTTGATGAGCATATAGTTTCTTTCTTTCTTGGAAAGATAATAAGTTTGGTGAATGCAAAAACTGTGGCTTATCGAGAAAACCCACTGCTGATTTTGTTTCTTGCCGCCATTTTGACAATTCACTGAGCGACGCCACAAAGTTTTTTTTCCACAAAACTAGATTTCACTTCACTTGTGTTAATTTTTGTGGTCCTTAAAAGGACCGATTGTTGTTGATCTTTAAAAAAAAATTAGCCTCCAAATCCATAGAGGGTGCGTCCTTGTCTCTTCAATGCGTAGACAACATCCATTGCGGTGACTGTTTTTCGCTTAGCATGTTCAGTGTATGTAACAGCATCACGAATTACATTTTCTAAAAACACTTTTAAAACACCTCTGGTTTCTTCGTAAATTAAACCAGAGATACGTTTCACACCACCACGACGAGCTAGACGACGAATGGCAGGCTTTGTTATGCCTTGGATATTGTCACGCAACACTTTACGATGACGCTTGGCTCCTCCTTTGCCCAAACCTTTTCCACCTTTACCACGACCAGTCATTTTTTTTTTTTCCTTTAAATTTTTATTTTCACTGAACACTGTACCGAACTGTACGAAGGTTGCGATTAAACTGTGCCAGTCGCAATAAACACACTTCTATTTATACTTCTTTCACTGTATGTGAAATGTTCGAAAGCGAAAATCGTTTGAGAAACAAAAGAAAGGGATCAACTGACACCTATTTTTCTACTTAAGCAAGCATTTAAACATTTTTCAAGCGTTTTCAGTGTGGAAAAAGTGAAGTGCAAAAAAGTGTAAAATGGCTCGTACAAAGCAAACTGCCCGTAAATCAACTGGTGGAAAGGCGCCAAGGAAGCAATTGGCTACCAAAGCAGCTCGCAAAAGTGCGCCAGCGACTGGAGGTGTGAAGAAACCACATCGTTATCGTCCCGGAACTGTAGCTCTTCGTGAAATTCGTCGTTACCAGAAGAGCACTGAATTGCTAATCCGTAAATTGCCGTTCCAACGTCTCGTTCGTGAAATTGCTCAGGACTTCAAAACCGATTTACGTTTCCAGAGTTCAGCAGTGATGGCACTTCAAGAAGCCAGCGAAGCTTATTTGGTTGGTCTTTTTGAGGACACTAACTTATGTGCTATCCATGCTAAACGTGTGACTATCATGCCAAAAGACATTCAGCTGGCCCGACGCATTCGTGGTGAACGTGCTTAAGCCACATAAAAATTTATTAAACGGTCCTTTTCAGGACCACAAATCTGACAAAGAGATTTTAACTACATTCAATGCATTAATATAAAAGAATACCTTGCAATCCTTGCCTGGGACTAAGCACTAAAACGAGTTATTGATTTTATTCAGTTGATAGAGGAACATGCGTCATTTTCAAACAACTTATCCTAGAGAAATGATTAATACACTTTTTTACTCTAATTAAATTATACATTACAGGAAGGTATTTGAATTTTCGATCCAAATTTTCTTCAAGTTGTCTTCTTTTCTGTAGAAAAAGTGCAACAGGAACAAGTATCAATTTTTTAATACTTGCTTTAAGCAAGTGACTTCTACATTTATCAATTCTAATTAATTTGCACATCACAAATGTGCATTTAGAATTTATTTCTAGATTTAACTTAAATTTGCCTTTAACTTTTACCAGATTGACCTCGGTAACAACAAAAAATTCACTCCTGAATTCACAAATGTGTTATTTTAAGAAACTACTTATGTAAGGAAGACGTTCTATACAATTTTGAAATCTACTCAACCTACTTTTCTATTTAGTATTTACATATTTCTAGAAATATGTAGAAATTGTACATATTTCTATATACTATTTAGTATTTTGATATTAATTTTACCAAGTTGATTTCGATTCCTACCTACAAAAAGGCCATGCGGAAAAATGTGCAATTTTCGAACGAATAATATTAGGAAGATAACCACATGCTTTTTATCTTTGAAAAACTTATTCTTCATAAACGTATATTTGAATTTTTAATAATTGGGCAAAATTTTCTTCTAAATTGACTTAGAAGAAACTTGACTTGTTGCAAACATAAACATTATGGCGTAATCGAAAGACATACTGTAAAAAGACCAGAGAATCTAGAATGGATCCGAGAACAATTTTCTCACTGGGCTTTGTCAGAGTTTACTCTATACGAACACAACATCTAAGCATAGATTCGGTATAAAACTATAGATTTTACTATACAATAAGCTAGGAATCATTTCGCTTTAAATTGCATTAAATTTTGGGCAATTTTTCTGTACGTTATTTGAAAATAGTCCATATGCTCTTATAATTTATTACAACTTGTGCTTCTAGCAAACATATTTAAAAAAAAAATTAAAGGCCATTCATAAACTAATCTAAATATACATAAATACATAAATACATACATAAACTAAACTAAGCTATGCAAATAGTGCAAAAAAAATAATGGTTAGTTGTGTGTTTAAAAAAAACACGAATAAATGCAAATAAAATCAAACCCTAAATGCCAAATAAAATCCATCTAAAGTAAGCAAATGGGGCGATTTATAATACGGTAAACCATAAAAGATTTAGCGCAAAATTGCTCCTTTTTTTGAAAAATTTCTTTTTAATGCTTTAAAATGAGTTCCATTCCTTACACTAAATGTGGTTTGAGGTGCGTTTAACAAGCAATTGTTTAAATATTAGCAATTTTATACGCGAATTGTGAAAAAAATCCCTCTCAAATTGAATTCAAAGTGAGATTGCACAGAAACAACCGTATAAAGTTTTATGAAATTATGCTTAAACGAACTTAATACATCATTAAAATGTAAATGTTTTAATCATTTATGAAAATATAGCCAAAAATAATCAAAATCATAGTTTTTAAATGAAAACTCATGGGCAAAAGTCATCTAAATTGCTCAAATAAATGTAAAATTTCTTTACGTATCTACTTATCGATTCTCATGTGGTACTTTTTTTGCAGTGCATTTTTTTTCCCGCGCAAACGTGCTCGCTCTCTAAGAAATCGAAAAAAAGTAAAACAAGTTTAAAATGGCTGATACTGTTGCTGCTGTTCCTGCTGTTGTTGCAGAGAAAAAAACGAAGAAGGCTTCTGCTAGTGGTTCCAAGAAACCAAAATCTACTCCAACTCATCCTCCTACCTAGCAAATGGTAGATGCTGCTATCAAGACACTCAAGGAGCGTGGTGGATCTTCTCTTTTGGCAATCAAAAAATATATTGCGGCTACGTACAAAGTTGATGTTCAAAAACTTGCTCCGTTTATTAAAAAATATTTAAAAAGTGCTGTTGTGAGTGGTAAACTAGTGCAAACAAAAGGAAAGGGTGCTGCTGGTTCCTTCAAGTTATCGGCTTCGGCTAACAAGGAACCCAAATCTGCTGAAAAGAAAAAATCTGTGAAAGCAAAATCTGCTGCTAGTGGTGAGAAAAAAGTGAAGAAACCAAGTGGTGAAAAGAAAGTGAAGAAAACTGCTGCTGCTGGTAAAAAAAGTGCTGATAAAAAGAAGGCAGAAAAGTCTAAGGTGAAAAGTATTAAAAAAACAACAGTGAAGGCTAAACCGACCAAGTCTAAATCCGCTATCAAGGCAAAAGTACCAAAAGTGAAAACAGCAACTGCCTCTGCAGCCAAACCGAAAAAGGCCATTGCCGCTAAGAAGGCGAAAAAATAATTTCAGTACCGAAGTGAAATTAATATTGAAAAATCTCCAAAGTCCTTTTCAGGGCTACAATTAATTCGATAATGAGATGCGAACAAAATTTTTGTTGTTTAATGTAAGGCATAGGAAATATTAGGCAAAAAAATAATTTCAGTACCGAAGTGAAATTAAAAAACCCCCAAAGTTCTTTTCAGGGCTATAATTAATTCGATAATGAGATGCGAAACAAATTTTTGTTGTTTAATGTAAAATATAGGAAAATTGTCGTCAAATATGTACCTATCGAGTTAAATGGCGTCTCTTCGCGACGTAGATCGAAAGGGACGCTACTGCAGCCATTTTGTTTTTTCATACAAAAAAAGGCGATGACGCTACTTTTTTCATTCACATGGATTTTTTTTCAATCCAGCAATAATTGAAAAAAAAAAACTGTAACTGTGAAAAACTGATAATTTCAAGTTAAATGTATGTAGCTCGGTAAGAAAATATTGCTTTATATCTCTTATGTGAATATTTAGCGGCCCTGAAAAGGGCCATTTTATCAACGAGCATTCAGTGAAAAATTATTTTGAGCTGGTATATTTAGTAACAGCTTTGGTACCTTCACTGACGGCGTGTTTAGCGAGCTCACCAGGCAACAATAGTCGAACAGCGGTTTGAATTTCCCGACTAGTTATGGTCGAGCGCTTGTTGTAGTGCGCCAAACGGGATGCTTCGGCTGCAATTCTTTCGAAGATATCATTCACAAAACTGTTCATGATGCTCATAGCCTTCGAAGAAATTCCAGTGTCAGGATGCACTTGCTTCAACACTTTGTAAATGTAGATGGCGTAGCTTTCCTTCCTCTTGCGCTTCTTCTTCTTGTCATTCTTGGTGATGTTCTTTTGTGCCTTTCCGGCTTTCTTGGCTGCTTTTCCACTAGTTTTTGGCGGCATTTTAATGTAAACACTTCACTTTGACACTAACGTGACGTTTGAACGAGAACTGTAAGAAATTCCGAAAAATAACCCGCTTAAGTAGTTTGAGAGAACGAACAATTCTCACCCTGTTCACGCACACTAACAGAGAACTTTGCGTCAGAGTTTCTTGTATAAATAGAAGTGCACTTTTCGCATACGATCATTAAACAGTGAACAATCGTCCCGTCACCACGCTCGGTGAATTGCCTATCTTAAAAAAAGTAAATAAATATTATAAAGTGTAAGAAAAATGTCTGGTCGTGGCAAAGGTGGAAAAGTGAAGGGAAAGGCAAAGTCCCGTTCTAACCGTGCTGGTCTGCAATTCCCTGTCGGCCGCATTCATCGTTTGCTCCGCAAGGGCAACTACGCTGAACGTGTTGGTGCTGGTGCTCCGGTGTATCTGGCTGCTGTCATGGAATACTTGGCCGCTGAAGTTTTGGAATTGGCGGGAAATGCTGCTCGTGACAACAAAAAGACAAGAATTATCCCCCGTCATTTGCAATTGGCCATCCGTAACGACGAGGAATTGAACAAACTTCTTTCCGGTGTTACAATTGCACAAGGTGGTGTTCTCCCGAACATTCAAGCTGTTTTGTTGCCCAAGAAGACAGAAAAGAGTGCTTAAATGAGTTTTTGACATTGAGGCTATAACTAAAAAACCGTCCTTTTCAGGACGAAAAATCACATCTATTATGTGGAATGAACAAAGTTTAATAAAATATTATTCAGAATTTAACCCGCACAAAAATGTTGACAAAAAATAAAACAACGCATTCAGTAGTCCGCCATTTTGAATTTATCGAAAGTGACGCCACGCTTATTTAGTTGAAACCACTTTTTCATAACAAAAAACTATATTTTATTTGATGAGCATATAGTTTCTTTCTTTCTTGGAAAGATAATAAGTTTGGTGAATGCAAAAACTGTGGCTTATCGAGAAAACCCACTGCTGATTTTGTTTCTTGCCGCCATTTTGACAATTCACTGAGCGACGCCACAAAGTTTTTTTTCCACAAAACTAGATTTCACTTCACTTGTGTTAATTTTTGTGGTCCTTAAAAGGACCGATTGTTGTTGATCTTTAAAAAAAAATTAGCCTCCAAATCCATAGAGGGTGCGTCCTTGTCTCTTCAATGCGTAGACAACATCCATTGCGGTGACTGTTTTTCGCTTAGCATGTTCAGTGTATGTAACAGCATCACGAATTACATTTTCTAAAAACACTTTTAAAACACCTCTGGTTTCTTCGTAAATTAAACCAGAGATACGTTTCACACCACCACGACGAGCTAGACGACGAATGGCAGGCTTTGTTATGCCTTGGATATTGTCACGCAACACTTTACGATGACGCTTGGCTCCTCCTTTGCCCAAACCTTTTCCACCTTTACCACGACCAGTCATTTTTTTTTTTTCCTTTAAATTTTTATTTTCACTGAACACTGTACCGAACTGTACGAAGGTTGCGATTAAACTGTGTCAGTCGCAATAAACACACTTCTATTTATACTTCTTTCACTGTATGTGAAATGTTCGAAAGCGAAAATCGTTTGAGAAACAAAAGAAAGGGATCAACTGACACCTATTTTTCTACTTAAGCAAGCATTTAAACATTTTTCAAGCGTTTTCAGTGTGGAAAAAGTGAAGTGCAAAAAAGTGTAAAATGGCTCGTACAAAGCAAACTGCCCGTAAATCAACTGGTGGAAAGGCGCCAAGGAAGCAATTGGCTACCAAAGCAGCTCGCAAAAGTGCGCCAGCGACTGGAGGTGTGAAGAAACCACATCGTTATCGTCCCGGAACTGTAGCTCTTCGTGAAATTCGTCGTTACCAGAAGAGCACTGAATTGCTAATCCGTAAATTGCCGTTCCAACGTCTCATTCGTGAAATTGCTCAGGACTTCAAAACCGATTTACGTTTCCAGAGTTCAGCAGTGATGGCACTTCAAGAAGCCAGCGAAGCTTATTTGGTTGGTCTTTTTGAGGACACTAACTTATGTGCTATCCATGCTAAACGTGTGACTATCATGCCAAAAGACATTCAGCTGGCCCGACGCATTCGTGGTGAACGTGCTTAAGCCACATAAAAATTTATTAAACGGTCCTTTTCAGGACCACAAATCTGACAAAGAGATTTTAACTACATTCAATGCATTAATATAAAAGAATACCTTGCAATCCTTGCCTGGGACTAAGCACTAAAACGAGTTATTGATTTTATTCAGTTGATAGAGGAACATGCGTCATTTTCAAACAACTTATCCTAGAGAAATGATTAATACACTTTTTTACTCTAATTAAATTATACATTACAGGAAGGTATTTGAATTTTCGATCCAAATTTTCTTCAAGTTGTCTTCGTTTCTGTAGAAAAAGTGCAACAGGAACAAGTATCAATTTTTTAATACTTGCTTTAAGCAAGTGACTTCTACATTTATCAATTCTAATTAATTTGCACATCACAAATGTGCATTTAGAATTTATTTCTAGATTTAACTTAAATTTGCCTTTAACTTTTACCAGATTGACCTCGGTAACAACAAAAAATTCACTCCTGAATTCACAAATGTGTTATTTTAAGAAACTACTTATGTAAGGAAGACGTTCTATACAATTTTGAAATCTACTCAACCTACTTTTCTATTTAGTATTTACATATTTCTAGAAATATGTAGAAATTGTACATATTTCTATATACTATTTAGTATTTTGATATTAATTTTACCAAGTTGATTTCGATTCCTACCTACAAAAAGGCCATGCGGAAAAATGTGCAATTTTCGAACGAATAATATTAGGAAGATAACCACATGCTTTTTATCTTTGAAAAACTTATTCTTCATAAACGTATATTTGAATTTTTAATAATTGGGCAAAATTTTCTTCTAAATTGACTTAGAAGAAACTTGACTTGTTGCAAACATAAACATTATGGCGTAATCGAAAGACATACTGTAAAAAGACCAGAGAATCTAGAATGGATCCGAGAACAATTTTCTCACTGGGCTTTGTCAGAGTTTACTCTATACGAACACAACATCTAAGCATAGATTCGGTATAAAACTATAGATTTTACTATACAATAAGCTAGGAATCATTTCGCTTTAAATTGCATTAAATTTTGGGCAATTTTTCTGTACGTTATTTGAAAATAGTCCATATGCTCTTATAATTTATTACAACTTGTGCTTCTAGCAAACATATTTAAAAAAAAAATTAAAGGCCATTCATAAACTAATCTAAATATACATAAATACATAAATACATACATAAACTAAACTAAGCTATGCAAATAGTGCAAAAAAAATAATGGTTAGTTGTGTGTTTAAAAAAAACACGAATAAATGCAAATAAAATCAAACCCTAAATGCCAAATAAAATCCATCTAAAGTAAGCAAATGGGGCGATTTATAATACGGTAAACCATAAAAGATTTAGCGCAAAATTGCTCCTTTTTTTGAAAAATTTCTTTTTAATGCTTTAAAATGAGTTCCATTCCTTACACTAAATGTGGTTTGAGGTGCGTTTAACAAGCAATTGTTTAAATATTAGCAATTTTATACGCGAATTGTGAAAAAAATCCCTCTCAAATTGAATTCAAAGTGAGATTGCACAGAAACAACCGTATAAAGTTTTATGAAATTATGCTTAAACGAACTTAATACATCATTAAAATGTAAATGTTTTAATCATTTATGAAAATATAGCCAAAAATAATCAAAATCATAGTTTTTAAATGAAAACTCATGGGCAAAAGTCATCTAAATTGCTCAAATAAATGTAAAATTTCTTTACGTATCTACTTATCGATTCTCATGTGGTAATTTTTTTGCAGTGCATTTTTTTTCCCGCGCAAACGTGCTCGCTCTCTAAGAAATCGAAAAAAAGTAAAACAAGTTTAAAATGGCTGATACTGTTGCTGCTGTTCCTGCTGTTGTTGCAGAGAAAAAAACGAAGAAGGCTTCTGCTAGTGGTTCCAAGAAACCAAAATCTACTCCAACTCATCCTCCTACCCAGCAAATGGTAGATGCTGCTATCAAGACACTCAAGGAGCGTGGTGGATCTTCTCTTTTGGCAATCAAAAAATATATTGCGGCTACGTACAAAGTTGATGTTCAAAAACTTGCTCCGTTTATTAAAAAATATTTAAAAAGTGCTGTTGTGAGTGGTAAACTAGTGCAAACAAAAGGAAAGGGTGCTGCTGGTTCCTTCAAGTTATCGGCTTCGGCTAACAAGGAACCCAAATCTGCTGAAAAGAAAAAATCTGTGAAAGCAAAATCTGCTGCTAGTGGTGAGAAAAAAGTGAAGAAACCAAGTGGTGAAAAGAAAGTGAAGAAAACTGCTGCTGCTGGTAAAAAAAGTGCTGATAAAAAGAAGGCAGAAAAGTCTAAGGTGAAAAGTATTAAAAAAACAACAGTGAAGGCTAAACCGACCAAGTCTAAATCCGCTATCAAGGCAAAAGTACCAAAAGTGAAAACAGCAACTGCCTCTGCAGCCAAACCGAAAAAGGCCATTGCCGCTTAGAAGGCGAAAAAATAATTTCAGTACCGAAGTGAAATTAATATTGAAAAATCTCCAAAGTCCTTTTCAGGGCTACAATTAATTCGATAATGAGATGCGAACAAAATTTTTGTTGTTTAATGTAAGGCATAGGAAATATTAGGCAAAAAAATAATTTCAGTACCGAAGTGAAATTAAAAAACCCCCAAAGTTCTTTTCAGGGCTATAATTAATTCGATAATGAGATGCGAAACAAATTTTTGTTGTTTAATGTAAAATATAGGAAAATTGTCGTCAAATATGTACCTATCGAGTTAAATGGCGTCTCTTCGCGACGTAGATCGAAAGGGACGCTACTGCAGCCATTTTGTTTTTTCATACAAAAAAAGGCGATGACGCTACTTTTTTCATTCACATGGATTTTTTTTCAATCCAGCAATAATTGAAAAAAAAAAACTGTAACTGTGAAAAACTGATAATTTCAAGTTAAATGTATGTAGCTCGGTAAGAAAATATTGCTTTATATCTCTTATGTGAATATTTAGCGGCCCTGAAAAGGGCCATTTTATCAACGAGCATTCAGTGAAAAATTATTTTGAGCTGGTATATTTAGTAACAGCTTTGGTACCTTCACTGACGGCGTGTTTAGCGAGCTCACCAGGCAACAATAGTCGAACAGCGGTTTGAATTTCCCGACTAGTTATGGTCGAGCGCTTGTTGTAGTGCGCCAAACGGGATGCTTCGGCTGCAATTCTTTCGAAGATATCATTCACAAAACTGTTCATGATGCTCATAGCCTTCGAAGAAATTCCAGTGTCAGGATGCACTTGCTTCAACACTTTGTAAATGTAGATGGCGTAGCTTTCCTTCCTCTTGCGCTTCTTCTTCTTGTCATTCTTGGTGATGTTCTTTTGTGCCTTTCCGGCTTTCTTGGCTGCTTTTCCACTAGTTTTTGGCGGCATTTTAATGTAAACACTTCACTTTGACACTAACGTGACGTTTGAACGAGAACTGTAAGAAATTCCGAAAAATAACCCGCTTAAGTAGTTTGAGAGAACGAACAATTCTCACCCTGTTCACGCACACTAACAGAGAACTTTGCGTCAGAGTTTCTTGTATAAATAGAAGTGCACTTTTCGCATACGATCATTAAACAGTGAACAATCGTCCCGTCACCACGCTCGGTGAATTGCCTATCTTAAAAAAAGTAAATAAATATTATAAAGTGTAAGAAAAATGTCTGGTCGTGGCAAAGGTGGAAAAGTGAAGGGAAAGGCAAAGTCCCGTTCTAACCGTGCTGGTCTGCAATTCCCTGTCGGCCGCATTCATCGTTTGCTCCGCAAGGGCAACTACGCTGAACGTGTTGGTGCTGGTGCTCCGGTGTATCTGGCTGCTGTCATGGAATACTTGGCCGCTGAAGTTTTGGAATTGGCGGGAAATGCTGCTCGTGACAACAAAAAGACAAGAATTATCCCCCGTCATTTGCAATTGGCCATCCGTAACGACGAGGAATTGAACAAACTTCTTTCCGGTGTTACAATTGCACAAGGTGGTGTTCTCCCGAACATTCAAGCTGTTTTGTTGCCCAAGAAGACAGAAAAGAGTGCTTAAATGAGTTTTTGACATTGAGGCTATAACTAAAAAACCGTCCTTTTCAGGACGAAAAATCACATCTATTATGTGGAATGAACAAAGTTTAATAAAATATTATTCAGAATTTAACCCGCACAAAAATGTTGACAAAAAATAAAACAACGCATTCAGTAGTCCGCCATTTTGAATTTATCGAAAGTGACGCCACGCTTATTTAGTTGAAACCACTTTTTCATAACAAAAAACTATATTTTATTTGATGAGCATATAGTTTCTTTCTTGGAAAGATAATAAGTTTGGTGAATGCAAAAACTGTGGCTTATCGAGAAAACCCACTGCTGATTTTGTTTCTTGCCGCCATTTTGACAATTCACTGAGCGACGCCACTAAGTTTTTTTTCCACAAAACTAGATTTCACTTCACTTGTGTTAATTTTTGTGGTCCTTAAAAGGACCGATTGTTGTTGATCTTTAAAAAAAAATTAGCCTCCAAATCCATAGAGGGTGCGTCCTTGTCTCTTCAATGCGTAGACAACATCCATTGCGGTGACTGTTTTTCGCTTAGCATGTTCAGTGTATGTAACAGCATCACGAATTACATTTTCTAAAAACACTTTTAAAACACCTCTGGTTTCTTCGTAAATTAAACCAGAGATACGTTTCACACCACCACGACGAGCTAGACGACGAATGGCAGGCTTTGTTATGCCTTGGATATTGTCACGCAACACTTTACGATGACGCTTGGCTCCTCCTTTGCCCAAACCTTTTCCACCTTTACCACGACCAGTCATTTTTTTTTTTTCCTTTAAATTTTTATTTTCACTGAACACTGTACCGAACTGTACGAAGGTTGCGATTAAACTGTGCCAGTCGCAATAAACACACTTCTATTTATACTTCTTTCACTGTATGTGAAATGTTCGAAAGCGAAAATCGTTTGAGAAACAAAAGAAAGGGATCAACTGACACCTATTTTTCTACTTAAGCAAGCATTTAAACATTTTTCAAGCGTTTTCAGTGTGGAAAAAGTGAAGTGCAAAAAAGTGTAAAATGGCTCGTACAAAGCAAACTGCCCGTAAATCAACTGGTGGAAAGGCGCCAAGGAAGCAATTGGCTACCAAAGCAGCTCGCAAAAGTGCGCCAGCGACTGGAGGTGTGAAGAAACCACATCGTTATCGTCCCGGAACTGTAGCTCTTCGTGAAATTCGTCGTTACCAGAAGAGCACTGAATTGCTAATCCGTAAATTGCCGTTCCAACGTCTCGTTCGTGAAATTGCTCAGGACTTCAAAACCGATTTACGTTTCCAGAGTTCAGCAGTGATGGCACTTCAAGAAGCCAGCGAAGCTTATTTGGTTGGTCTTTTTGAGGACACTAACTTATGTGCTATCCATGCTAAACGTGTGACTATCATGCCAAAAGACATTCAGCTGGCCCGACGCATTCGTGGTGAACGTGCTTAAGCCACATAAAAATTTATTAAACGGTCCTTTTCAGGACCACAAATCTGACAAAGAGATTTTAACTACATTCAATGCATTAATATAAAAGAATACCTTGCAATCCTTGCCTGGGACTAAGCACTAAAACGAGTTATTGATTTTATTCAGTTGATAGAGGAACATGCGTCATTTTCAAACAACTTATCCTAGAGAAATGATTAATACACTTTTTTACTCTAATTAAATTATACATTACAGGAAGGTATTTGAATTTTCGATCCAAATTTTCTTCAAGTTGTCTTCGTTTCTGTAGAAAAAGTGCAACAGGAACAAGTATCAATTTTTTAATACTTGCTTTAAGCAAGTGACTTCTACATTTATCAATTCTAATTAATTTGCACATCACAAATGTGCATTTAGAATTTATTTCTAGATTTAACTTAAATTTGCCTTTAACTTTTACCAGATTGACCTCGGTAACAACAAAAAATTCACTCCTGAATTCACAAATGTGTTATTTTAAGAAACTACTTATGTAAGGAAGACGTTCTATACAATTTTGAAATCTACTCAACCTACTTTTCTATTTAGTATTTACATATTTCTAGAAATATGTAGAAATTGTACATATTTCTATATACTATTTAGTATTTTGATATTAATTTTACCAAGTTGATTTCGATTCCTACCTACAAAAAGGCCATGCGGAAAAATGTGCAATTTTCGAACGAATAATATTAGGAAGATAACCACATGCTTTTTATCTTTGAAAAACTTATTCTTCATAAACGTATATTTGAATTTTTAATAATTGGGCAAAATTTTCTTCTAAATTGACTTAGAAGAAACTTGACTTGTTGCAAACATAAACATTATGGCGTAATCGAAAGACATACTGTAAAAAGACCAGAGAATCTAGAATGGATCCGAGAACAATTTTCTCACTGGGCTTTGTCAGAGTTTACTCTATACGAACACAACATCTAAGCATAGATTCGGTATAAAACTATAGATTTTACTATACAATAAGCTAGGAATCATTTCGCTTTAAATTGCATTAAATTTTGGGCAATTTTTCTGTACGTTATTTGAAAATAGTCCATATGCTCTTATAATTTATTACAACTTGTGCTTCTAGCAAACATATTTAAAAAAAAAATTAAAGGCCATTCATAAACTAATCTAAATATACATAAATACATAAATACATACATAAACTAAACTAAGCTATGCAAATAGTGCAAAAAAAATAATGGTTAGTTGTGTGTTTAAAAAAAACACGAATAAATGCAAATAAAATCAAACACTAAATGCCAAATAAAATCCATCTAAAGTAAGCAAATGGGGCGATTTATAATACGGTAAACCATAAAAGATTTAGCGCAAAATTGCTCCTTTTTTTGAAAAATTTCTTTTTAATGCTTCAAAATGAGTTCCATTCCTTACACTAAATGTGGTTTGAGGTGCGTTTAACAAGCAATTGTTTAAATATTAGCAATTTTATACGCGAATTGTGAAAAAAATCCCTCTCAAATTGAATTCAAAGTGAGATTGCACAGAAACAACCGTATAAAGTTTTATGAAATTATGCTTAAACGAACTTAATACATCATTAAAATGTAAATGTTTTAATCATTTATGAAAATATAGCCAAAAATAATCAAAATCATAGTTTTTAAATGAAAACTCATGGGCAAAAGTCATCTAAATTGCTCAAATAAATGTAAAATTTCTTTACGTATCTACTTATCGATTCTCATGTGGTACTTTTTTTGCAGTGCATTTTTTTTCCCGCGCAAACGTGCTCGCTCTCTAAGAAATCGAAAAAAAGTAAAACAAGTTTAAAATGGCTGATACTGTTGCTGCTGTTCCTGCTGTTGTTGCAGAGAAAAAAACGAAGAAGGCTTCTGCTAGTGGTTCCAAGAAACCAAAATCTACTCCAACTCATCCTCCTACCCAGCAAATGGTAGATGCTGCTATCAAGACACTCAAGGAGCGTGGTGGATCTTCTCTTTTGGCAATCAAAAAATATATTGCGGCTACGTACAAAGTTGATGTTCAAAAACTTGCTCCGTTTATTAAAAAATATTTAAAAAGTGCTGTTGTGAGTGGTAAACTAGTGCAAACAAAAGGAAAGGGTGCTGCTGGTTCCTTCAAGTTATCGGCTTCGGCTAACAAGGAACCCAAATCTGCTGAAAAGAAAAAATCTGTGAAAGCAAAATCTGCTGCTAGTGGTGAGAAAAAAGTGAAGAAACCAAGTGGTGAAAAGAAAGTGAAGAAAACTGCTGCTGCTGGTAAAAAAAGTGCTGATAAAAAGAAGGCAGAAAAGTCTAAGGTGAAAAGTATTAAAAAAACAACAGTGAAGGCTAAACCGACCAAGTCTAAATCCGCTATCAAGGCAAAAGTACCAAAAGTGAAAACAGCAACTGCCTCTGCAGCCAAACCGAAAAAGGCCATTGCCGCTTAGAAGGCGAAAAAATAATTTCAGTACCGAAGTGAAATTAATATTGAAAAATCTCCAAAGTCCTTTTCAGGGCTACAATTAATTCGATAATGAGATGCGAACAAAATTTTTGTTGTTTAATGTAAGGCATAGGAAATATTAGGCAAAAAAATAATTTCAGTACCGAAGTGAAATTAAAAAACCCCCAAAGTTCTTTTCAGGGCTATAATTAATTCGATAATGAGATGCGAAACAAATTTTTGTTGTTTAATGTAAAATATAGGAAAATTGTCGTCAAATATGTACCTATCGAGTTAAATGGCGTCTCTTCGCGACGTAGATCGAAAGGGACGCTACTGCAGCCATTTTGTTTTTTCATACAAAAAAAGGCGATGACGCTACTTTTTTCATTCACATGGATTTTTTTTCAATCCAGCAATAATTGAAAAAAAAAAACTGTAACTGTGAAAAACTGATAATTTCAAGTTAAATGTATGTAGCTCGGTAAGAAAATATTGCTTTATATCTCTTATGTGAATATTTAGCGGCCCTGAAAAGGGCCATTTTATCAACGAGCATTCAGTGAAAAATTATTTTGAGCTGGTATATTTAGTAACAGCTTTGGTACCTTCACTGACGGCGTGTTTAGCGAGCTCACCAGGCAACAATAGTCGAACAGCGGTTTGAATTTCCCGACTAGTTATGGTCGAGCGCTTGTTGTAGTGCGCCAAACGGGATGCTTCGGCTGCAATTCTTTCGAAGATATCATTCACAAAACTGTTCATGATGCTCATAGCCTTCGAAGAAATTCCAGTGTCAGGATGCACTTGCTTCAACACTTTGTAAATGTAGATGGCGTAGCTTTCCTTCCTCTTGCGCTTCTTCTTCTTGTCATTCTTGGTGATGTTCTTTTGTGCCTTTCCGGCTTTCTTGGCTGCTTTTCCACTAGTTTTTGGCGGCATTTTAATGTAAACACTTCACTTTGACACTAACGTGACGTTTGAACGAGAACTGTAAGAAATTCCGAAAAATAACCCGCTTAAGTAGTTTGAGAGAACGAACAATTCTCACCCTGTTCACGCACACTAACAGAGAACTTTGCGTCAGAGTTTCTTGTATAAATAGAAGTGCACTTTTCGCATACGATCATTAAACAGTGAACAATCGTCCCGTCACCACGCTCGGTGAATTGCCTATCTTAAAAAAAGTAAATAAATATTATAAAGTGTAAGAAAAATGTCTGGTCGTGGCAAAGGTGGAAAAGTGAAGGGAAAGGCAAAGTCCCGTTCTAACCGTGCTGGTCTGCAATTCCCTGTCGGCCGCATTCATCGTTTGCTCCGCAAGGGCAACTACGCTGAACGTGTTGGTGCTGGTGCTCCGGTGTATCTGGCTGCTGTCATGGAATACTTGGCCGCTGAAGTTTTGGAATTGGCGGGAAATGCTGCTCGTGACAACAAAAAGACAAGAATTATCCCCCGTCATTTGCAATTGGCCATCCGTAACGACGAGGAATTGAACAAACTTCTTTCCGGTGTTACAATTGCACAAGGTGGTGTTCTCCCGAACATTCAAGCTGTTTTGTTGCCCAAGAAGACAGAAAAGAGTGCTTAAATGAGTTTTTGACATTGAGGCTATAACTAAAAAACCGTCCTTTTCAGGACGAAAAATCACATCTATTATGTGGAATGAACAAAGTTTAATAAAATATTATTCAGAATTTAACCCGCACAAAAATGTTGACAAAAAATAAAACAACGCATTCAGTAGTCCGCCATTTTGAATTTATCGAAAGTGACGCCACGCTTATTTAGTTGAAACCACTTTTTCATAACAAAAAACTATATTTTATTTGATGAGCATATAGTTTCTTTCTTGGAAAGATAATAAGTTTGGTGAATGCAAAAACTGTGGCTTATCGAGAAAACCCACTGCTGATTTTGTTTCTTGCCGCCATTTTGACAATTCACTGAGCGACGCCACTAAGTTTTTTTTCCACAAAACTAGATTTCACTTCACTTGTGTTAATTTTTGTGGTCCTTAAAAGGACCGATTGTTGTTGATCTTTAAAAAAAAATTAGCCTCCAAATCCATAGAGGGTGCGTCCTTGTCT
Organism: Neoascia interrupta; assembly: GCA_947623515.1. Lineage (NCBI taxonomy): Eukaryota > Metazoa > Arthropoda > Insecta > Diptera > Syrphidae > Neoascia > Neoascia interrupta. The sequence goes on from OX392462.1 coordinate 118,624,072, forward strand.
CTTCAATGCGTAGACAACATCCATTGCGGTGACTGTTTTTCGCTTAGCATGTTCAGTGTATGTAACAGCATCACGAATTACATTTTCTAAAAACACTTTTAAAACACCTCTGGTTTCTTCGTAAATTAAACCAGAGATACGTTTCACACCACCACGACGAGCTAGACGACGAATGGCAGGCTTTGTTATGCCTTGGATATTGTCACGCAACACTTTACGATGACGCTTGGCTCCTCCTTTGCCCAAACCTTTTCCACCTTTACCACGACCAGTCATTTTTTTTTTTTCCTTTAAATTTTTATTTTCACTGAACACTGTACCGAACTGTACGAAGGTTGCGATTAAACTGTGCCAGTCGCAATAAACACACTTCTATTTATACTTCTTTCACTGTATGTGAAATGTTCGAAAGCGAAAATCGTTTGAGAAACAAAAGAAAGGGATCAACTGACACCTATTTTTCTACTTAAGCAAGCATTTAAACATTTTTCAAGCGTTTTCAGTGTGGAAAAAGTGAAGTGCAAAAAAGTGTAAAATGGCTCGTACAAAGCAAACTGCCCGTAAATCAACTGGTGGAAAGGCGCCAAGGAAGCAATTGGCTACCAAAGCAGCTCGCAAAAGTGCGCCAGCGACTGGAGGTGTGAAGAAACCACATCGTTATCGTCCCGGAACTGTAGCTCTTCGTGAAATTCGTCGTTACCAGAAGAGCACTGAATTGCTAATCCGTAAATTGCCGTTCCAACGTCTCGTTCGTGAAATTGCTCAGGACTTCAAAACCGATTTACGTTTCCAGAGTTCAGCAGTGATGGCACTTCAAGAAGCCAGCGAAGCTTATTTGGTTGGTCTTTTTGAGGACACTAACTTATGTGCTATCCATGCTAAACGTGTGACTATCATGCCAAAAGACATTCAGCTGGCCCGACGCATTCGTGGTGAACGTGCTTAAGCCACATAAAAATTTATTAAACGGTCCTTTTCAGGACCACAAATCTGACAAAGAGATTTTAACTACATTCAATGCATTAATATAAAAGAATACCTTGCAATCCTTGCCTGGGACTAAGCACTAAAACGAGTTATTGATTTTATTCAGTTGATAGAGGAACATGCGTCATTTTCAAACAACTTATCCTAGAGAAATGATTAATACACTTTTTTACTCTAATTAAATTATACATTACAGGAAGGTATTTGAATTTTCGATCCAAATTTTCTTCAAGTTGTCTTCGTTTCTGTAGAAAAAGTGCAACAGGAACAAGTATCAATTTTTTAATACTTGCTTTAAGCAAGTGACTTCTACATTTATCAATTCTAATTAATTTGCACATCACAAATGTGCATTTAGAATTTATTTCTAGATTTAACTTAAATTTGCCTTTAACTTTTACCAGATTGACCTCGGTAACAACAAAAAATTCACTCCTGAATTCACAAATGTGTTATTTTAAGAAACTACTTATGTAAGGAAGACGTTCTATACAATTTTGAAATCTACTCAACCTACTTTTCTATTTAGTATTTACATATTTCTAGAAATATGTAGAAATTGTACATATTTCTATATACTATTTAGTATTTTGATATTAATTTTACCAAGTTGATTTCGATTCCTACCTACAAAAAGGCCATGCGGAAAAATGTGCAATTTTCGAACGAATAATATTAGGAAGATAACCACATGCTTTTTATCTTTGAAAAACTTATTCTTCATAAACGTATATTTGAATTTTTAATAATTGGGCAAAATTTTCTTCTAAATTGACTTAGAAGAAACTTGACTTGTTGCAAACATAAACATTATGGCGTAATCGAAAGACATACTGTAAAAAGACCAGAGAATCTAGAATGGATCCGAGAACAATTTTCTCACTGGGCTTTGTCAGAGTTTACTCTATACGAACACAACATCTAAGCATAGATTCGGTATAAAACTATAGATTTTACTATACAATAAGCTAGGAATCATTTCGCTTTAAATTGCATTAAATTTTGGGCAATTTTTCTGTACGTTATTTGAAAATAGTCCATATGCTCTTATAATTTATTACAACTTGTGCTTCTAGCAAACATATTTAAAAAAAAAATTAAAGGCCATTCATAAACTAATCTAAATATACATAAATACATAAATACATACATAAACTAAACTAAGCTATGCAAATAGTGCAAAAAAAATAATGGTTAGTTGTGTGTTTAAAAAAAACACGAATAAATGCAAATAAAATCAAACCCTAAATGCCAAATAAAATCCATCTAAAGTAAGCAAATGGGGCGATTTATAATACGGTAAACCATAAAAGATTTAGCGCAAAATTGCTCCTTTTTTTGAAAAATTTCTTTTTAATGCTTCAAAATGAGTTCCATTCCTTACACTAAATGTGGTTTGAGGTGCGTTTAACAAGCAATTGTTTAAATATTAGCAATTTTATACGCGAATTGTGAAAAAAATCCCTCTCAAATTGAATTCAAAGTGAGATTGCACAGAAACAACCGTATAAAGTTTTATGAAATTATGCTTAAACGAACTTAATACATCATTAAAATGTAAATGTTTTAATCATTTATGAAAATATAGCCAAAAATAATCAAAATCATAGTTTTTAAATGAAAACTCATGGGCAAAAGTCATCTAAATTGCTCAAATAAATGTAAAATTTCTTTACGTATCTACTTATCGATTCTCATGTGGTACTTTTTTTGCAGTGCATTTTTTTTCCCGCGCAAACGTGCTCGCTCTCTAAGAAATCGAAAAAAAGTAAAACAAGTTTAAAATGGCTGATACTGTTGCTGCTGTTCCTGCTGTTGTTGCAGAGAAAAAAACGAAGAAGGCTTCTGCTAGTGGTTCCAAGAAACCAAAATCTACTCCAACTCATCCTCCTACCCAGCAAATGGTAGATGCTGCTATCAAGACACTCAAGGAGCGTGGTGGATCTTCTCTTTTGGCAATCAAAAAATATATTGCGGCTACGTACAAAGTTGATGTTCAAAAACTTGCTCCGTTTATTAAAAAATATTTAAAAAGTGCTGTTGTGAGTGGTAAACTAGTGCAAACAAAAGGAAAGGGTGCTGCTGGTTCCTTCAAGTTATCGGCTTCGGCTAACAAGGAACCCAAATCTGCTGAAAAGAAAAAATCTGTGAAAGCAAAATCTGCTGC